>CM060373.1:157225966-157871541 GCA_030545235.1 Helianthus tuberosus | reverse complement strand
TGTTAACGAAAAGGGCAATTAGGCCATTTTATATGTAATTCTGTTAACTTGAAGGGCAATTGGGCCATATAAAATGACCGAATTGCCATTCTCGTTAACATAAATAATAGAAATAATGGATGAAGTTAAAATGACAACGGTGAAACCTTTTTGGACCCAAAGGCGAAAAATGAAACCTTTGAACTAAACGGGCAAAATGACTCAAATCATTGGGACTGAAATGACATTTAACTCAAAAAATAAAAAAAATATTATACACACTCATATTATAATAAAAGTGTGGGGCCCAAAAACTCTTTTGTCTTATACAAAACATCTGGCCACCATCACCATAGCCATCCACCTCCACCTCTAGCTCCACCCACAACCACAACCACCCCCGCCACCTAAACCTAACCCCTACAACCCTTAACCCATCACAAAACACCCCAACAATCACCACCGCCAGAAAAGCAGCCACCAACAATCACCACCAACGAGAGAGAAGTGAGGAGGTGATGAAACACAGGTTAACGCCAAGGTTAATCTGTGGGGTTGTGTCTTCTGTGGGTTCAGTCTACTTTCTTATGTAACGCTTCGCGTTTTCACAACTTTCCATATTTAGAAACCATTGTTCATATTCCTATATTTAGAAACTTTGTATCCTAGTATTCTTCATTTCGTTAATTCGATTAATTAATCGTCGAAAAATCTTCATCTTTAATTCAACTCATTATAAATATGGTTATTTACCCATCGTTTAAATTAATTAATTTTGTTATTTAAAAAGTTTATTTTTATAATAATCTAGATTGACTCGTTTGATTTTAAGTTAGTAAACTAACCTAGTTAGTTTGTATTATAAAGTTACCTTTCTTTAAAAATATATATATATATGAGTATGATAAATAAATTAGTTAGTTAAACCATGAGGACCATTTGTGCAAATTCACCAACTAGACCCTCCTATATAAGAGAACTAAACCCTAAACCATACTTATCAGCCGCACAACTATGTTCCCTGTTTCTCTTGTGTCTGCAACTCCAAAAACAACACACTCACACAAGGCCATTGATGCTCAAGACATACTATCATCATCATCTTCACGCACTCCATCCCTGTTCCCTCTCTCCCTCGCGATTCATAAAACAAACACAGGAGTTCATCTTCTTGTCTCCTTCAATCAAACCTAAACAATCAGACACCTGCTCCTCTCGACCTCCGATTCCGACAACCAGCGGCGGCGACAGTCGCTCAGCCCCGATTCGGCTCGATTCCGGTCGGTTCTTTCGAGCTCCGGTTCGAGTCGAGTCTGTTTCGTCGGTGGTTCGGTCTTGTGTCAGCCGATTCAGCTTCTGTTCGGATTGCTTCGATTCAAGTTTTGGTTCCGGTGGAACTGACAATGGTGGCAGTAGAGGTGTTTATCAGATCAGTCCCGGTTCCATTCAGGTTATGTTTCAGACTAAAGTTTAGTCTCAGTTTTGATTTGGGCATATTTGGTTCGAATTCGTTTGTTCGGTTCAGGTCCTACTCGGGCCAGTCAACCTGGCCATCTCGGTTCCGTTCGATAATCGGCTCAGGCTCGTCTCGGGACTGTGCAATATTCATCAAGCACATCAGTGGTTTCGGGTCAGATTTTGGATGAATTCGATTCATGTCAGCGGGTCGGGTTTCAGATTCAATAGGTTGTGGTTCGGGTTAGTCACATACTCATGGCTCAGTTTTGGTTCTCAGTTCAGCTCACGCCGGTTCTGTTTTAGGTCTCGGCTCGGGTTCGGTCAACACAAGTCAACAGCAGTTAACTCGGTCAACGAAAGTCAACCGGTCAACTGCTGGTCAACTGTCGAACCAAGGCTTGGTAAAATCTTAAACAACGCGATTTACTTTTATTATTGTTGATTTTATATATACTTACTGTTTAATCGCGAACCATTCGTTGCATGAATTTGTTCACTAATCGTGCTTTGGAAACTTGTGTAAAAACGCCCATTTTCGTTACATAACTCATATAAATATTTGGTGTTTCGTTGATTGTGGAGTTTTGACAAATATATCGACAACTTGTGTTGTCGGGATCGACCAAAAACAGAGGAAACTCTGCCCGTTTTTCGTAAAATTTCGTGGAACGAAACGCATTAATTTTATAAAACGGAGCCTAATGGATTTAGTAAATTTCTATAAAATATATAAATGTATATTTATTTTTGACAACACTACTATAATACTTTTGATAAACTTAAATTAAAATCTGTACTTAAACTATACAAAATACATATATGTAAAAAAAATATATATATACTTATCCATCATCTAGCTATACTTTAAATTCTACTTCAAATCCTCCGTCAAAATTCCGTTTACTCATGCACCATCGTTTGCCCATATAGGGTGACCTCGGTGTTCCATCCTCCTAATCTCTTACGCTCGTCAACACTTGGATAATCGGAAGACTTAGCAATTAGGTGAGCTTTACATTTTGGGATGCAACATGTATAATTATGCAAACAACTTTTAAACTAAACATACTCAATCCTTGATCATGCATGAAACTAATGTGACTTACTTGTTATTCTCGTATGCTATGTGAACGATTTGGAACGTTATATGCTCATTAACTTTGCTCGCCCACCTTAACAATTATAGCGCTATAGGATTAACGCCCCGCCCGCTATTCTATTGGGTATTGTTAAGTTAAACATTACCACCCCGCTAAACTATTGGGATTAGGCTATTTTATGCGTTGTATTCTAGGGTTTGATCATATCGTACGCCAAAATTGCATACTAGTAATCACATATTATGAATCATGTTGGATTTGAGTTTTTAATCTATTATGCTATGTATTCAAACTTGTATACTCGCCAACTTTTGTTGATTTTATTTTAATACATGTTGCAGGTTGTTAGACAAGACGATGAAGAAATCAAGTTAGGATGGACTTAGATACTCATTCAATAATAAACAATGTTGTTGCAATTTGTCTTTATTTGAAACAATGTATTCAAATTCTAGTCATTAATGAAATTGGATTTAAATTATATTGTCACATAGTGTTTTGATGCTTTTGAGCGATTTGTTCGTCTCATCCCGATGTTTCCGCCATCGGTTGGGGTGTGACAGATTGGTATCAGAGCCATAACTATAGGGAATTAGGAAAAGTTGGAATGCTTTAACCTAGTCTATAGTTTTAGAGATTTATTCTTACGTCTTGCTTGAAACTACTTGCATGCTACTCTATTTGCTTTTATTTATTCGCTTTGACGTTTTAAACATATATGTCGCTTGTGTGTTAATACATGACGTGCTATTCTTATGTGACAATACTTGTCTTATTATGTGTTGATACTTGATCTATTGATCTATTCTTTGTGTGTTATTCTCGACATGCCTTTTATGTGCTTATACTTGTTCGTTATTTCCTTTAACATACGCCTTTTTCCAAGGCATTATACTCGATTTTGTCAAACACGAAAACACTCATATTATACAAACGAGACGAGTTTGCCAAAATAGGCGTGAAACCCACAATTTGGTAAACGACTTTCATTCCGTTTGATTCTATTTTTGCACGAAATTCATCATTAAGTTAGGAGTGAAATCCACATCTTAATGGAAATTTCAAATTTTAAATTCGTCAAGTTAGGGTACGAAGTCGTCAAGTTAGGGGTGAAACCCGCACCTCGTCGACTAGCCCCATTCCTTGATTTTCAAAACTCCCGCCAAGCCTCGAATTTTTGATGGGTTGGGAATATGTAGTAACTGGAAGGGTGAGTACCGTTAGCCGAGATATCGGCGAGAGTGTTCCACCTATTAGGCCAAAACATGTTTCTCAATTTCAAAGATCTTTCGACCACTTTGGTTAGTCAATGTTCCGTTTGGAACCATCCAAGTTTTATTCGAGCTTACGCTTTATTATTTTCAATCTTTTGACAAATTTGAATAATTTTTTTTCGAGATTTCATTTTGCACACACATCATACTCTTACTTTTCATACGATTATACATTATTAGCATGCATGATTTCACGTAATTTTAATTAAACTTTTGTAACGAGCAGAGACATATCATCGAGATAGGAGTGATTTCCTTACCTTGACGATTAACTCCGCTTCTTTTCTCATCTTACAACGACCTCACCAACGGATTAGGGGTGATTCTCTTACCTAAGTGATCGTTACCAACGCTTTCTTTTAATATGCTATATTATGTAAACACGATCATGTTTATACCTAAATCATTTATCATGTATTTCAAAATGCTTCAATTATTTAAACGTACCTCTTATTCTAGAATCTATTTTCACATCACTTGCATACACAAAAATTTTAAATGTTACCATAAACGCGTGTTCCTCGATTTTCAAAATTTCACGAAATACTACTTGTCAGCCTAGTCGGTTTAATAAATCCGTTGCCCACAAATTCACCAATCAACGTAAACATTGAAACACGCTCCTCTCACACCATTAAACTAGAGATTGTTATTCTCGATTGAGAATCAAATCAACTTTTTCGCACACACCTATAAAATATTACCAATATTATTTAATCATTTACTAAAATTTCCTTTTCAAAACCAATGAAACATTTCTCAACAATCACTAAGTTCATGTACCAAATTCCTTTTCTAAGGATCAACTTTTTCACAAGAAGCTGTAAGTTTCAAAATTTTCTAACACAAAGTCACTTAAAACGATGCAAACTTATTAATCTCTAGAACTTTTTCAAAACCCCACTCGATACGACAATTAAATTCAAAACATGTGGGCAAGGAAACTTCATAAGAACCGACAGATTTTCAACTTATGTAAACTCTTTTAAAACCGCAGTAGCATTTCCATTCCTTTACAAAGTACTTCCGACATAACCAATAGATGTTTTATACTCTCTTTACATTCACAAACTAGAGTCTATATTTCGTGACAATTCAATCTATTTTAACTCCACGTTTTGCGCAAACACCTATTTATGCATACCATTTTACACGTTTTAGACAATATCGCACAAAGATCTCACGCGTGTCACTCGTTCCCTGTTTCTTTCATACTCCAAACTTTTAATCTTTTACGCGCATGAACTCATGAGTTTTGGTGTATACTATAAACAAAATCATTATTTCCTACATCCATACTTATACATTTTATGCCTTCACTTATGTTCACACTTACGCATTTTGTTATACTCATGATTCAAAATTCATACGTTTTACGTTCATACATACACTCACAATTATACATTTACGTTGTACTTACATTCATGTTTATACTACACTCATATTCATGATTCAGACATTTTATGTTTTCATTTGCACTTGTACAACTTTGTTTATACTTATAATCATACACATATATTTCATTCATACTTAAACCTTCATGTTTTACACCTACATTCACGTTCACATCTATGCTCATACATCTTATGTTCACACTGATACATGTAATCATACTCATACGCTTTGTGTTTATTGTCACACCCCCAAAATCCACACGCGGAGTATCACCGCTTGGAGGCGTGACTGACCAGGATCTTAACCATCAATCACATTGAACTCATAAGCATAGATAAATAATACTTTCATTTATAAACAACAAGTGTTACGATGTTACAATATTTCACAGTTTACAGCGGAAGCATATGTGACTCGTTAAGTGTTTATAAAACCATATGTAAGCTCTTAGTCTTATATTGCGTTTCCATGTGTCTCGACCCATGACCACTCCAGCTTCTCAGACAACAAGTCCCTTTGATATGCACCTAAAGGCCTGCAAGGCATGTAACAACGAATCAACAATAATGTTGAGCGAGTTCACAGTTGGTTATTTGGTTAAAGTATTCATTTCGTAAATCGTTTGTTCGTTTTGAAAACCATGTATCGTATGTAATGGTATCGCGGCCCTCTAGGCATGTTTGCGAAGTTTAGTGGGGGTTTCCCATGTTTTCTAGACTAGGTATATTTGTATCGCGGCCCTCCAGGCATGTTTGCGAAGATTAAAGTATAGTTCGCGACCATTCCAGGCATGTTTGCGAAGATTAAAGTATAGTTCGCGGCCATTCCAGGCATGTTTGCGAAGATTGTTCTAGTATCGCGGCCGATCCCGGCATGTGTGCGAAGAAAAGTATATGTATCACTAGTCTAGTAGTATCTACCATTGACCTTCCTCTCCCGAGGCCAATGGTATGTAATTCCGATAACTCTTAAGCATAAATAATCAATCAACCCATTCCCAATCCCGGGAATCCCATGCCTTGGTAGAAGTGTGAACTCACCTTGGTTTGCTCGGTATGCTAAACTATGTGCTCACAAGAAAATCAGTCAAGTCCTATAGTTATGCAAGTATGTATAATCAGTTTCGAACTCACAATGTTTCACAGGTAATCTATGTCACAAAGTGTGTTTATGCATTTCTCATCAAGTAGCACATAACAGTGGGTTCATGTTCACACAGTCATACTCCATATAACTAAGTTCTTGGTGATATCTAACATGGTTAATAAATTAACATGCTTGATGGTTTTAACCAACTTAACCAGGTTAATGTATTAAGCAACAATAACAAGCTTCCAGAATTAACAAGCATAACATGCATAATAACTAACAGTGTTTCACATAAAGACTTTCTCAATTTAATCTAACAATATCATCCACTAACATAACTAACGGTGTTAATATATTTAACAAGGAAACTTTACATAGTTCACATGTATAACAGAGTTAACATAGTTGGCATAACCCAGTTAATATACTTAACAAATATTAACAACTTAACAAATATAACAGTTGGGCCGAAATCATTACATGGGCCGAAAACACTTAGTGCCGAAATCACCTTAGGTGATTTCGTTGGTGTGTGGATTTCGTGAGGTGGGGGTGTTTTCGTTAGTATTATCATCATCAACAACAGCAGGTTTTAAAATCCCCAATATTGGAACAGAACACACCCAAAATCAAGACACAAAAAAAATCGATTACAAACAACACTCATCGGATCAATGGCCATATTAACAATCAAGACATCATCATCTCATTTAATGCTCAACACTTTACTAACTTTGACTAATTCTGACAACACACATGGGCCATTATTTACTTGTATGTTTACATGGATTGATGGAATCAAGGTTGCACATGCCCAAGGGCCATATTCCTTCGATTTGATTGGACCGATCTACCTACTATACATAAATTCCTTATGATATTCTGAATTCTCATGCATTAACACATTAACAGACATACACGATTAGTCAAAACATCCAATATACATGGCAGTATGTTGATAATATAAATATATGTTGTTCTTTTATAATGGCCGACAAGGATTGTTGTGCAAGATGATTTTCAAACAATTATATATCATTAGTGGATTACTAACCTAAACAGAGAAGACAATACTTCGATCGGTGTGCGAGACTCGAGTGCTCGGAACTGCCGTCGGGTTTCAAAAGTGGGCGAGAGAAAATGTGAGAGGTGATTAGGGTTTTTGCTAGTTGCTGTCATCGAGTACAGGTTAAGTACAAGCCCTTTTAATTAATTACTACTGGGCCAAAGCCCATGTGATTTTCATCAAACAGTTAGTGGACTTGATATTTTATTACTTGGACCAATATCTTTTGCAATCCATGATTCTGGCTATATGTATACACAAAATCCAAACACTTATTTAGGTAGTAAACACCATTTAATCATACTAGTGGGTGGGTGTTGGCAAGGCTCCATGTTTTAATTAATTATACATATAAAATATGTATAACATATACACACATATTTTACATATCACCAATAACACTTATAATGCACATCATGTAATTATTAAACCCACTTAGCAAATAAGTACGAAGTTAAATCGGTAGAGACCTTGAAAACTCGGGTTGTCACATTATCCCCAACTTGAAAGAAATTTTGTCCCGAAATTTAGCATGCGGTTACTGAGGAAGCTAGGTAAGTTGTATCGTTTACTGGTTTTCCTGGGGTGTCACATCATCCCCCCGTTGATTTGGGATTTCATCCCGAACTTCTGTAGTAGCTTCAGCCTCAGTAGTAGTTGCATTGTTTTCGAACAACTGGGGATATTTGAGTTCCATTTGGTCTTCTCGTTCCCAGGTATACTCTGGGCCACGACGGGAGTTCCAACGAACTCGAACAAGAGGTATTCTGGTGTTCTTGAGGACCTTAACATCCCGGTCCGTGATTTCAACTGGTTCTTCGACGAAATGCTGTTGGTGCACTTGTGTCTGTACTTTGTCTGTATTTCGTCATGATACAAAACGATGTCTTTAATGTAAGGTTGATGTAAGTTTGACCAAGTCAACCATCCTCCTGGTTTGACTTGACCAAACAGTTAGAAAAATGTTGTAAGCTGGTTGTGTCGAAGGATGTGTCATCGAAGGATTGTTTTATATCCTTCGATGATGAGCTCGAAAGACAACCACGAAGGATAGATCACGAAGGATAGACCACGAAGGATATCATCCTTCGTGGTGTATGTGATCTTTCGATGGGTTTTCTGGTCGACAGATGATCTTTCGATCAATCTGTCTGATCCTTCGACCAGACCTGCTGTGTCGGGTATATATACCCATGTGTTGTGTTCACTTCAAGAGTTAGACATAGATAGACAGAAGAGTGACTTTCTGTGAGAGAACACACACACACTGAGAGAGTTTGCAGAATACATTTGTAAACCTTGAGCTTGTAACCGAACCTTTCATACGTATTAATACATGTGGTGTTAATCGTTGAATGTTGTGTGTTGTGTCTGTGCTTGTTCTCGTATAAAGTCTCGGTTGCATGCTAGCTTGGATTCCGCACTCGCTAGTGTGTTTGATATAACAAGGATAAGGTTTTATCTCATCCTCGAGAGGGACCTACAAGTGGTATCAGAGCCGTGGCTCTTTTCCTTGTTAAAAACCGGGTTTATACAAGTTTCTGGAGTGTTTTGGACAAAACTCACTTGGTTTTTGCAGCCGTTTTTACTGATTTTCTCGCTTATCTTTACGTTAAAACGTGTTCTAAACTTACCGGGTGTGTTAAAAGACGGGTTGGGTAACTTGAAAACTTGTTTTTAAGTTGTTTGGTCATTTCCGGCCAAAAATTCTGGCATACTTCGGTACCGGTTTCTGGGTTTGGTCAATCGATTTTTGGTAATTTTTGGTAATATTTTATTGGTTCAAAATCTGATTTTGGCAGAAAATCATGGTCTGACCATACCTCTGCCGAAAGATTTCACCAACCCATCACCTTTTTCACCAACCTGTCATCCTTTGTCAACTGTGTCAGAACCGATCGAAGGATATCCTTCGAAGTCGAAAGATCATCTTTCGATCAGTGGAGGTTCGATAGATCATCATCCTTCGAACCAAGGAATCATTTCGAAGCATTCATCTTTCGATCTACAGTTCTTTTTCGAAAGACAAGGATCCTTCGATTGGAGAGTCTTTCGATTGGAGAGTCTTTCGAAATCATTGCTCGAAACTCAACAGTGATCTTTCGAACACTGTTGATCCTTCGAACAAGTGTTGATCTTTCGATCCCAGTTTGTTTAAGTTTAACAGTTTGTGTGTTTCAGGTCTTTCGATCAAAGATCCTTCGGCTGGTTGTTATCTTTCGAAACATTAACATAGTTTGTGAAAATTAATTTTTTAAAAGGGAAAACTTGTTTTTCAAATTTTAAATCTATTTTCACTTAATATATTAATTTTTATAAAATGGGAACAAACGGTCAGTGGGATCCAACCGCGTGGACTCTAACATCGACTCCGCAATCATCAGCTACGCAATCATCAGCTACGCAATCTGCGTCAGATTTCAACAAAGCATGGATGCAGGCTATTGCCCCACCTCAAGCTGCAATGATAACAGCAAATCAATGGGCATTGGTCACAAATCAAAGCAACAGCATTCAATCTATGATGCAGAACGACAGTGAAACTGGTACAAGCACAAAACCGCCAAAGCTAAATCACATCAATGATTGGGGATGGTGGAAAGAAAGGCTGAGAACTTATGTTCAGGGGCAAGGTCAAGATCTATGGATGTGCTTCTTCACCGCATTTGACAATGATTTGGAAGTTGCAGGATCTAATCCAGAAACTTACAGCACTATGTCTGATGATGATAAGAAGAAATTTGAGTTAGAAAAGAAGGCATTCATGATTCTCACACAAGCTCTTCACAAAGACATTTACCACCAGTTTGTTTACTGCACGACTACTAAAAGCTTGTGGGATATGCTCACGTTACGATGTGAAGGAAATGCTCAATCTAGAAAGATCAAGCAAGAATTACTGAAGAAAGAGTTTGAAGGTTTCACGTGTATGGAGAATGAGACTTTGGCAGAGTTATCTACAAGGTTCCATCACTTGTTGAGTGAGATGTTTGGTTTTAGAGTCACTGCCACTCCACAAGAAATGGTGAAGAGATTCGCTGATAGCTTACCAGCAAAGTGGAGCAGTTATCTTGAAATTCTCAAAGAAAATGGTGTTCTAGACACAATCAACGTTTATGAGTTGATTCAAAAACTGGAGAACAAGGATGTAGAAGAAAAGCTTAAGGCAAAAAGAACACTAACTCCTCAAAATCCAGAGATGTACTTTGGGATTGCAGGAGGTATCAGTGGAGAAAAACCAGCCTCTCAACATGCGAAGCTTCAAACAGCCTTCATCTCAAACACCGGACCTTCAACAACAGATCAGTTTGATCCTTCAGCTTACACGATGTTTTCTAGACCGAATGTGCAACCGACAGCTCAGCAGCAACAACCACAACAGCAAGGTTTTTATGGAACCTCTTCAAACTTTCAAGCCACTTCCAATCCGAACACAGTCAGATTAGACACTTCCAACTTTTCCAAAGTCAGTGTCGAAGTAGCCAAGGAGCATATGGAGATGTTGAACACCTTGGTTAGTGCTTATTGTGGATTAGTCGCAGGTCAGATTGGGAATATCAATCTAACCAATGAAGATTATCAGCAAGTGGATAAAGAAGAGTTTGAAATGATGGATATCAAATGGGCTCTTGCTAGTGCAATTCGAAGAGCAAAGGAGTTTATGGAAAGGACGGGGAGAACCAACTTGGAAAACAAGAAAGACACCAAGTATGGGTTCGACAAGCAAGCTGTCAAGTGCTTTAACTGTGGTGAACGGGGTCATTTCAAAAGGGAATGCACAAGACCAGCTCAGCATGGAAATCAAAATCCGTTCAGAAATCAAGGCAACCAGCAGAACCAGAACGGGAACAATGTTCGTACGTTGATACCTGTCAACAACCAAGGCCAAGCAGGGTCATCGAATGCCAACCGGGGGCTGGTGGTTCAAATAGATGAGGGTTGTGATTGGTCGCTTCAGCTTGGAGAAGGAGGAAATGGTGGAACAGCATGTTTTGCTGAAGTCGTAAAGGATTTAAAGCACGCCAGTGGTGGAGAATCTTCCACCAATGGTGTTGCATCTTCTGAAGATGAAGACAGTTCTGGTTATAGTGGAAGCTCAGATGAAGAATCCTCCACTTCAGGAAATGATCATGTGGATGAGATATCAAGTGCGTCAGTCGATGCAAATATTGATGAGCTTTTGGAAGAAGCTGCAGCAGGAACTGAAAGAAGATCTAATTTGATGGATCAAGCTGTTTACTCTTCGTCTTCTCTCCATTCAGCCTTTATGGCTAATGTCGACAGTTCATCAGGTCAGGTATGTGTCGATGAACCCACTGTAGTTAGCTGTGAAAAGTGTGATAGTTTAAATGTTAAATATGCAGAAAAGGAAAGTCAGTTTGAAATCACACACAAACACAATCAACAATTGATTGTAGATCTTGCTAAAGCAACTGAAGCTAACGTGTTTTTAACCAGAAATGAAAAGGAATTTAAAACAACAATTGCGTCATTAAGACATGATGTTTCAGAATTACAAAAAGCTGTTTTGCGAAAACAACATGCTAACAATGATCTTATAGACACAATTGAAAAGCAGATGGTAGAGTTGGCAACCGCTCGATGTGAATGTGAAACAATCAAGCAGAAATTGGAAAGTTATTCCAATTCCCGCTATGTATTGGATCACATTATTGATGTTCAAAAGAAAAAGGGGGATAAGAAGTGTATGGGATTCAAATCATGTCCTCCCCCAATGAATCACAATTACTCAAAATTGCCTGATGATGAGGATATGCCCCGTTTTGAACCTACTGTGCCACTCGGTCTAGATGACTTTGCAGCAGGCCTCGGGTTCACGACTGGTACATCATCCTCGGGTCAATCAGAATCTGAGAAAAGTGTGACAGATTCATCGTGTGTTAAGGAACAGAGTCCTCCCGTTGTTGAGGATACTGATTCTTCGGATGATGAATCTGATGAAATTGTGAACCAACAGTCCAACTCGGTTACAACAGATATTCCAATCGAGAATCACATCCTGTGTGATCCACCAGTGAAACCGAGTAAGACTGAAATGTCAAAAGAAATGGAGTCGATTGTATCAAGTTTTGAAGGGAGTAACTTATTGTACACGCTCAAAGGAGATAGCAAAATCTACTCTAACAAAGATTTTCCAATTAAAAATGTAAATCAAGATTTAATTGAGCAAATTTTTGAAGGATGTACTGATAAGTTTTTGGGGAACAAAAGTGGCAAAGTTACCGTCACTCAATGTGATCCAATTCCGTGTGAACAAATTAGAAAACAATACGGAAACCAAAAACTACAAGTTGAGCGAAAACAACAAGTCAATTCCAGAAAAGGTAAGGTACAGGGAAAAAAGGCTCAGAACAAGAATGTTCAAGCACCTAAGGTTCAACAACAATGGGTGCAAAACAAAAGAGCTCCTGTTAAGAAAAGAGAACCGAAAGTGAACTTTGTTGGATCCACGGGTTCAGATAAACTTGAAACATTTCAGGATAAATATAACATTGATTTTGTAAAACAAGTTAGAATTTTAAAACGAAATGATCAGAATAACTACACCCAACACACCAACGGAGGTGATTTAGGTCCAAGCACGTCTAGATCACAAAGTTCATTGTCTGGTTCTCCGTCTGATCATCAACATGTTTCTCCGAGGTTTGTAGAGCGGAGAATGTGTTTTAAGTGTGGCACAATTGGGCATATTGTAAGATACTGCCCATACCTGCAAAAGTTGAAGGCAAAAACAAGTGCTCCCCAAGAAACCAATTACCAAAAACGATCATTTTCACCGAAACAAGACCCACGTGTCTTGAAAGAAAGGGAAAAGAAGTTAAAACAAAAGAATCAAAAGGTAATTGAAAAGGCCTTAAAATCAGAGGTCAAAGAAGAAAAACCTGTTCAAGCAAAACCTAAAACTGTAAAACCAGTAAATGCTAAAACAATTAATACAAATACTGGTAAAGGACAAACAGCTTGGAAACAAAAACAGGTAATTCAGTCAGGGGGAGCACCACAGGTTCTTTTTCCTAATCATCAAGTGATTGAAATCACTTTTCTTGATGATCAAGGACGACCCAAGTCCACAAAGGCTTGGGTCCCTCTCTCCAACTAATTTTTGAGTGAGTGTGTAGGATATTCCAGGAGGAACTTTCGATAGTCGTAAGACTGTTGATAGTGGAGCATCCTTGCACAAAATAGGCAACAGAAGAAATTGCTGCCTTTGATGGAGAGAAAAAGGAAAGGGAAACAGAAATGTCTGTTGAAAGAGATTGAAAAGCTTCGACAAAATGAAAATCATTTCAAAATGTAAATGTTCAAGGCTTTGATCGGGTCCCCGGGATAGATTCAAATCAAAATGTACGCACCTGCAGCACGTCTGAAGTTCAACAATCTACAAGATGAACGTGCAGTGTACATTTCCTCGTGGTGTGATTGAAGAAAATGTGTTTGTTGAACAAACCAACCGGGTGTGCGGATGCCTTGGCATGGGTTGAACAACCGCACACTACTTCACAAGAGAAAGACAAAAACCTTCGCTGGTGCAATGTGGAAGACCAGCCGGACCCAAAGGTTTCTGATCTTGTTGCTGTGAAGAGATTTCTAAGTAGCTACAAAATCGACTTTGAAATCCACACCGGGTGGATATCCAGTTTGGGAGAGCACTCAGATTCCTTGCAATGCACGAAGCAGTTGCAGGATACGGTTTTAAAATTCTAATCTCTCTTTTACTTGTCGATATTTAAGCTGCTTTGTGAATTATTATCTCGTTCAGCACTCTTTGGCCAGACAATGTTGTCATGGTCCGCACCGCAAACCGACATGCCAACTGATTTTTCCAAAATTCGATACATCATTTCTGATTAAAACTTAATTTTGGTAAACGGCATTGAGGTAAAACATGAGTTAACCAACATCGGAAAATCATTTTTGTAAATACCTGTGTGTTTAAATTTGTCTTAGTATATTGATTTTAGGGGGAGTAAATCCAAACTTTGAAAAATCCAAAAACATCGAAAAATTTCAAAAACACAAAAACAATAGAAAAACAAAAATGAGTTTCCTGGCGAGCAAAAGAGAAAATGATAGTACATCAGTGGTCTGTCCAAACCTCTTTAAACCTTAAATGAAAAACGATAAGCAGCTCTATATAAGATGTATCGGTAGGCTCACAATCATTTTAAGTGTTTGTCTTAGTATATTGATTTTAGGGGGAGTAAATCCAAACTTTGAAAAATCCAAAAACATCGAAAAATTTCAAAAACACAAAAACAATAGAAAAACAAAAATGAGTTTCCTGGCGAGCAAAAGAGAAAATGATAGTACATCAGTGGTCTGTCCAAACCTCTTTAAACCTTAAATGAAAAACGATAAGCAGCTCTATATAAGATGTATCGGTAGGCTCACAATCATTTTAAAGTGTGCAGGGTGATATAAACTTAAATCGACTGAAGACCAGGTGGGAACCATTCATTGGCATATGGTCTTAGTACCGAAATTTCGTTTGAGAGATTGCCGAGGTTCTGAGATATTCGGTCTTTATGCTGCTTATCATCTGGGTATCATGGTTGTATCTTTTACCGAAAAATAACGGGGATGCAAGTCTAGATCTTCCATGATACCATACATACGTGTACATATTGCATTCGACCTCAATAAGTGATAAACAATCACATGTCCAAACAAAATAAGTGATAAAATATCACAAATTCTTTCCGGGAGTCAAGTTCGTCTCTCTGCTGTACGAAAGTACTGACCTGTTCACGGACTTGCTCCTGTGCCCTCATGCATATGAAAATCAAGTTCCTCATCAATAAGTGATTCTATCACATAGGGCTTGTTTTCAAATCAAAATAAGTGAGAATCTCACATCATATACGGTCAAACAGATGATAATCGGTATACTCACCGGTAAGATGAACCCTCGTGCATACCTTGATACGGGAATGTGTCGTGATGTGGATGAACACCGGTCAGTAAGTATAAATCATACATTAACGTATCCCCTCGCCATGATTACATCTGATAAGTTGAGCTTATGTGGACAACAATACCGATAATTGTTATAGGATGCTTATCTTAATGTTAATTAATTGAACAAAGAGAGTGTTTTGGCATGACCGTACACTGATATGATTCTCTTACCCTCGAAACTCGCAAAAAGAATGTCTGTAAATATTTATTTAATGTTTCCTGTTTATGCATCTTTGTATATATTTATTTATTACTTTCCGTCTTTACATTTGAAAAATGAAAATTTCAAAAAGATTTTAGGTGTGTTTTAATTTAAACTTTATAAAATCCAAAAAGATTTTTCTTCTAGATTATTTTTGATTGACCGATGTTGGAACTCGAGTCTATCCTACCCAAAATCCTGATCGTAAGCTGGAAAACAATTGCATCTTCATAAACAGTCGAAGTTAACGAGTTTTGAAAGTTAAAGGATTAAAATGAATATTTTTCTAAACTTTCAAACTGTTGTCGGTTGGTGTTTGATTGAGATTTGATCTCATATGTGTCGTTAGTTTAAATGTTAACTATATTCCAAGCGGTTGTTCTCATTATGCGTTTAGCTTTCTTGCATGTGCAGATGCTAAAGGCGAGGAGAACATGTTCGATGAAAAGCTTTGGAATGAAGACACGAAGTGGAGGCACTCAAAGGATAAAATGATCGAGTTGCCGCTGTCCCTTCATCAACACCACAAGGATCTGAAGAATTGACAAGTCAAAAGATTCACGAGCATGACTCAATGGAGAGTTCAATCTAAGGGGGAGTTTATTGACACACTACCTAAATTAAATGGGGAGTTTGTTGATACACTTTCTACTTACGACGCGTGAAGACTTTGAAGATCCTCCGACATGAATGTGTCAGAAGACGAACCATCACGAGTAGCGTCCAAGGGGGAGTTTGTTGATACACTTTGTGTGGACGCGACTCGGCTCGGTTCGACTCGGCCTTGAAGACTTGAAGACACGAAGATCGAGACAAAGCTACAGCCAAGGGGGAGTTTGTTGGTGCACTTGTGTCTGTACTTTGTCTGTATTTCGTCATGATACAAAACGATGTCTTTAATGTAAGGTTGATGTAAGTTTGACCAAGTCAACCATCCTCCTGGTTTGACTTGACCAAACAGTTAGAAAAATGTTGTAAGCTGGTTGTGTCGAAGGATGTGTCATCGAAGGATTGTTTTATATCCTTCGATGATGAGCTCGAAAGACAACCACGAAGGATAGATCATGAAGGATAGACCACGAAGGATATCATCCTTCGTGGTGTATGTGATCTTTCGATGGGTTTTCTGGTCGACAGATGATCTTTCGATCAATCTGTCTGATCCTTCGACCAGACCTGCTGTGTCGGGTATATATACCCATGTGTTGTGTTCACTTCAAGAGTTAGACATAGATAGACAGAAGAGTGACTTTCTGTGAGAGAACACACACACACACTGAGAGAGTTTGCAGAATACATTTGTAAACCTTGAGCTTGTAACCGAACCTTTCATACGTATTAATACATGTGGTGTTAATCGTTGAATGTTGTGTGTTGTGTCTGTGCTTGTTCTCGTATAAAGTCTCGGTTGCATGCTAGCTTGGATTCCGCACTCGCTAGTGTGTTTGATATAACAAGGATAAGGTTTTATCTCATCCTCGAGAGGGACCTACAAATGCAACCGTTCGTCGATAGTGAGCTCCTTCAAAGGAACTATGAGGGTCTCATCTGACAGACACTTCTTCAGATTCGACACGTGAAAGACGTTGTGAACTGCACTGAGTTCAGCTGGTAAGTTCAGTCTGTAGGCCACTTTGCCTATTTTCTCAATGACTTCAAATGGTCCAACGTATCGTGGATTGAGTTTGCCCCTTTTGCCAAAACGAACAACACCCTTCCAGGGTGAAACTTTGAGTAGCACTCGATCCCCAACCTGGAACTCGAGTAGTTTCCTGTCTTTATCGGCGTATGCTTTCTGACGGTCATGAGCTGCCGCCATGCGTTGTCGTATTTGAGCAATCTTTTCTGTTGTGTCTACTACCAGTTCTGGACCTGTGATCTGACTATCACCCACCTCTGCCCAACAGAGAGGTGATCGGCATTTACGCCCGTACAATGCCTCGAATGGAGCAGCTTTAATGTTGGTGTGGTAGCTGTTGTTGTACGAGAACTCCACTAACGGGAGATGTTTTTCCCCGCCGATGCCGAAATCGATTACACACGCACGAAGCATGTCTTCTAAAGTTTGAATAGTGCGCTCATACTGCCCATCCGTCTGAGGGTGATAAGCTGTGCTCATGTCTAAATGAGAGCCAAAAGATTTGTGTATTGTTTGCCACAGTTCTGAAGTAAAACGTGCGTCACGATCAGAGATAATAGAGGTGGGCACCCCGTGCCTCGAGACAACTTCCTTAAGGTATACGTCTGCTAGAGTGGAGAACTTATCCGTTTCCTTGATAGCTAAGAAGTGAGCAGACTTTGTGAGTCGATCCACGATCACCCAAATAGTATCATTTCCGTGCTGAGATCTAGGTAGGCCATTAACAAAATCCATGGAAATTTGTTCCCATTTCCATTGTGGTATCTCAGGCTGTTGGAGTGGGCCTGAAGGTTTCTGATATTCCGCTTTGACTCTCGCACAAGTCAAACACTTGCTAACGTAAGTTGCTATGTGAGCTTTCATGTTAGACCACCAGTATGTAGTTTTCAAGTCGTGGTACATCTTATCCGAACCAGGATGTACTGAGTAGCGAGATTTATGAGCTTCGTCCATTACAAGCTCGCGTAAGTTGCCGTAGAGTGGGACCCAGATGCGTCCTGTTACATAGTAGGCTCCGTCTGCCTTTTGTTCTAACCGTTGCCTTGAGCCGCGTAGGGCTTCAGCCCTGACATTTTCTGGTTTCAATGCTTCTACATGAGCATCTCGTATCTGTGAAGGAAGACTTGACTGAATAGTGAGTTGCAACGCTCGTACACGCCTAGGTGTAGTATCCTTTCGACTGAGGGCGTCGGCCACCACATTGGCCTTGCCCGGATGGTACTTTATAGCACATTCTTAATCGTTCAGTAGCTCGACCCATCTACGTTGTCGCATGTTCAATTCTTTCTGCTTGAAAATATGTTCGAGGCTTCTTGTGTAGATGGTGCATTTAGTGCCATACAGGTAATGTCGCCATATCTTGAGCGCAAAAACAACAGCTCCCAGCTCTAAATCGTGTGTAGTGTAATTCCGTTCGTGAATCTTGAGTTGGCGCGAAGCATAAGCAATGACTTTATCTCGTTGCATCAACACACATCCAAGACCTTGGATAGATGTGTCGCAGTAGACTACAAAATCGTCCGTGCCTTCAGGCAGTGAGAGGATAGGTGCGCTACAGAGTCTATGCTTTAAGTGTTGAAACGCTGTTTCCTGTGTATTACCCCAACGGTAAGCAACACCTTTCTATGTCAGTAGTGTAAGCGGCTGCGCAATCTTTGAGAAATCTTTGATGACCCTTCTATAATAACCCGCCAAACCCAAGAATTGGCGTATTTCGGTTGGTGTACGAGGTGCAGGCCAGTTCTTGATCGAATCTACCTTGGATGGATCGACATGAATCCCATCCTTGTTTACCACGTGGCCTAAGAAGTGGACTTCACGATGCCAGAAGTCGCATTTTGAAAACTTAGCGTATAGCTGTTTCGTTCGTAAGAGTTCCAAAATAAGTCGTAAGTGCTGCTCGTGTTCCTCCCGATTCTCCGAATAAATCAGGATGTCGTCAATGAAAACAATAACAAACTTGTCAAGATAAGGTTTGCACACCCTGTTCATAAGATCCATGAAAACCACAGGCGCGTTCGTTAATCCGAATGGCATGACTAGAAACTAGTAGTGGCCGTAGCGTGTTCTGAATGCTGTTTTGGAGACGTCCTCGTCCCGGACTCTCAGCTGATGATAACCTGATCTCAGATCAATCTTGGAGTAGTAGCTCGACCCTTGCAACTGGTCGAATAAGTCGTCGATGCGTGGAAGTGGATAGCGATTTTTCACGGTCACCTTGTTCAGTTCGCGGTAATCTATGCACATGCGAAAGGTATCGTCTTTCTTCTTCACAAATAATACTGGAGCTTCCCAGGGCGAAGAGCTAGGACGTATGAAACCCTTTTTCTAAGAGTTCTTGCAATTGCTTAGACAGTTCTTCCAGTTCAGTTGGAGCTAAGCGGTAAGGCGCTCGAGCTATGGGTGCTGCTCCAGGAGCTAGCTCGATCTGAAATTCGACCTGGCGATGGGGCGGTAACCCAGGTAACTCTTCAGGAAACACTTGAAGAAAGTCGTGTACAACAGAAATATCCTCTAACTTCTTCTCTGTCTTTGATGTATCTGTAACAAGTGCTAGAACAGCTGTGTGGCCCTTTCACAAACACTTCTGAGCCTTCAAGAAGGAGATGATGCCACTCACGACACCACTCTTGTCGCCTTGAACTTCGAGAGGTTCTTTGCCAGTACGGGGAATATGAATGACCTTCTCCTTGCATAGGATCTCTGCTTGCTGTTGGGATAACCAATTCATCCCAATGACGATGTCGAAACCATCACAACGTTGGGGTCATTTCTAGCATCACCCTGACCAACCATGAACACTCGACCCCTGGCACCATTGCCGTCGTTATTACCCCCGTTGTTATTCCCGTTACCCTGAGTATTGTTGTTGCTAGTTCTGCGGTGCTCGCTGTTACTGCTGACGATTCTGATGTGCAGGTTGTGAACTCCTGAAATCTTTGGCTTCATGATCAATCTTGAGACACCTCTGACAACGAACCTTGTTCCACTGACCACTGTGGTGTCTGTTGCATCTGTTGCATTTTGGGTGATTTCCTCGATATCCACCCTGCCTTTGACTACCATAAGACTGCTGACTGGGGCTCTGGTAATCATCAATTTTTCGCTGTTGTGCCTGGGACTGAACTGAAGTCGAACCCTTGCTGGAGGTTCCATCCCATTTTTGCTTGTTGTCACTAGGAATAGCAGAAGTAATAGTAGTGGTAGTAGTAGTACTGATACGTTTAGGCAGCCTGTTCTGTTCCACTGCCTGGTCTGTGAGACGATGAGCAAGACGAGTAACATCTTGAATAGTAGCATGGTTAGCAGAAGTCACATGACTTTGAATTTCTGGTACTAAGCCTTTGAGGTACAGCTCAATGCGCTTGATGGGAGGATCCACCATAGTTGGACATAACACTGCCACTTCGTTGGACCGTTTCGTGTATGCTTCTATCTCTGACCCCGTCATCTTCAGGTTAAAGAACTCCCAAAACTGTCATTGTTCCTTGGGTTGATGATGTTTTAACCTAACCCGTACAGAGGTCGGTAAGGTGCTACGCTCATCTTCCTGTCCGTCGTCGTTACGAGTGGTTCAAGTGGTTCGCTATCTGGTACGAGAGTGTTGCGGAGGTGATCACACTTCGGGATCGGAGACGTCAATCCATGAGTTTCAGGAGACGAGGAGGGGCAGGAAAGGGTATCGTTCAATCATTCTACGCAAGGACATCCAACTCAAGGACGCTTGTAATAGCACCTAACATTCTACGCGGTTTGCTAGACGTTCTAATGGGTGCTCAGGTAATACTCGTCAACACCGAGTTTCGAAGGGATCCAACTATAATTGAGAAGTTCACGTTTATGTTTGAGTAGGGGGACAATTACTGCTATGGCCCCTATAGGTTGGTCATGTTTCATATTGATCTAATAACGGGACAGAACCCCTTTTCCACTTGTTAAGCCTTACTGGGACTCACATGCACCCCACATTATTATTATGTGTGCACCCACAATAATATTGTGATTTGCATGTTCATCTCAGCTCCTCTTAACTCATGTCAAATGGTTCCCCACACTCAAGTAGGAATCAAAGAGTATCACATAGCGTATGTTATGAAGGTTTAGGGAAATACCACCCTATCGGTCACTTAGTACATGAAAGTGTTCATGAATTCATATCGGTGTGCTAAACGTGCTATCACATGCATTATCGTATGTAGGTGTTCACTAGCTATGTAGTACAATGAGTATAAGAGGAACGAACCTTGCAAATCTGGAGCTGAGTGTCATGGTCGTATTCCCGTTTTCAGAATCTGTCCGGTTATAGTCTGGTTTTACAAAAACAGTTTCCCCTTTTTAAAACCAAGTTCACTATAACCAATGGCTCTGATACCAATCTGTCACACCCCCAAAATCCACACGCGGAGTATCACCGCTTGGAGGCGTGACTGACCAGGATCTTAACCACCAATCACATTGAACTCATAAGCATAGATAAATAATACTTTCATTTATAAACAACAAGTGTTACGATGTTACAATATTTCACAGTTTACAGCGGAAGCATATGTGACTCGTTAAGTGTTTATAAAACCATATGTAAGCTCTTAGTCTTATATTGCGTTTCCATGTGTCTCGACCCATGACCACTCCAGCTTCTCAGACAGCAAGTCCCTTTGATATGCACCTAAAGGCCTGCAAGGCATGTAACAACGAATCAACAATAATGTTGAGCGAGTTCACAGTTGGTTATTTGGTTAAAGTATTCATTTCGTAAATCGTTTGTTCGTTTTGAAAACCATGTATCGTATGTAATGGTATCGCGACCCTCTAGGCATGTTTGCGAAGTTTAGTGGGGGTTTCCCATGTTTTCTAGACTAGGTATATTTGTATCGCGGCCCTCCAGGCATGTTTGCGAAGATTAAAGTATAGTTCGCGGCCATTCCAGGCATGTTTGCGAAGATTAAAGTATAGTTCGCGGCCATTCCAGGCATGTTTGCGAAGATTGTTCTAGTATCGCGGCCGATCCCGGCATGTGTGCGAAGAGAAGTATATGTATCACTAGTCTAGTAGTATCTACCATTGACCTTCCTCTCCCGAGGCCAATGGTATGTAATTCCGATAACTCTTAAGCATAAATAATCAATCAACCCATTCCCAACCCCGGGAATCCCATGCCTTGGTAAAAGTGTGAACTCACCTTGGTTTGCTCGGTATGCTAAACTATGTGCTCACAAGAAAATCAGTCAAGTCCTATAGTTATGCAAGTATGTATAATCAGTTTCGAACTCACAATGTTTCACAGGTAATCTATGTCACAAAGTGTGTTTATGCATTTCTCATCAAGTAGCACATAACAGTGGGTTCATGTTCACACAGTCATACTCCATATAACTAAGTTCTTGGTGATATCTAACATGGTTAATAAATTAACATGCTTGATGGTTTTAACCGACTTAACCAGGTTAATGTATTAAGCAACAATAACAAGCTTCCAGAATTAACAAGCATAACATGCATAATAACTAACAGTGTTTCACATAAAGACTTTCTCAATTTAATTTAACAATATCATCCACTAACATAACTAACGGTGTTAATATATTTAACAAGGAAACTTTACATAGTTCACATGTATAACAGAGTTAACATAGTTGGCATAACCCAGTTAATATACTTAACAAATATTAACAACTTAACAAATATAACAGTTGGGCCGAAATCATTACATGGGCCGAAAACACTTAGTGCCGAAATCACCTTAGGTGATTTCGTTGGTGTGTGGATTTCGTGAGGTGGGGGTGTTTTCGTTAGTATTATCATCATCAACAACAGCAGGTTTTAAAATCCCCAATATTGGAACAGAACACACCCAAAATCAAGACACAAAAAAAATCGATTACAAACAACACTCATCGGATCAATGGCCATATTAACAATCAAGACATCATCATCTCATTTAATGCTCAACACTTTACTAACTTTGACTAATTCTGACAACACACATGGGCCATTATTTACTTGTATGTTTACATGGATTGATGGAATCAAGGTTGCACATGCCCAAGGGCCATATTCCTTCGATTTGATTGGACCGATCTACCTACTATACATAAATTCCTTATGATATTCTGAATTCTCATGCATTAACACATTAACAGACATACACGATTAGTCAAAACATCCAATATACATGGCAGTATGTTGATAATATAAATATATGTTGTTCTTTTATAATGGCCGACAAGGATTGTTGTGCAAGATGATTTTCAAACAATTATATATCATTAGTGGATTACTAACCTAAACAGAGAAGACAATACTTCGATCGGTGTGCGAGACTCGAGTGCTCGGAACTGCCGTCGGGTTTCAAAAATGGGCGAGAGAAAATGTGAGAGGTGATTAGGGTTTTTGCTAGTTGCTGTCATCGCGTACAGGTTAAGTACAAGCCCTTTTAATTAATTACTACTGGGCCAAAGCCCATGTGGTTTTCATCAAACAGTTAGTGGACTTGATATTTTATTACTTGGACCAATATCTTTTGCAATCCATGATTCTGACTATATGTATACACAAAATCCAAACACTTATTTAGGTAGTAAACACCATTTAATCATACTAGTGGGTGGGTGTTGGCAAGGTTCCATGTTTTAATTAATTATACATATAAAATATGTATAACATATACACACATATTTTACATATCACCAATAACACTTATAATGCACATCATGTAATTATTAAACCCACTTAGCAAATAAGTACGAAGTTAAATCGGTAGAGACCTTGAAAACTCGGGTTGTCACATTTATGCTTATACTCATGTTTGTACTCACATTTATACTCATTTTTCATACACGTTATTCTTATACTTTTACTCATACCCCTGACGTGCGTTTTGTGTTTATGCTCACGTGCGTGTTCATATTTAAACTTATACTATGCTCATGCTTTTATTCATACTCAAAATTCATACATTCGCACCGTACGCGAGCGAAACCCTAGGGATTCGCTTACGTTGGCCTTATACTATTTGGAACACAAACATGCTTATATGCTACATCCCTATTTATACGCAATCTTATTTTCAGAATTTATGAATACCTTAAATTCATACGCAACTAGTACAAGCTATGCGGATCATGAGACGATCGGTATAATCGCGGGTGCACACGGGATTATAGTGATGGGCGTATGAGAACCATAGAGTGTACTACTGCGTATGGTAAGACACGAAACGTAACATGACACCGAATACGAGACGGACGTCACATGGTCAAAACATAGTGGATACGCCGTTGGTACTTCCTGTACATAAGTGTTTTCATCATGTTACCAAACTTTCGTAAAGCGTGCCATGAGGAATTCAGTGTCCTACAGACCTTTTGGACCTAATTCAAACTTTAAACAACTCACAAACGCATTATATCCGATTATCCACGACGAGACTTCATTCTTAACACGCTACTTTCTTCTATCCGATACTTATGCTATTCTTATACTCATAATCGTTTATTAGATCAATAGTACACCCTTATACCTCAATCATTCTCCGTTGTCTCAAACTCCAAATCCTCAATTTTAAACAATCCTCTTTTGTTTGCCAAAACCCTTTCAAGTCTTCCTTCTGAATAAATTTCGGGACGAAATTTCCTAAAGGAGGGGAGACTGTAACGCTTCGCGTTTTCACAACTTTTCATATTTAGAAACCATTGTTCATATTCCTATATTTAGAAACTTTGTATCCTAGTATTCTTCATTTCGTTAATTCGATTAATTAATCGTCGAAAAATCTTCATCTTTAATTCAACTCATTATAAATATGGTTATTTACCCATCGTTTAAATTAATTAATTTTGCTATTTAAAAAGTTTATTTTTATAATAATCTAGATTGACTCGTTTGATTTTAAGTTAGTAAACTAACCTAGTTAGTTTGTATTATAAAGTTAACTTTCTTTGAAAATATATATATATATGAGTATGATAAATAAATTAGTTAGTTAAACCATGAGGACCATTTGTGCAAATTCACTAACTAGACCCTCCTATATAAGAGAACTAAACCCTAAACCATACTTATCAGCCGCACAACTATGTTCCCTGTTTCTCTTGTGTCTGCAACTCCAAAAACAACACACTCACACAAGGCCATTGATGCTCAAGACATACTATCATCATCATCTTCACGCACTCCATCCCTGTTCCCTCTCTCCCTCGCGATTCATAAAACAAACACAGGAGTTCATCTTCTTGTCTCCTTCAATCAAACCTAAACAATCAGACACCTGCTCCTCTCGACCTCCGATTCCGACAACCAGCGGCGGCGACAGTCGCTCAGCCCCGATTCGGCTCGATTCCGGTCGGTTGTTTCGAGCTCCGGTTCGAGTCGAGTCTGTTTCGTCGGTGGTTCGGTCTTGTGTCAGCCGATTCATCTTCTGTTCGGATTGCTTCGATTCAAGTTTTGGTTCTGGTGGAACTGACAATGGTGGCAGTAGAGGTGTTTATCAGATCAGTCCCGGTTCCATTCAGGTTATGTTTCAGACTAAAGTTTAGTCTCAGTTTTGATTTGGGCATATTTGGTTCGAATTCGTTTGTTCGGTTCAGGTCCTACTCGGGTCAGTCAACCTGGCCGTCTCGGTTCCGTTCGATAATCGGCCTAGGCTCGTCTCGGGACTGTGCAATATTCATCAAGCACATCAGTGGTTTCGGGTAAGATTTTGGATGAATTCGATTCATGTCAGCGGGTCGGGTTTCAGATTCAATAGGTTGTGGTTCGGGTTAGTCACGTACTCACGGCTCAGTGTTGGTTCTCGGTTCAGCTCAGGCCGGTTCTGTTTTAGGTCTCGGCTCCGGTTCGGTCAACACAAGTCAACAACAGTCAACTCGGTCAACGGAAGTCAACCGGTCAACTGCTGGTCAACTGTCGAACCAAGGCTTGGTAAAATCTTAAACAACGCGATTTACTTTTATTATTGTTGATTTTATATATACTTACTGTTTAATCGCGAACCATTCGTTGCATGAATTTGTTCACTAATCGTGCTTTGGAAACTTGTGTAAAAACGCCCATTTTCGTTACATAACTCATATACATATTTGGTGTTTCGTTGATTGTGGGGTTTTGACAAATATATCGACTTGTGTTGTCGGGATCGTCCAAAAACAGAGGAAACTCTGCCCGTTTTTCGTAAAATTTCGTGGAACGAAACGCATTAATTTTATAAAACGGAGCCTAATGGATTTAGTAAATTTCTATAAAATATATAAATGTATATTTATTTTTAACAACACTACTATAATACTTTTGATAAAGCTAAATTAAAATCTTTACTTAAACTATACAAAATACATATATGTAAAAAAATATATATATATATACTTATCCATCGTCTAGCTATACTTTAAAATCTACTTCAAATCCTCCGTCAAAATTCTGTTTACTCATGCACCATCGTTTGCCCATATAGGGTGACCTCGGTGTTCCATCCTCCTAATCTCTTACGCTCGTCAACACTTGGATAATCGGAAGACTTAGCAATTAGGTGAGCTTTACACTTTGGGAGGCAACATGTATAATTATGCAAACAACTTTTAAACTAAACATACTCAATCCTTGATCATACATGAAACTAATGTGACTTACTTGTTATTATCGTATGCTATGTGAACGATTTGGAACGTTATATGCTCATTAACTTTGCTCGCCCACCTTAACAATTATAGCGCTATAGGATTAACGCCCCGCCCGCTATTCTATTGGGTATTGTTAAGTTAAACATTACCACCCCGCTAAACTATTGGGATTAGGCTATTTTATGCGTTGTATTCTAGGGTTTGATCATATTGTACGCCAAAATTGCATACTAGTAATCACATATTATGAATCATGTTGGATTTGAGTTTTTAATCTATTATGCTATATATTCAAACTTGTATACTCGCCAACTTTTGTTGATTTTATTTTAATACATGTTGCAGGTTGTTAGACAAGACGATGAAGAAATCAAGTTAGGATGGACTTAGATACTCATTCAATAATAAACAATGTTGTTGCAATTTGTCTTTATTTGAAACAATGTATTCAAATTCTAGTCATTAATGAAATTGGATTTAAATTATATTGTCACATAGTGTTTTGATGCTTTTTAGCGATTTGTTCGTCTCATCCCGATGTTTCTGCCATCGGTTGGGGTGTGACATCTTACTCGTGGAAATGACATGGGTCCTGCAAAACAGCAACACCGTTAGTCTCGTTAAGAGGGGAATATGGGGGTTTCCCTCTTAACCAGGCTCCGGCGTGAGAATAAGTACTGTTCTGAGGGAGAATAAACAGTGTGTGTTGAGTGTGAGAGTATAGAGAGCAAGATGATTCAACCTGAATGATGAAGGGTCCTATTTATAGCCGGAGGGTGAAGGAGGGAGGAGCAGCAGTGCCAGCTGTGGTTGCGCGCCAGCTGTCCAACCAAGGGGAATATCCTTTTGGTCTCCTCTGTCGTGGTCAGTGTAGTGGTACACGTGGCGCGCTTACATTTGCCTATTTTGGAGACGTCGTACTGGTACTGTCGGACTGCTCCTTGATTCGTCGCAGGCCTACCTGGCGCTTGATGACTGGAGACACGTGTTGTCCTTTTTGTCGGATGGAGCATCTTTGGTGCCACTTTGATTATTCCCAGAAGCTTCTAGAAGCTTCTGGATGATTTTGTTGATGTCGACGCCACATAGGATGGAAAAATGGTGTGGTCCTTGCCATGTGGGCAAGGAATTGGGACCATACCTCTTCAAGTCCCCCCAGTCTAGTGTGCCTTCAAGTTGAGTTGATCGTCTAGGAGGGATTCTGGACTTATGAAGGTAGTGGTTTGTATGACGTGTGTTTGTTATGGGAGACTTGAAAAATTGAACCAAATGGACGCGTGGCGCATGGGTTTTGGCAACTTGTAAAAGTTGAGCCAAATGGACGCATGGCGCATGGGTTTTGGCAATTTGTGAAAGTCGAGCCAAATGGACGCATGGCGCATGAGTTTTGGCACCTTGTGAAAGTGGAGCCAAATGGACGCATGGCGCATGGGTTTTGGCACCTTGTGAAAGTTGATCCAAATGGACGCATGGCGCATGGGTTTTGGCACCTTGTGGAAGTTGAGCCAAATGGACGCATGGCGCATGGGTTTTGGCACCTTGTGGAAGTTGAGCCAAATGGACGCATGGCGCATGGTGCAGGCATTTGTTGTTTTCTTCTGAAAGTAGTTTTGTTGTCTTGGGAGGGAGCGACTGATGTGACTGTCTGGTGTCCCCTGTCTTATCGGAGGTGAACAGGCGCCTTTTCAGTCATGTCAGTTACTTTATGTCAAGGTGTCAGGCGTCTGTTTCCCACGCTCCCGAAAAAAGAGGTGACGTCTTCTCTCTCTTATGATGTGTTTCTCCCCCATTGGTTGCCTTTCCGGATTCTGATGGCCCACTACCCATCGCATTAAATGCGATGGGTATAAGTACACGGCTGTGTTCTCCTTCTTCCTCACTATTCAAAATTTGAAGTTTGATTCTCTCCCATTCGTTCATCTTTTCTCTTCCTTTTCTTTGAGAATTTCCGTCGAACTTCTGATTATCTTCTTTATGTCTGGGGTGAATCCTTCTCAGAGGAAAAAGAGAAATAAAGGGAAAACTCCCCCGGGTCCCGACCAGGCGGTCATAGGGTGGAAGGAAGAGGAGTTCCACAATCTGGTGAGAGAGATGGGTTTCTTGCCTGAATGGGGAGCCCAGTATCCGACTGCCGGTTCGACTGCTATGGATGCACCCCCGGGCTATATGACTTTGTATGCTGCGTTTTTTCGAGAGGGTAACTTCCGGCTTCCAATCACCAGGTTTACTCCCGACGTCTTGAGGAACTACGGGCTCCATCTTTCTCAGATCAATGCTATCGGGCTTCCCCGTATTACTCATTTTGAGTTTGTTTGCATGGCTAACCGTGTGGAGCCGACGTTTGCGATGTTCAACGTCTTCTATTCTGTTACGTATACTAGTGGCTTTTACTCCTTTAACGCTCGGACCGGTGTTTCTCCAGTTTGTTATGTTCCCTTGAAGAGTCTTCATGACTGGAAACAAAAGTTTTTCTATATTCGCCGAGGTGTTATCCCTATGGATATGCATTACCGGTCGGTGAATGAGGGTATTCCGAAGATAGACGTTTTGTCGGGTTTTGCTGAAGAGAGCTGGTATAAGAAGATAACATATAAAGCTACGGCCATTTCTCAGTTGGAGGAGATGGCTTTGGTCGGCGCTGGGATGAGTTTGCTGTGGGTTCCGAAGAACCCTCTGGGTGTTCATGTGTACGGTCACCAAGGCAAACGTATGTATTTTGTTATTATTATTAGTTTACTTTATTTTACAGTCTGTTTTTCCTTATTCCTTTGTGTTCTGCAGTTGGATATAGCCTGTTGAATGTTTTGGACCCAAAGGTCGCGGGTGCCATGGTTGAGGCGATCCAAGAAGACGGCAAACCGACTTGTTTGGAACAGATTCGCCCGCATTTTCTGCATCCCACAAACGATAGCTTTACTGCTTATGCCAATGTTATGCTAGGTGAAACTGATGGAGATGACCCTATTGGTCCCACCCGAGAGGAAGTTGTTGTTCTCTCGAGTGGAAGTTCTGGTAGATCCTTTGGAGATCTAACTTCTCATTCGGCGCGTGAAGGTCCTGCGCAGGCTGTTGTTGATGAGCCTGTTCAAGAGAATGTTGGTGATGATGAGGATGTTCCAGCTAGGTCTACCGATCCACTGGAGACGAGAAGGAAAACGAAAGCTGATAAGCCGGAGAGGAAGGAGCAGAGGGTTGAGGGAAAATCTGTTGGTACTCTTCGTAAGCGACCCTCCACTCTTCCTGTCCTAGATTACGTATTTGTTTCTGATACATTGTCTGGTTTAGGGACCGGAGAGAAACCTCATGGGTCCGATCCGGACGACCGCGCTACTTTGACGGAACTGATGCATAGAAAAGCTCTTGATGACAAAAAGCGGAAGCTTGATGAGCAGGCTGCTGCTCTTCTTGCTGCGAAAAAGGTTAAACTCCAGAAGGAAACTCCTCCTGCACCTTCCGAATCTGAGATTGATATGGGTATATTTAGTGGTGGTCGCGGTAATCTCTTGGAAGAAATATTTGCTGCCTCTGCTCCTACAGGTGAGGCATTTGTGATTGTGGGCTTTGTCATCTGAGTTTTTTGCTTGTTTTTTATTTTTGTTTTTATCTTGTCTCAGGTGTCAAGTCAGGTAGACTACCTCGCAGGGTAGATGTTTCAGAAATTACTCCTCCTACCTCTCCGCCATCAAGGACCATTGACTTGTCTCCTCCTCGTGATGATCCTGGGAAGAAGAAGAAAGATGGTGTGACCACTGAGCATGTGGGTGAAGGTGGTGGTGGTGTTGCAGGTGGCGATGGTGTAGGTGGTGATGGTAGAGGTAATGGTGCTGACACTACAGTGGAGTCCAGTCAAACTGCTCCACATCAAACCATTTACACTAAACGCCCTCCTGGTGACGACGGTGGGGCTACTTCAGGTGTTGTTCGCACCCCCAGTTTGAGAATGTTCGTGCTGATTCTTGGGATACAAATAACCCTGCTTGTGATGATCTCCCACATGCCCCTCGCTGGAGTCTAACCCAAGGTTCTAGGATGAATGATCTGGGTAACTGTCATGATTTCTTCTCGCTATCTCTCCCCCCAGCTTAGAGGATGTTTCAAAAGAAACGCAATCGGTTTGAGTTGTTAGATGATCATGTGCACGCTGGGGTTAACTATTTCGCCACTTCTCAAGAGATTGTGCGTGAATGGAGATTGATGGGAGAGGAGACAGCTGAATTTGAAGATGAGAAGAGGGCATTTGCTGAGGAGAAAGAAAATTTTAATGCGGAGAAGAAGGGTTTGCTATGGAGGGTTGTGGATGCTGAACGGAAATTCGAGCAAGAGAAACAGGTCAACTTTCAAAAGCAGAAGGACTGGGAGTCTGCCTGTGAACGTATTAATGTCGAGCTGCAATCCCAACGTGACGCTATTGTTCGTTTGTCTGGTGAGAAGACAAAGATTGCTGAGGAAGCTCAACAGGCGCGTGTTACGTTTGAAAAGAAAGAGAAAGAGTATGTTGATCGTATTGCTAAACTGGAAAACCTTGCGAAACAGAAGGTTTCTGAGTGTGAAGCTGCTGAACGTCTTCTTGAGGAGAAAGTTGCTGAGTGCAAGGCCTCTGAACTTCTTCTTGAAGAGGTCTCTGCAGATTGCAAGTGGCTTCTTTCACACGCTGTGCCTTTGGTAATTTCCTTTGTTTATTTTGTTTTCTGGTTAGTCGTATTTCCTTCTTACCGTGTTGTATTTTGCAGATTGCGGATCGTATTGTTAACTCTCGCGAACTTGCTACTTACATGTTTGAGCTGGGTCAAGCGGGGTACAATAGTGGTCGGAAGTATGGCTATTCTGAAGGTAAAGCTGCGGCTATTAGTAATGAAAAAGATTACCACTTCGAGCTTTACAAAGAGGACTGTGATGGTAAATATGCTGCCAAGCGCAAAGAGTTCGCGTCTCTGGAGTTTTCCGTTGTTAAGGCTGCTCACAAGCTATCCCGGAAACCAAATGTAGTCGCCTTACTGAAGCAGGCTCTTGGTGATGATGGTAACGCGGCTGGAAGTGCTGGGACCAGTCATCCCGAGTGAAGGATTCCGGCCTGCGTGCCGAGTATGGCCTTAGACGGTCCTGTAATCATTTGACAACTTTGTGATCAATTTTAATTTTTGCTTACTTGTTATGACTATGAACATTTGACTATGCTTGACGTTTCTTATGTTAATATTCGCCTTTGTTTTATGCGAATTTTGTTATCGTCATAATATGTGCATGTATAGTTACTTTGATTCAGGTATCACGAATGAATGATGGCGCTGACAGGTTGTGTTGTGTTAGTTACAACGTTTTATTCTGTCGTTCATGTGCGCAGGTTGGTTCGTGAATACGAAGTGATCGAATTTGCAGGTTATTGTGTGGACCCAGCTGTGCTCAGCGTTGGGGGTGTGTACAATGTTTGTTTATCCTGTGTTCGATGCTTTCGTGTTTAGGTGGGCACGAAGTATTTATTTGGCGTTTTTTAGGCTTTAGTTGTGTTTTTTGACCCGGCTGTGCACTTGTTTGTGACAGGCCTTGGAGGTCTACAACGTTTCCTAATGGTCGAGCCATTGATGTTTTCGTGTATGCCCAAAGTAATGTATGCAGTTGTGATAAGAAATTTGCAAGCAAAGGAATAGCCAAACACTTCTTGTATTAATGCTAACTGTGTTGGCGCGCGGCCGTTACAAGTACATAGAAACTTCGGCCTTTTACATGTAGCATTTTCTTAACTGTTGGGCGTTCCAGGTTCTTGGAACTTCCTTGTCGTCTAGGGTGCGTAACTTGTATGCCCCTTTTCCGAGTACCGCATCTACTACATAAGGTCCCTCCCACTTGGGGGCTAGCTTTCCCGGTTTTTCGGCGTTAGACGCCTCATTGTCCCTCAGAACGTAATCTCCTGGGTTGAAGGTGCAGATGCGGACTTTGGAGTTGTAATACTTCTCCAGTTTTGTCTTGTACTTTGCTTCATTTATTGCCTCCATCTCTCTCCTTTCTTCTAGGAGGTCAAGGTCTAATCTCCGTTCTTCTTCGTTGTTGATCAGGTTCATGGAAAGCATTCTTGGCGACGACAGCCCGATCTCTGCTGGTATCACAGCCTCGGACCCATAGACTAAACTGAACGGTGTTTCCCCGTTACTTGTCTTGGGCATCGTCCTATGGGCCCATAAGATGCTGGGCAATTCATCGACCCAACCTCTTCTTTTCTCTCCCAGTCGTGCTTTGATTCCATCTACGACGCTTTTGTTGACGGCTTCCACTTGACCATTCCCCTGCGGGTGCGCAACCGAGGAGAAGGTGTGCTCAATGTGTAACTCTTGAAACCACTGTTGGAGATCATCTGCGGCAAAGTTCGTTCCGTTGTCGGTGATGATCCTGAGTGGTAGTCCGAAACGGCATACGATTTGTTCCCATATGAATCTTCTGACGACAGTGGATGTGGTTGACGCGAGTGCCTTTTGTAACATCCGTTCTTATAAATCAAAGTTTAACGTATATTTTGCGAAAACAATCATGTAATTAATGATTACATATACATCAGAAATACGGGATTATTAAAAACTTTTACAAATTAAAGTGTTACCACATAATGTGGTTTAATTCGACGTTTTAGAATAACGACGAAACAACTTGCGGAAGCTTCATTTAACGCGTGTTCGGTTCTTGCTCGACGCTTGATCTTCATCCGGGGCTCTCGACATTCACCTGTGATCAAAACCAACTTAAAAGTCAGTTTTGATAATTAAATAACTAATACAACAAGGAAATTAGGAAAATCTAACATTGATATCTTGATCCAAAAACAAACACTTGAATATGGCCTCCACCGTAACTTACGGTGGACACCGTAAGTTACGGTGGCACCTGAAATAAAAACTTTCCCACCGTAACACAGGAGGCAATCACCGTAACGATTTCAGCCCCACCGCAACTTACGGTGGGCACCGTAAGTTACGGTGGCCCCTGTATCATACCTTTCCAATTTGTCGTTTTTGACACGAAAACTTCCGTATCTTTCAACCCGCTTGTCCGTTTGGCCTACCGTTTCTTCCTACGTGATTGTAATTTGATTATCCACATTATGGAGTCAAAATCCAACACTTGATTTAACAAAATTTCAGACTTTTAAGTCTTCGGCTTATTACCCTTTTTACCAAATTTTGACCCGTTCGATTTTTATCAAACTAACATGTTTATTTGATCCTTAAACTCATGAAATTCATAATTTCCATATCTCCTATCATATAAATTTCAAATCACGGAATTCTTACAAAATAAAAACCCGTTTACGCTCAAGTTCTTATTTTGACCCGTTTAGAGCGAATTATGTACATTTAAGCATCAAACTCTCTCTTCTCTTTCTACACTTCGTATTCTCACTTTTAAATAGCCTCTTATATTCCATCACAACTATTTTTGTGGTGCATTTAACATAATGAACCACATTCCTAATTTTTACCCTTAGGATAGTCATTTTACGTGATTAACCCGTTCATAAGCATTTGACCCCCAAAGTTGATGCCTGCAACTCTTACATGTGTCTAAGAGTTACATGATGATAATACTAGTATCTAAACGACCTCTAAGGGTCGTTTGCCCGATTTACCTATCAAGGGCATTTTCGTCAACTTATTTCTTCCTTTTTACGACATTGGTCCCTTTGCTAAGGTATTTGACCAACATTTCATTTTAAACCATAAATCTATATAAGTGCGTACCTGGCTCGAATCAACATATAGACCCGTTTTATACCTCGCGTTAATTAACCAACATTCAATGGTGTCGCAATTATCCAATTTGCTAATCACTCCTGATAACATACGACTTGACAATCACATTAGTCGATATTGTCAAATGGTGTTTCATCACCATTTGACCCGTTTGGACTATAAGACCAAACATGTACATAAATTAGAATAAAAGCATGGTTTTAGATTTCCAAATTCACCCATTTGCCCGTTTATCATAAACCATGGATGTTATCATTTATACTTGTTCCGATTTGTATCGGTCGTGTCGGAACCCTTATTTTGGGTATTACATCTTTCGCATTTATAGTTTATAAATAAACACATGTCCTACATAAGGGTGTAAGTTTTACTTACCTTGTATCCAAGTTACGCCTTTTCTTCTTTCTTGTTTCGTTTGACCCGCTTCACCCCAAGCCTCCATCTAACTTGTCCTGAATCAAACTATCATCAACATTTATATGGTGGTTAAATTAGTCATCAAAATCACGACCATTCCACCTCACTTATTTTCTATGTCGAAGCTTCTATTCGACTTCATGATTAATTAACTTAGTTTATCAAAGTTAACTATTTTCAATCACATGGTTTACAACATTAAATCTAAATCAACGTGATGTTTGGAACCCTTATCACTTCATATTACGCATAATTACCATATCATTCAAATACGGGTTTTCACTCTAAATTTCAACACTTTAGTTCTCATTTAGGCATTTTAACAAACACCTAATGTGCATAATTTTACATATTTACTAACTAGTTCATAACTAGTTATCTTTACCAAGATTTACATCAACACATTCAAACCTCAAAGTCTAGTGTTCATGAACTATATCTAGAACTTATATCATAACCTCAATATTCATCAATCTTACATTCCAATCTGAGTGTTCATCATATTAACATAAAACCCACTTAGCACATAATAGGGTAATTACCAAATCCCTAGTTTTGACAACAATTCATCAAATTTTCTACTAGGGTTTGTTTCTAAACCAAGATATAATCACAATAACACTCATAGATTCAATATTCATTCCAGAATTTTGATTATGATTGTTCATCATAATCTCTAAGTATCACCAAATCATAAAATTCAACATACCTTGTAATCCCCACGACTAGGTGATCACGAATTTGTAATCATGCAGACGATTTGGGTTTGATTTGAGCTTCAATTTGAGAGATTTGTTGGATTTAGGGCTAGAGCTCCATAGGAGCTTTCTCCTGGCCATACTCACGCACGCACACACACACTTTTAGTGTGTGTTGTGTTATTTTTTTTATTAAAACCATTTTTAAGATATCTTAATTTGGTCCCTCCTATTTGGTTAGTTATTAAGTAGGCCACAATCTAACTATTTCTAACACTACTCCCACTTATTAACTAGGTTAAATATTCCTAGTTAACTTAGTGGGTTCGGGGAAATTATGACTCAGTTTATTTTAAGTCCCGTTAATTCAGGCTTCTTATAAACTTTATTTCCTTAAAAGCATTTATTCACGTTTTATTGAATATTAGGTTTATTTATTTTAAATCCTAATATTTACCGGGTTACCTTTACCGCTAACGGTATTTTACCCGTGTATTAATATTAACGAGGTTTGATTACCATACCCGTTTTCGGGGTGTTACAGGTCTACCCCCCTTAAAGAGGTTTCGTCCCCGAAACCTTGCTTACGTAGTTCATTGGTTTGAACCAAACGAACTTGGTTTCATTTTTAAAGCATTCATTCTTTTTGGTCACTATTTTATCATTCTTATTGACATGAGTGTCTTTCATGTGTAAGTCCTCACGAACCGTAACCTTCGTCTCGTATTTCTTATCTTGTCGCCTATTTGACCGAGTAATCACTCGACCATTTAGTCGCGTTAGCCCATCAACACGTTTACTCCGCGTTTGTCTTATGTTGACAAGTGCTTTATATTGGTCATAACACTATCTTGACCTTGCATAGTTTTACCGACTAGACTAATTAGTTACCGTCACTTCATACTCCGTAACTCACGTTACAACGTGATCATTTTCTATATTTCTTTTCTTGTCCGTGAGCGTGTCATGTCACGCTTAAGTTTAATTCAACGTTTCTTTATCACATTTCTTCTTTTTGAATGTATCGTCTCGCATCTATCGATGTTAAAACCCATACTCTTTGATATTTGTTATTTCCGAATTCGCCTTATAGTATTCATATTTGTTAAAACGTTATTTCTTACTAAAACTGTATTTTTAGATTAACGTTTTTCTCTTTAACTATGTCAATTACTCATATCAAGGAAATTGACAACCCATAATTTATTGTTTCCCGTTCTCGTTTTACGCGGGGATTCATAACAAGTTCCCTCACCTTACACTATTGACCCGTAGGTTCCTTTACTTAACCTCGTAGGCTATTTCCTTAAGCTTTCACCTCTTTAAGGTGAGGCCCTTATGGTCCTTTTGCTTCAATTCATGACCCGTGGGTCATTTTGGCCCCGTAGACCTTAATACTAATTAATATCCCGTAGGTTATGATGCTCCCGTAGATCATCTTTTATTCGAGTTTTTATTCAAATGTATATACGTTCATATACGCATATGGCGTTAAGGCACCCCTTTTTATGTTTAGAATTATTCACCCTTATTTTTTTTAGATTTCGTTTAACCTTGACCGTAGTCTAAGGCTACATTGTTTTCTTTCGAATTATCTTTCCGACTTCTTGACTTCTAGTGTCAATTATACGTCGGTTTGCCCTACACTTATCGTTACCCGGTTCTTACCTATACTTCATTACGTCCCATTACCCGGGTTCTTTTATTTTAATGTTTTAACGCCTATAACTCCTTTTCATAGGTTTATTAATGTTTCACACTTTCATTTATTCGATTCGCGCTTACTTACTTTGGCAAGTGTCATTCTTTATTAAATCTGTTTGACATGTTCGTGTGAAAATTCATCACTTATGAATGTCGAACTTCAGTCTTTGTTCGACCCGTTCAGCTTTGAAATAGTTGAACGTAATTTATCAAAATTTCTATTTGCAGTATCTTATCGTCCTTTAGTTATGACCCAAAACCCGAGTCTTTTGACCTTCCATACGCGTTCCTGTTTCTCAGTCTACGCATGCGTTTAATTCCTTACCCATCAACCGGGTGTTTTACCGAAATCGTTATCATTGCACCCCTTCCGGTATGCATTAAGACTTCATTTCGATTTACTTGGTCATCTTAGCTAAATCCGTCGCTTTTATTCGATCATGTCTTTTATTCTTTAAGTGACCACCATTGGCGGCCTTATTAATTATGAGTGACGATTATCATTGTTATCCTTTCTTTACTACGACTAAAGTTAACAACCTTGATTATCCTTTTCGCGTAGGCAACACCTTTGTTTTTATGACCCGGCGGATCATTTATACTTTGGTTTTACTTGCCCATTTTGTTCACCATGGCCCTTTCGCCCAAGATGACTTATTTTCGTGAATTTTCTTTTGATCATTCATTTATATCATCATTTACATTTATATCATCATTTACATTAATCCTTGTCCCTCCTCTCAGGCTCATTATCCTAATGTAATACGCTTCCGTCACCCGGTGTGCGTTTACATTATTATCAACTATTTTGTTCATTTGTTTCATTTGGGAACTTTTTATTTTGTCCCATTCACCCCGCCCTTACTACATCGGATGTAAATGTGTCCGCTATAAGAAGTTCATGGAATCATATGCCACTACTTACTTGGCCAGAGTAAGCAATTAACGTATGACACGCATGACCTTTTTATAGTTTTCACATCACGCCCTATGTAAGTAATGCCTCTATTTGTCTCTCTTGGAAACAATATCCCGAATACATTTTCTATTCGGGTTTTTCCAAGTTTTTAATCTACATATGCAACTTTCAATTTCTACATATTTGTTGCATATTACTATTTGTGCAATTAAATTTAAAAGCGTGCACCGGGTAATGTTTGCCCCGACGGGCGTTCCTTGCCATTAATCTTGTTCGCGGTCGTTACGCGATTTAGTCCTTGGTGAGCATGCTCCTCTTATCATACTTCGGACCGTTCCTCTATCATATTCGTAATTTGTTCAACCCTCGTCATCTTCAAATGCGAGTTTCCTCCAATTAAAACATTCATAAAAGTTAGTAATGTCAACTTTACTAAATGCCCGTATCATAATACAATGCTTTTCTACTATACGTGTTAACACACGTAATTTTGTTAACTATATCTATTATTTAATTGAGGTATCGTATATTACACGATAACCCTATGTGTTGTTTACAACACTTTAACATGCTAAACCATTAAAATACACGTACTTACCGGATTTGCGATCAAGCCTCGAACCGAACACCAATCTTTGTCAAGAGCATAAGGTTTAAGTCCAAGCATGGTTCTTCCCACCATACTTGAATCTCTTAAACCAAGGCTCTGATACCAACTTGTAACACCCGTTCTTATAAATCAAGGTTTAACGTATATTTTGCGAAAACAATCATGTAATTAATGATTACATATACATCGGAAATACGGGATTATTAAAAACTTTTACAAATTAAAGTGTTACCACATAATGTGGTTTAATTCGCCGTTTTAGAATAACGACGAAACAACTTGCAGAAGCTTCATTTAACGCGTGTTCGGTTCTTGCTCGACGCTTGATCTTCATCCGGGGCTCTCGACATTCACCTGTGATCAAAACCAACTTAAAAGTCAGTTTTGATAATTAAATAACTAATACAACAAGGAAATTAGGAAAATCTAACATTGATATCTTGATCCAAAAACAAACACTTGAAAATGGCCTCCACCGTAACTTACGGTGGACACCGTAATTTACGGTGGCACCTGAATTAAAAACTTTCCCACCGTAACACAGGAGGCAATCACCGTAACGATTTCAGCCCCACCGTAACTTACGGTGGGCACCGTAAGTTACGGTGGCCCCTGTATCATACCTTTCCAATTTGTCGTTTTTGACACGAAAACTTCCGTATCTTTCAACCCGCTTGTCCGTTTGACCTACCGTTTCTTCCTACGTGATTGTAATTTGATTATCCACATTATGGAGTCAAAATCCAACATTTGATTTAACAAAATTTCAGACTTTTAAGTCTACGGCTTATTACCCTTTTTACCAAATTTTGACCCGTTCGATTTTTATCAAACTAACATGTTTATTTGATCCTTAAACTCATGAAATTCATAATTTCCATATCTCCTATCATATAAATTTCAAATCACGGAATTCTTACAAAATAAAAACCCGTTTACGCTCAAGTTCTTATTTTGACCCGTTTAGAGCGAATTATGTACATTTAAGCATCAAACTCTCTCTTCTCTTTCTACACTTCGTATTCTCACTTTTAAATAGCCTCTTATATTCCATCACAACTATTTTTGTGGTGGATTTAACGTAATGAACCACATTCCTAATTTTTACCCTTAGGATAGTCATTTTACGTGATTAACCCGTTCATAAGCATTTGACCCCCAAAGTTGATGCCTGCAACTCTTACATGTGTCTAAGAGTTACATGATGATAATACTAGTATCTAAACGACCTCTAAGGGTCGTTTGCCCGATTTACCTATCAAGGGCATTTTCGTCAACTTATTTCTTCCTTTTTACGACATTGGTCCCTTTGCTAAGGTATTTGACCAACATTTCATTTTAAACCATAAATCTATATAAGTGCGTACCCGGCTCGAATCAACATATAGACCCGTTTTATACCTCGCGTTAATTAACCCACATTCTATGGCGTCGCAATTATCCAATTTGCTAATCACTCCTGATAACATACGACTTGACAATCACATTAGTCGATATTGTCAAATGGTGTTTCATCACCATTTGACCCGTTTGGACTATAAGACTAAACATTTACATAAATTAGAATAAAAGCATGGTTTTAGATTTCCAAATTCACCCATTTGCCCCGTTTATCATAAACCATGGTTGTTATCATTTATACTTGTTCCGGCTTGTATCGGTCGTGTCGGAACCCTTATTTTGGGTATTACATCTTTCGCATTTATAGTTTATAAATAAACACGTGTCCTACATAAGGGTGTAAGTTTTACTTACCTTGTATCCAAGTTACGCCTTTTCTTCTTTCTTGTCTCGTTTGACCCGCTTCACCCCAAGCCTCCATCTAGCTTGTCCTGAATCAAACTATTGTCAACATTTATATGGTGGTTAAATTAGTCATCAAAATCACGACCATTCCACCTCACTTATTTTCTATGTCGAAGCTTCTATTCGACTTCATGATTAATTAACTTAGTTTATCAAAGTTAACTATTTTCAATCACATGGTTTACAACATTAAATCTAAATCAACGTGATGTTTAGAACCCTTATCACTTCATATTACGCATAATTACCATATCATTCAAATACGCGTTTTCACTCTAAATTTCAACACTTTAGTTCTCATTTAGGCATTTTAACAAACACCTAATGTGCATAATTTTACATATTTACTAACTAGTTCATAACTAGTTATCTTTACGAAGATTTACATCAACACATTCAAACCTCAAAGTCTAGTGTTCATGAACTATATCTAGAACTTATATCATAACCTCAATATTCATCAATCTTACATTCCAATCTGAGTGTTCATCATATTAACATAAAACCCACTTAGCACATAATAGGGTAATTACCAAATCCCCAGTTTTGACAACAATTCATCAAATTTTCTACTAGGGTTTGTTTCTAAACCAAGATATAATCACAATAACACTCATAGATTCAATATTCATTCCAGAATTTTGATTATGATTGTTCATCATAATCTCAAAGTATCACCAAATCATAAAATTCAACATACCTTGTAATCCCCACGACTAGGTGATCACGAATTTGTAATCATGCAGACGATTTGGGTTTGATTTGAGCTTGGGTTTGATTTGAGCTTCAATTTGAGAGATTTGTTGGATTTAGGGCTAGAGCTCCACAGGAGCTTTCTCCTGGCCATACTCACGCACGCACACAAACACTTTTAGTGTGTGTTGTGTTATTTTTTTTTATTAAAACCATTTTTAAGATATCTTAATTTGGTCCCTCCTATTTGGTTAGTTATTAAGTAGGCCACAATCTAACTATTTCTAACACTACTCCCACTTATTAACTAGGTTAAATATTCCTAGTTAACTTAGTGGGTTCGGGGAAATTATGACTCAGTTTATTTTAAGTCCCGTTAATTCAGGCTTCTTATAAACTTTATTTCCTTAAAAACATTTATTCACGTTTTATTGAATATTAGGTTTATTTATTTTAAATCCTAATATTTACCGGGTTACCTTTACAGCTAAAGGTATTTTACCCGTGTATTAATATTAACGGGGTTTGATTACCAAACCCGTTTTCGGGGTGTTACAAGTCTACCCCCCTTAAAGAGGTTTCGTCCCCGAAACCTTGCTTACGTAGTTCATTGGTTTGAACCAAACGAACTTGGTTTCATTTTTAAAGCATTCATTCTTTTTGGTCACTATTTTATCATTCGTATTGACATGAATGTCTTTCATGTGTAAGTCCTCACGAACCGTAACCTTCGTCTTGTATTTCTTATCTTGTCGCCTATTTAACCGAGTAATCACTCGACCATTTAGTCGCGTTAGCCCATCAACACGTTTACTCCGCGTTTGTCTTATGTTGACAAATGCTTTATATTGGTCATAACACTATCTTGACCTTGCATAGTTTTACCGACTAGACTAATTATTTACCGTCACTTCATACTCCGTAACTCACATTACAACGTGATCATTTTCTATATTTCTTTTCTTGTCCGTGAGCTTGTCACGTCACGCTTAAGTTTAATTCAACGTTTCTTTATCACATTTCTTCTTTTCGAATGTATCGTCTCGCACCTATCGATGTTAAAACCCATACTCTTTGATATTTGTTATTTCCGAATTCGCCTTATAGTATTCATATTTGTTATAACGTTATTTCTTACTAAAACTGTATTTTTAGTTTAACGTTTTTCTCTTTAACTATGTCAATTACTCATATCAAGGAAATTGACAACCCATAATTTATTGTTTCCCGTTCTCGTTTTACGCGGAGATTCATAACAAGTTCCCTCACCTTACACTATTGACCAGTAGGTTCCTTTACTTAACCTCGTAGGCTATTTCCTTAAGCTTTCACCTCTTTAAGGTGAGGCCCTTATGGTCCTTTTGCTTCAATTCATGACCCGTGGGTCATTTTGGCCCCGTAGACCTTTACACTAATTAATATACCGTAGGTTATGATGCTCCCGTAGATCATCTTTTATTCGAGTTTTTATTCAAATGTATATACGTTCATATACGCATATGGCGTTAAGACACCCCTTTTTATGTTTAGAATTATTCACCCTTATTTTTTTTAGATTTCGTTTAACCTTGACCGTAGTCTAAGGCTACATTGTTTGCTTTCGAATTATCTTTCCGACTTCTTGACTTCTAGTGTCAATTATACGTCGGTTTGCCCTACACTTACCGTTACCCGGTTCTTACCTATACTTCTTTACGTCCCATTACCCGGGTTCTTTTATTTTAATGTATTTAATGCCTATAACTCCTTTTCATAGGTTTATTAATGTTTCACACTTTCATTTATTCGATTCGCGCTTACTTACTTTGGCAAGTGTCATTCTTTATTAAATTTGTTTGACTTGTTCGTGTGAAAATTCATCACTTATGAATGTCGAACTTCAGTCTTTGTTCGACCCGTTCAGCTTTGAAATAGTTGAACGTAATTTATCAAAATTTCTATTTGCAGTATCTTATCGTCCTTTAGTCATGACCCAAAACCCGAGTCTTTTGACCTTCCATACGCGTTCCTGTTTCTCAGTCTACGCATGCGTTTAATTCCTTACCCATCAACCGGGTGTTTTACCGAAATCGTTATCATTGCACCCCTTCCGGTATGCATTAAGACTTCATTTCGATTTACTTGGTCATCTTAGCTAAATCCGTCGCTTTTATTCGATCATGTCTTTTATTCTTTAAGTGACCACCATTGGCGGCCTTATTAATTATGAGTGACGATTATCATTGTTATCCTTTCTTTACTACGACTAAAGTTAACAACCTTGATTATCCTTTTCGCGTAGGCAACACCTTTGTTTTTATGACCTGGCGGATCATTTATACTTTGGTTTTACTTGCCCATTTTGTTCACCATGGCCCTTTCGCCCAAGATGACTTATTTTCGTGAATTTTCTTTTGATCATTCATTTATATCATCATTTACATTTATATCATCATTTACATTAATCCTTGTCCCTCCTCTCAGGCTCATTATCCTAATGTAATACGCTTCCGTCACCCGGTGTGCGTTTACATTATTATCAACTATTTTGTTCATTTGTTTCATTTGGGAACTTTTTATTTTGTCCCATTCACCCCGCCCTTACTACATCGGATGTAAATGTGTCCGCTATAAGAAGTTCATGGAATCATATGCCACTACTTACTTGGCCAGAGTAAGCAATTAACGTATGACACGCATGACCTTTTTATAGTTTTCACATCACGCCCTATGTAAGTAATGCCTCTATTTGTCTCTCTTGGAAACAATATCCCGAATACATTTTCTATTCGGGTTTTTCCAAGTTTTTAATCTACATATGCAACTTTCAATTTCTACATATTTGTTGCATATTACTATTTGTGCAATTAAATTTAAAAGCGTGCACCGGGTAATGTTTGCCCCGACGGGCGTTCCTTGCCATTAATCTTGTTCGCGGTCGTTACGCGATTTAGTCCTTGGTGAGCATGCTCCTCTTATCATACTTCGGACCGTTCCTCTATCATATTCGTAATTTGTTCAACCCTCGTCATCTTCAAATGCGAGTTTCCTCCAATTAAAACATTCATAAAAGTTAGTAATGTCAACTTTACTAAATGCCCGTATCATAATACAATGCTTTTCTACTATACGTGTTAACACACGTAATTTTGTTAACTATATCTATTATTTAATTGAGGTATCGTATATTACATGATAACCCTATGTGTTGTTTACAACACTTTAACATGCTAAACCATTAAAATACACGTACTTACCGGATTTGCTATCAAGCCTCGAACCGAACACCAATCTTTGTCAAGAGCATAAGGTTTAAGTCCAAGCATGGTTCTTCCCCACCATACTTGAATCTCTTAAACCAAGGCTCTGATACCAACTTGTAACACCCGTTCTTATAAATCAAGGTTTAACGTATATTTTGCGAAAACAATCATGTAATTAATGATTACATATACATCGGAAATACGGGATTATTAAAAACTTTTACAAATTAAAGTGTTACCACATAATGTGGTTTAATTCGCCGTTTTAGAATAACGACGAAACAACTTGCGGAAGCTTCATTTAACGCGTGTTTGGTTCTTGCTCGACGCTTGATCTTCATCCGGGACTCTCGACATTCACCTATGATCATAACCAACTTAACAGTCAGTTTTGATAATTAAATAACTAATACAACAAGGAAATTAGGAAAATCTAACATTGATATCTTGATCCAAAAACAAACACTTGAATCTGGCCTCCACCGTAACTTACGGTGGACACCGTAAGTTACGGTGGCACCTGAATTAAAAAATTTCCCACCGTAACACAGGAGGCAATCACCGTAACGATTTCAGCCCCACCGTAACTTACGGTGGGCACCGTAAGTTACGGTGGCCCCTGTATCATACCTTTCCAATTTGCCGTTTTTGACACGAAAACTTCCGTATCTTTCAACCCGCTTGTCCGTTTGACCTACCGTTTCTTCCTACGTGATTGTAATTTGATTATCCACATTATGGAGTAAAAATCCAACATTTGATTTAACAAAATTTCAGACTTTTAAGTCTTCGGCTTATTACCCTTTTTACCAAATTTTGACCCGTTCGATTTTTATCAAACTAACATGTTTATTTGATCCTTAAACTCATGAAATTCATAATTTCCATATCCCCTATCATATAAATTTCAAATCACGGAATTCTTACAAAATAAAAACCCGTTTACGCTCAAGTTCTTATTTTGACCCGTTTAGAGCGAATTATGTACATTTAAGCATCAAACTCTCTCTTCTCTTTCTACACTTCGTATTCTCACTTTTAAATAGCCTCTTATATTCCATCACAACTATTTTTGTGGTGGATTTAACATAATGAACCACATTCCTAATTTTTACCCTTAGGATAGTCATTTTACGTGATTAACCCGTTCATAAGCATTTGACCCCCAAAGTTGATGCCTGCAACTCTTACATGTGTCTAAGAGTTACATGATGATAATACTAGTATCTAAACGACCTCTAAGGGTCGTTTGCCCGATTTACCTATCAAGGGCATTTTCGTCAACTCATTTCTTCCTTTTTACGACATTGGTCCCTTTGCTAAGGTATTTGACCAACATTTCATTTTAAACCATAAATCTATATAAGTGTGTACCTGGCTCGAATCAACATATAGACCCGTTTTATACCTCGCGTTAATTAACCAACATTCTATGGCGTCGCAATTATCCAATTTGCTAATCACTCCTGATAACATACGACTTGACAATCACATTAGTCGATATTGTCAAATGGTGTTTCATCACCATTTGACCCGTTTGGACTATAAGACCAAACATTTACATAAATTAGAATAAAAGCATGGTTTTAGATTTCCAAATTCACCCATTTGCCCCGTTTATCATAAACCATGGTTGTTATCATTTATACTTGTTCCGGCTTGTATCGGTCGTGTCGGAACCCTTATTTTGGGTATTACATCTTTCGCATTTATAGTTTATAAATAAACACGTGTCCTACATAAGGGTGTAAGTTTTACTTACCTTGTATCCAAGTTACGCCTTTTCTTCTTTCTTGTTTCGTTTGACCCGCTTCACCTCAAGCCTCCATCTAGCTTGTCCTGAATCAAACTATCGTCAACATTTATATGGTGGTTAAATTAGTCATCAAAATCATGACCATTCCACCTCACTTATTTTCTATGTCGAAGCTTCTATTCGACTTCATGATTAATTAACTTAGTTTATCAAAGTTAACTATTTTCAATCACATGGTTTACAACATTAAATCTAAATCAACGTGATGTTTAGAACCCTTATCACTTCATATTACGCATAATTACCATATCATTCAAATACGCGTTTTCACTCTAAATTTCAACACTTTAGTTCTCATTTAGGGATTTTAACAAACACCTAATGTGCATAATTTTACATATTTACTAACTAGTTCATAACTAGTTATCTTTACCAAGATTTACATCAACACATTCAAACCTCAAAGTCTAGTGTTCATGAACTATATCTAGAACTTATATCATAACCTCAATATTCATCAATCTTACATTCCAATCTGAGTGTTCATCATATTAACATAAAACCCACTTAGCACATAATAGGGTAATTACCAAATCCCTAGTTTTGACAACAATTCATCAAATTTTCTACTAGGGTTTGTTTCTAAACAAAGATATAATCACAATAACACTCATAGATTCAATATTCATTCTAGAATTTTGATTATGATTATTCATCATAATCTCAAAGTATCACCAAATCATAAAATTCAACATACCTTGTAATCCCCACGATTAGGTGATCACGAATTTGTAATCATGCAGACGATTTGGGTTTGATTTGAGCTTCAATTTGAGAGATTTGTTGGATTTAGGGCTAGAGCTCCATAGGAGCTGGCCATACTCACGCACGCACACACACACTTTTAGTGTGTGTTGTGGTATTTTTTTTGTTAAAACCATTTTTAAGATATCTTAATTTGGTCCCTCCTATTTGGTTAGTTATTAAGTAGGCCACAATCTAACTATTTCTAACACTACTCCCACTTATTAACTAGGTTAAATATTCCTAGTTAACTTAGTGGGTTCGGGGAAATTATGACTCAGTTTATTTTAAGTCCCGTTAATTCAGGCTTCTTATAAACTTTATTTCCTTAAATGCATTTATTCACGTTTTATTGAATATTAGGTTTATTTATTTTAAATCCTAATATTTACTGGGTTACCTTTACCGCTAACGGTATTTTACCCGTGTATTAATATTAACGGGGTTTGATTACCAAACCCGTTTTCGGGGTGTTACACCTTTGCCTCTACGCATTTTGTAAAATAGTCGACGACGACTATTATGAATTTGACAGCACCTGGGGCCTCAGGAAAGGGGCCAACCATATCTATCCCCCATTGTTGAAACGGCCACGCCGTTGTCATAGGGACTAGCTCGTTCTTGGGACGCATCGTCTTTGGGGCGTGTCTCTGACACCCGCTGCATTTCCTCAGAACTTTCACCGCGTCTAAATGCATTCCTGGCCAGTAGTACCCGGCATTCATCACTTTTGCTACAACCATTCTCGGCCGGGCGTGGATGCCGCAGATCCCTTCGTGCACTTCTCTGATCAAATAGTTCGCGTCTTCTGGATCGACACATCTTAACAAAGGTCCGAGGTATGATTTTCGGTACAGGATTCCATCGACCATCTGGTAATGCTCGGCCTTGTATTGAATCTTTCGTGCTTCAGCCTTGTTTTCTTGTAGGATCCCAGACTGTAGGAACATGATTATGGGGGTCATCCAAGACGTCGTTCCTAACTGAATCACATTCACTTGCCTCAACGGAACCGATGGGTTGCTCAAGACTTCGATGCGTACATCCTTGGCCAAATGCTGGAAGCTTGTAGATGCTAACTTACTTAGTGCGTCGGCTGGTTTGTTCTCACTTCGATTGATGTGGTGCACTTTGTAAGAATAGAAGGTTTGTAGCAACGTCTTTGCTTGACTCAGGTATAGCGCCATTACATCTCCTTTGGCTTCGTATTGCCCGTTGATTTGTCCGGCCACTAGCATGGAGTCCACATGTGCTTCGATGTGTCTAACTCCCATTTTGATTGCCAGTCTTAAGCCAGCAAGGAAGGCTTCATTATTCGTGCTCTTGAAATCCAACCGTATGGCATAGGTGAATTCATGTTTGTCAGGGCTCACCAGCCGAAGCCCTGCACCTGCGCCATCTTCATTAGACGCGCCGTCTGTGTATAACAACCATGGTTCCTCTACTTGCTGTTTCTCGGCTTTTTCCATTGCTTTACATTCCCGATCATTGTCGTCAAGTACTTCTGTCATGAAGTCTGCTAGCACTTGGCCCTTGATTGCTGGTCTTGGCCTGAAAACCACATTAAGGCCCCCGAGTTCTATCGCCCATTTTGCTAGTCTTCCTGAAATCTCTGGCCTTGCGAGGATGTTGCCAATATTGTAGTTTGTTAGCACGTGAATGACGTGGTTGGCGAAGTACCTGCGCAACCGTCTTGATGCATGGATCAATGCGAGTACTAGCTTCTCCATGATGGCATACCGGGTTTCTGGATCGGTCAAGGTTCGTGATACGTAGTAAACTGGTGTTTGGACACCTTGTCGATCAGCAGAGGGAAGGGTTGGGTGTTCCCCCCGCCCCCCTTTGCAGCCCATGATCTCCGATTTCCCCCTGAATTCAACAGCCCTTACATTTGGGATTGAACTCAGATCTTCTAATCTTTCGATTGCTTGTTGACTGGACTGCTCTGTTTCTTCTATAATCTTTTCTAATTTACTGAATATGGTGAAATTATTATTATATCAGTACTGCTTCTAATGTTGTTCTTCGTAGTGGTTAGCACCGGCTGCGACATACTTAATTCCAAACACCCCTCTTTCTTCAACATTGTGAGCTACAAAAACAATCATTAGAGGCGATGATGATGATGAATTTCTCGTTGTTGTCTGAGTGAATGGAACGAAGGTTGAGACTTACTGTATCTTGGCGGGGTAATATCCGGAGGCTTGGCGAAACTTGTGTCTTTACCAGGTGGATGAAGGGATCTGGGATGGAGTAGGGAGTTAAGGTGTCGGAGATGTTGATGTTGGTGGAGTTGCAGGTGGTGGAGGCTGGTGGTAAATGGTGGAGGTAGGTGGTGGTGAGTGTGTGAGAGAGAGAGAGAAAGAGACATACAAATGCTTAAGGTGACGGAGATGTTAATGTTGATGGAGTTGCAGGTGGTCGTGGCTAGTGGTACGTGGTGGAGGCAGGTGGTGGTGAGTGAGTGTGTGTGTTAGAGAGAGAGAGAGAGAGAGAAAGAGAGAGACATACAAGAGCTTAAAAGGGTGAATAAGAGAGTGGTAAATAAGTAATTTTATATGGAGTTAACGGTGAAAACTAACGGACATCTACTTCAGGGACCATCCGAGTAACAAAAAGTAAACTACAGGGAGCACCGGTGTAATTTATAAAATTTTGAGATTATAGGTGTTACTATACAAACCGCAGGGACATGGGCGTAGCTTAAGAGGGGCCGGGAGGGGCGCCCGACCCCCCGAACTTTTCGCCCAATAGTGTTATATATGTAGTGTTTGTATAGAAACTTTTGGGTATATACGTTTTAGACCCCCCGGTTCTATAGAAATTTTTTTGTATATACGTTTTCGACCCCCCCCCCCGGTCGAAAACGTCAAGCTTCGCCACTGCACAGGGACTATCTGGACATTTTACTCAATTTTTAATACATACAAAACTAAAACGATTTTTAAGTTTATAAATCACTAATAGATATGGATTTTAATTATCATCCCAACCCATTCACGTTGCATCTTGCACAACCCCTGACACGTTGTTCTTTTTTTTTTTTTAATTCTTGGTGAAAAACATCATCTAAAAATCACTTTGTTCTTTTTTTTTTTAACGGCCGGCAAAAATTTTATTCATTGTAGCAAGACGCTACCCACCAAATTTACAAGAAGTTCAACACCAATAACAATAAGCGTTTACATCGACACTAGCTACCAAGATTAAACCGACTTCAATCCTCCCAAGATAATGTCGCCATTTTTGATCTATTCTTGACCCAAAGGTACGCCATTGCTTTTATTTCATCCAGCAACTTCGTGGAGTTTGGAACTTTTTGTTCGAAGACGGCCTCATTCCTACTCTTCCATAAGCTCCAAAACGTCACCAAAACGACTGCATGTAGTGCTTTCCTCTTACTCCTTGAACCCGAGCTTGTTTCATGCAAGGTAAGAAGGTCGTTTACACCAAAAGCAAAGATCGGAGGAATCATACACCAACCTGCTAAATTCTGCCAAATCATTTGTGCGAACTGACACGACACAAATATATGTTCGCTCGTTTCAATACAGTCTCCGCATAGTGTTGGAAATATTAAAGAGGTAAACATACAAGTTGGTATGTTTCCTCCATCCCACATCGGTGGAGTGAGTGAAGTATGAGTGGTTTATAAGGGATTGCTCCTTATGGGCCTCCATAGTGTTAAATGGGTTGAGAAGTGGGTGAAGCCGAGCCGAGCTCGCGAATGGTCGCGTTTGAGGCGCGAATGGGCGCGTTTGAGGCGCACTTTGCACGTACGCATCGTCGCTAGGAGCTGAGGAGCTTTTATTTTTAGCTAAGGTCTGGTCAGGTGGGTCAGATCTGAGGATCGAATCAGATAAGGAGATAGAGATGAGTTCGAAACTGTGGGGGTTATCCCATTATCTTTCGAATTCGTATGGGATGTTTATCCAGTATTCGAATTCGTATAGGATATGTATACTGTAATTCGAATTGCTTATGGATTGATATATCACTCCCTATTTTTCTCTTTCTCTGGTATGATTATAACATATAAATAAAGGTTTCATGCTACCCATTCAATACTTGCAATTTTCGCAGCTCTCTTCCTCTCTATTGTGTGTTCCTGTTTTCGTTCCAGCTTCTGCGTTTTCTGGTTTTCATTGCTGTTGGAATACCAGATCAGTTCTGCATTAAATCCTGGGAGTTTACGCTGCAGCTCACAGCAATAAGAGCGCGTAAAATCCTTTAAGGACAGGAGTCATCCGTGCAGTTCAAGTTTCTCGTTTAAGGATCTTCGATCTCAATCGCCATGTTGGTTTTTAATTTACGTGTTCTTTAAATTCGTCCGACAACGGGACAGTCTCCTTCTACCTTTCTTTAATCAGTTTGCTCAAGTTGGAACAAACTGGTTTGGCTGACAACTCGGTAATTAATAAATTTATTGTTGATTAATTTAATATTTCAACAATCTTAAAGGATTTTATTCTTGTGTTTAATCAACAGAAAAATGGACGCTGAACTACCAACAGCCAATCTGAGATTCATGAATCAAGAGTTTGTCAAGTTGGACAGATTCGATGGTCAGAACTATACCCGCTGGGCGGACAAGGTTAAGTTCATGCTAGTTGTGCTGAAACTTTACTATATCCTTGATCCTGATTTGCCTGCAATCCCTGATGACCCTCCTCGTGAGGCAGGAGAGCTACCAGATGCTGATTTGGCAAAGCAAAGACTTGTCCGTAAGGAAGCTGAAGATCTTTGCCTGGGTCACATAAAAAATTCTCTTTCGGATCGTCTCTATGACTTGTACGCGCCGGTAAAAAGTGCTAGAGAATTGTGGAAAGCTTTGGAAGATAAGTATAAGGCTCATGAAGAAGGTACTAACAAATACCTTATTGCCAAGTACTTAGACTTCCAAATGGTCGATGACAAGTCAATCCTGGAGCAAGTGCATGAACTCCAAGTTCTTGTTAACAAATTGACTGCACTTTCTATTCCGCTGCCAGAAATATTTCAAGTAGGGGTCATTATTGCAAAATTGCCTCCTAATTGGAAAGATTTCTCAAAGAGAATGATGCACAAGTCTGAGGACTACTCTTTGGATGAACTGTTGAAGCACCTTCGAATTGAGGAGGAAACGCGCAACAGGGACAAAAGGGGTAAAGTTGGATCGAGTGTGAATCATGTTGCTGGAGGATCTGGTCAAAAGGGAAAAGGGGCATCATCAAAGAATAAGAAGTTTACAGCACCAAAGAAAAAAGAATTCAAGAAGACACAACACACTAACAACCATCAACCAAAGAGGTCTGGTAAATGCCATGTTTGTGGAGAAATAGGGCATTATGCACGAGAGTGCTCTCAGAGGAAATCTGGATCTACGGTTGGTTCTACAAGTGCTGTTGATGTTGAGAAAGTCACCAATATAGTGGCTAGTGTGGGTCTTGGTGAAGTTAATATGCTTTCTCAATATACACGCATTGTAGCATGTAGAGGATGGTTCTTGGATTCTGGAGCTACTGTTCATGTTTGTGGGAATCGTGGCTCGTTTATTACTTATGCTCCTGTTCCTCAAGGAACAGTGGTGGTGTGTGCTGATGGACATCGTGTAGAAGTACATGGTAAAGGCACGGTGCGACTAAACTTTAGAGATGGTCAAGTGGTTACCCTTCAGGACGTGTTGCATGTTCCTGGTATCACCAAGGGTCTTGTTTCTGCTGATAAGTTCGATCGGAATGGTTACAAGCTGGTTATCAAGAATCTTCGTGTGAAGTTTTCTCTAAATGACATCTATGTGGGTCAAGCAAAGAACACGGGTGGAATGTATCGTCTTGACTTGGCTGAAGATGGGATTGATGAAGAAGATTCGGATGAAGGGGGCGTTTCAGTGATTGATGGGTTTGGGAATGAAAGTGATAGTGATAGTGGTGGTAGTGTTAGTTCTAGTATTGGTGAATGTAATGCAATTGGTTTTGATTTGAATGAAATTATGTCTTCTGATTATATCGCTTGTTCAATTTCTTTATGGCATAAACGTTTAGCTCATACAAATATTAAAAACATTGAAAAAATGCAAACTAAAGGTTTATTAAAATTGAAAGATAAGGATTTTGAAAAATGCGAAACATTTGTTAAATCAAAATTCACAAAGAAACCTTTTCCAAGTGTCCATAAACGCAATACATCACTACTAGAACTAATTCATTCAGATATTTGTGAACTGAATGGAGTTCTTACTCGTGGGGGTAAGAGATACTTTATCACTTTCTATGATGACTCGAGCCGATACTTATATGTTTATTTGTTGCATTCAAAAGACGAAGCTTTTGAGGCATTTAAAATATATAAGGCTGAGGTCGAAAAACAAAAGGAGAAACGCATTAAAATTCTTCGCTCGGACAGAGGCGGAGAATACTTTAACCGAAAGTTTGATGCATTCTGCGAAGAAGAAGGCATCATACATGAGAGAACTGCACCTTATACTCCCCAACAAAATGGTTTGGCTGAGAGAAAGAACCGAACCTTGGTAGAGATGGCTAACTGTATGTTAAACCAATCGGGTCTACCTCGTAATATGTGGGGGGAAGCTGTGTTAACCGCATGTTATGTTCACAATAGGATCACTAGTCGTGTGATACCTACGAGTCCATATGAGTTGTGGAAATGAAGAAAACCAAACCTAGAGCATTTGAGGGTTTGGGGGTGTCTTGCCTACTATCGCGTACCTGATCCAAAGACACTCAAACTGGGAGAACGAGCTTTCAAGAGTGTATTCATTGGATATGCTTCGCATAGTAAATCTTACCGATTGTTGGATGACGAATCAGGTATAGTTGTAGAATCCAGAGATGTGGAATTCTTTGAGAACAAGTTTTCTAGAGATGATGAAAACTCAAATGGCACCACAACTTCTAGTACTTCTGAGAAAAGGGTTCAACCCTCACCAATAGTTGAAGAACCAAGGAAAAGTACTAGAATTAGAAAAGAGAAAAGTTATGGAGATGATTTATTTTCTTACATGGTTGAAGGAACTCAAAAGAAAGTGACGAGAGAGGTTATTTTCGCTGTAAATTTGGATAATGATCCTAAAACTTTCAGTGAAGCAATGTCATCGAGAGATGCCCCTTTGTGGAAGGAGGCAGTCAATGATGAAATGGATTCCATTATGGGAAATGGAACTTGGGAGTTAGCTGATCTACCCAAGGGAAAGAGACCTATTGGATCCAAATGGATTTTCAAAAGGAAGTATCATCCAGATGGATCCATCTCTGCCTATAAAGCGAGATTAGTTGCTAAAGGGTATAGGCAGAGAGAATGGATCGACTATTTTGATACCTATGCACCTGTGGCTAGAATAAGTTCTATTAGAACTCTAATAGCGGTGTCTGCTTTGAAAGGGCTGTACATTCATCAAATGGATGTAAAGACAGCATTTCTAAATGGGTATCTAAATGAGGAAATTTATTTGGAGCAACCAGAAGGGTTTGTGATGCCTGGACAAGAGAACAAAGTGTGTAGACTTATTAAATCTCTGTATGGTTTGAAGCAAGCTCCTAAACAGTGGCATGAGAGATTTGACACCACTGTGACTGCTTTCGGGTTTCGACACAACAGTGCTGACAGATGTATTTATACTAAATGCGAACCCGGTTATACAGTCGTGATTTGTCTTTATGTTGATGATATGTTGATCATTAGCACTCACCTTGAAGGTATTTCTGAAACTAAGAAATATTTGTCCTCGAACTTTAAGATGAAAGATCTAGGAGAAGTTGATACCATTCTTGGGATCAAGGTGAAGAGAACTGGAAGTCAGATTTCTCTTAGTCAATCTCATTACATTGAGAAAATTCTGACTAAGTTTCAACACTTAAATATTAAAGAGTTTAATACTCCGTTTGATCCAAGTGTGAAACTTAATGTGAACTCTGGAAGAGCAGTGGCTCAACTGGAGTATGCGAGTGCTATTGGAAGTATGATGTATGCAACGCATTGCACTCGTCCTGACATTGCTTTTGCTGTAAGCAAACTGAGTCAGTATACTGTTAATCCAGGGACAGAACACTGGAAGGCAGTGGGTAGAGTACTTGGATACCTGAAAAGGACCAGTAACTTAGAACTGACATACACGTCTTCTTCCAGAATACTTGAAGGTTATTCTGATGCAAGCTGGATTGATCGCAACAATGATTCAAAATCTACAAGTGGGTGGATTTACACTCTAGCAGGAGGAGCAATTTCTTGGGCGAGCAAGAAACAGACGTGTATTGCCCACTCAACTATGGAAGCTGAGTTCATAGCGCTAGCTGCGGCTGGCAAGGAAGCGGAGTGGATTAGAGATCTACTTATTGACATCCGTCTGTGGGATGTTCCAATGCCGTCTATTCCCATGTATTGTGATAGTGAGGCCACACTATCTAAAGTATACAACGCAGTGTATAATGGGAGGTCAAGACACATAGGTCTTCGGCACAATTATGTGAGACAACTGCTTGAAAGTGGTACCATCAAGGTTGTCTATGTCAAGACAAGTAAAAACTTGGCAGATCCGTTTACTAAACCTCTGACGAGAGATTTGGTTGTGAATACCGCGAGAGACATGGGTCTAAAATCACAATAGAATCGTTAGTGATGGAAACCCAACTTGAACTTAGTGCTCCTATTTCTCAAGTTTAATGGGTAACAACGAATTCACTTAACGATAGAAGGTACTATCAAATTTGATAGATCCATGTGAGGTATGATAGTACGTCGTTGCCGAGAACAAGGGTGAGCTTATGCTCTTAACAAAGTTTTGGAGGCATCCAAGCAACGTGGATGATGTAAAACTTTGCCTATATGATCTAGGGGTGGTGCCGCCTCGAGTGAAGATTAGTGGTTTATCTTCTAAAGGGTCATGAAAAGGATTTATAGCGCACGGCCATATTCGCGCTCAGTGAGAACGCAAAGTCAGTTGGTGATGTCTGGGGGTAAACCGAAGGGGGCTATCAGGTTAATGGTTTAATTCCATAGGACACCATCTAATCTGTCTCTTCTTGTTTATCAACATAAACTGGGTTTAATCTTCGTGACACCTAGTTACATCATTAGTCTAAGTGAAAGGAAACATTCCAACTTGGTGGGGGATTGTTGGAAATATTAAAGAGGTAAACATATAAGTTGGTATGTTTCCTCCATCCCACATCGGTGGAGTGAGTGAAGTATGAGTGGTTTATAAGGGATTGCTCCTTATGGGCCTCCATAGTGTTAAATGGGTTGAGAAGTGGGTGAAGCCCACACGCGCGCCGAGCCGAGCCGCGAGCTCGCGAATGGTCGCGTTTGAGGCGCGAATGGGCGCGTTTGAGGCGCACTTTGCACTTCGCACGTACGCATCGTCGCTAGGAGCTGAGGAGCTTTTATTTTTAGCTAAGGTCTGGTCAGGTGGGTCAGATCTGGGGATCGAATCAGATAAGGAGATAGAGATGAGTTCGAAACTGTGGGGGTTATCCCATTATCTTTCGAATTCGTATGGGATGTTTATCCAGTATTCGAATTCGTATAGGATATGTATACTGTAATTCGAATTGCTTATGGATTGATATATCACTCCCTATTTTTCTCTTTCTCTGGTATGATTATAACCTATAAATAAAGGTTTCATGCTACCCATTCAATACTTGCAATTTTCGCAGCTCTCTTCCTCTCTATTGTGTGTTCCTGTTTTCGTTCCAGCTTCTGCGTTTTCTGGTTTTCATTGCTGTTGGAATACCAGATCAGTTCTGCATTAAATCCTGGGAGTTTACGCTGCAGCTCACAGTAATAAGAGCGCGTAAAATCCTTTAAGGACAGGAGTCATCCGTGCAGTTCAAGTTTCTCGTTTAAGGATCTTCGATCTCAATCGCCAGGTTGGTTTTTAATTTACGTGTTCTTTAAATTCGTCCGACAACGGGACAGTCTCCTTCTACCTTTCTTTAATCAGTTTGCTCAAGTTGGAACAAACTGGTTTGGCTGACAACTCGGTAATTAATAAATTTATTGTTGATTAATTTAATTTTTCAACACATAGTACACACATTTGATTCAAAACCGGCACATTCCGGACCGATAGCGCATGTTTGGTTGGTAGCCGTTCCATCTCTGCCCGCCAAGCCACAAAACCAACTTTCTTCGGTACCCAATTATTCCACTCAAATAACCTCGCGGGACGTATACGATTGACTGAACTAAGTATTTTCTTAATGCTAGCAACATTAAAAAATCCATTTGGTTCATATTTCCAAGACCATCCATCATTACCAGTTGTCATAACCAAGCCACCAATCAAATTTACTTTCTATTGGGGCTACTCTAAACCAGTAAGTGCGTAAATACTGTTTCATTTATAGAAAAGAAAATTTAATAAAATGGAATATTTTTTTCCTAGAGAGTAGTTAAAAGATAGCAAGATTAGTGACATAATAATCAAATGAGATACGAATCATAATATCCGATAAAAAGGGTAGAGATTGGATATATTTTTATTGAACGGGTGGTATTCAAGTAGCATACATAAATAGATCGAACATAGTAAGAGACTTTAAACCAATAAGTGTTGAGCTGGTAAAGTGATGTTTGGTTGAACCTTTAAATAACTATGGAGAATGACTTTTTTTACCCCTCTAAACTGTTTTGTGCTAAAGAAAATATATTTTTTTGTTCAGTGTTGTACAAAATGATGAACAATTAAAAAAAATACAAAACATCATAGAAATTCCAAACAACAACAACAACAACCATACCCAGTATATCACACAAATAGCAAAGCTACTTATAGGGTCTGGGGAGGGTGGGATGTAGACAGACATTGCCTCCATCCCTAAGGATAGAGAGGCTGCTTCTAAAGAGACCCACGGCTCTAAAATCATCAACATACCAACGCCCCAACTCAAAAAAATATATAAATAAGAAGTCAGAGAGTATACCAACACACAACGTACCAACATACCAAGAAAGTGATCAGAGAGTGACACAATATAGTGTAAAACATGTATAATTGCATACAAAATCATATGGGTATAAACACAAGAAGGCATTCACTTGTAAAGTCACTTAAAAGATAAGAAAGATCTACGTCCCTAAATATACCTAAGACCCTACTGCAATATCTTCTAGAAGTCTTTAACCCTAATTCTACGCCTCCACGAAGTCCTATCTTGGGCCATGTCCTCAGAAAGGTGCAACTCTAATAAATCATGCCTAATTTGCTCATCCCAGGTCAGTTTGGGTCTACCTCTTCCTCTCTTCCCCTCCACAGTGAGATTTTCCACTACTCTAACTGGTGCCGTCGTTTCCCTCCGCTTCACATACCCGCCCGCCATCTTAATCAATCAACAACTCACGATTTTCCAAATAATTTCTCAAACTTTTAACTGACGGCCAACTAAATTTTTTAAAAAGAATTGTAAGAGCATTCACATCCATCCCATCATATTTTCACCCTAAATTACACTAAAAAACACTACATTTTCTCTTTCATTTTCAATATTGTTGACAGATGCTAACCCAAATGATTTGTATCAATCAAAGCTTCAAATATCGAGCATATATAATTTAGCATAGAATATCGAGCATGGCGACAAAAATAAATATATGATAAAAGATGATGTATGTATATTTTAGCATATATATTTGATATTTTTTTTATGTTGTAAGTATTTGAAAACTAATATTGGTCAAAGAAACGTAAACTAGCTAGTTCAAGCTTGATACGTAACGAATAATGAATTATTTATACTACACTTGAATGATATGAGAGTTTCCTATTCTTTTACTTTGAAGGTAATGACACAAAAGTCAAAAGTCAACCTATTATAATTATGATACAATCAAACATTAAAAAAACCGGATTGATTTTGGTTGGAATCCTATAACTATATAACTAAGATCAATCGGTTTGTGGGCATGAAGAGGGGGCAAGCCCTTCACGCTTTGCTCACCAACCCGTTCACATTCACATTCACCTTAAATGACGGCCCTTGCCAATGGCAAGATTCTCATGGGCGTTGTGTCATGGGGTTACTTTTCGACCCTCGTGTGGCGTCCTCAAGTTCTTGGGGACAAACCAGTCCATCTTGCTTCTTTGTGTGGGTCACTGGTTTCGTCCTTGTTGGGTTTTTTGGCTATATGAAAAATATCCTCATCCCACATTGGTGCAAGGATGAAAGCTTGGGAGGACTCCAAGCCTATAAAAGAAGTCCAAGGCTTTGGTTTCAAAGTGCCCCAACCAAAAATACACTTGAAGTGTTTGGTTCTTTCTTTTATAGTTCTCTTGACTTAAAGTGTAGAAAGGTTTTAGTTAAACGCTTTGGAGAGTGTGGTTGTAATTGGGCGGGGGGAGGCTTGAGAGATTAGTCTATGTGATTGTAAAAATTTGTCGCATAGTGGATCTTTCTCTCTGGAGGCCCGTGGTTTTTCTCCGGTTTTGGAGTTTCCATGTATATTCTTGTGTTCAGTTGTATTTCTCTATTGTTAGCTTTGGGAGGTTTGTTGGGAATCCTGAGACCGCTTGTTTCCCAACAAGTGGTATCAGAGCTCTAGGTTTTGGGGGAGGTCTCGGTTTAGAAGGTTCGTAGTATGCTCTGTGGTTGCAGCTTAGTTTGATCGTCCACATCAGAAACGAATTTTCTTGGAGGGTGTCTTGGTATGTTGAAGGTCCGTAGTATGCTCTGTGGTTGCAGCTTAGTCTGATCTTCCACATCAGAAACGAGGATTCGGTTGACTATTTTGTATACGATAGAATTATACAGGAGCTGGATATACGCATTTTATCCTTGGAAGGTTCTGGCTAGGAAAGACTTGGTACTTAAGTGGGTCCATTGTGACCCACCTCTCTTTCCTGGGAATCCTTTGTTGGGTGTACTGCTTATAGGCTTGGTGCATATTTTCTAGTATACAATACTGTTTTTGAAGATACGGATACGATGTCGAAATACAGTCCCATGAGGTTCGACGTAGAGAAATATGATGGAAGAATCAACTTTGGTTTGTGGCAAGTTCAAGTCAAGGATGTGTTGATTCAATCTGGATTACACAAGGTGTTGAGGGGGAAACCGACCCCTGTTCAAAGCAAGCATTCAAGCGGAACCAGTAAAGACGATGATGAAGAATGGGAAGATTTGGATTTGAGAGCGGCAAGTGCGATTCGTTTGTGTCTAGCAAAGAATGTTCTTGCAAATGTGCATGGGATATCAACTGCAAAGGATTTGTGGGAGAAGCTTGAGCAGTTGTATCAAGGCAAAGGCATCTCAAATCGGTTGTATCTCAAGGAACAATTTCATACCCTTCGTATGGATGGAGATACAAAAATTTCTGATCATCTAAGTGTTCTTAATAATATCGTGTCAGAACTGGAGGCTATCGGAGTGGAGGTTGAAGATGAGGATAAAGCACTGAGGCTCATATTATCTTTGACATCTTCCTATGAGCATATGAAGACCATTATGATGTATGGGAAAGAGACCCTGAAGTATGCGGATGTTACTGAGAAGCTATTGTCTGAAGAGAAAAGACTGGGTAGTAGCAGTCATACTTCGTCAGAAGGAACGATTTTAATATGCGGGAACGGGAAGAAGAAGCACTCACAGAAGATTCCTGTATGCTGGAAGTGTGGACAGTCTGGGTATGTCAAGAGAAATTGTCCAGGTGGAGCAGATTCGGCAAGCAGCTCCAAGTCAGCTAATAATGTCTCCGTCGTTGTTGACGGTGATGATTTCTTTTGAAGTTATGTCATCCCTATGGTATGCCCGCGCTACCATGAAAGGGGATGCAATTTTGTTACACATGGGCATTGGGTTGGCATAGATGCAAGATGTGTGGTGAAAAATTGATGTTGATGGCTGATGAACTTCCGGGTAGGCCAAGCGGGGAAGTTGCACCATAAATTTTCAGCAGGTTTTTCAACATGTGCCGAGAAGAAATTCTTAGAATGGTCTATTCTAAGTGGAGATACTCTTTTATGATGGAGTATGATCGTCGGTTGAAGACGGTGTTCCTTTAATGTGGTTGTTTTTTTCATATATCCAAGGTGGAGATTTGTTGGGTTTTTTGGCTATATGAAAAATGTCCCCATCCCACATTGGTGCAAGGATGAAAGCTTGGGAGGACTCCAAGCCTATAAAAGAAGTCCAAGGCTTTGGTTTCAAAGTGCCCCAACCAAAAATACACTTGAAGTGTTTGGTTCTTTCTTTCTTTTATAGTTCTCTTGTCTTAAAGTGTAGAAATGTTTTAGTTAAACGCTTTGGAGAGTGTGGTTGTAATTGGGCGGGGGAAGGCTTGAGAGATTAGTCTATGTGATTGTAAAAATTTGTCACAAAGTGGATCTTTCTCTCTGGAGGCCCGTGGTTTTTCTCCGGTTTTGGAGTTTCCACGTATATTCTTGTGTTCAGTTGTATTTCTCTATTGTTAGCTTTGGGAGGGTTGTTGGGAATCCTGAGACCGCTTGTTTCCCAACAGTCCTGCCTTGTACTCATTAAGAGAGCGGCGCCAGCTCTCGACCAGTAGTGTGTTCGTCGTTTGCACGACTAGACACGTACACCTCTTCATTGACACTGACTCCGTCCCCCAATAAAGTCTAGGACTAGCAAGTAACCCAACTGTTCAAGCACAGCCCATAGCATTGCGATCTTTAAACATTTGGCCCCTGACATTCTCCCATCACCATTTCATGCACGTCCTCGTGCATGCTCGCCGTCCCATACCAGCTCGCATACTTGACAATGCATGATCCCCTTATGTTGAGCATGATTCACTTTGGGAGTGTAGGACACCCGAAAGCACAGCAACAATGATCTTCCGTCGTGCATGTTCAATATAGTACGTCAGTTCTGGTTATAAGTGGAGCTGACGTCCGCCGCATCGGATTGGTACCGATGATTCACCTTGTTTCAGGAATATAGGGACCTGAATAGTTGTAGCAGCTTTCACAAAAATTCCTTTTTACGGCGCTACTTGAACCGTAGATTTTTGAACATAACATGGAGGGCTTCACTGCAACTATACTTGAGCGGCTCTCACGATCCCATACTCGCGGAGAACAAAGACCTTTGCCAAAGAAAACCCATATTTGGCCTTCTCCCACCACCATTGTGCAACCATACTCTAAATGTTAAGCTCGTTACGTTCCAACGTATCCGATAATCGTTCTGCTCCGACACCAAGTTGTCACGGGTTTACTTTTCGACCCCCGTGTGGCGTCCCCAAGTCCCCGTGGACAAGCCAATCTGTAACGCCCTGCGTTTTCAAACTTTCTACACTTAGAAACCTTTGCTTGAAATTCTATTTTTAGAAACCTTGCATTCTTGTAATCATTTTAAAATACGGGACTTGAATCATAAATAAAACTTGTATTTTCTCCAAACTTGTGTTATACATACTTCTTACATATTCATACGTTTAACTTGTGAAATAATTGACACATATTCGTGATGCTTGCAAGCGTGTTACAAACCTACTATACGAGACATACATACTTCGTACCATACTTATATACGAATTCTATACTTAATCATAATCGTTTTGTATTTATGTGACCTTTAGAGCATGCCTTATACACTTAAATACCCTAAAATGGTCATAAAACACGTAATATATAACATTTGGACATGTTACAAATCATTAAATTAAAGAAATGAAAATTTGTGTTTTCTGCCAAAGGTTTACGGACCGTAAGCCATACCCCTTACGGTCCGTAAGGTTGTCTGGCGGGCAGATTTTCAAACGGCTCGCGAATTTGCACGAAATCCCAACACTTTCTCACCTCCAATCACCTCTAATCACCATTAAAACACCCACCAACTTAATCTAACTCTTCCCCTATAAATACACACCTCCTCCAAGCTCAAAACACTTTACAAACACTCTCTAATCTCTCCTAAATCACTCTCAAAACTCTTGCAAATCAGAAATTCGGGCAGATTCATACCTCTTTACAAAAGTGGGCATAACTTGCTCAAAACTCAACCAAATTACTTGATTCTTCTTCCTACTTGCTTGGATAATCATGGGGTTTGATTCCTTGATCTCTCCTTGGAGAAATCAGACCTGGAATTGCCCTAAAAATGTCCATAAACTTTCTGTTGTGTTTTAAGTTCTTTCAAAACTTGTTTAAACTTATCAAACTTGAGTCTAACTCGTCTCAAACCTATGTCCTAATGCTTACAACCCATCTTGTGGTTGGTTAGGCTTAAAAACAAGGTTGAGACATACAAAATCAGAGGTTAAACCTCAAATAAATTTTGTTTTGATTAGGGTTTTTAACCCACAAGTCATGTTCAAGTTTCAAACTTGATGTAGGAGTGATTATGGAACAACTTGGGTTCTTCCAACATAAAATCCCCACATGATTTGATGATTTCTCATAGCTTAGATTGATTACATTCTTGCACTAATCTTAGTTCATGACCCTCCTTGTTTGTCCTTACAACAAGTGTAGTGGTGAACGCATACGAGGTGCCTAAATGGAAGCTTGTTCTTCCTACCTCCTACATGACTTCTATGACACATTTTGAGGTACCTAAATGAAGATATGATCTTCTACCTCATGCTTGAAATACTTGAACATTTGGAATTATTAATATACCTATATAACCTATAAAATACATAACCATATTATTCGAATAATCGAATCTTTGATGATGAACTAGTGTTCATATGTCAAGGTACTAGATTACATCATCCTAGACTATGATGACTTGTCACGATTCTAATGGAACCTTGTTCCATGAAAACATTTAAACTCCTTAGAGTTTCCTAGTGTCAAGAACAAGCATCATATGTACTAAATGATTATTTTCACATGTTATTCTCATATCTTATTTTTATGTTGTTTTAAATACCGAATCTTGACTCTAAACATACTTGAACTTTAACCCTTACACATTCAATCTTCTAACCTCATCAACTTCGCCACATTGGATAGTCGGAAAGCATATGCAATATCGTGAGTATACTTGAACCCCTTTTTCGTTTACCACTTTTTGGGGTGTAACATGTTATTTATAAACTTACACACAAACTTTATCATAATACATAAACATTCCTATTACACGCATGCTTATTTGATTACTTGATACTTTAAACTTGGGTTGAGGACATTATGTGTTAGACTTATCATTAACTTCGTACGAGCCAAACCATGACATATATAGCGCTATAGGATTAACGACCCACCCGTAGACTTGTGGTTATGTCATGAGCATCTTCTGTTTCATTATTGGTTTGATATGTTTGACACATGCCAATTTTATTGTTTATCTCGTATCAAGAGCTTGCCACATGGAATTGTTTAAACTTATCTTTTGATACGTATGTACCAAACTTGTATACTCGCCTTTGCTTTTGCATTGAACTTTATTTTAAACATGTTACAGGTTGAGGATGATGATGCTATGAAATGAAGTAGCGTTGATGCCTAGATACACATATAGACGTTTAGGTTTAATCGTCGTATCAATTTTGATTATGTTGTATTGTATTTCCCTTGAACTTGATGTTATTTGATTTCCTTGTAATGTTGACAAATGAATTATGAAATGAAATCGGTTTATTAAATATTGTCACAAATAGCGTTATGATGTCTCTAGCAATCTTCACACTTCGTCTCATCCTGATGTTTCCACCATTGGTTGGGGTGTGACAGATTGGTATCAGAGCCATAACTATAGGGAATTAGGAAAAGTAGGAATGCTTTTACCTAGTCTATAGTTTTAGAGCCTTATTCGTATGTTTTGCTTGAAATACTACATGATACTTTATTTGTTTCTTATTTATGCTCTTTTAAACATGTATATCACTCGTGGGTAATATTCGACATGTTATTCCTATGAATTAATGCTTGTCTTATTATGTGTTAATACTTGTTTCGTTGTTCGATCCTTTACGTATTATTCTTGACCTATTTCTCTATGTGTTAATACTTGATTTATCATTTCATTATTTATGTACCATTCTTGATATGCCCTCTTACGTGTTTATACTTGTTTGCGTATTCCTTTGACATACACTTCCCTCATGCATTTTACTCGATATTTCTAAATCCGAAAACACTCATAACACACAAATGAGACGACTTCACCAAAATAGGCGTGAAACCCACAAGTTGGTGAATGACTCTCAATCCTTCTACTTTTCTTTTCTTACACGAAATCCACCACCAAGTTAGGAGTGAAATCCTCACCTTGATGGAGAAATTCAAATTTTGAACTCTAGTGGACCCTCGTCAAAGTGTTGAAATCAAATTTTGACCCGACGAGTACCAACCACACTTAGGATACTAAATCGCCAAGTTAGGGGTGAAACCTGCACCTTGTCGACTAGTTCCACTCCTAGATCTTTTGTTTTCATAAATCCCGCCAAGTCTCGAGATTTCGATCGATTTGTGACATGTAGTAACCGGAAGAGTAAATACCGTTAACCGACTTGTCGGCGAGAGTATTTCACCTATTAGGCCAAAGCATGCTCCTCAAACTCGAAAGACTTTTCGACCACTTTGGTTAGTCAATGTTCCGTTTTGGAACCATCCTAAATTTTAATCAAGCATGTGCTCTACTATTTATTTTATACGACGCAATCTTACAAATTCGAATTTACTTTCGACCTTTTTTTTCTCACACACACATCATATTGAACCTTTCCATACATTTATACATATGCATGATTTCATATAGTTTAAATTCGTATTCCTTGTAACGACGAGTGGGGACATATCATCGAGATAGGAGTGATTTCCTTACCTTGACGATTAACTCTACTCCCCTTTTCTTAAAAACGACCTCACCAACGAGTTAGGGGTGATTCCCTTACCTAGGTGATCGTTACCAAAACGTCTCTTCCAAATATCTTATTATGCAAACTCGATCATGTTTTATACCTAAATTATTTATCATTATTCAAGATACATGCGTATACGTATACAAAATACATTGTTTCATCAAGCGTACTTTCTATCCTACAATCTATTTTCACTCAACTCATATACACGAGATTCTTAATCATGTCTTAAAACGTTTTATTACTCGAACTTCAAAACCTTACGAAATGCTACCTACCAATTTAATCGGCCCAATGAAACTCTTGCCCATGAACTTTATATTCAACTTAATCGCTAAAACACGCACACGCTATATCATCATACTAGAGACTTCCATTCTTAATCGAAATCAAACCAACATTTCTCAATTACTTATAGGATCTTGTAGATGTTATATGATCATTTTACCATATACTCCTTTCAACATCAACAAATCATTTGCTAAAACTTTTAACAATCACTAAGTCCTTTTGTTAAATTTCTTTTATAAGGAGCCTCATTTTCACAAGAACCTCCTAAATTCATAATTTCTTGTTTGATGAAACGAGCTTACTTTTTATCGAAAACCTTTTTCCTACACCCATTTACAACCCACGTGGGCAAGAAGGCTTCATGGGGTCGATCATCTTCGGTTTACGTAAACTCTTTTGAAACAAAAGTAGCATTTCCATTCATTACGAAATACATTACGCTTAACCAATGGGTACTATTATCCTTTTACATGTACAAACTATATTTTACCCTCCAACTAAACTCAACCTATCTTGATTCGATAAAATTTAACGTTGCTCAAACAACTATACATGCACATCATTTCACGTGTTCTAGTTTATACCTCACGACTACTTCACATGTACTACTCAGTTTTGTTTCTTTTATACTCAAACCTCTTGATCTTATATGTATTTAAATTCATACCATATGTAAAATCATTAACCCATACACTAATAGTCGCGATTTATACATTTTACGTTGTACTCACATGTTACACTTATATTCAAATTTATATTCATATTCTTAGAATTATACATACACACTCGTTTACACTAATATTCATATCCATGCTTACAATCATACATCCTACTTATACTCATGTTTGTACTCACACGTATACCCATTTTCATACACGTTATGCTCATACTCTTACTCATAACCATGACAATACATTTATGCTTATACTCATGTTCATATCATACTCATACATCATATGTTTATACATACATTCGCATGCGTATTCATAACTTATACTTATACTCATACTTATCTTTCATACATATTCATGATTCATACATTCGTGCCCGTACGCGAGCGGAATCCGAGGGATTCGCTTACGTGGGTCATATGCATACTTAAGCATGGACTTGCTTACATACTTTATTCTTATATGCACACATTCTTATTTTTTGTGTACCTACCCAAATTCATACACAACTAGTACGAGCTATGCGGATCATGCGAAGATCAATATAATCACGGGTGCACACGGGATTATAGTGATAGGCGTATGAGAACCATAGAGTGTACTACTGTGTATGGTAAGACACGGAACATAACATGGCACCGAATACGGAACGGACGTAATGTGGTAAAAACATGGTGGATACGCCGTTGGTACTTCCTATATATAAGTGTTTTCACCACGTTACCAAACTTTCATAAAACTTGTCACGAGAAATTCAGTATTTTACAGACCTATTTAGACCTAATACAACTTTAGACAACTCACAAACGCATTATATATGATTATCCACGACGAGACTTCATCCTTAACATAATGCGTTCATCTATCCAACACTTATGCTATTCTTATACTTGCACTCTTTAGGAGTCATTCGTTCATTCTATACTCGTATTATACTCCTATATCCTTTCTTTCATACGAACCTCGTTCACAATCAAGCTTGTTTAAACATTCGAATCCTAACTTATCTTATTACCTTTAAAACCATCTTCCTATTCTTATTCCTTGTAAACATATTAGTAGGCCGTTAATACTTTATTTAAAGTACCAAACTTTCTCGTTCCACTCGAAAAGCAATTTTTATGAATAGGTGGTCTTATACTAACTTTAAAACATCCTACGCAACCTACCTCAATTTTTATTGATTTCAAACCATTATAGAAAGACCTCTTTCTTAAATACAATACATTTGTAAAACAACTCCAAATTTAGCTATTCAAAATCGTTTTACCTATACACGTTCACCCATGCTTATGCCCCAAAACCATTTTAGCCAAACAAATCATTTTACAGACCTATTATGACTATTCTCCCAAGATTTCGTGCTTTTCAAAACGTTTCAAAATTTCCAAGTCTTAGTTTTAAATAATCACTTTTTACCAAAACCCTTTCAAGTCTTCCTCTTGAATAAATTTCGGGACGAAATTTCCTAAAGGAGGGGAGACTGTAACGCCCTGCGTTTTCAAACTTTCTACACTTAGAAACCTTTGCTTGAAATTCTATTTTTAGAAACCTTGCATTCTTGTAATCATTCTTTCGTCGTAATCATTTTAAAATACAGGACTCGAATCATAAATAAAACTTGTATTTTCTCCAAACTTGTGTTATACATACTTCTTACATATTCATACGTTTAACTTGTGAAATAATTGACACATATTCGTGATGCTTGCAAGCGTGTTACAAACCTACTATACGAGACATACATACTTCGTACCATACTTATATACGAATTCTATACTTAATCATAATCGTTTTGTATTTATGTGACCTTTAGAGCATGCCTTATACACTTAAATACCCTAAAATGGTCATAAAACACGTAATATATAACATTTGGACATGTTACAAATCATTAAATTGAAGAAATGAAAATTTATGTTTTTTGCCAAAGGCTTACGGACCGTAAGCCATACCCCCTACGGTCCGTAAGGGTGTCTGGCGGGCAGATTTTCAAACGGCTCGCGAATTTGCACGAAATCCCAACACTTTCTCACCTCCAATCACCTCTAATCACCATTAAAACACCCACCAACTTAACCTAACTCTTCCCCTATAAATACACACCTCCTCCAAGCTCAAAACACTTTACAAACACTCTCTAATCTGTCCTAAATCACTCTCAAAACTCTTGCAAATCAGAAATTCGGGCAGATTCATACCTCTTTACAAAAGTGGGCATAACTTGCTCAAAACTCAACCAAATTACTTGATTCTTCTTCCTACTTGCTTGGATAATCATGGGGTTTGATTCCTTGATCTCTCCTTGGAGAAATCAGACCTGGAATTGCCCTACAAATGTCCATAAAATTTCTGTTGTGTTATAAGTTCTTTCAAAACTTGTTTAAACTTATCAAACTTGAGTCTAACTCATCTCAAACCTATGTCCTAATGCTTACAACCCATCTTGTGGTTGGTTAGGCTTAAAAACAAGGTTGAGACATACAAAATCAGAGGTTAAACCTCATATAAATTTTGTTTTGATTAGGGTTTTTAACCCACAAGTCATGTTCAAGTTTCAAACTTGATGTAGGAGTTATTATGGAACAACTTGGGTTCTTCCAACATAAAATCCCCACATGATTTGATGATTTCTCATAGCTTAGATTGATTACATTCTTGCACTAATCTTAGTTCATGACCCTCCTTGTTTGTCCTTACAACAAGTGTAGTGGTGAACGCATACGAGGTGCCTAAATGGAAGCTTGTTCTTCCTACCTCCTACATGACTTCTCTGACACATTTTGAGGTACCTAAATGAAGATATAATCTTCTACCTCATGCTTGAAATACTTGAACATTTGGAATTATTAATATACCTATATAACCTATACAATACATAACCATATTATTCAAATAATCGAATCTTTGATGATGAACTAGTGTTCATATGTCAAAGTACTAGATTACATCATCCTAGACTATGATGACTTGTCACGATTCTAATGGAACCTTGTTCCATGAAAACATTTAAACTCCCTAGAGTTTCTTAGTGTCAAGAACAAGCATCATATGTACTAAATGATTATTTTCACATGTTATTCTCATATCTTATTTTTATGTTGTTTTAAATACCGAATCTTGACTCTAAACATACTTGAACTTTAACCCTTACACATTCAATCTTCTAACCTCATCAACTTCGCCACATTGGATAATCGGAAAGCATATGCAATATCGTGAGTATACTTGAACCCCTTTTTCGTTTACCACTTTTTGGGGTGTAACATGTTATTTATAAACTTACACACAAACTTTATCATAATACATAAACATTCCTATTACACGTATGCTTATTTGATTACTTGATACTTTAAACTTGGGTTGAGGACATTATGTGTTAGACTTATCATTAACTTTGTACGAGCCAAACCATGACATATATAGTGCTATAGGATTAACGACCCGCCCGTAGACTTGTGGTTATGTCATGAGCATCTTCCGTTTCATTATTGGTTTGATATGTTTGACACATGCCAAGTTTATTGTTTATCTCGTATCAAGAGCTTGCCACATGGAATTGTTTAAACTTATCTTTTGATACGTATGTACCAAACTTGTATACTTGCCTTTGCTTTTGCATTGAACTTTATTTTAAACATGTTACAAGTTGAGGATGATGATGCTATGAAATGAAGTAGCGTTGATGCCTAGATACACATATAGACGTTTAGGTTTAATCGTCGTATCAATTTTGATTATGTTGTATTGTATTTCCCTTGAACTTGATGTTATTTGATTTCCTTGTAATGTTGATAAATGAATTATGAAATGAAATCGGTTTATTAAATATTGTCACAAATAGCGTTATGATGTCTCTAGCAATCTTCACACTTCGTCTCATCCCGATGTTTCCACCATTGGTTGGGGTGTGACACAATCCATCCCGCTTCTTTGTGTGGGTCACTGGTTTCGTCCTGCCTTGGACTCATCAGGAGAGCGGCGCCAGCTCTCGACCAATGGTGCGTTCGTCGTTTGCAAGACTAGGCACGTACACCTTTTCATTGACACTGACTCCGTCAAGGTATGTCAGTAACATCAATACAACTGGAGGTTGGTTCTAAGACAATATCAACCAGTCATTCATCACAACGAGGCATAACCCGAAATCACAACGAGAACGTTACGAATTTAGATGGGGGGAATGTCACGATCCGCCTAAATACACAACTTTCTTCACGAGTTCTGGAAGGTTCCGAAACACTAAAGATGCGTATAGGGCTGTCCGGAAGTTTCCGGAACAGCCTACAAGTTGCTGGAACATCTTGGCACCATCGGAAGACTCTACATCAGCCAAGAACACTCTAGAATGGCCATGAAAACACTTAGAAGTCATGGATATTTTGAAGGAACTCTCTAGAATTCAACTCATAAATATCCTAGATTATTTGTATGGAAGTCTCTAGTTAAGAATTCTCTAGAACTAGTATGAACTATTATAAATAGGTGATGAAGGTCTCATTTTGAGATCACCCCACATAACTCATTCATAACCTAACTTCTTGTAAACACTTTGTACTTGTAACTTTGTTCAAGTAATAATTAACCATCTTTGTTGTAGTATTGCACTACAAAATCATACTTGTGATCTTCACAAACAAAGACTCCCACTGCTATACATAACCAAACCCATCCAAAAGGGTGAACTTAGAAGTATTCTAAGTGTCGCACGAGAGTTCAAGAATAACTCCGTGACAAGTGGTATTAGTGCCTTCAAGGCAGTACGAAACCACTGGTCGAGAGCTGGCGCCGCTCTCCTGATGATTCCAAGGCAGGACGAAACCAGTGACCCACACAAAGAAGCGGGATGGATTGGCTTGTCCCCGGGGACTTGGGGACGCCACACGGGGGTTGAAAAGTAACCCCGTGACAACTTGGTATCAGAGCCGCGTCGGTTCACTGTGATGGCAAACAAGAAAAGCAAGAAATGAGCTACGAGCAAGAAAATCTTCTTTAGAAAAGAAGAGAGACACAATCATAACCAGAATCAGCAAGAAGTTGAAGGCATGTCTATGGATTTGGCCGGATCCTTAGATAAAATGAAGACTAATGTCGAAGCTTCAGTCACACAACTTGGAATTCTTGTCAATCGTACCTTGGAAAAGCTAGACACTTTGGGAACATTGCAAGATGAGTTAAGAGGACTCAAAGAAGACTTCAAAACCACTATCGACGTCATACGCCTCGAGATGCAAGCCATCATCCAGGAGGAAATCGCAAAGCTGCGGAGTGAGGTAGACGCCAAGATCCAAAACTTTCACAAAAAACTTTGCTGAGTTAGAAGCAAAATTGATCGACACCAACAAGGCATAACCAGAAACATGTTTGGGGTCCATGCAAGTAAGTCATCTTAATACTTTAAAAACATAACATCAAAAAGCTCCTGAACAAGGGAAAGAAAAGATCCACAACCACAAAACCAAAAAAGAAGTCGAAAGAAGGACTTCAACTCGTCAACATGGTGGTAAACGGGAGACCCGTTAAGGCACTAGTTGACACAGGAGCAAGCCATAACTTCGTCTCAATAGATGAAGCAATAAGAATCGGTGTTCGAGTAACAAAACAAAACGCAACGATGAAGACCACAAATGGACCCATCCAACCAACACTAGGGATGGCATACGGTATCAAAACCACAATCGGCAAATGGAAAGCTAAGATTGACCTTTCCGTGGTTCCTATGAAAGAACACGACTTCGTGCTTGGCCAGGATTTCTTCGACAAGGAAAAATCCTTTCTCATTCCGTTTGCAAACAAATTTTGCATCATAGACGGAAACCAAGTTCACAAAATGAAGAAAGAGACGGACACTGGCCGTCAAGGTATGTCAATAACATCAATACAACTGGAGGTTGGTTCTAAGACAAGATCAACCGGTCATTCATCACAACGAGGCATAACCCGAAATCGCACGAGGACGTTGCGAATTTAGGTGGTGGAGAATGTCACGATCGGCCTAAATACACAACTTTATTTGCGAGTTCTGGAAGGTTCCGGAACACTAAAGATGCGTCTAGGGCTGCCCGGAAGTTTCCGGAAGAGCCTACAAGTTGCTGGAATATCTTGGCACCATCGGAAGACTCTAGATCAGTCAAGAACACTCTAGAATGACCATGAAAACACTTAGAAGTCATGGATATTTTGAAGGAACTCTCTAGAATTCAGCTCATAAATATCCTAGATATTTGTATGGAATTCCCTAGTTTAGAATTCTCTAGAACTAGTATGAACTAGTATAACTCATTTGAGGGGTCATGTGGGGTGATCTCAAAATGAGACCTTCATCACCTATTTATACTAGTTCATACTAGTTCTAGAGAATTCTTAACTAGAGAATTCCATACAAATATCTAGGATATTTATCACCTGAATTCTAGAGAGTTCCTTAAAAATATCCATGACTTCTAAGTGTTTTCATAGTCATTCTAGAGTGTTCTTGGCTGATCTAGAGTCTTCTGATGGCGCCAAGATGTTCCAGCAACTTGTAGGCTGTTCCGGAAACTTCCGGGCAGCCCTAGACGCATCTTTAGTGTTCCGGAACCTTCCAGAACTCACGAAGAAAGTTGTGTGTATTTAGGGGGATCGTGACAGTTGCCCCTCTTCTCTACTCGTATCCACTTGATTGTTTGCCTATTTTCCCTTGTCCCTTTTGCCTTTAGCGTACCCCTTCCATTTTATAATGTGGAGGGCAAAGCCCTCAATGTTTATATGGTGCTTTGTGCCAGGGCTTTGCCCCATTGCACTTACCCACCACAACATGTAATCTAAGCAACCGGTTAATATTGTTTCACCTTTTTTGACTATTAATTGGATTTGTTTTCATAGATTTAAAAAGAATTATGTCATAACGTGTAACAACCTTTGTTGCAACCATCTAGAGCTTATGAACTGTTACCAATAGTATGCTATTGGGTTTCACTTTTTCAATGAGTAAGTGATTTACATATTAAATATTGTTAGCTCGTGGTTTAGTCTTATGAGTCATAGTATATTATTTGTTGCTTTTTAGGTAACTTTGCATTTTTCTCATGGCCGATTGTATTGTTTGTTGTAGACATGTTAGAATTATTGTTGGAGATAAGCAAAACTTATTTGCATATGGGTGCTGTTATGAAACAGATTGAAGAGATGATTTAGAACTTTATGAGAGGTATTACTTTTTACATTGTTTCCTTAACTCACAAGCCTTCACTATTTAGATTATTCCAATGAAAACATAAAGATTGTATTTGTTTTATCATGAAGGTCGGCTTTAGGACGTTGTTTCTTTTTCTTTATTGCTCATAAGAAAATGAGTGACATGAAAAGAAAACTTCACCAAAATATTATTGCCCTCGCTAAACATTTGTGATCCAGAACGTTTGAGGGGGCAATTAAACGTTATGAAGCGTAGTTGGAACATGTTTTAGAGACTATATGAGGGTGGATATCATAAAGAAGAACTTGACAAAAGTTAACAAAAGTTAGAACCCAAGAGTGACAAAATCGAAACCGCAAACTCAAAGCTTGCAACTTTAAACCTTTAGAGTTTAGACCTCAAAGGTGTTATTTTGCCCAAACCAAAGCATTATCGTTTTAATGAACTCTTTTATTTCTGGTAATGGATGAAACATGTAAATTAAATATACTTTTAAAGCAGACTCCAAACTTTATTTTTAATGCATAAAACCTCAAAAATGTCATGGAATTTAATCTGGTTAGGTCCTAGATGAACATAGGCATGGGTCCAAACTGGTCGTGTCAAAATTATTTAATAGTTTAGTAAGGCTGTTAGTTTTGTTTTTTTTTGTTTTTTAGTTTGGATTCTTAGAGTGACAATTTCAAAACGGGCCGCGTCAAAATTCATTGTTACTTTAGTAAAGCTAGCACTTATTTAGCTCAAGCTTTCTTCGTATGATCACCCATACGGTTCTTTGTGGATCAACTAAGTGCTAACAAGCTAAAGGGCCTACACGTAATGTTTTTATCACTAAGGGGCAAACATGTAAAACCTTGAATATTTACTATATAATAAAGAGAAAGGTCCACGACGTTTCTCTTTAAACCTTTAACATTTGATACATATACATACTAACCGTCAACCTTTAACAACCTTTCTTTTTGAGAAATTGGCATGTAATAATCCCACCGAAACCTTATTGGCCATTAATAATCCCACCTTAGAATATTCCCTCCACCAGTCCCACATTTCACATATTTTTCCTACAATGGTTCTCCGTTAAAAAAATTTAACGGAGTTAAGCTTTTTTCCAAATTACAAACATATTTTTTAGGGCTTTTGATTAGAATGACGATACGAGTCCATTGATGTAAAAATTGCATCGAAACGGTGCTCCAAACGATGAAAACGACGCTTCAATTCGGTGTTTAAATTTCCAATTAACCAAAATCACGTCACTTGGAGCACCATTTCGAAGTAAGTTTTATATCAATGGACTCGTATCATCGTTCTTAAAAATCTGTTTGTAATTTGGAAAAAAGCTTAACTCCGTTAAGTTTTTTTAACGGGGGACCATTGTAGGAAAAATAGGTGAAAAGTGGGACTGGTGGAAGAAATATTCTGAGGTGGGATTATTAATGGCCAATAAGGTCTAGGTGAGATTATTACAGGTCAATCCCCGTTTCTTTTTTAACCATCAATTTATGGCAACCGTCATTAATAGATCGACGACGGTTTCGGGATAACAATCGCGTCGAGAGGCAACGACAACAAAGAGAGAAGCCGCCATGTCATGCCACCGGAGGTGTGGTGATGATGTGGTCAGCGAGGTGGTTGTTGTGGCCGTCTGGTGGTCGTTGTGGTGGTTGGTGAGTTTGTGGTGGTTGTAGTAATTGGTGGTTGTAGTAGACAGAGGTGAAGGCTGTTGTGCCATGGTTTTTGTTGCTTAGTGAATGTCAATTGAATTCACATGATATAATCAAATTTGTGAAGTGCTTTTTCTTCTGAACAAAACATTCTGATAAATCATAATACATAATTTATATGAAGCGTAATAATAATCATTTATATTCTCATAATGATTTATATGAAGCGTAATGATAACCAATTATATTCTCATAATCTTTTGTTAAGAAAAATAAAACAACATTAATCAGAATATTTTACAACGAGCAGTTCTTACATATCATTTTTGTCAATAATCATAACAACTAGCCTTAACCCCCCGCGTTGCGGGCGAGGGCATAAAACCGTGTTGCAAGCGTTGCGGAGTGTGAGGCGTGAGGCGTAAAATCGTGCTAAGTAGCAACCAAACGACGAACAGAATCATAAAAAGCGAAAAACAAAATCATGAATTTTAACGTCGAGTGACACACGTGACGTAAAACATACATGGAGTCTAATGTATACTGATACGTATCATCTGGGTTATCTGACTATTAATGGGCCAAATCGAAAAATCCGTATTGATGAAAAACTGACTTTTATGGAGCAAAATGTCACATTTTCCGCATAGTGGAATTTTTAAGAGATAAGAGAGGACTGAATTGCTTAGTTTGAGGGGGAAATTCAGTGATATGTTTTAAAGATATCAGAATTTGCAAAATGAGGGGGAATAAAAATTTCTTCTGAATATGTTGAAATTCCAGCATTTTTGAAATTCAGACGTCCAACAGTATTCGGGTGGTTCCGACTTCAGATTGTCCGGGGATGCATAGGATCTGGATTCGTTAGTTCGTGATCATAGGAAGTTCAGAGTCTACAGAGCATGTTTGGATTGATGTCTTAGGGTTTGAGTCCCGGGTCTTCGTCAAACCGGTTAGAAGGATTAGCGTCAGGAGATGCATCAATATTGTCGATACTTTAAAGATATCACAGCTTTGTGATAGTCTAAAGTGTTATGAATGGTTAATCTTCGAGCAGGTGAATTGTTTTTCGGACTAACCGTCAGGGATTGATGATGTTTGTTGATTAAGTTGCTGCCGGAACTAACGGAGAAGACTATACATTTGTTTTCGTGACTGAAGATGAACAATGTGAATCTGATCGTGGAAGAATGTTTCTGAGATCTTAATGTGTTACCAGATGATTTATTTGTAGGATCGAATCACGACCTGAATGAGTCGTTCGGAAGAGCTCTAGTCCGTTTCAGAGGCGGAAACTAAGAAACGGATGTAAAAACAACTTGAATATCACTTTAAACGTCTTGTGTATTGAAATAATAGCAATTACAATCACAAGGAATATCGGCAGCACCTCGGTATCAATTCTGAAAAATTGTTACAAATGACAAGAACACTCTCCTATATATAGTGCTCATGCTTTCGCTTGAAACCATACACTTTGGTTCAAGCGAAACCCACTAATTCATTTCAAACGAAACCTATACAAAACCATCATTCTTGTTTCAAGCGTAACCTTCTGAATTCATTAATTGTTTTGTCTTTTGTGTAGATGATGCAATTATGATGTCATATTATGATGTCATCATCAAGATTGATGACATCATCCTTGATCAGATCTGCAACGCACCCAAGACTCGATATAAGACGAAGACGACAGATGTATGCACCAACAGACTCCCCCTCAGATGTTGACGAGTCTTAAGTGTCGAGTCTTTACAATCTTTAGTCTTTATCAATCTGTTCACTTTCTTCAAAATTCTCCATTGTAAGCATCCTCAATCAATCTCTTACTCTTTCTCGTAATCATCAGGATCTGAAACTGTCTCTACAATCTTTAGACTCCCTCTCTATGTCTTCAGACTCCCCCTTTCACTAGGCTGGGATCGTAGTCTGGAATTCACAAGATTATAACCTGGCTTTCATCCTGCTCTGGATCGAAACCTGGCCAACCTGCATAAACTCTACCCAAAAATAAATTTTCTGACAATCATTTGTGGATAAGATTTTCAAATCTAATTTACCACTTGCAGGAATAACGTTTATATTGCAAAACCTTTTCTCATTTCATTTCAACAATCCTCAAATACTTTCACCCAAACCATTTGTTCATCATGTTTAGCACTTGGAATTTTGAACGTCAGCCTTCCAACAACAGTTGTCGAAAATCTTTTTGGATTTTTCAAAATTTATGCTAAAACACACTAAAATCTTTTTGGATTTTTGAATGTAATGAAATGCAATAAAGAAATATTTACAAACAATATTTTTGTGAGTTCGTGCAAGAGGATCATATCAGTTTTTGAGATCAATCACCAACACCGTTAAGCTTTAAACATTTTAAGCTCTAAACGATTCACATAGATTGACGATATTGTTGTCCACTTAAACTCAATCTAAAAACTTTCGAAATGCTTACCGATACGTTAAGGTATATTAATTTGCACTAAGTTCTTATGGACCCCACGATCTCAGCATATCCCCTCATCATGCAATACACTGACTCAAGTAATGCCTTTAAACTTTTATCAACTGTGATTTGTGCGAAAACAAAGCAGAATGTTTAAACATTAACAATCAGGTCGATACTTCCGTATACGCAGAGAAAGTCCAATGTTTAAACAAAATAAGAAAAAATAAAACAAGTTGAAGTTGTTTAGGCTTTAACCACCAGGTCGATACTCCCGTATACGCAGAGGAGGTCCAAAGCTTAAACGAAACACCAAAGAAAATAAAGCAGAACGTTTAGGCAACAACATCCAGGTCGATACTCACGTATACGCAGAGGATGTCCGATGCTTAAACAAAATAAAGAAATAAAACAAGTTTAAATCTTTGCAAAATGAAATGCACAATCACAGTGACTTTTCAGCAAAGTTGTGAAAGTTCACAAACTTAACCAGTTTTATGTCTTTCGACAATCAGCAATTACTGAGTAGGCACACAGTCAAGAAGGACAAAACTAAGTACTATGCTTTCGACCATGCTTCCCACTAGAACTAGGCTTTTTTCATTTAAGTTTGTATCGTTATCGCAAATCTACTAGTCTAGCTGAGCCTATCGTCACATCCTTAGTGAGACCGTTTATCACATTTTAACTTTCCATTTCTTTAGCGTGTTGTGACAGTCTACTGATGTACTATCATTTCCTCTTTTATGCAACAAAAACTCATTTTTCATTTTATCATGTTTTTGGCTTTTTCAAATTTTCTAATGTTTTTGGATTTTCTGAAAATATACTCCCCCTAAAATACAAATACATCTAAAGAAAATTTAAAACAAACTGTACAAGAACATGACAACTGATATCGAATTGCCTCAATTCGCCATCCACTTGGCATAAACAATCAGAACTCCCCCTCACAACAAACTATTTTCCCATTGATTTCAAAACACTTAAGTTTGTTTTAATCAAATGGTTTTTCCGGAAAATAAGTTTTGTTGATTTTGTAAAACCATTTGTAGGTTAGGGGTTCATCACATTGTTTTTTTAACCACTTGTAGGAAATCAGATACAACTTAATGTCCCTGATTTACCACTTATAAGATCAATCAAATCAAGCATTTTCAACTAAACATCATCTGTTGGTTGAATTCTCAAAGTGCCGATTCATACTCCACACTTACCAACCTGGGAGTTCCGGCAATTCTCAATTTAAAATTTTCAAAAAAATTTTTCAAGAATAATGCCGATTCATGCTCCACGATTACCAACTTGGTAGCTCCGGCAAGTTAGGTTTTTACTTTTTAAAAAATATATCCACCTAAGCCTGACCTTCCTTGGGTGTAACAACCTCTTCTTCATCTTTACTTTCAACAGACTTGTAAACATTCATTTTGGAAGCATAGAATTCTTTAACTCCTTTGACCTTACCATCCACCATTTTTCCAAAAATGTGTTTCACATTTCTGTTGAAAGCTTTATCAACATCAAATTTCTTCTTGTCAAAATAAAATTGATTTGAAATTTCAACGTTTCCAACTTTCTTCTTAATATTTTCAGCCCGCAAAGGTGGAAAATTCACATCATCCACTTTTGGAACTGATTTTTCAATTCTTTCTTCAACACGTGGCTCCTCTGATTTTGTGGAATCAGATTCATCACCAGAACTGTTTCTTGAACCCTTAACAACCCATATTTGGTTTTTCAAATTTTCTTTTCGTTTTACCACATTCTTTGAACATTCTCCAACCTCAAAAGTGGAGTTTTCAAAGCCTGTAAATTTCCTGGTTGTAAGTTCAGTTTTCTCAACAATTTTTTCTTTCATTTTACCAGAGACTTCCTGTTTTAGTTTGAATGTTTTCGGACAATTTCTAGCAATATGACCAGCAGTTTTGCACTGAAAACAGATTCTCGTCTCTGTAGTCTTCTAAGCAATACTTTTCTTCACTTCTTCTTGCTTTTTGGCAAGGAATTCTTTGTTTGTCTGCTTTCTGAACGCTTGCTCTTTCTCAGCTTCTAAAGAATTTCCTGAAACAAACACAGTTTTTTGTTTATAAAATTTTTCATTTTTATAATTTTTCGGTTGATTAAATCCTAATCCTTTCTTTTTGAAATTACAGTTATGGTTTGGTTTTTTATGAATACCAGAACCAGAACTGTAACCCTTTTTCTTGTTTAATCTTTGTTGCACTCTTGAGGTGTAAGGTCTTGGATTTTCAGAAAGATTAATATCTTTTATTTCAGAAATGTTGATTTCTGTTAGTTTGAAAACCTTTTTAATCATTTCAGTTTTAACACCTCTTATTGGAAAAATCTCATCAGAATATAATTTGTCAGAATCTTTCAAAGTATATGCTACTTTGACCGGTTCGTCATTCAAATTAGATTTTGATAGCAAAAATTCCTTATCATAAACCCATTTGTCCTTTTTGATTGTTGACTTTGACTTATCGGACCCAGATTTTGACTCGGATTTGGACTCCGGTTTTGACTCCTCTATGTCATCTTTGTCTAACACCTGATCGACCACACTTTTTATCAACTTGGACTCATGATCAGTATCGGACGATGTGAACGTAACATCAATATTTTCCGGCAAATTATCCGACGACCCTGACTCCCACTGTAAGTTAATTGCCTTTTTGACTCTTTTGGAATTTGGATTTCGAGACAAATATCCATTTTCGACTGGGGGCGGACATCTATTGTAGACAACACTTGGTTTCTTACCAGAAATTTCTACTTCATCCTCTTCTTTTGTCTCGGACTTCTTTTCTTCCGAAGTCTTCTCTTCTTCAAATGTCTTCAATCTTTCAACAATCGGGTAAATCCTGTCAACAACAAAAGTAGAACATGAGTAACTTTTCAATAAATTGTTGACACATTCAGTTTCAATTTTTGTGTTGCCAATTTCAATTCTAATTCAGCACACTTCTTTGTGTAGAAATTGACATCATCAAGCTGTCTCATGTAAGCTCCTTTGAGTGTGTTCAATGCTACAGCCTGTTCACTGTTCGACTCAGTGTACTTGTTGATCTCCCTCTTCAAAATATCATATGATTCTTTCAACCTTTTAATGTTGTGTAGCAGTTCATTGTTTTGTTTGATCAAAGAGTCACAATTTAAGCATTTTTCAGGAACTTTGACTACTTCAGTATCAACTTTGATTTCAAATTCCGGAACTTCTTTGACTGTTCTACTCAATTGAAACATCTCAGCTCTTCTCTTTTTCTCAGCTTCAGCTTCAGCTTTTAATCTTTCTTCTTCTTCTTCCACTTCTTCAATCTTTCTCCATTTTTCTTCTTCAGCTTCTCTGACTTTTCTGCATTTTTCTGCCCATTTTAGATCGTAAGCATTAGCAATAAAAGCTTTAACATTCGACGTGTCTTTGGACATCTCTTTGGCCATTAATTCTTGATCTGGACAAAAATTGTCCCAATTGAAACCTTCAGCTAACTTTTCATCATCTTGATCTGCCAGACACACTTTGCTATTTGTTGGTATGTAATTATCCCAACTGAATCCACCATCCTTTCCCAAACAAGCTCTCTTTGAATCTTTAATCTCAATTCTACCATGTGCAGTTTGTGCTTGATGCGATGCCTGTTGTTGTTGATATGGCTGTGGTGTGACTTGAAGATAAATTGCCTTTTTGTGATAATCATTGTTTCCGAAGGGATTTTGAGCTCCACTCGCTTCTCGATTTGTACATTCTCTCTTGAAATGTCCCTTTTCCCAGCAACGAAAACACGTAACTTTAGACTTATCAAAACCTAAAGTTGAAACATGTGCCTCACGAAAATCATCTTTGCCTGTAATTTGTTTAAACTTTTCAGCCCGTCTCACCACACTAGCCATGCACCATTTAATATCCATCAATTCCATTTCCTCTGCATCAATTTGATCGTAATCCTCTTTCGTGATCATTGGATTTCCGATCCTCCCTGCAACTAAGCCTCCATAGGATTCAAGCACGGTAACCAACAAAGAAATATGACTTTTTGCAACTTCTTCAGTATAATTCTGATCATTCTCAAGCTTTAAAGCAATGTTGCATTGAAGAACTTTACCACTCTTTGTTGTAGAAAACTGTGGATCATAAATTGGAAATGAAGAGAATCCTGTTGTGCTGCTTGATCCCTGAGATACATTTTCAGAAGAATCTTTTGCGTTATAAGCAGTTTCAACCTTTGGAGAAATATTTGTCTTTTCACTAACACCACTCTTGAAATACAAGCCGATGTCTTGTTCTCCATCGTAGTTCTTCATCCTGGCGATCTTCCTCTGTTCCATCTCTTGAGCTTCCAGATGTTTGATGAACTCACCCAGTGTTAACTTTTTATATTCTTTCCGATTGTTTCTCAACATCATCAGGAATGTTCCCCAAGTCTCATGTGGTAATGCATCAGCAAGTTTTTCAATTAGCTCATCAGTATCCTTTTTTATTCCCAATTTCGAACATATTTCTCACCAAGTTACAATATCTTTCAATAATTTGCTTGGTGTTTTCAGATTTTAAACCTCGAAAAAGATCAAATTCTTTCTTCATGAGAGACATCTTATTTTTAAGCATATCATCACTTCCTACAGATTTTGCTTCCAATTCAGTCCAGATCGAATAAGCACTTCCATCATGTTGAAGCAATATCAAAATGTCCTCTTTAATTGCTTGCTGAAGTAGACTCACCATCAATTTTTCATCTCTATACTTCTTTTTCTCATCAGCACTCATTTCCCTGATTGTTGTCTGAATACCATTTTTAGTGGGCCTTATATATGGTTCTTCAGTGTGATCCCATGCATCCAAGTGATAAGCTTCAACCCAATTTCCAAACCGTTCGGACCACGCATTGTAATCATCAATATCCAAGAGCTTAGGCGGTTTCTGTGATGTCCCGGTTTCATTTTCCAATTTCATATTCTGAGCAATAGAAGTCGGAGTAGTCGGAGTAGCAAACGCGTTGTAAAAATCGTTGTCCATAATTTGGGATTCAATAATTTTTCACACAAACTTTCAAACTAACTGGTTCACCTCTTAAAACACCTGACAAACAAACAATCAAAACACAATCAGTTTAAAGATTTATCAATTAACAGAATAAGACTGGTACTCGAACTGGTAAATATTCTGTGCGGACTGAAGGTTGACACACTGTGCAGACTGCTATGACCCGAATCAAAATCAAACGACCTTTTCCAATGACCTGGCTAAACCACACGACCTGGAACGAAATCGAATTCAAACGGACTGAACCACCTCTTGTGAACTGAGATCAAATCCAAACTGTGTGAAACAAAATTCACTTTGTGTGAACTGATCAAATATCAAACCTGAATGAAAATTCGATTCATGTGAACTCAAACTAACTCAAAACAATCTCATGAAAGTCGAACACTCTAGTGTAATTTTCAATCAAAGCCCATTGAAACAGACAATGTCACATGCAAATTGATGTTATTCAAATGTTGATTGGACCAAACTGATGTAAATCAGACACTAATTAAAAATGATGTGTGTTGATTGGGCCGATGACATGTAGTGGGCTTATGTCTTTGATTTTTATGTAAAAAATGTGAGTGGCCGACAATCTATATTATCCAAAGAATTCTATTGGACCTAAAACATTAATATTACATGGTTCTCGATAAAGTGGACTCTCAACAATTAAATGTTTCACATGCAGACTTATCACAAGAATTCAAAATATGGCCGACAACAACTGAGATAGTGGTTTTGTTGTAATTCAAGATCACATGCAGCCGATTTTAATTCAACTTTTAATACATATCACATGCAAACTGACACTCAACACATGATTTCTTTTCCCAATTACTGACATTCTCGATTAATGATTTACACAACCCCATACATTCACATGATGATGCTTGACCGACACCTTTAATAATCACTTTCAATTCTTGAATCGAAGCACTAACGTGACCAACTGACAACCTCGTTTTTTGTTTCACACAACTCGATGTACACACTCAAGCGAAACACGTGAATGAGATCAGACCTAAGTGTAAGTTCAAGCGAACCCTCAATGTATTTTCAAGCGAAAGCCAGATTCAAGCGGACTCAACACGTAAATTCAAGCGAAAGGCCAGATTCAAGCAAACTCTCAGTGTAAACTCAAGCGAAAGGTCGATGACATCATAATTTCGAACAACTTTTCAAGCGAAAGTCCAATTTTAATCAGATTTAAACCGATTTTAGCTCTAAAACTTTCCAGGATTTGTTAATTCATGATTGCGCATAATATGTGTGAATTTGAGGCGATTTTAACCGTGAAAAATTTTTAATTTTGTGAAAGAAGGTGTAGAAAACAGATTTTCAAGCTGAATATGGCAAGAACTCCTCGTCCTGAGCTCTGATACCACTTGTAGGATCGAATCACGACCTGAATGAGTCGTTCGGAAGAGCTCTAGTCCGTTTCAGAGGCGGAAACTAAGAAACGGATGTAAAAACAACTTGAATATCACTTTAAACGTCTTGTGTATTGAAATAATAGCAATTATAATCACAAGGAATATCGGCAGCACCTCGGTATCAATTCTGAAAAATTGTTACAAATGACAAGAACACTCTCCTATATATAGTGCTCATGCTTTCGCTTGAAACCATACACTTTGGTTCAAGCGAAACCCACTAATTCATTTCAAATGAAACCTATACAAAACTATCATTCTTGTTTCAAGCGAAACCTTCTGAATTCATTAATTGTTTTGTCTCTTGTGTAGATGATGCAATTATGATGTCATATTATGATGTCATCATCAAGATTGATGACATCATCCTTGATCAGATCTGCAACGCACCCAAGACTCGATATAAGACGAAGACGACAGATGTATGCACCAACATTATTAACCGATGAAGATTTGCTGATTGTGGAGATTACCGTTTACACTGATCAATCATTCAGAAGTATACTTAAAGATGATTACGGAAAACGGGATTTCAGATTTTTGTGGGTATTCATAGACTTGAATTTTACCGGTGTGGTGATTCAAAATTTCGATCAATTGTCGGTTGGGTTTTTGAAGATTAAGAGATTGAGTTGAAGTGGTAAATCAAAAAACGAACACGATGTGATTAACGTTGAAATAGAGATGCTGCATCAATTAGTTTTAAGTTGAGGATTATTAGTGAAGATTGCGGTATAGCAAATCAGAGGAGGTTGGAAACTATGCAAACTAAGACTTGGAGATTCATTTCAGGGGGAATTTGTTTATAATGAAGATAATGCAAGCCTGAATCATCAATCAAGGGGGAATTATCTGAAGATATCAAATGCTTGATTGAAGTTGCAAATATTCAAACACGGCTCTAGTTTTCAAAGAACAAGATTCGACAGTGACATACAAGGGGAAAATTGTTAGTGCATATTTTGTGTGTCCGTCACTGTGCGAATAGACTAGATAGAGCTTGTGTTGAATATTGTATAGATCAGAGTTAGAAATACGATTTTGTATTGTAAAGCTCCCTTCGCACGAATGGGACATGTCCATTCGTACAGCCTCATCCACACGGATGGCTATGCCTATAAATAGGAGAGTGGGTGAGAACTGAGGTGAAGTTTAGGAGATCCCAGAGGAGAAATGCTGTTTTCTCCGGCTTGTAAAAGATGTATATTCTTTCGGTATGAATACAATCCTTCTACTTCTACTCCATTCTTAATAATACTCTACCAAATTAGTTCTTTTATATCCAAACTTCCGTCTAAACTCGCCGGATCCGGACTCTCACTATAGCAATAGGCTGCTTGAATTAAAGAGAATGAAATGCTCGTTAATACGGTGTAATTTTTTTTAAATATTAACATATGAAAAAGTTATAGTCGTTTGAAAATCAAGGGGGGAAGTTGTTCACTTGGGAAATGACCAAATACCCTTCTTGCGAATTACACGTGTCCTCTTGTCCTTCTCGCGTAGATCTCATATGAAAATCTTGTCTTGAATATTCATCCTCATTTATTTAATAAAATACAATTAACAACTGCTGTGAATAGTGATTTAAGGGTGTGTTTTTTTTTCTGTCTTTTTTGTCTTTATATGCTTTTACAGTCTTAACTCTTTAATTTCAGCATTGACATTTACAACACTTAACTTTCTAAAAACTTTGTAATTGAGTATAAACTGTTTATTTTTATGTACGTGTGAATAAATTCAAGTTAATACGTTGCTACGTAAATTTTTCCGGATATGAGTCGGGTTAAATGTAATACGTGCTTCATTTTACTTACGTTTTCAGTTGCTCTATGTTTAGACGTAAATTTTTTTACCAAACACCGCGACAACGCGCAAAACAATTAACTAGTTTACAATAATACATAAATTAGATACTAGTAATTAATATTTTCATGTATTTTGTTATGTAAAATTAAACATACCTATTAAATTAAATTATAGATATTTCTGGAAAGATAGATATTATTTTTTTAATATATCTTGGACGTAGTATATTATGGTCAAAAAGAAGGCACGTCGGAAGTTTGTGGGCATGATTTCCTGGTAAGTGATAAGAAAGAAAGAAGCAATGATGGTGTGATCAAAATTCATCATCCTATTTAACCTCAACATACAATCAAACAAACCTAACGCTTTTTGATTGAACAACTATTTTGAGGTTAGTTTTTTATCTTAATTTTTGTTCATGTAGTGATGGTTTATCTGTATTTAATTTATAAGTTGATCGATTGATGGATTTTGGATAATGGTGGTTCAAAGTCACCAATATTTTGTTATTATTTAGTTTGCATCTTGATGTTAGTGATCAGTTTAGTCCCTCACAAATCACTAACTAAAATAACTTTCTTGAATACATGAATAAGCTCCTGTTTCAAAGATCATGTTAAACCCAGTTTTCAAGATATAGTCATAAGATGCATTGTATGTCTGAGGTTTGAAATCAAAGCCCCATGGTTTGAAGCTTATTACTACATCTTGACTTTTCTAAGAAGGTCAAATCTGTGTTTTAAATCTGATCAGACCCTTGATCGAATGTTGTATTGTCGTATATCAAATTACATCAAACGGTCTAAGACCTCATTTGAAGCCAGATAGATGTACCATTAGGTTCCAAGATCACCATTCTATAACTAAGTGTAATTGTTTGACTTTGAAAAAGTCAAACTTATGCATTTTTCTTGTGCTTTCTTCGAACTTTTTAGGGAGATTTGAGGTGCTTGTTGCTGCAAATTAGGCCAGGCAATGGATCGGATATTGATCCATATCCAATCCAATCTGATCCATTTAAATCATTTATTGGATCATAAAATATATCTACTAATCCATTAATTAAACCAATGGATCGACCCATTTATCCAATCTATACTATATAATAAAAGAAACCTGTTTTGAGGCATTTGTCATTCTCTCATTTAATTGATTAAAATTAATAATACTAATAATAATAATATTTAATATAATCTAATACAAATAATAATAATATTTAATCTAATCTAATACAAATTCTTATTATTAATTCAATAACCTATTATTAAACTAAAACTTCAATAGAATCTTAAATCCTAGCTAAACAAGTTTCCAAATTCATAATAATATTAATATGTTAGACTAAATATATTATTGATATATATATATATATATATATATATATATATAATATTATTGATATATAATTAAAACCTGTTTTGGGACACTTGTCATTCTCTCATTTAATTGATTAAAATTATTAATAATACTAATAATAATAATATTTAATCTAATCTAATACAAATTCTTATTATTAATTCAATAACCTATTGTTAAACTAAAACTTCAATAGAATCTTAAATCCTAGCTAAACAAGTTTCGAAATTCATAATAATATTAATATGTTAGACTAAATATATTATTGATATATATAACTAAAATTATTATCAATAATATTAATAATAGGTTTAGAATCAAATACAAAGATTCAAAAAATAAGAAGTCGTACAAAAAATAAGGATTAGTTCACTTAGTTCGCAAGCTACACTAGTGTTCACTCTTGAACCTAATCCTATATATATATATATATATATATATATATATATATAACCCCTCCTCTCTCTCTCTCTCTCTCTCTCTCTCTCTCTAGGCAGAACCACCACCGTAAAGCGCACCGCCTCTCATGGCCGGACCGCCGTTGATATCACTCCGTTGATCTTTTTCCGGCATCCAACGGGTATAGAAATTAAAATATGAGTTCAATGCTTGGATAGTCCCTGTGGTTCGCCCATTTTTCACCTTTAATCCCTAACTTTTTAAAATCACAACTATAGTCCTTAATTTTTGCAATTTCATTTCCTGGATAGTCCCTGGTGTGGATCGAGGTTAGTTTTTGATGTTAAGTGAATGTGAAATTACAAAATTACCCTTACTATTAAAAATCAAAATAAAATATTAAAAAAATTTAATTTATTATTTTAAGGAAAAGTAGGCACCATCTTTTTCCTATCCCACCCACACCCCCACTCTCCTTTCTCTCTTCCTCTTTCTTTGTCTGCAACAATCAAACCCCCCATCAATATATAATTATAGATGACATCTGGTGCACGTCTCCACGACAAAGTCTGATGGTATTCTAGATGACATTTGGTGCACGTCTCCACGGAACACGCTAACGGTCTCCCGTCTTCAGACACTTAATAAACTAAAGGACAGTCTGGTGAAGGGCAGAATCGGTATTTCTGACTGCTACACTCCACATACAACCCTAACGAAGACCGGAACAGTTCGTCTAGCTTATCGGTTAACAAATCATGGCCCCACATCCCTCTTGAGCACACCGGATCAGGAAACTGTTCTGTAGGTTCCTGATTGCAGACTCACATTGTTCTACCAAACACGGCCTGCAAAACTTGTGGTTACATTGTTCCAACCGGTACCCGTCTTGGACATCACAGAGACAAATGAAGTAGGAGGGTGTATGACTTTTCACTATTTGACCGGGAGTGGAAGTTACAATCTCTTGAATGGCGTCTTCAACTTGTCGTTTTAGTTCTTCACAACCGCGAATAGAGATGCGATGGTGGTGGGGAGATAAAGAAAGAGGAAAAATGGTTTGATTGTTGTAGACAAAGAAAGACGAAGAGAGAAAGGGATAAGGGGTGAGGGTGTGGGTGGGGTAGGGATAGGAAAAAGGTGGGGCTCATTTTTCTTTAAAATAATAAATTAGATGTTTTTAATATTTTATTGTGATTTTTAATAGTAAGGGTAATTTTGTAATTTCACATCCACTTAACATCAAAAACTAACCTCCATCCGCACCAGGGACTATCCGGGAACCAAATTGCAAAAGTTGGGGACTATAGCTATAATTTTAGAAAGTTAGAGACTAAAGATGAAAAATTGGCAAACCACAGGGACTATCCAGGCATTTTTTTCTATTATTTATACTAGGTTATAGACCCATGTATTATATGAGTTGAATAAATAAAATATCTTACATAAGTTAAAGATGATAAATCTCATACGAAAATTACTTAAATTAAATCACCCATAATCAAGAAAATGTCAGTTTTTTCTTTGAAATTTAAAGAAAAATATAATAATTTTGAAAATAAATTTACACATATTAAAAAGCCAATATATAACGGATAATTATTGCTAATTATCATTAAAAAAACATAAGTTAAACCATACAATTTAAACACCTTGAATTATAAATAATTTGAAATGAAACTCTAACATGAATAATATGCTAATACTTGTAAATGTTAAACATCAGCTTGAGTATAGATTTCATTAATGGTTTTCACTTTAATATAATGTTTTCTTTTCTTTTGTGTTTTTGTGACAAGAATACTAAAGTTTAAAATTTTTTTAAAATGACCACAAAATTTTTATTTTCGTAGTTATACAGAGTGTTATTACAGTAATGAACCAAACCCATATCGATCGAAATTGAATTCCCACCGAACCACACAAGGGATTTCAGTAATTATTCTTCAAATTATATATTTATTATTGTTAATAACTAAAACAAATCAAATATGTCCAATTAGTTTATCAAATGTAAACTGAAAATGCTATATAAATATCCTCTATAATAATTAGAAATAACTTAATTATTATTCATCATCAATTAAAATATAAGTTAAGGATTATATAAATTTAATTTAAATACTCATTTAATTATTTATCAGTTTGTAATTTAAATATTAATGAAAAAAGAAAACAAAGACAAAATCCATATAATCTTTAAAAAAAATAAAGCTTAAGAAATTAACACAAAGATAAATTAAAACACTATAAATAAGCAACCTTTTTTATGCATATATGTCTTGTACCCAATGCTTTGGGAGATTTTCAAAAAAAATTTGATTTTTTTTACTTTTCACCCAAAAGTATTTGCTAAATTACTTTTAACCCAAAACTATTTGTTTTTTTACTTTTAACCCAAAACTTTTTATCATTTACTATCTATCCTCACAACTTTTTTTTACTTTCAACTTTAGTCTTTTATAGTTTTCATTTTTCGCATTTTTTTTTCTTTATGCTTCGTTCTAAATTTTGTGGCTTAACACATTGCAATGTGTGAGTGTGTGGTGTAACGTTTTTACGTTTCGTTCTAAACTTTGCGAGTTAACATGACGCAACTTGCGTGTGTGGTTCTGTCGCAGCCCCCGACCCCTACCCGGGAGCGGGCGCGGGCGCCGCGAGCCAGTCAAGTGGTATCAGTGTTTATTAATTTGGCAGCAGAAATGAGACATCAGGACTGTAGTTAGGAAATAATTTTCAGAGTTCAAAACACCAAATTTTCATAATAGACAAATGGGATAAAAACCCATGTTTCATTAATAATATATTTATAGGGATAAACCCTAGTTGCTGAAAACATAAACTTTTATTTAGGTAACTTTTATAGCCACTTCTTTAAGCCTTCAGTGCTCCATGGCTGGCTTCTATTAGCTTCACATTAAGTTATGTGAAACGCGTTTTAAAAAGATTTTATTAGCAAGAAATACTAGCAAGTGCATCCCAGTTTAATCAAAACAACTTTTATAATTTAACAGTATTGAGAGTGGTTACAATGTTTATATCTACCAATATACTCATTCAGTATTTGTCATGTTGGCAGTTCCATGACCGTGGTCATATTACTATTGGCTAACTCGTTGTTCAATAGTAACGCTTTACTAGTAGTGTATACAAAACCCCACATACCGGCATCAATTGTAGAATATAAAGACTCAATCACTGTTAAGTATAATTGAAAACATTTGAGGTTTTGTAAAACAATTTGGTAGAAAAAGAGAATGACTCACTTTGTAGACTTAGGTAATTCTATATCTTCATGTTGCTTTTCCTGATTATTTTCTATTAAAAACAAACAATCCACACGTGTTAGTAAGATAACCCAAATCACATTAGCCATACAACATGAGACAGAACTCCAACGAACTTAGTCAGGCAGAGCCTCGACATGCATTACGGAGCCCTAGATCAATCGGGTAGGGTAACGAATTAGTGATCGGGGGTTAAAATACTTACAACGAGGCAGATCTTTGTGTTTTATCGGTATAATTCCTGATAATTTTCGCCTATTAGAAGTTGAGAGAGAAAGAATTTGATGAACGAATTGGACTGAGGCTGGAGGCCTCCTTTTATAGGCTGATCGTGGGTTCGCTCGCGCCCCGCGACCCACTGGGGTCTGCCCTTCGTGCCCTGCGAGAGACCATAGCTAGGGCTTAGGGTTGCCAGGTTAAACCCTAGATCTAACACGCATGTGGACACGTGGCGAAATGGTGTGTCCGGCAAGCTAGGGGGTCGCGCCCCGCGAACCACCATCCTGACTCAGTCGTGGCCCGTGAGTTTCTTAAATTGTTTATTTTATTTGATTTTTGATGAAATTAGGGTTACTCAAGTCCGTTTACGTGTATTCGGGGTATAATTAGAGCATTTAGGGGTGTTTTCGAGAGTTGTTATATCCTCCCCACCTTGTTTTAAATCTCGTCCTCGAGATCTATTGGAACAGGTGTGGATATTTTCGTTGCATTTCTGACTCGAGCTCCCATGTGTATTCTGGTACTCTCTTTGAATCCTATTTCACTTTGACCAGAACTAGTCTCTTGTGCTTGAGATTCTTGATCTTTCTATTTTCAATCTGAAGTGGTTTCTCTACAAATTTAAGTTTCTCATTCACCTCTATGTCCTGAAGAGGTACCACTAATGATTCGTCTGCTAAGCACTTTTTTAGATTACATACATGAAATACATCATGTATTCCTGCCATTTCCTCTGGCAGTTGTAGCTGATAAGCTACTGGTCCTATTCTTTTGATAATCTCAAAAGGTCCAACATACCTTGGGCTTAGTTTCCTCTTTTATCGAATCTGACCACTCCTTTCCATGGAGAAACTTTTAACAATACCTTATCTCCACCTTGAAATTCCAATGGCTTTCGTCTATTATCTGCATAACTCTTTTGACGATCTCGTGCTGCTTTTAGTTTTTCCTTGACTTGAATAATTTTGTCCGTTGTTTCTTGTACTATCTCTGGTCCAAATAGTTGTTTTTCCCCAATATTTGCCCAACAGACTGGAGTTCGGCATTTACATCCATAGAGGGCTTTAAACGGTGCAGCATTGATGCTGGTATGATAGCTGTTGTTGTAGGAAAATTCTATTATTGGTAAATGGTCGTCCCAATTTCCTCCAAAGTCAATTACACAGGCTCTAAGCATATCTTCCATAGTCTGAATTGTCTTTTTGCTTTGTCCGTCCGTTTGAGGATGATAAGCCGTGCTTAGATTCAACCTGGTTCTGATTGCTTTTTGAAAACTTGTCCAAAAATGAGATGTAAAACGGCTGTCTCTATCAGATACAATAGATAAAGGAATTCTATGGAATGAAACTATTTCATTTACGTATAACTTGGCTAACTGTTCCATACTGAAAGTTTCCTTCATAGATAAGAAATGAGCAGATTTGGTCAATCTGTCTATAATCACCCAGATTGTATCATTACCTTTTCGTGTCTTAGGTAATTTGGTAACAAAGTCCATTAATTCCCATTTCGAGATTGACATCTCTAATTGCTGCAATAATCCTGAAGGTTTTTTATGTTCAGCTTTAACCTGTGAACATGTTAGACATTTAACAACGTAGTTTGCTATATCCTTTTTCCTTCCTATCCACCAGAAATTCTTTCTTAAGTCTTGATACATCTTATCACTACCGGGATGTATCGTATATTTAGACTTATGGGCTTCTTCTAAAATTTGGTTTCGTAGGTTTCCTTGAATAGGTATCCAGATCCTTTTCTTATGGAATCTCCAAATTCCATATGTTCTTTTTTCTAATCCCTTAATCATTCCTTTTAAACCTTCAGCATCATCTTTGATTGTTGTTTCTTGTACCTCTCTAATTTGCTCATTTAAATCTATCCGCAAATTTAATCTGAGAGAGCATACTCGTTTCCGCTTTTCATGATACTTTCGACTTAAAGCATCAACTATTACATTAGCTTTTCTTGCATGATACTGGATATCACAGTCATAATCACTAAGAATCTCCATCCATCGTCTTTGCCGCATATTTAATTCATTTTGCCAAAAAACATATCTTAATCTCTTATGATATGTGAATACAACAAACTTACTACCGTAAAGATAGTGTCTCCAAATCTTAAGGGTAAAAATTATGGCTCCTAACTCTAGATCACGGGTTGTATAATTCTCTTCATGTTTCTTAAGCTGTCTAGAAGCATAAGCTATAACGTTTTGACGTTGCATCGGCACACATCCATATCCTAACTTAGACGCGTCACAATAGACTACAAAGTCTTCCGTTCCTTCAGGCAACGCGACTATTGGTGCATTGGTTAACCTTTGCTTTAGAATCCTAAATGCTTCCTCCTGTTTTGGTCCCCATTCAAACTTAATTGATTTGTAAGTCAGTTTGGTTAATGGAATGGCTATCCTAGAGAAATCTTGAATAAAACCTCTATAATATCCTGTCAGTCCAAGAAAACTTCTTACTTCCGTTGGCGACTCAGAGACTTTCCATTTAGTAATCGCCTCCATCTTTGTGGGATCCACATGAATTCATTCATTATTAACCAGATGTCCAAGGAATTGCACTTCTTGTAACCAGAATTCACATTTTGAAAATTTAGCATAAAGTTTTTCTTTTCTCAATAATGTCAGAAGTGTATGCAGATGCTCTGCATGATCTTCTTTACCCTTAGAGTAAAATTTAGCATAAAACTTTTCTTTTTTTAAACGTGTGTTGAGCTTTAGAAAACTTTGTGCCGGGCTTTTGATACCATTTTTGTGAGGCAGAAAAAGAGACTTTCGTGAGCTATTTGAAATCAAATTAGCAAAAGCTCGCTTATTATTATATATATAATTGGTTGACCAACTGAAATTATAGGTTTCATTTCACTTGAGAATCTATTGCATTTTGGAATTTTAATAATTGCTTAGATCGCAAGCTTCCTTCATGAGAGTGTGATCATTGTTTTGGAATGAGGTCGGTTATGGTACAGAAAACCCCAAAATAAAGTTATATGAAATAAAACCCATAAGTAAAATAAGAAAGGAATTTTGGTTAGAAAACCATGATTTTAAAAAGTATAGTAATTGTTGTTTGGTTTAATTTGATTTAAGTAATAAAAGAAAAAAGTTCATAAAAATGGTTGAACGTTCATTAATCTGTTGTTCTTTAGACACACATGAGGATCTGTGTTTTGGAATCATGTGTAATATTATTTCTTGAGTTTGAAATGTTGATTGATATGAGGCTTGATGAAATGCATAATAAGGCAGACGAGAAAAGCTGATGAGAAGCTATTAAGGCAGTTTTACCAATATATTCTTATTTTGATTCACATTTACGATTTTTTAACTGATGTTGACTGGATCTTGAATCACAAAGTAGGAGCGGATCTACGCTTTAGTCAGGGGTTGCCCGGGATACCCCTCAAGTCTCTTGGCTAAGTGTAATTTTTCTTCTTTTTTTCTCCGTTTTATGTATGCGATATCCCTAAGTATACAATAGGATAGCCCTTAATAAATATGAGTGAAAGAATCGTAATAACAAAATTTCTCCAGTAAGCAGCAGATCAGTTCAGGTTAAGAAGGAAGAAGATGACTATAATGTTATTAAAGTAATATAAATTGTTGGGTCTTGTGCTTAGGGTTGTCCAAACTGCTTGACGATCGCTCGAAAAATGCTCAAAAAGTGCTCGTTCAATTTCCGCTCAGTTTGTAAATGAGCCGCTCGGATCGGTTCGATTCAAATTCAATCCAAGCATGAGCAAAGGTCTGCTCGCTCGTCGATCGCTCAGTTTCGATTATTATTTTAATTAATAATATATATATATATATATATATATATATATATATATATATATATATATATATATATATATATATATATATACAGGGAGCCACTAAAATGAGAACCACCTCCAGTTGTAAGAACCGCGAGAACCACTTTACACTAATTAGAAGCTGCCATGTCATTAGTTCACATGTCTTTTAAGAAGGTTACTATGGTAATTTTACCCCATACCACCCTTTCAGTCACAAATCAGAAAAATTGGATTGGCCGCTTCACATACTTCGAGTGTCAGGGCATGATTTCGAATGCACTGTAGAGTTTCACAATCCCAAAGTGTTGAAGCAAACCCTTCCTTTTATAAACAACAACTCCTTCAGTCACCCACCTCTCACCTTCTGCCTTTTTTTTTCTCTCCTCTCCTCCTGCTTCCCTAAAATCGTTTAAAACCTGCTGCAATTTTACCTACCTTGCTGGATAAAACCCACTCAAAATTTCCCACCCATAATGTTCAATCCTCCGATTGCAGAGGGCGACAGTGGCATTTTTGGAGATGCTGATAATAGGTTGATTTGCACACCGCAACGGAACTCCGGAGTTGGTAATGCTGTCGGCGATACTCTGTTTCCAGGGCAGGCTAATATGACCGGAGTTGGGTTTGTGGAGCGAGGATCCAGTTCCGGGGCTTTCGAGACTCCATTGATTCCAATAAGTCAGCCAACGGACAATGGTAATATATATATCGGTCAAGCACTTAAATTTGTATATTTTTTTAATGTTTTGGTCTTTTGATCGCGGTTGGGTATCGAGTATGTTTAGTTGGTTGAGTCTTTTTTGGGGTCAATTTGATACTGGGGTCACTATTTGTCGATTTATGTATATTTGTTTTTAATTTTTGTAGTTGGGTTTTACAGAATTAAATGATTGGTTTTTTTAAAACAGAGGTTTGGTTATTTAAAAACAGATGTTTGTTTTTTTGCAAGTTGACCCTGGTTTTGACCCACCCTAATTCTGCTGATAAGTTGTTTTGGTTAAAAAAACGATTGTTTTTTTAGGTTTAGATCCTGTTTTAGTTGTTTGGTATAACAAAAAATGGTTATATGGTTTATTTGTTATTTGCATTCTGCTTCTGTTCCCAGGCCATTTTTGTTACATTAAAAATTGTGGTGTACTTTTTCGAAGAACCCTTTGTTGGTATACACCAATTATTTGCACAGAAATTTAGTTGAATGCTATTACGTTTCGTAGTCGTCTTTTTATGTCTCATGTATAAAGAATTTTTTTGGTGTGTTTATGTCCGCAGACCATGCCACAGATTCAGAGGAGGAGTGCTTTTCCTGGTTCCCACCGAATGGGACGCGCTACTGGTGCCCGACTGCGCCAGACCACCTGAAACCAAGACTTGGAACCGTGTTTCAGCAGTGGGAAGACGTGGTCGAGATGTACGATATGTACGCTGATCACTGTGGGTTTTCGACTAGGCTGGGAACAATTAAGCGAAAGAAAGGAGCCATGACGCACCGTTACATTGTTTGTTCCAACCACGGCAAGCCGCATAGCCAGAATAGGAACTTCGACACCCTTGACGAGACGTCGCTGAAGATTAGGCAGTCCACTTTCCGTGTGTGTGACTGTAAAGCCTGTATACGTGTGAAGTTCGATCAGACGTCTCGCGGTTGGGTCTTGTATCACTTTGAAGATAACCATAAGCATCCAATGGTCCCAGTGCATAGCAGAGATCTTACGAAAAAACGGAGGAGGCTAGATTTTTTTACGAAGGAGTTCATCCACCGAGCGAGCCTTAGCAAGGTGGGACCGTCGATGGCCCATAGACTCCAAGTAAACCTTAAGGGGGGCCACCACAATGTGAAAGGAACCGCGGACGACTTCAGGAACTTTGCATCAAGGCTTCGCATGTTCATTGGTGACAGGGACACGCATTTGGTGATCGAGAAGATGAAAGATCGGGTGGACCACTTACCGAACTACACTTTTAAGTACAGCATGGAAAACGGTGAGATACGACACATGTTCTAGGCGGATGAAATTTCTAAGATCAACTATCAAGCCTTCGGCGACGTCCTAGCGTTTGACGCTACTTACCAAACCAACAAGTAAAGTTCTCCGCAAAAAGTTTCCGAGTTTTTTTTTTTTTTTTTGGGTAATTTCAATATGTTATACGCGTTCTAACTGTTTAAGTATCTTAAATACAGTTACAATCTGATCTTCGTTCCTTTTACCGGGGTCGACAACAACAAACGTTGTGTGACTTTTGGGGCTGGCCTTTTGTTTTGTGAGACAATCGAGGCGTACACGTCGTTGCTGAGGGCTTTTCTGGAGGCGCATAACAAGCAGCCCAGCCTTGTTCTAACTGACCAAGACCCGGCCATGCGCCAAGCTGTGGCTGCTGTGCTCCATCAGTCTCTTCATCGCTTGTGCATGTGGCATATTATGAAGAAATTACCTTCCAAGGTAATTTCCAATACAACGTCTGCTTTGGCTAAAATTAGTTTTTTTTTTCCTTCTGAGCTGTTTTTTTTTGTCTTCCAGATTACAGGCGAGGTCGCACATAACTCTGAATTTCGGGCTTCCATACATAAACTGGTTTGGAACATTTATATTAAACCGGAGACGTTCGAGAGGAGATGGGGGGAGCTGCTAGAGAAGTATGGGCTCGAAGAGCACGAGTGGCTGAGAGACATGTACAACATTAAGGAGATGTGGGTACCGGCGTATTTCAGAGAAATTCAAATGTCCAGTTTGATGAAGACTACATCCCGATGCGAGAGTTCGAACTCCGCGTTTAAGGTGAACTCCTCCTGGGCGAACACCCTTGTTCATTTTTTTTTTGTGTTACGACTCGACATTGGAATCCTAACGATACAGGCAGAGGGTTCGGAACTTCAAGGCGGATGATCGCGCACACGAGTTCAAGACGGGTTTGGCGATAGAGAAGCACTGCACGTTATTGTATTCCCCGACCATATTCGTTGAGGTTCGCAAAGAAACCCTGAAGGGCCTTTTACACTGTTACACTACCGGTGTCGAAGAAGTCGATGGCAGGAAGATATATACCGTTTCGTACTTGGACAAGAATTCCAATGTCGTCAATGATTTCACGGTATTGTTCGTTTCCTGAATATTTTTTTAAAGGACATTGTTTTTTTTCTAAAGGCTGGCCGTATTTTTCCCTGTCATAATGCAGGTTAAAGTTGATCCAGAGGAGGACACTACAACATGCTCGTGCAACCTGTGGTGCCGTATCGGATATCTTTGCAGGCATATATTCTGCGTCTTCTGACAAACGGAGGTGGACGAAATACCGCTTAAGTATGTGGTTAGTCGTTGGGGACGTCACGTGTTGCCAAAGTCTGTTTTTCGTGTCGAGTTCAGGTATGGGGTAGATTTGTCTCCGGAGGCGTTGACCCGGAACAACCTGGTGGATTGTTTTTCTGAAGCGCTACAGGTTGTGGTGGGCGACGGGCAGCAATGGAGGATTTTCTTGTCAAAATCAAGGGCTGGACGAAAGAAATCACTGATGCTCGCCGTGGAGAATCAAACGCTGACGCACCAGAAACACAGGTTATGGCTGATATGCTTGGAGTGGTTGAGGAAGGTGAGACTAGCACCCCCGTTTCCTGCTCAAATCCTCAAGGCATACGCAATAAGGGATGCGGCACCAACAAACGCATGATTGGGCCGGGGGAAAGGGCTGTCCAGATTCAGCAAAAGCCCCAGCGATTATGCAGGACATACAACCAGTTTGTTAGCGGGCATGACTCGCGCAACTACCCGGAGAAGCGAAAGAACACAGAACCTTAGACAACTGGTTCTGAATGGGGTGCTGTGACGGGGGGTAGCGTTTTTTGGATCGGGGTTGATCTTATGAACCGGTGGTGCACGCTGGGTTGACGTGTGTTTCGGTGACAAGTATGGCTGTGTTTGGGCAAAGGTAATAGTTTTATGGTATCTTATATATCTAACTTTTGGTACAATCGTAAATTGTATAAAGTAAACCCCCCCCCCCCATCGTCTTTTGTGGAATAGATAACAGTACTTAGTTTATGTTTTTGCACTCCCCCCCCCCCTTTCGGTGAATGAATGTTATGTTTGTATGCTCTCGGGTTGTCATCCCCTCCCCCTATATATTTTTTATGTAATGATATGGTATTGTCTGATTAAGAAGGTAAAAACATTACGTAAAGTTTTCCGGGCAAAAGCGTAAAAGCTTAAACCGTAAAGTGTAAATTTACGTAACCCGTATAACGTAAAACCTTGAAAACTGTAAAACGAAAATTTAAGTTTTTTTATAAAATAAGAGTTAAAACGTTAATTTAAGTAAAACGTAAACCTTTTTTGCGTAAGACCTAAAGGGTAAAGATGTAAAGCCCTTAATCGTAAAAGCTTAACATTTTTAACGAAAATCTTAAACCTTTTTAAGTTTGATAATGTTGAACTGTTTACGGGGACCGTAAAAAAAGTTACATAATCTGTAAAACGTAAATTTAAGTTTTTGTATAAAAAAAGAGTTAAAACGTTAATTTAAGTAAATCGTAAACCATTTTTGCGTGAGACCTAAAGGGTAAAGATGTAAAGCCCTTAATCGTAAAAGCTTAACATTTTTAACGAAAATATTAAACCTTTTAAGTTTGATAATGTTGAACTGTTTACGGGAACCGTAAAAATAGTTACATAATCTAGAGATCGGGAAACGTGACTCTTTAGTAAAACTGTAAAACGTAAGTTTTCGTAAACCGAAAAACATTTTCGGGCCACATGTTAAGGGGTAGGACACCAAACATAAACGTAAATTTTTTTTATGAAAGACGTAGTGTGTTTTTTCCACGTAAAACGTAATTTTTTTAAAATGATAAACGTTAAACCTTTTAATGTAAAGCTATAAATTTTTTTAACGTTAAACGTAATCCTTTTTACAAGTTAAATGTAAATTTTCCAACTTAAAACGTAAAAATTGATAAACTGACTAAATGGAAGGTGATGCACTATAAGCCTTCTATGGTTTGTCTTTTACTAAAAAATAGTCACGGTTTTTAAACCACAGAAACCAATAGTGACCCTTTGATTTGAATTGATGTCTGCACACAAGCCATGAATATACATCATGCATTTGGAGAAAAAATAAGCAAACCTCTTCTTTGTCTCCTTGTGTTGGTCTTTCCCTATATATAGCCTACTGCCTTTTGTTGTTTTCATGACAATAGAAAGCAAACATTGGTGTTACCCAGCCCCTAAAAATTCTTTGAAACCAAAAGGAAAGAAAGATGGCAGATGGCCGGAAAGTGTGGCGTCCACACAAACCTGTCCCCCCCGGAGGTGAAGTAATAAACCATAAACTAGGTTTCATTGTTTTTAGCGGCTCATTTTTTAATTCTTGTTTTCCTTTTAAAAAACGGATGATTTTTTTCCTCCCAACCAGGTTCGTCGCCGAGCCCTCCCAATCGACCGGCGAAAGAAAAAACAGTGCAAGTGTGGGGTCGTGAGCAGATGGGGTTGGTGTCTAACCCAGACACTTGCTGGCTCCCTGTCCAGCATGGCGGCGTCGGCTCAGGGGTGCAAGTATGGGACCGTCGTCGACTGGATATGAGTTCGGGCCTAGGTTTGGTTTGGTATCCCAGACAACCCCCAGTGTCTCCCTCGACCCCCTGTCGCCCACCCCAAACACCCTTTGGTTCACCACCCCCGCGCATCGGGTCACCTTCTGTCCACCCCAGCTCCCCGGGTCCAGTTATACCGGGTGTCAGGCACTTACGTTCCCCGCCAGCCCAATTTGCTTCCCCCACACAACTTCGAAGTTGTAACACCCCGTGTTTTCACAAGTCAAAGTCAAAGTCAAGGTCAACGTCAACGATCGACTAAACGGATTTGACTTATAGAAGTCTTTTTATTTTAATTGTATTATGTGGAGTAAGTGTTGTACCTTGCAAAAATCGATATTTGTTAACCGCTATCCAATCGACTTACGACGGGGGAATAATAGGAAGTAACAATACGATAAAGTTAACTAATCAATAATCAAGCTATGCTAATCGAATCGACTTCGAATCGCAACTCGACTTAATCTGGGGAATTATACGTGTGTGTGTGCCTTATGTGTTACTTGTGCGTGCTTATATGTAAATGTTGTGGAAATCAATCGAACTCAATCGAAACTCGAAATGCAATCGAACTCGAATCGTAAACGAACTATGGTAAATGGTGGAAAATAGATTATGTGAGAGATGAGTGTTTGGGACTGAAAGTAATTTGACTAGGAAACCCTATCGTATCGTACCGCTTGCAATCGAAATCGAAACGCTAAAAGTCGTCGCGTCAAACACTCAACCCAAGTGCCATCCGATCGGATAGCCATCCGATCGGATAGCAGCCTCACCATTCGACCCAGATGTCATCCGATCGGATAAGCCATCCGAGCGGTATGTCATCCGATCGGATAACCCTTTCCCCTTTTGGAATGCTATAAATACTCCTGTCATTGTCACACTTTCCATTTCTGGAAACCCTCTGTCCGAACCACTCGTGCTCCTCACCTTTTCTTCGATTTCTCTCGATCCAGGTAAGATCTCGCCCTAAATCTTGTACTTTCATGATCTACACGCACTCCTACACCTTTCTATCTTTTAAATCTTAAATTTTAACCTTGAAATCACTAGATTTCGGGTGTTCTAGGGTGACGTCATCATGTGTTCTTCAAGAACTTCATGTTTGACTTCAATCCACCAAGAACAACCGAGATCTAACCGATTTCCACGCAAACACACAAAGATCTTGTAAAGGTCTCGACACAAGAATGATGAAAAAGGATTGAAATATGGTTTTAACTTTCTTTCAACTCTTTTACACTCAAAACACTCAAAACCGGTAGAATCAGGTTCTGATCTTGTCTCCTACTCACTCTTAGTGTTGTACTGGCTCAGATCTGGATTATACTCACGGGACTACCGATTTCGGGTTAGCCAAGACCTACCGCCTCGAGCCGATAACCGGCCGAACTAGGGTGATTCCTGGTCGGGTTGGTCATCTGGGTCGAACTAGGGGTTCTGTTGGCTAACACGTTGTAAAAGTGTCTCGACATATCGACAAACCTTCAAAACGATCAAGTGTAGGACGAACGGAACAACCTGAACGGATTGCTGTCCGATCGGATAGTTCATCCGACCGGATTGTCATCCGAACGGATCACACTTGGGCCCCACCTTTTTAAAACAATTTTAACTAAAGTTGAGTATCGAACGAATTGCAATCCGATCGGACGACCATCTGACTGGATTACTCTTCGGATCATGAGATACTAAGACTTTAAAGACTTAAACAATTTTCAACGTGTTCAATGACAAAGTTGCCATCCGATCGGATTACCATCTGATCGAATGACACTTCAGTCGTGTACTTGCCTCCAGTAAGTAACTTCATCACAAAGCCGCCGTCCGACCGGATCACTATCCGACCGGATGACCATCCGAACGGACTGTCATCCGCACGACTTGTCATCTGATCGACCGACTTGAAAGATAGAGATACTTCGATGTTTTCAAAATACTACAACGAAAACTTAAAAAGTCAAACCATCATACACAAACACATTCACCTTTTAGGAAGAAACAATCCACTCGAATAGTCATCCGACCGGATGACCATCCGAACGGATTGTTATCCGCACGGATTGCTGTCCGCTCGGATCACCATCCGATCGAACTACCATCCGACTCACTCCTACCTTGCCTAATTTTTACGCATCACTTATCGTTATGCAACCTAATCTATTCAGGCTAATCTTACTCGCTAAGCGCTCCCTTCAATCCATCAATCGCTATGAGTATACTCGACCCCTTTTTGCTTTAAGCACTTTTGGGTGTTACATACGTTACGAATATTCAAACTACAACTATCACACTACTCAAACTATTTGAACGCTAACCGTTAATGCATGTTATACGTGGCTTATGAATGCTTGTTTGTTATGTTTACACATGGAATGCTGTCTACCTGCCTTAGCAACGATAGTACTATAGTTTGGACTCAGCACCCGTTCACACGGGGGTTGTTAAGGATCTTTTACTTGCATTGATTACGGTGGTAATCATGTATTGCGAACTGCCTCGGGCAGTCAACCCGCAGTCATTGGTATCGATGGATCTATGTCGATAACTAACGTGCTTCATTTCACTATGTGTACGTGCTGGTTATGCGTAAACGAATTCGAACTCTATATGCTATTATCAAACTTGTATGCTCACCTTTACATTATATGTATTGACTTTTATTTTAACGTATGTGACAGGTGCTTAGGACGCACACTTGGTAGGAATTTGAAGCTGGAATAAAGCTTTAGAGCCCAACAAATAGTTGTCTGTAGTGGTCAAACTAAGGGTCTCTAGGAGCAGATAAACAATTGCTCCATTTTGAAATCTGAGTTGTCGGAACAGAATATTTGCCTAGTTTTTGCTGTAATAATTGTTGTACTGTTTAAGATACGGTATGGGGCGTATTATTTTAAATTGAATAGTATTGATAATTGTTATGGAAACTTCTGGACAATCTGTTTCGCTCAGTGCCATGCCCTGATGATTCCGCCATCGGTTGGGGTGTGACAGATTGGTATTAGAGCCATAACTATAGGGAATTAGGCAAGACTCGACCTAGTCCGGGTCGATGTCTTAGAAACCTAGTCTATAGTTAGGAACCAACAGGCCAATTTGTGCATAAACAGTAGGGATTTTGCACAAGATTTATCCCTCGCCATTCTCGCTTATGCTACACAATCACTGCACTCGAATTTTTCAATATGAACGGGCAATAAAGTCAAGATTAGGTGTGAAAAACCGCAAACTCTCGACTAAATTGCTTAAATTAATACTATTTTATCAACTTATCAATGATTTCTTCTCTCTTTTTCAAAAACGAACGGGGAAAATTATACCAAATCGGGAGTGAAATCCATATTTTGATGAATAATTTCCTCTATTTTATCAAAGCAGGGACAAAGTCATTAAGTCAGGGGTGAAACCCTAACCTTGACGACTTGTTCCGCACCTTTTACAAAACTCCCACCAGAGCCTCGACGGACTCCAACGGCCTAAAGTCGCAACATGACCAACGGGATGTATGCTAAACGCCCAAGAATCGAGGCAAAGGCATAGTCCTGAAGGTTAAACATGAGCGACAAGTCCTTGTGAATAGTTGAATCGCTTTGGGTAGTCGAAGTCTACTAGCCGCAGACGATCTATCCCTCGATTTTTACATGTTTCAATTCTGAGCCGCAACTGCTGGCTTTGATGATTCGATGATTTTATGTGTTTTATGTGTATTTACCTGTTTAAGTGTTTAAATTTTTGGAATTTACGCGATTTCGCTTTCACTTCGATCGACACATACGACTCACACTGCTTTTCTATCTCAAATCGCTAACAAATCGTTGAATTGTGGACAACCTTAGGCTACGGTACGCTATTCAATATACTAAAACGCGATCGCTATTATCAAACGATCGCAAGCTTTGAATGATAGGTTTCTGTATTCTGACTGCCTCTTGTGTGAAAAATGCCTCTGTGCTCTACGTGCTTATGTGTTAACGTGATTATGTGCTCTATGTGCTCATGAGTTTATATGATTTTGTGTTCTACGTGGTTATGTTTCTATGTGTATAAGAATATGCGTATTCCTGAGCTTTAGTAAGTAGTAGACGTGTGAGGTGAGATTCGAACATAGTGTGTTGAGTCCTGTGACAATGTCGTCTGGATCCCGTCATGCACTTTCTCGTCAAGAAAAGAGAGAGAAACGTCTCGCCTCCATCATCGCGAAAAGCGTAGCAAAGGCCGTGAGTGATGTTTATGAGATTGCCAGCAAATCGTCTGAGGAATCGAGAACCGAAGCCCCAAAAGCTGCCGCAAGACCCTTCAGTTTCAAGCAATTCAAGTCTTGTAGGCCAAAAGAATTCACTGGCGAAGGAGGTCCCACTGCATTATTTCACTGGTTTGAATCCATTGAGGTTACTCTGCGACAGAGTGGTTGCCCTGATGACCTCCGTACACTGAATGCTACCGGCGTTTTCCAGTCCCGAGCACTAGACTGGTGGACGGCCGAGAGGAACAAGCGAGGGAACGATGCAGCCTACGGTCTGTCGTGGGACGAGCTCAAGGAAGTTATGCTAGAAGAATTCTGCCCTCCTCAATAAACGTCAAAAGCTAGAAGATGAATTTTGGCACATACAACAAAAGGATGGAGACAATGCTGGCCTTACTGCTTGTTTCAAGCAGTTCAGCATTATCTGTCCTGACCAAGTCAAGACTTCCGACATGACAATCAAGAAGTACATCCGGGCCCTGCCCGACTGCGTTGCTGATTTCGTGCAAGCGGCTAAGACCACGACGATCGAGGAAACTTATCTGCTAGCCGCTGAAATCAACAACAAGCGGGTTAAGGCTGGTGTCTGGGATAAGACCTCGAAGCATCTGCATCAAGCTACCGCTACCGCACCAACTGCTGAACCCACCTCATCAAGCAACAAGAGGAAGAACAGGAGAAAGAACAGGTCCAGCAACAAGAACTGTGCGATTACCGCTGCACCGATTCAAACTGTACCTGCCCAACAGCGTCAAGTAGCAGCGCCTATGACCAATGCACCTCCTGCTAAGCGTGCATACACTAGGCCACATCCGCTCTGCCCTACTTGCACCTACCACCACCCAACTGCCATTCCTTGCCCCTTTTGTGCTCATTGCAATGTATACGGCCATTTTAGTGCCAACTGCCGTATTCGTCATGCTCCTGCCAATCAAGCTTTACTCACTGCCCCACAGGGTCAACAAGCTCCTCCAGCACCCGTAGTCAAAGCCAGAGCCTGCTTCGCATGTGGCGACCCGAACCATTTCGCCAACATGTGCCCAAACAGGGTTGTGAAACAAGAGCCTCAGCAACAGCAGCCACAACAACAACAACAGGCCGCACGCGCCAGAACTTTCAACCTCAACGTGCGTCAAGCCCAAGCCGACAACAACGTGGTCAATGGTACGTTCCTTGTGAATGGTATTTTTGCTTCATGTTTGTTTGATACTGGAGCCGATAACTGCTTTGTGTCGTTCGAATTTGAGAAACTCCTTAGTCGTAAACGTTCCCAACTTTCCTCGACGTTCGATGTTGAAGTCGCTACAGGAAGAACCGTCACCGTTAATTCTGTTCTTCGTGATTGTACTCTTGAGCTCAATAATCACATCTTTCCAATCGACCTTATTCCTATGCAACTCGGAAGTTTTGACATCATAGTAGGCATGGACTTTTTACGCGAAAACCATGCTGAAGTTGTATGTTACGATAAGATGATTCGATTCTCGCTCGCGAATGGTGATGTATTGTGTGTATACGGTGAAACTATCTCGAAAGGGCTCAAGCTCATGTCATGTGTCCAAGCTAGCAAGTATCTCCGCAAGGAATACAGAGATTTCTTAGCAAACATTGTAGTAGCGGAGAAGGAAAAGAATGAGAAGAAGGAAGTAAAAGACGTTCCTGTGGTTCGTGAATTTCCTCATGTGTTCCCTGATGATCTTCCAGGTTTACCTCCAAGCCGCGATATCGACTTTCGCATCGACCTCATTCCTGGAGCAAATCCTGTTGCCAAAGCTCCTTATCGACTTGCGCCATCCGAAATGCGTGAACTCTCAACCTAACTCCAGGAATTACTTGAGAAAGGCTTCATTCGCCCGAGCACTTCTCCTTGGGGCGCACCGGTCCTTTTCGTCAAAAAGAAGGACAGGTCGTTCAGGATGTGCATCGACTATCGGGAATTGAATAAGTTAACTATCAAGAACCGCTATCCCCTACCTCGCATCGACGATTTGTTTGATCAACTACAAGGCACTACGTGTTTCTCCAAGATCGACCTACGTTCAGGATATCATCAACTGCGCATACAAGAGGAGGATATACCCAAAACCGCGTTTCGCACCCGATACGGCCATTACGAATTCGTTGTTATGCCTTTTGGCTTAACCAACGCACCAGCGGTTTTCATGGATCTGATGAATCGCGTGTGTAAACATATCTCGACCGTTTCATCATCGTATTCATCGACGATGTCTTGATCTATTCCAAATCGAAAGCCGAACACGCGCAACATCTACGTTTGGTTCTCGAATTACTCCAGGGGAATCGACTCTATGCCAAGTTCTCCAAGTGCGAATTCTGGTTGGAGGAAATTCAGTTTCTGGGTCACATTGTTAATAGTCAAGGTATTCATGTCGATCCTGCGAAGATTGAAGCTGTCAAGAGTTGGGCTACGCCTAAGAACCCGTCTGAAGTCCGCTCTTTTCTCGGACTAGCAGGCTATTATCGATGATTTATCGAAGGATTCTCGAAGATTGCTTGCCGCTTACCTCTCTTACGCATAAAGACAAGCCTTTTGTTTGGGGAACCAAACAAGAGACTGCCTTTCAAACCCTCAAGCACATGCTTTGCAACACTCCTGTTCTCACATTGCCCGACGGAAACAATGATTTCATTGTCTACTGTGATGCTTCCAACCTTGGTCTGGGTTGCGTTCTTATGCAACGGGACAAGGTCATAGCTTACGCATCTCGTTAGCTCAAAATCCACGAGAAGAACTACACAACCCATGATCTCGAGCTAGGCGCCGTTGTTTTTGCATTAAAGATTTGGCGACACTACCTGTATGGTTCCAAGTGTACGTTCTTCACCGATCATAGGAGCCTACAACATATCTTTAATCAGAAGGAACTTAATATGCGTCAACGCTGATGGGTAGAACTTCTCAATGATTACGACTGTGAGATCCGTTATCACCCAGGCAAAGCGAATGTTGTTGCCGACGCACTCAGCAGACGGAGTTATCTGCTTAGCACTCGTAATGTTCAAGCCCAACACGATCTCGAAACCCTCATTCGTGAAGCTCAGCATGCGTGTTTTAATGAACGCACTCTGAAGAGGGAACGAATCTACCACGATGGAGCCCAACTTGTGAGCAAATCCAATGGGATATTTCACTTTCTAGACCGAATCTGGATCCCTAAGCGGACCAATTTGCGACAGATCGTGATGGACGAAGCCCACAAATCCCGTTACTCTATTCATCCCGGTGCTGACAAAATGTACCAGGATCTTCGCTACAGATACTGGTGGCCCGGCATGAAAAGGGATATTGCCCTCTACGTTGGAAAATGCCTAACTTGTGCTAGAGTCAAGGCCGAACATCAAAGACCCTCTGGCTTACTCGAATAACCACCAATTCCTATGTGGAAGTGGGAAAGTATAGCTATGGATTTCGGAACCAAGCTACCACACACGTCATCAGGTCACGACAGCATATGGGTTGTGGTCGACTGTTTGACTAAATCAGCTCACTTTCTGCCGATACGAGAAGACTACAAGGTGGAACGATTAGCCCGAATCTACACCGACGAGATCATTTGTAATCATGGGACGCCTCGTGACATCATTTCTGATCGTGATGCTCGGTTTACCTCGCGACTGTGGGAAACGTTCCAAACGGCACTCGGTACAACGCTTAATCTAAGTACCGCTTTCCACCCTCAAACCGACGGCCAGACTGAAAGAACGATTCGTACTCTTGAAGACATGCTCCGTTCGTGTGTCTTAGACTTCGGAGGTAATTGGGATAAATACCTGTCGTTAGTCGAATTCTCGTATAACAACAGCTATCATTCTAGCATCCAAATGGCACCATTCGAGGCTTTATACGGAAGAAGATGTCGGTCGCCTATTGTATGTCACGAGATCGGTCACTCGCAATTAACCGGTCCTGAACTACTACAAGAAACGACAGACAAAATTTTCCAGATTCGAGACAACCTGGTGAAAGCTCGGGATCGACAGAAAAGTTACGCTGATAAGAAACGCAAGCCCCATGAATTTGACGTTGGTGACTACGTACTCCTAAAGGTATCACCTTGGAAGGGTGTAGTCCGATTCGGCAAGAAAGGGAAGCTCGCGCCTCGATATGATATGTTGGACCTTTTAAGATTCTGGAAAGGATCGGAAAAGTCGCCTACAGACTCGAACTACCGGAGGAACTTAGTAACGTCCACCCGACTTTCCATGTGTCCAACCTCTGAAAATGCCTAGCTGACCACGACTTACATGTCTCTCTCGATGACTTACAAGTAAACGAAACATTACACTTCGTGGAGAAGCCTGTCGAAATCAAGGACCGCCAAACCAAGCAACTCAGACGCTCTCGCATTCCTATTGTGAATGTCCCATGGGAAGACAAACGAGGCGCAGAGTTCACTTGGGAACTCGAAAGCGACATGAAGGCAAAGTACCCTCAGTTGTTTAGATAGAGAAACTAGAAAGAGAAAGTGACATTGTGATCCTAGTACTTTGTACGATTTCATAATAATCTATAGAATCACCGATTATAGTACGTTCTTGTGTGTTTGGTCAGGCATGTTCACGGATTCCGCACGTCGAACGTGTCACAATCAATCGTTTCGGAGTCAAAACCGGTCCAAACAGAAATTTTACTCAAACGTGATTCACGGCGTTGTACAACTTCCAGCCTAATTTCGGGACGAAATTCCCTAAACAAGGGGAGGCTGTAACACCCCGTGTTTTCACAAGTCAAAGTCAAAGTCAAGGTCAACGTCAACGATCGACTAAACGGATTTGACTTATAGAAGTCTTTTTATTTTAATTGTGAGTAAACTGCCATTTTGGTCCCTGTGGTTTAGGCACTTTTGCCATTTTAGTCCAAATATCAAACTTTTTAAATCTGGGTCCCTGTAGTTTCACTTTTATTGCCATTTTAGTCCAAAATTAAGAGTAAACTGCCATTTTGGTCCCTATAGTTTCACTTTTATTGCCATTTTAGTCCAAATCTCAAACTTTTTGGAACAGTCAAAAAAAGGGGGATTTTGAATTTTGGACTAAAATGGCAATAAAGATGAAACCACAGGGACCCAGATTTAAAAAGTTTGAGATTTGGACTAAAATGGCAAAAATGCCCAAACCACAGGGACCAAAATGGCAGTTTACTCTTTTAATTGTATTATGTGGAGTAAGTGTTGTACCTTGCAAAAATCGATATTTGTTAACCGCTATCCAATCGACTTACGACGGGGGAATAATAGGAAGTAACAATACGATAAAGTTAACTAATCAATAATCAAGCTATGCTAATCGAATCAACTTCGAATCGCAACTCGACTTAATCTTGGGAATTATACGTGTGTGTGCCTTATGTGTTACTTGTGCGTGCTTATATGTAAATGTTGTGGAAATCAATCGAACTCAATCGAAACTCGAAATGCAATCGAACTCGAATCGTGAACGAACTATGGTAAATGGTGGAAAATAGATTGCAATCGAAATCGAAACGCTAAAAGTCGTCGCGTCAAACACTATCGTATCGTATCGTACCGCTTGCAATCGAAATCGAAACGCTAAAAGTCGTCGCGTCAAACACTCAACCCAAGTGCCATCCGATCGGATAACAGCCTCACCATCCGACCCAGATGTCATCCGATCGGATAAGCTATCCGAGCGGTATGTCATCCGATCGGATAACCCTTTCCCCTTTTGGAATGCTATAAATACTCCTGTCATTGTCACACTTTCCATTTCTGGAAACCCTCTGTCCGAACCACTCGTGCTCCTCACCTTTTCTTCGATTTCTCTCGATCCAGGTACGATCTCGCCCTAAATCTTGTACTTTCATGATCTACACGCACTCCTACACCTTTTTATCTTTTAAATCTTAACTTTTAACCGTGAAATCACTAGATTTTGGGTGTTCTGGGGTGACGTCATCATGTGTTCTTCAAGAACTTCATGTTTGACTTCAATCCACCAAGAACAACCGAGATATAAACGATTTCCACGTAAACACACAAAGATATTGTAAAGATCTCGACACAAGAATGATGAAAAAGGATTGAAAGATGGTTTTAACTTTCTTTCAACTCTTTTACACTCAAAACAATCAAAACCGGTAGAATCAGGTTCTGATCTTGTCTCCTACTCACTCTTAGTGTTGTACTGGCTCAGATCTGGATTATACACACGGGACTACCAATTTTGGGTTAGCCAAGACCTACCGCCTCGAGCCGGTAACCGGCCGAACTAGGGTGATTCATGGTCGGGTTGGTTATCTGGGTCGAACTAGGGGTTCTGTTGGCTAACACGTTGTCAAAGTGTCTCGACATATCGACAAACCTTCAAAACGATCAAGTGTAGGACGAACGGAACAACCTGAACGGATTGCTGTCCGATCGGATAGTTCATCCGAACGGATAGTTCATCCGACCGGATTGTCATCCGAATGGATCACACTTGGGTCCCACCTTTTTAAAACAATTTTAACTAAAGTTGAGTATCGAATGAATTGCAATCCGATCGGACGACCATCTGACTGGATTACTCTTCGGATCATGAGATACTAAGAGTTTAAAGACTTAAACAATTTTCAACGTGTTCAATGACAAAGTTGCCATCCGATCGGATTACCATCCGATCGAATGACACTTCAGTCGTGTACTTACCTCCAGTAAGTAACTTCATCACAAAGCCGCCGTCCGACCGGATCACTATCCGACCGGATGACCATCCGAACAGACTGTCATCCGCACGACTTGTCATCCGATCGACCGGCTTGAAAGATAGAGATACTTCGATGTTTTCAAAATACTACAACGAAAACTTCAAAAGTCAAACCATCATACACAAACACATTCACCTTTTAGGAAGAAACAATCCACTCGAATAGTCATCCGACCGGATGACCATCCGAACGGATTGTTATCCGCACGGATTGCTGTCCGCTCGGATCACCATCCGATCGAACTACCATCCGACTCACTCATACCTTGCCTCATTTTTACGCATCACTTATCGTTATGCAACCTAATCTATTCAGGCTAATCTTACTCGCTAAGCGCTCCCTTCAATCCATCAATCGCTGTGAGTATTCAAACTACAACTATCACACTACTCAAACTACAACTATCACACTACTCAAACTATTTGAACGCTAACCGTTAATGCATGTTATACGTGGCTTATGAATGCTTGTTTGTTATGTTTACACATGGAATGCTGTCTACCTGCCTTAGCAACGATAGTACTATAGTTTGGACTCAGTACCCGTTCACACGGGGGTTGTTAAGGATCTTTTACTTGCATGGATTACGATGGTAATCATGTATTGCGAACTGCCTCGGGCAGTCAACCCGCAGTCATTGGTATCGATGGATCTATGTCGATAACTAACGTGCTTCATTTCACTATGTGTACGTGCTGGTTATGCGTAAACGAATTCGAACTCTATATGCTATTATCAAACTTGTATGCTCACCTTTACATTATATGTATTGACTTTTATTTTAACGTATGTGACAGGTGCTTAGGACGCACACTTGGTAGGAATTTGAAGCTAGAATAAAGCTTTAGAGCCCAACAAATAGTTGTCTGTAGTGGTCAAACTAAGGGTCTCTAGGAGCAGATAAACAATTGCTCCATTTTGAAATCTGAGTTGTCGGAACAGAATATTTGCCTAGTTTTTGTCTGTAATAATTGTTGTATTGTTTAAGATACGGTATGGGACGTATTATTTTAAATTGAATAGTATTGATAATTGTTATGGAAACTTCTGGACAATCTGTTTCGCTCAGTGCCATGCCCTGATGATTCCACCATCGGTTGGGGTGTGACAGAAGTGCCTTTGGTCCTTCCCATGGATCAGCTTCAAGGTCGCCAATGTTTGCAAGTGTAAGCGAGAGGTCAAAGGGCAAGCGTCCGATGACTCAGGTTTGGGTACCCAAGCCAGCAACAGTTGGAGTTGCTGACCCTGATGATGGTTGCAAGGGTGCAGTGGCTGGTTCAGATGCAGGATGGTTTTCGTGGGGGTCGGACTGTGACTCTGACTTGGATTAGCCATTGGGAATGGTTTTGAAGCATCTTATGTGTGTGCCTGTTGTGTTTCATTTTCAGTCATGTTTGTATTAATGTTCGTTTGTACGCGTCGTCTGTTTGTAGTAATGTTTCGTTTTATGCATAAAAAATGGAACGTAGGCGTTTTCTAACGTTTGGTTGTATGAAAAAAATGCAACGCGTTTGTCAGTGTTTGAAGGTTTGGTTTTATGAATGAAAATATCGCGTAAACTGACTAATGAAAAACGAATAAAAGAAGAACGTAAAACGTAAAAGATTAGGTATACCGTAAAGAGTAAAAAGATTTCGATGTAAAATGTAGGACGTAAATTTAAAACGTAAGAGCGTAAATTTTTTAAATGTAACCCGTAAATATTTTAACATAAGACCTAATTTTTTTTAAACGTACTCTTTTTTTATGTTGAAGTTTTTTTTTAACATTTAGACGTATATTTTTTTAACGTAAAACGTAAATGGTAAAAGGTAAAACTCGTTTTTTAAACGAAAACGTAAAAAACGTAAAACGTAATTTTTTAAACGCAACACGTAAAAAATTTTAATCGTTCGACGGGAAATTCCTAAACATAAGATGTAAACTTTTTTTTATCGTAAGGCGTATACTTTTTTAAACGTAACACATATTTTTTTTAATCGTAACCCGTAAAATTTATGTAAACGTAGGATGAAAATATTATAAACGTGGGCTGTAAACCTTTTTATGTTGAAAATTTTTAAACGCAAGGACCTTTAAGTTTTAATGTAAATAGTAAAAATTTTAGACGTAGGAACGTAAAATTTTTAAATGTAACCCGTAAAATATTTTAACATACGACGTAATTTTTTTTAAACGTACTAATTTTTTATGTTGAACATTTTTTTAACATTAGACGTTAATTTTTTTTAGGTAAAACGAAAATGGTAAAACGTAAACCCAAACAGTTACTGAGTTTGTTAAACGTAAATTTACGTAAACCCCGCAAAACATTTTCGCGTAAGACGTTTTACGTAAACTATAAAAAATTTCCAACAAAATTCACCCCACCGAGAAAAATTTTGGCGTAAATCGTTTACATCTAAAACGTAAAAAATTACGTAGCCTATAAAGCGTAAAGCGTTTCACGTAAAAATTTAAGGAGGACTTAATAATTTTACGCAATCTGTAAGAAGTTAGAATTGTGTTTTTTGACCACCTGACCCGCATGTCACCATAAGTATCACCATCCCCGACAAAAAAGAAATTGTTTAACCTTTACAAAACCACCCCAAAAAACGCCCAACCCAAAAGACGCCAAGCCAAAAAGAGGAAACTGTCTATCACGCCGAACCATTGTCTACACAAAAGCCAAACGACGTCGAATCTCGTCGCCATATTTGTTCACCGGGGACAGGAGAATCGCGGCCGCATACCTTTTCCGTAAGTTGTTACACTGGACTTTCTTCCGCGCCCCGTGCACACTGAATCCGCAGCAGAAGTTTCTCTTGGAACCCACAAACCGTTCCATATGGCGCATTGCAAAAATGCTAGAGTCCACAAACGGTGTCGCGATTCTATGGGTCGTAGACCATGGGAGAGCCTCTCTCATTATGACACTTGAGTGCATGGTCGTCGCTTTGGGATGATTCACTGATTTCAGATAGTCGACAAAAATTTCTTTCTGTTTTCCAAGTAAACAAAAACAGCCGTAAGAACAACGGGGGATAAGTTTCTCAGTGCCTTGAAACGTCATAAGTTAAAGGAGAAAAATCACATGAATCACATACCATTTTTAAAGGGGTTGTCTTCCGGATATAGGAGTCGTTGTCCCTCAATAGCCCCCCAGACCCCTTGTCACCCAAGTGATCAATCAAGTATATGCGCTCCTCTTCCAAGTCAAACACTACCAGATAGTAGTGGTCTACCTCTAGAACGGGCACGAAGACCATATCGAAGTCACACAGATCTACAAGGTGATGTCAGCAGCTCAGGCTTGCCTTCACCCACATTCGAAAGCGGACACGCGTCTCCCGCTAGGGTCTGGCTCCAGGTTTAACATCCAATCAACCTGCGGTGGAAAACTCCAAAACGTTTATTAGAATGACCAGTATTGCACCGGTTTCCAATAATTCAAAACAAAATATCGATAAAAGGAACAATGATATGAGAATTTTTTTTACCATAGTGGAGTGGACGCAAAACAACCGTCTAGGCATCCCCGGCGACGAGAGATTTGGGTCGTCGTTGAGGACGTGCACCCAAGCGTCCACCACAGAATCGGATACGTTGCTGCCGATCGCTAGGGATTGAAGCTCAAGAACATCCGCGATGCCCCAAACTTGTCCTCAAACATCACATATCTGCGGGGATTGAACAACAACTAAAAATTTATTTTCGTAAAAAAATTTTCGGTTCATGTAACAACGTAAAAATTTACGTAGACTGTAAGACGTAAAGCGTTTCACGTAATGTGTAAAAAGATTTTCGTACTCTGTATAAATTTTCGTAGGATGAAAAAATATTCTTAGACTGTAAAAATTATATGTAAACCGGAAAATTTTTTCGTTTTCAAATTTAACGTAAAGCATATCTTTAATATAAAGATGCGTATAACGTAAAAAAACTTTACGTAATACGTACAAGTTAACGCAAAGAAAGTTTTAAAACTTTTATGAAAAAATGAACCAAGGTAAAACACAATCCCATTTTTTTTGACTCAAAGTGAAAAAAGAACGGGAAACGGTCCCTAAACTGTCCAATTTATATGTAAACTGGAACATTTTTCGGTCGTTGTAATATTTATATGCAGGGGGGGATTGAACAACAACTAAGAAATAATTTTCGTAAAACTTTTTTCCGTTCAAGTAACAACGTAAAAATTTACGTAGTCTGTAAGACATAAACCGTTTCACGTAATGTGTAAAAAGATTTTCGTACCCTGTATAAATTTTCATAGGATGCAAAAATATTCGTAGACTGTAAAATTATATGTAAACCGGAAAATTTTTTCGTAGACAAATTTTACGTAAAGCGTTTTCGTTAAATATAAAGATGCGTATATCGTAAAAAAACTTTACGTAATACGTACAAGTTAACGCAAAAGAAAAGTTTTTACACTTTATGAAAAAATGAACCAAGGTAAAACGCAATCCCATTTTTTTACGCAAAGTGAAAAAAGAACGGGAAACGGTCCCTATATTGTCAAATTTATATGTAAACTGGAACATTTTTCGGTCGCTGTAAATTTATATGCAAAGGGGGGGGGGGGGGGGTTGAACAACAACTAAAAAAATATTTCCTAGTAACTTTTTTCGGTTCAGGTAACAACGTAAAAATTTACCTAGTCCCATTTTTTTGACGCAAAGTGAAAAAAGAACGGGAAACGGTCCCTAAACTGTCCAATTTATATGTAAACTGGAACATTTTTCGGTCGCTGTAATATTAATATGCAGGGGGGGGGATTGAACAACAACTAAGAAATAATTTTCGTAAAACTTTTTTCGGTTCAAGTAACAACGTAAAAATTTACGTAGTCTGTAAGACATAAAGCGTTTCACGTAACGTGTAAAAAGATTTTCGTACCCTGTATAAATTTTCATAGGATGCAAAAATATTCGTAGACTGTAAAAATTATATGTAAACCGGAAAATTTTTTCGTAGACAAATTTTACGTCAAGCGTTTTCGTTAAATATAAAGATGCGTATATCGTAAAAAACTTTACGTAATACGTACAAGTTAACGCAAAAGAAAAGTTTAAAAACTTTATGAAAAAATGAACCAAGGTAAAACGCAATCCCATTTTTTTTACGCAAAGTGAAAAAAGAACGGGAAACGGTCCCTATATTGTCAAATTTATATGTAAACTGGAACATTTTTCGGTCGCTGTCATTTTATATGCAAGGGGGGGGGGGGGTTGAACAACAATTAAAAAATTATTTCCTAGTAAATTTTTTCGGTTCAGGTAACAACGTAAAAATTTACGTAGTCTGTAAGACGTAAAGCGTTTCACGTAATGTGTAAAAAAGGTTTTCGTACTCTGTATAAATTTCCGTAGGATGCAAAAATATTCGTAGACTGTAAAAATTATTTGTAAACCGGAAAATTTTTTCGTAGTCAAATTTTACGTAAAGTGTTTCGTTAATATAAAGATGCGTACAACGTAAAAAAACTTTACGTAATACGTACAAGTTAACGCACAGAGACGTTTAAAAACTTTATGAAAAAATGAACCAAGGGAAAACGCAATCCCATTTTTTGGACGCATATTGAAAAAAAGAACGGGGAAACGGTCCTTAAATTGTCAAATTTATATGTAAACTGGAACATTTTTCGGTCGCTGTAAAAATTTATATGTAGACTGCAAAAATTTCCGCAAAAGGTTTCAAAGTCAGTCAATTTTTAAGTAAAAGCGTCTCAATAATAAAAGTTACGTATAACGTAAAAACAATTCTACGTAATACGTACAAATTTACGAAAAGAAATATAAAAAGTTTATGAAAAAAAGGAACAACGTAAAGCGTCAAATAAATAAAAGATACGTATAACGTAAAAAACTTTATCCGTTATTCGTAAAAACGTAACGAAAAGAAGTAGGAAAGGTTTACGAAAAAATGAACAATGAAAAACGCAATCCCTTTTTTTACATTTTCTGAATTTATATAAAAGTTTACGTGAATCGTTACGTATATTGTAAAAAGTAAAAACCGTTAAAAGGAAGCCATATATTTTTCTGAATTTTTCCTACTTAATTAGTTTTTTTGATAGTGCCACGACCGCCTAACGAATACCTGCGCGATATGGTTTTTATATATTTATTTTCGGTGGGATAACTTACGGAAATTCATCTGTTGCGTGGTCCGGGTTAACCTTTGTGAATGGATCCCTGCAGAGAAGAAAACGAAAAATACCCGTCAGTACTAGGAAAAACGACAACACACCCAAAACACAGAATGTTAAAAACTCTTTTTAGATTTGTCTCGGGTGCGACACGCGCACAGTCTAACATGAAGGCTGCTTATCCTTTTTACCTCTCACTCATTTCAAAAACTGTTTGCCTCAACCACGCATCCTTGGTCCTCTTCCGGAATAGGAACCACCAAGCCGAGTTTTGCTGGTTCGTGATTTGTTTTGGATCCAACTCAACGTCGCCCGGGCTGCTAACAAACAGTGGCTTCTCGTGGAACGCTCGGATCGGTCTTGCTCGGATAGGCTCGTTCGGCTTAGGGTCTTCACCGTTGACATTTTGCTCCGTGCCGTCTTCCTGGTCGACCGGCACCCGGGTTTTAAAAGGCACCGAGAAATCGACGCCTATATGTCTTCTAACCGGTCTACCTTCGCTGCCTGACCCAACAGCACCAACCGAACGTCCCATTTCCGACCCACCCACATCACCTGCTACCAGGGGGTATTACCCAAAAAAAATAAATAATTAAATAAAAAACAAAACAGATAATAAACATAATAATCAGACGTTAAACTTTTTTTTCGAGACTGAAGCTTAAAAAATTAAAAATAAAATTTAAAAACCAAAAGCATGAAAAGCGTGCGATTCCGTTTTTCAATAAAAAACGAGAGCTGTACGTACCAGAATCTTTTTCCTTCAACCCTGGCCCATGCGCCCCCTCCTGTGAGATCCCGAGACTGAAACTCGGGTGACTACACGAAACAACATCATCCTTGCAACTGTCATCACGTACCGGCACCCAGGAATCAAAACTTAAAGGGCTCCTGCCAGGGCTAGATATGGTGGCCGACACACCCAAAGCATCCGAAGGTCGAGCATCCAAGCCAGCCTCGTCACCTGTTTATGGGGGGGGGGGGGGGTCACAGGTTAAAAAAGAGAAAAAGGGACAAAACCAAAAAGATAAACATAATACTCTCTGATGGTTCGTACCAGTTGGTTTTTCAGTCCGTCCCGCGCCACATGCCACCTCCTGTGAAATCCCCAAGCTAAAACTTGGTTGGCTGCTAGTCGCATCAACGCCCTTCCCCGTGTCATCCTCTATAGGGCGATGGATAAAGGTTACTCGAAACCAAAGTTTTTTTTTATTTTTTAAAGGACAACCCCCCAAAGTCCCAAAAACTGTTAAACAAAAAAAAATACAACGCGTCTTGGCATTTTATATACTTACCACTGTCCGCACCCTTTCTTGGCTTGTCCACCTCGCAACATTCAACAGCGGCGACGTCTGCGGCGTGCAAACCTGACGAACACGCTGCGCCAACAGGCGAGGGTGGGCCAAAAAGCCTAGCGGCAATCTGGGACTTGGTCCACCCTCGAACCCGTCCAACCGCCAACGGACCCGCCACTGGTGCCGTATGTCGATCAATCGCTGTCTCACCTTCTCCGGACCTGACAGTTACATCACCCATAACCTTCGTCGCCCCATCAGTACTTTCAGGAGCACCCCCTGTTTGTGTGGAGGAAAAAAATTATTCTTTTATAGATCGTTTTATGGTTAATACTTATTTTTTGGCGCGACAAACGTGCTTCGGTTGCCGTAACATTGTTTGTTCCCCTGTAGGAGATGTCAAAAGATTTCCCAATGCAGCTGCCAGCTTAGGAATACCAGCCCTCGGAGCATACAGAGCGAAGACCGCTACTGGCCGAAGGGCCTGAGAAGCCTGCTGCTGCAACACGTGGGTTGCCGGTGGGCTAACATCAGCTGGCGGGTCTAAATTTACATCACGGTCGACGACGTAGCCTTCTTCGTCACGCACCGTTCCAGTATCCTCTTTTTCGATGTTAAACTCATCCCCGCCGGCAACGTCGCCTGTGTGTTAAAGGAAATTTAAAACCAAAACAAAAAAAATAAAAAAATATTGGTTGGCCATCCCTAACATATATTGCCACCATGTCGCCTTTTTTGGTACCTGCCCCCCCCCCCCCCGACGTCCGATGGCCTGTTAACATCCGAGCTTCCCCCTATTTTCGCCACCGTTGCGCTAGCTTCCGCTTGGCTGTTATCACCCAAGTTCACAGTACCCACCGCTTCAAACGACATCTGTTCTAAACCACCTGTCACATCTGGTAGACCGTCGGCATCTTTGACCCCAGCATCTCCGCTGTCTCTTGCAATCGCGCCAACGTTGCCCCCACCCGGCAGGCCAGCACTGCGCTCATCAACGTCTTGTCCTCCTGCAGCCCCGTTCGTGTCTAAAAACGAAAACCAAAAAACACTCTTTTTTTACGGTGAGCCACAAACTGCACAAATAAGATTAAATACGAATGGGTTTGCATGTTTATTTTTTTTTTCTATTCTTTTATTTACCTGGCATGGTGTCAACGACAACGCTTATGGCTCGGAGGCTGACGCCGGCCCCCCTTCAGCTGTTTCAGCGATATCAGAAATCAGCAAGTTCAATTCAACTTCCTCCTCTCCCTCGCCTGAATCAGAGGCTGGATCCGTAACATCATTCGCCTGTTCCTCGCGTCCCCCTACAGAATTTTAAGCCAAAAATTGGTATAAAAATACACAAGCCCTTTGCGTGGTTTAAAACCGCATACGAATACCTGACTGGCGGCTCGAAGAACCCCGGGTCGTTCTTTTCAGAAATTCTCCCTCCTCGATACTCTCTAACCCTTCAGCCGGCAAACAGGGTATCACATCTAACACATCAATGTATCTTCGCCTCAACCTCCTGTGCTCCTCGTTATCCGGTTCCACAGCCAACCGATCTCTTAAAGCCTGCTCTATTCTTGACCTTAGAGCGGCTAAGTCATCGACCCATTTATCCAGGCCGCTCGGCTCTCCAGACACACACTCAGCATTATTCGCGGCGGCACACGAGTTAACTCTCTACACAAAATGAAAAGACACGCTTAGCCTATCTATGCGTGCACCAACCAAAATAAATTTAAAAACAAAACATGGAAAAACCAGTCTCCAAAATTTAAAAATTGCTTTAAACCTGTTCACCGGATAACCCGTCGCTTAGGGTTTTGCCCTGGCCACGACCGAACCCTCCATTTGAAATCTCATAATCTTGTCTACGAGTCAAAAGCTCTTTCGTCCAATAATGAATGGCTCGGATCCCATCGCCAGTGTTGCACGATGGCTGCCGCGTGAGTCTACATACAGCAACTGCATGAAAAAATTAAAATCAAAATAAAATAAAGCAGAATAAATATTTAGTCATAAAAAGCTAATAAAAATTCAAAAACCAAACACATGCACACCGTCAGGATGGTCAACGGGCCCGCCCAGCAACACATTGGGTCCAACGGCCTCCATTTTTTCCTACATTTTCTCAAACAGTCTACGATGAAAGCACACTAGTTGAAATCTTCGTACCTAGTATACGCCGTCAAATGCTTCAGAACCTTGTCTTTTACATACCCGTTCTGCTGTGAGCTGGCCATTGTCGTCAAGAAAAGCAAAGCAAAATCTGTTCGGAAATGCGCCATGTCTTCATACTGGTCGTCTTGAATCGCCGCCGAGATCAGCGAAGGGGCTATGTAACTGGACGGTGGGAAACGTGCACGCCACTCCTTCAACGATGCGTGTAGCGTCCTCGCTTCCTCGACATCGACGAAATTGGAGCCTGAGTCACGAATGCCCAAGAGCTTGCTGATCACCCTGCCATCCACCAACAAGCGGCTATTGCCCATGTTTAACGTCATTGAATGGGCATCAAAGTTGTCCATGACATGGTAGGCTAGTTTCTCGGGAACCCCATTCACACAAAAACCAATCAACCCCCCAAATCCCATTTGGATGATAGCCTCTTTCTGGCGTTCAGACAACCCCATCATCGCAAGGAATAATTGCTTCGGTGAAGAACGAGTGTTCAACGCCGGAAGCGATTTCTGAACTGCACGTTTCTGCTTCTTGTGCCTTTTCGTTCTTGAACCACCCAAGCCAGGCTGCTTGCGCTTCCTAGTATTGCCTTTTATACTCTTTCGTGGGGGGTATCAGCTTCGTCACTAGAGTCAAGGATAAGACAAGACACCTTACCACTCCGCTGAGGCCTAGACCTCGAACCTACACGTATAATGCGGGAAAAAAAAACATATTACAATTCAGAACTAGTTACCCCAATCAAGCATAAAAAACCATTCGCAACGAAGTTAACTAAAAAAACAAATTTATGATACCCGAAGTAATGTTTATAACCCCTCTATCTTCTTGGTCCGGCTCGAGCTTCGCATTGCCGCAACCATTCTTTCAGCGATTCATGCGTTTATAAAAAAAAATTATTAATACACCTCATCCATCAACCCAGAGAACCCCCCCCCCCCCCCCCATTACGTAAGTTTGCTCTAAACCCCTGCTAACTAAATTTAAAAAAAAAATAAAAACCCAAACAGATGAAATTCCGGCTAGGGTTAGATTGACTAACCACATACCCCAAAAATCACCTCCAAAACCTAAAACCCTAACCGCCCAACCGATGAAATCCGGCTACGCAGAGATTGAACCTTCTTTTCCTAACACCACAAAGCCCAATGAAAAAACTCTAATCCCCAACAAAAGTTGCCACTGACCGATTCAACGGACAATCTTAACCCAGGGGACACACACCACATGAATGTGAAAAGAAATAAGAGGTAAAGGAGCCCTGAAAAATCATACGATTACATTTTTCACAGTAAGGAGGGAAGCGAACCAACCTTTATATTTTTCTCGATTGAGAAGCATCGGATACAAAATCTGGTAAAACAACGAACACCGATCGCCTGACCTTCAACTTCGGACACAAAAAAAAATTGAAAACCAGGGCCGCCGGAATCTCCAAACACTTAAAAACCCAGGGTCGCCGTCGCCGGAGTTCTAAGAATGGCAGAGAGAAGTCTAGGGATTGGGTGTGGGGTGATTTGATTCAGGGAGATAAAATGGTTGACATAGAGAATGGAGATGGTTTTATGAAGATTGGACATGCACACTGAATTTGTTCAGAAGAAGTGACTACTGGCTAACTAAAGTCTTTTACCAAAATACCCTTTTCTTAATAAAAAATTCAAAATCATAAGAGACAAAACATTTAAAAAATAATTTAATATTCAGATCATCTCAACCATCCAACTCTTTGATCAAAAGGCTAGAAAGTGGTTCTCGCGGTTCTTACAACTGGAGGTGATTCTCATTTTAGCGGTCCCATATATATATATATATATATATATATATATATATAGGGAGCCGCTAAAATGAAAACCATCATCAGTTCTAAGAACCGTGAGAACCACTCTCAACCAATTAGATTCTGCCACCCTAAAGGGTAGTTTGGTCATTTATCCCAAATGTCAAATCCTCACCTCTCTCCACATTTAAAATGTCAGATATTTCTATTTCTCTCTCCCTACCTTTTAAAAAGTCAGATCTTTGTCTCTCTCTAAAACCCATCCCTGATGAAGAAATTCTTCATCATCTTCATCAGAGTATAGGGCGCCCCTCCTTTTCCGGCGAACACTTCCTACTCCGGCGATCCCCTTCCTACTCCGACCACCCCCTCCTTCTGCGGTGGCCCCTCGTTTCTCCGGCAACCCCCTCCTTCTCCATCGGAGCCATTTACCGGTGAATACCGGCGCTCCGGCGTCACTTTTTACCCGTTACCCACACCCCCTGGTGGTTGCAGCATGGTTATTAGTGGCGGAGAAAGAAGCTAAAGAGAGATCAGGGACGAACTGAGCTTCTACGGTCGTTATGCCAAACGTGTCGGAACCGGTGCTCCGGTTTATCTCGTTACTGTGCTTGAATACCTTGCTGCTGAAGTAAGTTTTGTGTAGTTATTACTGTTTTTATAGATGTTGTAGTTTCAATTTTGTAATTTGAAGTTTAGGGTTTCGTTGATAGAATTAAGGGTTTCAAAATTAACTTGAAATTTGTAAATTAGGGTTTTAGAATCCACTGTTTTGGATTGAAGTTTGTTCATTTCAACAATTTGAAATTTGCGGTTCAAAGTCAACAACTTATGGGACAGATTTCGATGATTTTCGGTGTAACTATTGTTCATTTCAAATAGTTTATAAGTTTTCGAATATGATTTCATTGAAGTTCGATCTGTTTGAACAAATCTGAAAATGCATTTGCTTATAATATTCTGAAAACTTGCTGAAAAAGTCATTTTTTTTATATTCTATATCATATCCCGAAACAATAATACATCGGAATTTAAAAAAAAATAGAAAAGTATACAACAAAATTGAACTTGTAAATGATGAAAACAGTGAAACGAGGGTCAAAATTTGAGTTGTTGTTTCTTCATATGTTCAGATCTGAATCTGATCATTGAATGAACCTGGATTGTTTCGGTCGAATTTCAGACTATTTTCAGTTGATTTTCGACAAGTTTTGGTGAGATCGGATCAGTTTCGGTAGATTTTCGGTTTGTTTCAGATCGATTTTTGAACATTCCTTTAAGCAAGATTCTTAAATCGTATCAATTTCGGTAGATTTTCGGTTTGTTTTGGATTAAATATCTGCATTGGAGTGATTGGACTATAGTTGTCACGTTTCTGTTCGCTTTTTTTTTCTTCTTCCTGCATTGGAATGATTGGATATTTAGTTCCTCAAGAATGTTTTTCAAATTTATCTCGTTACGATCTGCAGGGATGTGTAAAAAGGGTTCAGGCTGATGAAACTGAGCCAAACCCCGTTTTTTTGAATAATCCACTCATTGTTTTGATTTTTGTTTGTTGGGTTTTTATATTTTTTCCCAAGTCGATGATGATAGCAATCTATCTGAGACACCTACCGAGTTGCGATTTCTGGGTGCGTTCGTTTTGTGTAAAAAAGTTTTTGTAAAAAAAAGGTTAAAACCATAAACTTTTTAACGTAAAACATAAATTTTTTGACGTAGAACGTAAACTTTTTAACGTTAAACCTAAAACGTAAATTTTTTAACGTAAAACGTAAACTTTTTAAGGTAAAATGTAAAACGTAAACTTTTTTAACGTAAAACGTAAACTTTTTAACGTAAAACGTAACACGTAAAACATAAAACGTAAAAGGTAAAATGTAAAACGTAAAAACGTAAAACGTAAAACATAAAACGTAAAACATAAAACGTAAAAAGTTTAACGTAAAAAGTAAAAAGTTTAACGTAAAATGTAAACTTTTTAACGTAAAACGTAAACTTTGTAACGTAAAACGCAAACTTTTTAACGTAAAACGTAAAACGTAAAACTTAAAACGTAAAACTTAAAACTTAAAACGTAAAACGTAAAAAGTAAAAAGTTTAACGTAAAACGTAAAACGTAAACTTTGTAACGTAAAACGCAAACTTTTTAACGTAACACGTAAAACGTAAAACGTAAAAGGTAAAACGTAAAACATAAAAACGTAAAACTTAAAACGTAAAAAGTTTAACGTAAAACGTAAAAAGTTTAAGAAGTTTAACGTAAAACGTAAACTTTTTCACGTAAAACGTAAAACTTTTTCTACGTAAGTTGTAAAACGTAAAAAACAGTGTGATAAAACGGCGCCTAAACAATGGGCGTGAATGCGGCGCATAAAAACGTCGTGAAAAATGGTACGTAAAAAACGCCGCGTTAAAACGGGACGTAAAAAACGACGCTTGAAAAATCCGAGCGTAAAAAACGGCATGCAAAAACGACCCGTTAAAAAACGATGCGTGAAAAAGCCGGGCGTAAAAACGGCGTGCAAATACCGACGGGCAAAAAAAATTGTCTTGTTAAAAAAATTTGAATTTAAAAATGCTTTTAATAAAAAAATTCTTTTAAAAAAATAAAAAGTAGGAAAAATTACAAGTTTTGTCCTTTATCTTTATAGTACTTTACAGGCGGTGTCCTTTTTTTCAAAACTTTACAGGCGGTGTCCTTTATAGGGAATTTTGTTGCAAGTTTTGTCCTTTGAGCCTAACCTAGTTAGATTTTTTTGTTAAATCTAATTACCCAAGGGTATTTTAGTCTTTTTACCTCTTTATTATTATTGTTATTAATATTATTATTGTTATTATTATTATTAGATTATATATCAAACTCCCTTCCTCTCTCTCTCTCTCTACAACTCCCTGCCCCTCTCTCTACCACACTCTCTCACCACCATCCATCCACCGGTTCACCACCATGGCAACCACCGCTTCCCACCGCCCCCCACCCTGACCCCTAGACCTCGAAATCACCATCGTCTCCGCCAAACACCTGAAAAACGTCAACTGGCGAAACGGAGATCTCACCCCTTACGTCATCTTCTGGCTGGACCCGATCGCCGCCTTGCCACCAAATCCGACGACTCCAACTCCACCAAACCCATCTGGAACGAACGCTTCCTCATCCCGGTCCCACCATCCCCCTCCCCTCTCCTCACCCTCGAGATCTTCCACTCCAAACCCTCCGACACCCCCAAACCCTTAGTCGCTGCCCACACATCTCCCACCTCCCATCACAACCACAACCATCTGTCGCTGCCCACACATCAACCACCATCATCATCTCCCACCTCCGATTAATAAACGACATCAGATTAATAAACAATTTGTTCTCAATTTGATCAGCAAGAGAAGGGAACAATTTGAAACAAACCAACATTGTGTGAGTTTTATTTCATCTCTGTTGACATTTCTTGTTTACCATTCTAACTTTTACCCGGTTGTTCAAGCATTGAACTTGTTCCCATTTGCACGGATTTGGGTCGGACCAGTCCAGTGATTCGAGTGGACTCAAGTTCTTTTTGAGAGCTTGCATGACGTCAGCATCGGTTGATTGAGATTGAACAAATGTGAGTGTAGTTGAGATGAATAAGATGATGGGTAGATGAAATGGAGGGTGAATTTTGAAACCCAGAAAGATTTTCGTCATATTTGGGTGGAATGTTGTAGATCTGAAGTGGATTGGGATGAATGATTTAGGGTTTTGATGGGGAAACTGTAGAGTGATTAGGGAAAAGAAGCTTTTTGTGAAAATTATATATATATATATATATAATTTTTTAAAGAATAAATTACAAGTTTTGTCCTTTAAATAACTAAAAAGACTAAATTACCCATGGGTAATCAGATTTAACAAAAAAATATAACTAGGTTAGGCTCAAAGGACAAAACTTGCAACAAAATTCCCTATAAAGGACACTGCCTGTAAAGTTTTGAAAAAAAGGACACCGCCTGTAAAGTACTATAAAGATAAAGGACAAAACTTGTAATTTTTCCTAAAAAGTAATATAATAAAACAAAAAAGTAATAAAAAATAATAAAGACAAAAAGACAAAAAGGAGTAATTTTACTAAACTACCATTTTGGATTAAAATATTAAAGACAAAATAAGACAAAATGTATTTAATATTAATTTTAGTTACTTTTAATCTCATCCATCCTTCTTGTTGATCTAGTGGTTAGGAACCGGTTCTTACAACTGGATGTGGTTTTTCATTTTAGCGCTCCCCTATATATATATATATATATATATATATATATATATATATATATATATATATATATATATATATATATATACATATACATATATACATATATATATATAGAAACGGGATCAGGAGAAAACCACAAAAAGTGTGAGAACGGTGAGAACGCATCCTGGCCGAGCATCAGGGACCGAGGGGATTTTTTGTCTTTTTAGTATTCTTCTCCTTTCACGGTTTTCGCGTTTGAGAAGCTTCTTTATTTTTTGCGTGCAAGATAATTTTGGCGTTTTGTAGATTTATTAATTATTTGGCGTTTATTGTTTTTTTTCTCTGATTTCTTCTCTTTGAGGTAATTCTTTTTGTGTCACATAGTTAATATTTTTGGCGTTATGGCTTTTTCCATGTTTTTTTGGCGTTTTGTATCTTTTTGTTAATAATTCATTGCCATAGATTAATATTTCAAAAAATTACATTACAATAAGTAGAAAATCAAAATAATCTAATAGTCTTATGTAGGTGGGATTACATCGGAGATGTACCCATCGCTTTGTTCTTCACTTTCTTCATATTCTTCATCATCAAATTTCATTTTTGCGTATAACGCCATTAGCTCGTCTCTTCTTTGCTGCAGCCTATTCAAGAATATTACTGCATCATTGGATTTTGGATCGTTTGAAGGTGTTAAATCACAGAGTTGTTCAATGATAGATAGCAACCCTGTCTTCAACATTTCTTCCATTGTTCTTGAATATTGCACCCCGTTTTCATAAGTTACTTCAAGTGTTCCTTCTTCCTCATGCAATAACCAACTCCTAAGTTTTGGTATTTGTGTATCTTCAATATTATCATCATCATCTTCATTATCTTCTACTGGAAACTTTCTCTCCAGTCTTCTTATTACAGTTCTTGTTCTTTCACAATCGTTGTCTCTTGGAACCCCAAGGGCCAGGATATCCTTTTGAATATTTTCATTCATTCCCATCATGGTTTTTATTGTTCTTACCTTAACCCTTCTCCTGTCAATGAACTTTATGATGAATCTTTTTTCTTTCTTTACAAACCTCCATGCAATAACCTTAGCCATTTTTTAAATTTTTTGGCGTTTTGGAGAATATGTGGCGTTTTAGTTTTTTTGGCGTGTTTTGAACTTGGGTTCTGATGATCTTCTTTTATATTGACTTTTTTCCCTCGTATGTCAGGTAATTATGGCGTTTTGAAAAAGATAAATAAATTTAATATAATAAATGTTAGTAATTATGTTTTCCGTCGTTTCATTTTACTGTTTTTTACAGTTTACCGTGTTTTGTTTTAAGACTCAATTGTTTTAATGGTGTAACACGTCAAATCTTTTGACGGCTGTAATTATGGCGTTTTGTTTTCCAATGGCGGTTAGATAACTATTGAACTTCTTTTGTTTTATATTCTTTTGCACATTTTTTCACTCTTTTTTTTATAATATTAGTTGTTCAAATTAATTTTATTATAGTTTGGTAGTTTATTTGGGGGCTTTTGTATGGCATTATGGCGTTTTACACGTATTTGCTAATTTTAGTGTTTTTTTATATTTTTCGTTATAGCATTAATATTATTTTGTTGTTTATTAACTGACATTACAAAACAAACAATAGACAAAGAAAATTAAAAAAACAAAGTAGAAGCAATTTATTATTATTACATTTTCAGTGTCATCAGTCTCTTTTTTCTTTTGAAACTACAAGAAATGTGACAAATAAACGGTGTTTTGGGTTTGGCTTTGTTTATTTTCTTTGTTCGTGTGTTGAATTGTCTTTGTTGATGTTTGAGCGATAGAGCGACCCCCTGTGGGTGGATGCTATCTGCCACTGGTATAGGTCTTTTCTTATCATCCAAACCTTCTTCAGGAACAAAGATGACAGTATGACATATGGGTGTCATTAGTCCCTCTTTTTTCAATTTTGTCCATCTCATGCAGCAAAATCCTTTTCTTCACTCGCGTAAAAAATCATTAAATAAAGCTTCATGCAGAAGTTTACTGAGGATAAAAGAAAAAGATGTTTTTGCTATCGTTGTATTTTTTGGCGTTTTACATTGAGTTGTAAATTTTTTCAGCAACCACCGTGTTTTTTTGTTTTTGTTTTTTTGGTGTGATAAACGGAAGGTGGTGAGGCGTTTCTATTTATAGATTTTTTTTGGCGCGTAGGTTAGGCGGGATGTTATTTTTATAACACAAAATGTAAATAACATTTATTCGGATGTAAAGTTTGGCGTTATATATAATGGCGTTTCCTATGTTATGGCGTTTTTGTAACCAGAGAGTTTAAATAAAAACACAGAAAAAAAGCACCCAGTGATAAATTTGGCGTTTTGTATTTTTTTGGCGTTTTATTTTCAATGGCGTTTTATGTTAGGAATAGTTTTTTTTTTACTTTTTTACCCTTAATGACGCGCGTCCACGTAATAAAATTGGTGTTATTTACTAAAATGCCACCGCGCCAATCTAGTCCATAGATTGTTTTGATCGGACGATGCATAAGCGTTCTCTCCGTTCTCACACTTTTGAGCGTTTTCTCTAATCCTAACCCTATATATATATATATATATATATATTATAGATTTTAAAGATTAAAAGCCCAAAATACATACTAGCCCAACTTAATAGTTAATATCAAAATCTAACCCTAAATCCCTAATTCCTAAAAAAATACTCGTAAACTGATTGTTCGAACTTCGAAGTTATGCATATCTTATCGCCGCACACCAAAATCTAACCATAAATTCGAAGATCAAGCCCTCGTCGCTGCCAGTCTGCCAAACGGGTCTAATAATAAATGAAAGGTATTTTTATAATTAACAAACCATAAAAGTTGTTATGTAATGTGTAGAACTTAATGGTTTTGTTTAATGTTTGTGTTTATAGGTTATATGTTGATTTGAAATTGAATTTTGTGGATGGAGATGATCAAGCTTAAAGAAGAAGTTTATTCTTTTGAACTAAATGACAATTTGTATTTCGTACTTTATTTTGTGCTTCTTGATATTGTTAAGAACATTTTTAGAATCATGATTTTAGTTATCTATTGCTTTTGTTAGTAAAGCGTGGACATGTTTTAATTAAGTTAGGATTTGTTTTTATTGATTTTTTATTGAACGCAACCTTATAATTCAATCGAGCGAAACCGAGCGAAAATGATCCACTCGATTTTAGTTAGGATTTGATAAAAACCGAGCGAAACCGAGCGAAAAATGATCCGATCGATTCAAATTCAATCCGAGCATGAGCATCACTTTTGTGCTTGGTTTTGCAAATTCGATCCGATCGAATCGGATCGGTTGTAATTCAATCCGAGCATGAGCAGACTCGCGATCGAATCGGATCGGCTCATGAACACCCCTACTTGTGCTTCTGTTTAAAAGCAAATGCAGTTATTACTCCAATAGCCTTAGCCTCTCTCAGGTCTATTAAATAGCCTCACTATCAAAATATTAAATTAAAATAATGATTTCTTTTTATGGCTTTACCTTTTACAAGAAGATAGCAAGCAACGTTTCTTATATATTTGACCATTCTTTTAGGTTTTTTACTTGTTTTTGTTTTTTTTTCTTTTAAGTTCATTTAAGTAACAACTATGTAAAAAGTTTGGTTCTTATTTTTTTGTCATCTATATCTATATCTATTATATATAATAAATGAAAGTGATTTGGGCCACGTGTCACTTAATTAGGGCATCGTTTTTCCTCTTTTCCCGCCCAACAGTACCACTGCCCTCTTTTATTTATATCCTCCCTCATTTACTCATTTAGGGCTTCCTACTTTCTCTCTTCCTCTACTCTGCTCTATTCCGATTGATGTTCAGATCCTCTTTCTCTCTGATGTTCATCCTTCCCCTTCTTCACATTTTCATCTCCTCAACAACGTACGGCAGAGATTACTTCTATTGGATACATCTGCGTTTGAAACCCTAAATCATGTACCATCGAGTGGTTGAAGAAGAGAATAATCATGTAAGATCTATTTTTTCATTCAGAAATTTTATTTCGTTTTATCTATTTTCTCATACTGAACACGATGAACCCTTTTGTACCCTCAGAAGAAGAAGCAGATCTCCTAGGGTTTCTTATCGTACTCGATGAACCCTTTTGTACAAGTTCCTCTTAATCAGTGACACTGGTATGTTCTAATAATCTTTTTATTATTGTATATATCTGAAATTTATGAATAACTCTGTTTGTAGCTTTTGATTTTGTCTTTCCTTTGTTATTGTTTATTCAGATGCTTGCTTTGTTGTATCATGTGATTACGAGTAGACTGATTTTGATATGTTTGTAGTTTATGTCTTTCCCAAGCTTTTTTGTTGATTTATTCACCCATGTTAGTAATTTTTTATGCTCCTATGTTTCTTGATCCTCTGTTTTTATTTCAACTTTCATACTATTATTCTAGCAATCCAAGTAGAATATATAGATGTTATGCTCACATTTTTATTATTATTATTATTATTATTATTATTATTATTATTATTATTATTATTATTATTATTATTATTTTATAGAGTTTGTTGATTAGAAGCAATCTCTGCCGAACGATTGTTGAGGAAATGGAAATGTGAAAGGTGATACCAGGTCTGTTGATAGGTGATACCAACCCAAAAGTTTAGGCTTCATCCCTTTTTGTTATTTGGTATGGTACTCCTTTACAGTCCCACTTTCAATGAGGTTGTCTTAGTCATGTATTTGATTTTTGCCCTTTTCTTTACAATTGAAGTTATGGAGAGACGAATTAAGATGGGGAGCGGAAGACAATCCTAGATGAGTATAGGAATTTTAGTCTTACAATCAGTTTTACATTGTTTTTTAAGGTGACTGTTGTTTATAGTTACTTCTCGAGCAGTGCTTAAAAGTTTTCCATCAGCTGTTTGACTTAACAGTAGTTTGCGTTATTCATTCTAAATTCATCAGTTGTTATAGGTAAACTGATGTTTCCTACAATAAGCACTGCCCAGCTAAGTTTCCTACAATGACAGTGGTTATAACAAGTTAATATGGCAAAACACTGATCTGCCTAACAACTGTTGGATATAACGATGGTTGTACACAAAGTCTGATGAACATCATCCGCTGTTCAATTACCAAACCACTGATCAAGACCAAAGCCTTGTTGAAGACAAGCACTGATGAACCAAAGGCCTGATCAACCAAAGGTGAAACAACGTCCAACAACAACAGTGGTTCAGCATCAACATTAGTTATTCTATCTTTGTTTTTTGTTAACAGTGTTTATATGTAACAGTGTTTTTCACATCAGTGTTTTATAGTCTGTTAGGTTGTTAGATGTCATCACCTCAAGGATGTAATATATGTAACAATTTTTATGACATCGGTGTTTATATATAACAGTGTTTATATGTAACAGTATGTATCACATCACTTCAGTGGTTTGATCTGTACTATAAATTGAACAGTTGTTTCATCTTTATACTAATAAATAAAAATCAAGTACACTTGGATGATTATTAAGCTCCTCATCTTGATTGTTTGGGTATAGTATTCTTGAAATTGGTTCAAACATTTGATTGTTAAAAGTTATCCACTGCTGAAATACAACCTTTGTTTCTTCAATCTACGTGTTGACCACTGACTGACCAAATATCAGTGTTTCGAAAACTGTTGGGTATCCACTGATAGGAAAAAATAGCCACTGCTCACTTTTTTATTGTTGACATGCACTGATATTGACCATCAGCGGTTTCCCTAAAAAATAGTCACTGCTCACATTTTTATTATTGATGTTGTTAATTAGTGATAGATTGAAATTATCAAATGAAAAGTAGAATTACAATCAAATTACCATTTTACCTAATCTTTACATTCCAATGACGTAAGAGTTCCCTCAACATTATTTTCATGATAAAATTTAAAGTTAAATTAAAAAATAAAAAAAAATTCTTGATGACTATTTGTTCCAAATTAAATCAGTAATTAATGCTAATTTCTTGAGCTTTGGACATTTAATTAAGCAAAATTTGAATTTCAAATTGACGGTTATTATATCTTAATTAAAGTTAAAATAAAATTTAGAAAAGTCATTATGACAATTGCTTTCAAATCATGTCAGTAATTACTGATAATATCAGTAATTTTTAAATTCAAAATATGCAAAATGGTAATTTAAAATTGTCGTTCTCTCTCTTTTTTTTCCTACTTTGCTTATCATTTCTAATATTTAATTACTTTAATAAAGCAGCATATAAGGATATACACTACTTACCTTTGAAATTACATCTGAAATTTATGACGTCCAACAACAGTGTCCAACAACAACAGTGGTTCAGCATCAACATTAGTTATTCTATGTTTGTTTATGTTAACAGTGTTTATATGTAACAATGTTTTTCTCATCAGTGTTTTATAGACTGTTAGGTTGTTAGTTGTCATCACCTCAGTGTTTTATATGTAACAATTTTTATGGCATCAGTGTTTATATGTAACAGTGTTTATCACAACAGTGTTTATATGAAACAGTATTTATCACATCACTTCAGTGGTTTGATCTGTACTATAAATTGAACAGTTGTTTCATCTTTATACTAATAAATAAAAATCAAAATACACTTGGATGATTATTAAGCTCCTCATCTTGATTGTTTGGGTATAGTATTCTTGAAATTAGTTCAAACATTTGATTGTTAAAAGTTATCCACTGCTGAAATACAACCTCTGTTTCTTCAATCTCCGTGTTGACCACTGACTGACCAAACATCAGTGTTTAAAAAACTGTTGGGTATCCACTGATAGGAAAAAATAGCCACTGCTCACTTTTTTATTGTTGACATCCACTGATATTGACCATCAGCGGTTTCCCTAAAAAACAGTCACTGCTCACATTTTTATTATTGATGTTGTTAATTAGTGATAGATTGAAATTATCAAATGAAAACTAGAATTACAATCAAATTACCATTTTACCTAATCGTTACATTCCAATGACATAAGAGTTCCTCCAACATTGTTTTCATGATAAAATTTAAAGTTAAATTAAAAAATAAAAAAAAATTCTTGATGACTATTTGTTGCAAATCAAATCAGATAAAAAAAATTCTTGATGACTATTTGTTGCAAATCAAATCAGTAATTAATGTTAATTTCTTGAGCTTTGGACATTTGAATTAAGCAAAATGTGAATTTCAAATTGACGGTTATTATCTCTTAGTTAAAGTTAAAATAAAATTTAGAAAAGTCATTATGACAATTGCTTTCAAATCAAGTCAGTAATTACTGATAAGATCAGTAATTTTGAAATTCAAAATATGCAAAATGGTAATTTAAAATTGATGTTCTCTCTCTTTTTTTTCCTACTTTGCATATCATTTCTAATATTTAATTACTTTAATAAAGCAGCATATAAGGATATACACTACTTACCTTTGAAATTACATTTGCCACTGCATTCAATTAAAATTTTTATTGGAGAATCAGTAAGCTTGAATTCCAACCTTGATATTTTTTTTAAGAACATCCATGCTTATTGTATTATCATATTACGTTTAGCAATAGTTATGTGCAGTCTTCAAATGGAGGTTGCAAAGGTTAGCATGCTTAACGATCTTAATACATTCTCAAACAACTATTCGATTAGAGTGAAGATTGTTAGCATTTCGAAGAAGATGATGAATGATAACAAAAATGAAATATATCGTCTTGATATGATCTTCATGGATGAGATGGTACCGTATATATTTGTCTTATAATTTTTTTGGATATATGAATATCCAAATGTTATATACACGTTTTTTATTTAATCGGATGTTTCATATTCTTAGGGAACTATGATAAAAGCCAGTTGTCTACATAAGATGCTAGGAAAATTCAAAGACTTCATTCAGTTGGATGAATGTCTTCTTATCATCAAACCGTCTCTTGCTACTAATAAGTCCTCTGCTAAGTATACCAAAAGAAATGACAAAATATCACTGTATTTCTATACTTCTGTTGAGAAATGTCTTGACTGGTCTGGACCGAAATACCGTTTTAATTTCGTTAACCTCAAGGATGTTGTTAAAAATAAAATTGAAGTTAATATAGTTATTGGTATGAAAATCACTACATGATATATATTATTGTTTTGTCTTATTTTTTTTCATGTTATCTCTTCTTAATGTTGTTTTCTTTTAACAATATATTTTTGTTTATAGATTGGATTGGTTATGTGGAAGTATGTTTCAATCTAGAGGATACATCAAAGAAGGATGGGAGCAAGAGCAAGAGACTTAATCTTAGACTTGAAGACCTTGAGTGAGTTCTTTTTATTAAGTTGTTGCATTTTAACGTTTAAAGCATTACAAGGTTGCTTGATGTTATTATGTTTTATGTTAATATTTTAGAAGCCAAAAGTGTCCGGTTACTTTGTGGGATGGTTTTGCTATTGACATGTTTGCTTACATGAATGATAAGAAACAAGAGAAATATGTTGTTATCCTTTGTCATTTTGGTATGGTCAACCTTTACAAAGGTACAATTTAAACTTAATTAGTTTAATTTTTTTATTATTTAGTAATTTATCTTTATATTTATTTATATGTTTTAAATTTGACTCTATTTATATTGATCTACATTTGGTTTTATTTTTAAATTTAGGCAAGCGTGGAGTTACAAACGGGTTTGAGCTTAGCAGACTTTTTATTGACACTGACATTGAAGAGATATCCTCTTTTAGGAAGAGGTATAGTTAGTAATATGCATATAAACATTGAACAATATTATTTTGTACCTACATTTACTTTTTACGTTTTAATTTGATCACATGAATCTGTTTAGGTATGTAGAGAAAATTTCTGCTTCATCTTCATCAAATGAGCATGTTGGTTCAAACGTTATCTCAAGTGTTGAAGATGAGTTTCTTAATAACCTTGATTTCATGCTTATTGGTTTCCTTGGAACCATATCAACGGTGTGTATTTTCTTATAAGTACTTTACATGCTGAGTTTTTTTATAGTCTTTTTTAAGTATTATTATTTTTGTTTGATATTGATAGACAAAGAAGGTTTTGGTTCTTAGCACAATCACAGCTATATGCACTGATAAACTTTGGTATTACAATGGTTGTAACCACTGTAAGTCAGGTGTAGAGGAAATATTTGTAACGAAAGAAAATGTGGATGGTTCATTTGATGTTGATCATGCAAAATCTTTGGTGTGTACAAATGATAAATGTGAAGGAGTCGACATCTATTCTATTCCGCGGTTTGAGATTACAGTTTTATTTCCTTATACTAAATACTAATATGAACCACACTTTTGTTATTAGTAATACTAATGTTTTCATTTGTTTTTAACTTTGATAGGTTCAAGATACCTATTAGGGTGCAAGACTCTTCCGGTACTGTGTCTTTGACACTGTTTGATTTCGAAGCTTACAAGATTCTTAAGAAAACTGCCAAAGAGTTACTTTCAATCCAAGATCAGGTAACAAATACATGCATTCAGTTATATGGCCATGTAGTAAATATAATTTAAAATCAATTTTTTATAAAATTGTATGTTCTCAATTATGGAATCATTCTGCTCATTGTAATTTATATTAATTTTTATAAAATCATAGGTGTTAATTCTGGAGAGATACCGAACAAATATCCTGAGATTTTTGACACATTGATTAGAAAGAGGTATGCGTTCATCATAAGTGTTAAAGACTATAACATTGAGCATCAGGTTGAAAACTATGGTATTTCAATGGCCACTAACGATGATGAGATCCTTGCCGCGCTCTACGCCAAATTCAATCTTAACCAGGTTTAAATCTTCATTATGTCATTCTTTTCATTTCATAGTCATATCGTTTTGAAATAGATTTATACCATTGTGTGTATTTTATGTTATTATGTATTATGTACTTAAAGCATGAGCAGTCCGAATCGTTGGATGTTCCAGATTCCTGCAGTTTGTCTACTCCTGTTGACCTTATGAAGGTAATATAAGAATTTGGTTATTTGTACTAAATTTTTTGAAACGTTAATACTTATTGTCTTTTTATATCAGGATGAGATGTCATGCTGTGGTGACAATGTTACACCTGCATCCCAAGCACTTGTAGGCACTAAGAATCCCTCTTCTGATGAAACAAAACGTAATATTCGTGAAGTGTGCGATGTGGATGACGCATTAGGTTGCTCCTCGACAAAGCGCCGCATCAGTGATGAACTGTCTCAGGATGAAGATGCTGGTGTTTCGACACTTTTGATTCCAAAGATTGAGAAATAGTTTTTTCTGTATTTTCAAATACATTTACGTGTTGATTTCATATGTTGTTGCCATGTTGAACTTATGGTTTTCGTTTTGTTGCTTTTGGGTGTTTGGTGTTGTTATGTTTTGGACTGATTGTGTGGTTTTGAATTCCTGAAAACTTATCTGCTTATTATACTGCTATGTTCTAATATTATAATGAGTATGACATTTCTTTGCATATTATAATGTATATTGTTAAATAAATATTGAGAAGTTCAATAGTCAATATTTATGTTTAAAACTTATGTGTATGAATAGGAGCAACAATTTATAATATATATTGTATAAACCCAAATAACAACTTTTTTATCTACAAACATTTGTAATCTTTAAGCAATTTTAATCATATTTTCTTATCTCATAATTTATATAGGATTATCAGTGGATGTGGTTGTTCTTTATTGGTTTTTACCGTTATCCCTGCCCACTAAGATTTAATAAGTATCCGTCATATATTACAGTTTATAAAAAATATTTAATTTATGTCTGTTTCTCCCATTAACTTATTTAAGTAATCTCATTCAATAGCTTTTTTATATACTTCAAATTTTATCTAAGTCATTCAAAGTATGTTGTTCAGAAAAATCGTAACCAAGTAAGAAGCGTAAATTCAAACCTATTTTATTTGGTTTTTTGTTCGGTTTATCGATCCACGTTTTATTTTATTTGTTTTGTTTGGTTTATTTGGATAACTGAAAAAATACCGTTTAACTTAATTATTTATTAAATAAAGATAATAACATTTTATTTTAAAAATCATATACAAATAAACCATAAACATAACCGATGAACATCCGATTTACATTCCACAAAGATTATAAAATTTGTTGTTAAGTTTTTTATCAATGTAATAGATAGCTTGGAATAATTCATTCAATAATTTCAAACAATTCTATTTTGCTTTTCATGAAATGATTTTTAATTACAAAATGATAAAATGGAATATTATAATTTATTGAGGTTGTGTTAATCCCTAGATATGACATATTGTAATTCAAAATTTAAAAACCACTATTTTCTTCTATTTTTTTAATGTTCCTGATCTTTTACTCTTTCTTCTTTTGAATCCTTCTCCTTCTCTCATGTATGCAATGCCAAAGAATTCACGTTCATCTTCTACAGCTGCTAATTCATCTCAACGAAATTTACACAGTAAGTGAAATTATAACTTCTTAACTCATCATTTCCCAAATCAAAATCAGCTTTTAGATTGAAATCATAATTCTACTTGGTTTTTTTGTAGGTCCTCTTATGAGAACTCCTGTTTCAAATATCTCTAATAGATCTCCTCTTTCAGATATCACAAATGGTAATAGCTCTTGAATTTGATTATAAGTATACTTTTTTCCGTTTTATGTTTCTAAGTGGACTGATTCTTGTGTTTCGTACATATTATACTTTCTCTGTTATTTAGTTACTTCACCGAATGAAAGGCGTAAGCTTCGAAAATTAATACTTGATAATAAGAAATTAAAGAATGCATCGTCATCATCAACAAATGTTCGTAACATCTTTTCTGACAATGCAAATTTGGTCGAATGTTCTGATACTACGGATCAACATATGTAGTCCATTGCATGTCGAGCAGTTAGAAATGCTACTGGTTCTTTAATTTCAACTATACCATGTTTTTGTATTTTGTTTCTTTATTATTTGTTTTGATAAATACATTACTAAACCACATACCGGTACTAACATGAATGTTTTAATATTGGATGTTCATATAACGGCATAAACATAGGTACACCTCTAGATAGCAACCATCGATATTCCATTACTTCTAGCATTATTAGCAGTAACAATCAGCCGATATTGGGTAGTAACTCTACGCTTACACGGGTGTCTTCTGGTAAACGTAACCTCAAGCGCAAGAAACGTGATAATACTCCTGTACCTATGCTCACTTTGGATTCAGATCAAGACAATGTGTTCTTGTGCACTGATGAAGATCCTTATAAAGGGATATCTAAAGGTTTTAATCTATTTTATTGTTTTAGGACATTTGTTGTGTTCCACCTGTAATATAACTCTCAATCATTTTTGAACAGATTATTTGGACCATGGTGACCAAGTGCTTACATGTCAGCTTTGTAGTGCAAACTTATGGACACCAGAAGGTGGAAAAGGTCGTTTAACTATAAATAAGCTATGTTATAGTATGTGTTGTGGGTATGGTAAAGTTCAGCTACCGCCTTTAAAGGATGCACATCCGTCTTATCAAAATTTGTTTTCTTCCTCAAATGCAAAAAGTAAGTTCTTCCTGAAGAACATAAGACGATACAACTCTATGTTCTCTTTTACATCTACGGGTGGAAAGCTTGATTCTAATATCAACAAGGGCAATGCTCCATTTATATATCATATCAGTGGCCAAAACTATCATTGCATGGGGAGTCTTAAACCTCCAGATGGAAATGAAGCTAAGTTTTGTCAGCTATACATACATGATACCGAAAATGAAATAACAAACAGACAGGCATTATTCAGGTACGAGTGATTTCAAAGTTCTATTTTTATTCTATTAAAGAACAACTAGAAATTTAACCATTTGTAGTTCACTATCAGTTGTTAAGTACCATCACTTAATCCTTAATCACTGATTCTCTATCCACTGATTACTACAACAGCAGTTGTTAACCATTAGTAGTTCACTATCAGTTGTTAAGTACCATTAGTGTTTTAATCACTAGCAGTGCTTACAAGTTTTTCATCAGCTGTTTCACTTAACAGTAGTTTGCTTTATTCATTTTAAATTCTTGACTGGTTGTAGGTAAACTGAAGAGAAAAATGCAACTTGCGTCCCTGTGGTATGTGTGAAACATCAACCTGAGCACCTAAATTCATTTTTTGGTTTTTTGAGCCCCTGAGCTTATAAATTCATAACAATTTGAGTTCCTCCGTCACACTTCCGTCTGTTTGACTGTTTGAGCCAGGGGTAAGATCGTCTTTTGGATTTCTTTCCCTTCTAAAAACCCCAAAATTCATTATTAAGACCTAAGTTAAACAGTTAAGCATCAAACATGGACAAAACATATTACTAAGTTAAACAGTTAAGCATGATTACAATTAAACCCAACATAAATGCACACTTGCATTATGTTAAACATAGAATACGGAGACAAAACGTCATACCAAGAAAGATAGAAGGATATCCAACTTGGTATACTTGACGGAACTTACAGTTACAGACTCGATAACAAAAGACCGTAACATACAACGAGTTTTTGAATTTCTTCGTGATGAAAACTCAAGGAGTGAGTGGTGCACTTCGAAATGTAGCTGATGACCCCCTTTAGTGTAGCTCTTCGATTTTCCTTGAAATTCCAAAGCTCGCTAATTACATATCTGCCACTGGGGTTATATTCATTCATATGCACCAATCAGCTTATCTTTTAGCAATTGATCATTCTGATCAATCACTTCCTTATGTGCACCGCACCATCTTCCAGGAGGTTGTCAAGTGTTCTCGCCAATGTTTTCGTAGTTGGTGTTTTGCGTATCTTTACATCCGCAACCATTTTGTACAATAAAAACATCCACAGTAAGACGGCTGATACAGTACTTTAATAATGCATATATGTATACATATATGATGAACCCAGTATGAGGAACCCAAAACACAGTTGATCTCATATCAAGAAAACAAATTCAAATGACCAATATGAGGAACCCAAAACACAGAGTCTTTAACCAACTTTATATGAGAAAGAAAACAAAAACCATACCCAGATTTCAACATGAACAACAGAGACTTAAGAAACCCAGATTTCAACATGAACAGCAGATACTTAAGAAACCAAACCCTGTTGTAATCGATTGTATATTTTAAACATTTCAAACAAACTATAACACAAAACCAATATTAGATTAACGCCAAAAACTAAAAACCCAGTGAAACACCCTAACATGTAATAACTCAGAAACGACGCAGCGGAATTATGAGTTCAAAAATTTCTTTATCCATTAACGACATTACATACGTAAGGGATAAATTGTAACTGTCAAAGTCTTATAAATAAGTTTTACAACATTCATACTTAAATTAATACTTCAAGACGATGCATAATTTAAACCATGTGACTACTTTTCCGTACAACCCTTGCTCCGTGACTCGATCAACGGTTACTTATCTTCGGTAGTAGTAGCGGTAATTCGTGCGATACCTGTGGACATCACATACATCATAACCATTAGTCATTAACAACATCATACAACATGTTTCTCATATAGTCCAATAATGAATAACATTTAACAGTAGGAACTTTAATTCGTTCAACTATCCTTTCGTATTTTCTTGTTCCGAATTCGACTTCGATACTTCATGAACTTGGTGTTCATGTACCTGCATTTCATTCCAACCTCAAACACACCATTAGCAATCATTAATGCTAGAACATAATGAAACCATTCCAAACGATTCCTTCACATACTTATAACATCTCGCATCCACAAACGTATACGTTCCTAATTCCTACATACATACAACATATACACCTACATACATACGCACACACTCACATTCACATACACACACATAGACATGAGCCCTCGCTTACTACTTTTATTCACTTAATCTTGCATTTCTTATCGTAATCACAACTTCCGTGGTATAAGTTTTATACTTACCATACTGCATGCCCACTCATTGCTAGACTGGATTACTTATAATCTTTCTTTTCTAACACGAAAGAAAAATACATACTTTCACTATCCGGAGGCTCATAACATCACTTGTGTTTCAAACCGGCTTTAATATAAATTAAGGGAGATCGAAAATCATTAAAACATCGAGCCCGGATGCGAAATCAAACAAGAAAACCAAAATTTGCCAGCTATCTGGCGCTCGGGGGGCGCGACAGCCGTCGCGTTGCGCGACGGTAATACTGATTCGCTGTCGCGTAGTGCGACAGCCCTATTTCGACAGAAACTTCAATTTGTTGCTGCAAATTCCCAGCTATGAATTCCAAGGGTATTTTCGACTTACAATTTGCATAACTTTTGATCTACGAATCCGATTAAGATTATTCTTTTTCCTATGCGTTGGTAAATCGATTTTCTAACATATGAGCTTGTAATATAACATCCAAACAATGAAAAATCTTAACTTAAAGCCTTTGGCTCTACATACTCGTTTCGACTATTTAACCCATTCATATTTTTATTATTAAAACATGTGTGTCTCGGATATTCCTCCATCAAATTGCTCACAATTTATTTCTAGTTGTCCGTAAGACTTGTCCTTACATTATGGGCTAAACGTCCTTACCCGGGTCCTTAATCTTTATGCGTTTCATTAGCATTGCGAAGTTTATACACATTTATTCGACCCGTTCTTATTTTGTTAAACCATTCTTTTATTTAAGGTCAAAAGCTAAGTCTTTTGACCATTAACCTAATTCCCCATTCTCGATTGGCGCACTTATGTGCAATTCTACCCATTACCCGGTTACAATACCGTAGCATTACTTAGACATCAATCCGTCATATCATTACAACTTTATATTGTCCCGTTCGGTCTTCTTAGCTAAAATTACCGATTTCATACAACCAAAACCATACCAAACTTCAATCATCATCATGCTCAATTAACTAAGGCTACCTCACTTAAACAAAATGATAAGTGATTACGGAAATCACTTACTTCGTGCGTTCGAGTTCATGCATAGCTTCCATATTTACCTTTGACCCATTGCCCTTCAATGCTCGTGTCCATGTTGACATGGCTCCTACGCTTTCAGGTTATCATCAACACATTCTTGTTAGCATACATCATTTTACTTGATAACGAGCATACATTTGCATAATTTCATATTCATCTTGCATTAAACATTCATTCACTAACATGTATAGCTTATTTCACTGAAAATAGGCTGTTTGGGGACGTCCGTTTACTGTACTTACGAGCTTGCAAAAATTACAATCGTTTTATGCAGCGTGCCCCTCGGAGGGGTTATCCTTGTGTTAAATTTTTAGAGTCTAACTCTCTAACAAAAATTTATAAAAATTCATTTACTAAGCTGCAATCAGATTCGTCACTTCTGACTGCAGCTTACTGAAAAATTCATTTAAAATTCCTCGTTTATCCGATTGACGAAATTCCAGTTGGAGATCTTTTTAATCACCTGAAGCTACATACAGTAAAACTTTTAGATCATAAGTCAATTCCTAAAGTGAGTTATGACATTCGTAATGGGCTGCAAATTCTGCCAGAAAACGCAGCCTGAACCTTCGATACAGAAAAATTCATAAAACGTTCATTTTTCGTCGAAAAAATGCAATTCCAGTTGGGTTTGAAAGTTTTTTCCTAGGAGTTCATCACAAACTCAATAAACATCAGTTTTTACAAGATTTGACCCAGTTACAGCCGATTACATCCGGGTGTAACTTTCTGGACAGCTTTAGTTTTCATCCAATCTTTTCTAAATATCTCTCATTCTAACTTCACCTAGACATTTCATCATACACCTTGTGTGCATACCACCAATAAAGCACATGATACAAGTACATTCTTCCCTAATTCATTCTTTGATTAGCATAAACATCCTTAATTTCTCAATTTGCCATCCTATCTATAAACATCAAATTCTAATTCAGTTACTCATCAAGGTTTCATCAACATTTTGCTTCCGTCACCAACATGTCACACCCCGTTATTTCCATGTATTACCGGTGGGCCCGGTGGGGAGTATCATGACGTAGTTGATATCATAGACAATTTATATTATTATAGTTTAATACACAGCGGAAGTCGAAATATAAAATCATCACAAACCTAATAAAAAGTAATATCAAAGTATTACAAACGGACTGTACAGGATCCACAGGCGGATCAAAAGGTTAAAATGGATCATTGTTCAACAGACTTTAACATCTTAAGCTTGCAAGACTCTTAGGTGATGCTAGGAGTAGCCAGCCTATTCTGTATAGTACCTGTACTTAGCCTTTTTGGGAAAATACGTCAGTTTACACTGGTAAATACAATTAACCGACTCATTTTGAAAAGAGTTTAAAAAAAAGAAAATTTGGTTTAAATGCACGAGGCACAAAATATCTTTTATAACTTGGGACAATTATTTAAAAATAATCTTGTATACAGTTTTACTTATTTGTCGTCTGTCAGGGCCGGTTAGAAGAGCCGGACAAGATTAACTGACACACCACAGGTATAATGCCCACAAGGTTGATTCCTTTAAGTGGGTTACCAGTTTTTACATATGCAACTGTCAGGTGTATGCCTACAACCCGTGCTTAGGTCGTGGCCATTTCAATGAATGATGCCAAGGATATCCGGGACATGGTCATTAACCCCCCAAGGGCCATATACCAAATAAAACAGATTAAAACGGGGTATGTAAATATATTAATCACAATCCGATTTAAACAACTACATACCCGACCAAGCGGTATTATTATAATAACGTATCCCAAGCCCGTATAGGGAAAATAAGTTAAAAGTATTTACCTGAGCAAGTATATATCACAAACAGCGAGTGCAAGTAGCTTTTACCAGGCTCCTAATCTGGAATGAAGGTTTTTAATAACCTATTAGATTCCTAACGGGTCTTAATTAAGCTTAGACTTAGACCGGTTTGTTTTAAAGGAAGATACGGTTCAAAACGCACGATTAAGCGAAGACCAGATTAGAATGTGGTTTAGACCCGAAAATCTCGTATACTTGTTTAATATGGGTAAACTAAACACATTCTGGATTTTGAGATAAAAATGATAAGGTTTGACCCGTTTCGGCTAATTTATGCAAACTAGTTACATAAACCGCGCCGAACGCGAATAATGCGTAACGGGTAACCAAATGGGTCATGAACAGGTTTCCTAAGTTAATATGCCTTAGATATGTTATGATGTCAGTAAGATACCTTCCATTATGCCCAAAATGGATTTAAACTCAAATTATGCCCCGTAGGGGTATTTTGGTCATTTTAAAGCTTATAAAAGAGTTTAAATAATAATCTGAGTTTTAGGTCTGATATAATCAGTAAAAATATTTATTTTTATAAGTCATAACAGTAGGGTATTGAATATATGTGAAATTTATCTTTTATAACCAAGCTATGCACCGTAGAGGCATTTTGGTAATTTCACATAGGCTTTAAAGGTCAAAATTATAATTCTGAGTTCAAAACTTTTGCTTACTGTTAAATTATAAAAATTTACTTAAAACTTCAATAGGTATTAAGTTTCATATGCCAAAAATAGTTTTAACCCATACTATGTGCTTAAAACGCGTAAAAGTCGGTTTTAAGCGATTTTCGGGTTTAAATAGGAAATCTGAGTTTTTGATCAGTTTATAAAATTCAAAATATTTTATTTATCATATAAAATCAGTAGCAAAAAGTTTGGTATCAAAATATTATGTAAAACTCATTTTATTCAAGAAAAGGGAATAACCGACAATTACCAAATTAAAGCTACGACCCTATGTTATGCTCAGCCTAAAAATAAATAAAAATCTTCCAAAAATCCCAAAATATTATATTACACCAGTGGGTAAAAAGTTTGGTGTCAAAATTTGTGTTTAGATAGGCTTTATGCTAATTACGACGTTTAATTAATAAAAAGCTTTCTAATTACGCTATTGAGCATAACACTTAATCTAGACCTCCAACTGATGTCTAATTTTTAGGACAAGTTTATAAATCAGTAATAAAGGTTTTTGTCCTCTCAAATTTTCAAAAATCTCGTTTTAAGGTCAAAAGAGCGTTATGGTCAATATTTAGGCATATAACGGAAACATGCATATGAATCGAATAACTAATGAACCAAGTTGTATAACCTCAGAGGGTTACACTAATCTATAACCTGGTCCTAATAGAGCTCTAAGGCATTTCTAAAACATGCTACATTGGGCCAGAACTGAAAGTCAAAGCAAAAGTCTACTTTTGCGACTTTCGGTTCCGAACTGAGCTTAAACTGAAAATTGTCGGGTTGAACATGTTTAGACATGTTCTTACATTAATTACCAAGTTATATGAGTGATAAAACAGGTTCCATGGCTTCTACATTGTTAATTATGTGTTTAGGCGAAAATTTGCTTTCTGTTGACTTTTTTTATAATTAACTTTGACCCGACAATTGACCTAGTTAGAGTGGGAATCAGAGGGTGCCCTTTTAAGGGTTTATTACCCACATAAATACCAACTCAAAGATACTTTCAATTCGATAATTGACTGGACCATTAGTGATTAATCACTAAGTCAAACCTTAATTACGAAGGGTTTGACTTTAGGCCATTAAACTAAATAAACTGAATTAAGAAAGGTCAAGGACACTTACTGAAGTCCTTCATAAGAAATCTATTACACGTTTAAAGCTCATGACATGTGTCGATACTATATTGGACATGAATTTACGAGGTGTTACATCCTCACCCCCTTAAAAGAAATCTCGACCTCGAGATTTACTGAAATAATTGAGGGTACTTCTCTTTCATTGTGGACTCTACCTCCCACGTGTACTCGGGACCTCTACGGGCATCCCATTTAACTTTTACAATCGGTACCTGCTTCCTTCGAAGCTTCTTAACCTGTCGATCCTCGATCGACAAAGGTTTTTCAACAAATTTCAGGCTCTCATCTATGTGCCCATCCGTATGTGGTATGACTAGAGATTCATCAGCTAGACATTTCTTCAGATTGTAGATGTGGAATACGTTATGAATACCACTAAGCTCTTCAGGCAAGTTTAACTTATAAGCCACTGTTCCGGCACATTCGATAATCTCAAATGGTCCTATATACCTTGGGCTTAACTTACCTTTCTTACCAAATCGCATCACCCCTTTCCAGGGTGATATTTTAAGCAAAACCTTATCACCTACCTCGAACTTTAGAGGTTTACGCCTTTCATCTGCGTAGCTTTTCTGCCTATCTCTGGCAGCTTTGAGACGATCTCTTATCTGTACGATCTTGTCTGTCGTCTCCAGGACTATATCAGGTCCTGTGAGTTGGACATCTCCAACTTCTGCCCAGCAAACGGGCGTTCTGCACTTCCTTCCATACAAAGCTTCAAAAGGTGCAGCTTGAGTACTGGAATAATAACTATTATTGTATGAAAATTCAATCAATGGAAGATGATCATCCCAGCTTCCTCCTAAGTCAATAACACAAGCTCGTAACATATCTTCGAGAGTCTGAATAGTACGTTCGCTCTGACCATCCGTCTGAGGATGATATGCTGTGCTGAAATTTAATCGAGTGCCTAGGGATTGTTGAAAACTTTTCCAGAAATGCGACGTATACCTCGTATCCCTATCGGAGATGATAGATACTGGAACTCCATGGAGAGATACAATCTCATCCACGTACAGCTGAGCTAACTTATCTGAGCTGTGTGTTTCCTTAATAGGTAGAAAGTAGGCTGACTTAGTCAATCTATTCACTATAACCCATATAGTATCATTTCCTCGCTTTGTCTTCGGTAACTTGGTGATAAAATCCATAGTCACCATTTCCCACTTCCAGGTGGGAAGTTCAGGCGGTTGTAGCAAACCTGACGGCTTCTGGTGCTCTGCCTTAACTTGAGCACATGTCAGACATTTGGCCACATAAGTGTCTATAGACTTCTTCAAGCCTATCCACCAATAATTTGCCTTCAAATCCTGGTACATCTTGTCACTTCCAGGATGAACAGAATACTTGGAACTATGGGCTTCCTGAAGGATCACTTCCCTAAGTCCTCCATAGATTGGAACCCATATTCGTCCATTCAATCTTAGGATTCCGTCCTTGCCACATGACAACTGTTCTGTAGTGGCTCCCAGTTTTTCATTTGGATAGTTAGCTTCCAACACAGCTTCCTTCTGAGCGGCTAATAATCTTTCATTCAAGCTGTTCTTTAATTCAATGCTCTTGGCATTGATTCTGATGGGCTTTACCCTTTCCTTCCTACTTAAGGCTTTGGCAACCACATTTGCCTTGCCTGGATAGTATCTGATTTCACAATCATAGTCATTTAACGTCTCCATCCATCGACGCTGTCTCATGTTTAAGTCCTTCTGATTAAACAAATGCTGAAGGCTCTTGTGATCAGAATAGATCACACACTTGGTACCATATAAATAATGCCTCCACAGTTTTAGTGCAAACACAACGGCACCCAACTCCAAGTCATGGGTGGTGTAATTCTTCTCGTGCACTTTTAACTGTCGAGAATCATAGGCAATAACCTTGCCTTTCTGCATGAGCACACATCCCATACCAGTGTGTGATGCATCACAGTATACCACAAATTCTTCTATTCCATCAGGCAACGTTAAAACAGGTGCATTGCTCAACTTCTGCTTAAGAATGTCAAAAGATTCCTGCTGCTTAGGATGCCAATCAAACTTGATATTCTTGCGGGTTAGTGAAGTTAGGGGTGCAACAATCCTTGAGAAGTTTTCAATAAATCGCCTATAGTATCCTGCTAGACCCAAGAAGCTGCGAATTTCTGTGGGCGTCTTCGGCTCTTGCCAATTCATGATAGCTTCAATCTTAGCGGGATCCACCTGGATACCACGCTCGCTAACCACATGTCCAAGGAACTGGATTTTACGAAGCCAAAATTCACACTTTGAAAACTTGGCGTAGAGCTTCTCATGTTGAAGAAGTTTAAGAATACAACGAAGATGCTTCTCATGGTCAGCTTGACTCTTTGAATAAATAAGGATGTCATCAATGTAGACGATAACAAATTTATCCAAGTAGGGTTTGCATACGCGGTTCATAAGATCCATGAACGCTGCTGGTGCATTAGTGAGCCCGAACGACATCACTAGGAACTCGTAGTGACCATAACGGGTCCTAAATGCAGTCTTGTGCAAATCTTCATCTCTAACCTTCAGTTGATGGTAGCCTGACCTCAAGTCGATCTTGGAGACGTAACTCGCCCCTTGTAATTGATCGAACATATCGTCGATCCTAGGCAATGGATATCTATTCTTGATAGTGACCTTGTTAAGCTCGCGATAATCGATGCATAGACGCATGGATCCATCCTTCTTCTTTACAAACAGGATTGGTGCTCCCCAAGGGGATGAACTAGGTCTAATAAATCCCTTGGCTAACAAATCATCCAGTTGAGTTCTCAACTCTTTCATCTCAGTCGGTGCTAGCCTGTAAGGTGCTCTGGCAATAGGTGCTGCTCCAGATATAATGTCGATTCTGAACTCCACTTGCCTATCCGGTGGTAAACCAGGTAGTTCTTCAGGGAATACTTCTGGATATTCTGCGATGACAGGGATGTCTTCAACCTTTGGTTTTGGTTCATCGATAGTTACTTGTGCCATGTAGATGACACAACGTTTCCTCAAACACCTTGATGCCTTAAGCACAGACACTTGCTTAGGCAACCCATACTGGGTGTCTCCCTGTATGGTAAGTGGCTCACCATACGAAGTTTTGATCACAACTTGTTTCTTGTCACAAACAATCTGGGCTTGGTTATGAGATAACCAATCCATGCCTATCACTATGTTGAAACCAGCTAATTTCAAAGGAAGTAAGGATAACGGAAAAGAGTGGTTCCTAATGGATATAAAGCGTCCATCTAATATAGTTGAGGCAGTTTCTATGGTACCATTGGCTAACTCTACTTCATATTTCATGCTTAGGGTTTTAACAGGCAGATTTAGCAATTTACAAAACTTATCATCTACAAATGACTTATCCGCACCCGAATCAAATAACACCCTTGCATAGACATCATTTATAAGGAAGGTACCTGTTATCACATTATCATCCTGAACTGCTTCCCGTGCATCCATTTGAAAGACCCTGGTGTCACACCCCGACCACGTAAAACATCAAATCATGGCGGAAACGTCGGGGAGTGTTGTAACAGAATTATTGTTCCACAACCATGGTAATTAAAATTACATTTTATTTATAAACCAAAGGTGGAATACATTGTCTCAAAACAAGAACCAAAGGGTACATCACATAATTTAAACTAGTTCTATCGTCATTTTAAGTCTCTAAGGCACAGGTCCGCCCTAGTGTGTCACGAACATCCTATGCAACAACTCCTGAAAACACATGTGAAAATAGGTACGTCAGCATAAAAATGCCTGTGAGATACATAGGTTTTGTGAAAATAGGATTCATGACTTTAGTTTAAAGAAAATGTTTAATAGAAATTAGTCATGAATCTTGTTAAGTGTTTTCATTGTAAATTATTTGAAAAATGTTAGCAAAATTAGATGATATGTATATATAAAAGAATAATGTATGGTTAAAAGAATAACCAAGTAAAATGAGTTTGTATAAATTGAGATATTTGTAAAACAATGTTTAAGTGAAAATGTGTTGTAAATGTAATATGTATAACTGAAATGGTTTAAATAACGCTACGATATGTAATACCATAAAAGCACTTATATATAGGAAGTACCAGCGGCGTATCCACCATGCTTTTATCATACTACATGTCGCCTCGTTATGTAAATCACTTACCCAAACAAACCACCAAAATGTAATGTTTAAACCAATTGTCAAATGTTTATGAGTAAACCAAGTCTATTGTCAATATAAACCATGTAATGTATAAGCAAAAGTCATGTATGGTAAGTAAAATGAGACTACTTAAACCACAAGCAAAAATGTACAAAACAAAGTATTTTAAATAAATCAAAAGTTATGTTTTATAAGATAAATACATGTTTTACTGATACAAACACTTATGCAGTAAGTTAACGCATACATTCAAGCCTTGAGACAGCATGATAACATTAGAGTAAAGATTATCAAAGAAAAATGTTTTCGGATTCAGTCATTCCTAACATCCAAACAAACCTAGGATGTCAGGAACGGGATTTGTCAAGTCCTATGGTACCATTACTTACTACCGAGCGGCGTAGCTAATGTTATTGAATGTAATTTAGTCCCGTTGAACAAACCAAATGCCATATCAAATTGTAAACATGTAATGAAAGGAATGTACTAAGTATGCTAAGTTAACATACAAAGTAGAAAAGTCATGTAAATCAATGTGCTAAATATGCTAAGTTAACATACAAAGCAAAAAAAGTCATGTAAATCAATGTGCTAAATATGCTAAGTTAACATACAAAGCAGAAAAAGTCATGTAAATCAATGTGCTAAATATGCTAAGTTAACATACAAAGCAAGAGAAAATGAAATTATGTACTAATAGTGTACTAATGAACATAGCAAGTATATGATATGAAAACATGGAAAGCATGAAAATAACAAGTAGGCACATGTGTTTCACCCCAAAACGTTTGGAAAACAGTAAAAGAGGGGTCTATGTACTCACTCGAGATTGCTTAGAAGTCCTAGGATAACCACCAAGCAAAGCTAGAAGATCACGGAATCAAACGGCACCTAATATAGGTAACTACGTTAATAAACGGACCTATTCGGAGGATCGGGTAGCATGAGGGTTCGTAATCCAAATGAGTGTGGGAACTCATGCAATATGGTTTAACAAGCCTACATACTAAAACGAAACTTATCCTAAGTGCTTTTGACCCGTTATGACCCGTTTAGGTAGCTTATGCTACTTTAACATGCTGTTTGCGTAAAACGCGTTCGGAATGCCTAACTAGCCCTATGACAAGTAAAATATGACTTAACATGCCTAATATTGTTAATAAATCAGTTTAGATGTCAAAAATTAAGTTACATAGGCTTAAAATGAATTTTGGCGTAAAAAGGGCATTTTGGTAATTTACCTAAGGCATACAAACTACTTATCATACAACTACTTAAACGAAGTGACCATAAGGTATAACCTCGGAAGGTTATTCCCTATATAATATGGTCACCTAATGTGTTTGGTCGAATCCTAATGATCGACCAAATGGGTCGGGTTCGAAAGCATAAGCGATTGTTTAGATCACTTACCTTTAGGACCCTAGACAAGCACAAATCTAAAAGTGACGAGCTAAACATGTCAAAACATGTTTAACAACTTTAGAAAATAGGTTTGGTATCAAAACAAACGGTTTTGATACCTAAAAGTAGTTTGGTTACAAAATACGCGAGAACACGCATTATGGCCGAAACTTCGACTCGTCACTGAGCTTAGATAACGTGGTAATCAGTAGGTATAGTCATTAGGGACTATAACCATCGTGATTACGCTCATGTTATGAAGTTCAAACGAACTTCGCATTGACCATAAACTAGTCAATGCAGAAAGTCAAATGCAGTTTGACTTTCAAGCTAAAAACGCATAAAAAGAACGAAGGAACACTTACAAAGGGTCCCCGCAAGTTTGATTATCCAAGTATTTCTCAGGTATGAAGTGTTTCTCACTTCAACTTAGAGAAAATCTTAGAAATCAAGTGGGTTGCAAGTGAACTATGGAGGGGTATTTATAGATGTAGTAGAGCCGTTAAGATCGTTCCTCATAAACCGAGATTCAATCACAGCCGTACACCTCATGCCCAAAGTTTTATAAAACCATTGGAGCCCCTAGATTAAGCCCATGGTTTGCTAAAAACCATTTGCAAGTGGGTTTTGAGTGTATAACAGCTGCAAACAGCTGTTTAAACAGCTTTTGCATTTCTGGGAGGGCCACACGGCCCACGTAAGGGACAACAGAAGCTTACGCGGCCCGCCTGGGCTGCACAGATCAGAAACAAGTTTCAAACAATGGCAGTTTCAGTCCCTGTTGGTGTTTAAAGCCATTTCCGACATGTTTAAGGCCTGTTAAGCCAACTTTAAGGCCCTAAAAAGATGCCAAAACATTGTGGACATGAAACATGCTCAAAAATATGCCGGATGTCGGTTCGTTTGGTCGTATGTTCGCGATGTTTGCTTAATTACGACGGAATACGCATAAGCGCGAAAAACGATCCAAATTGCGCGACGAAAGGATTTTTCTTATGCCAAACACTAAAATAAAATATTTTAGTGCTTACATAAATTTTTGGATGTCCGGATGTATTCAGAACGTAAGTTATGCGCGAAAATGCAAACTTATGCACTTTTTGACGCTTTTAGTACCTGAATGAGCATAAAGTTTATTTTAGCACACCGAACCCTTCAAAGCCTATTTCAAAGCCATGTAAAGGATATTTAGGGTGGGTTTAACTTATGATCATGTTCTGGAATGTTCGTTACAATTCAAATTGGCATACTTTCGCAGTTTGTCAAATTTAGTCCCTGTAAGCGAATTAACTTGATTTTGCCATACCAAAGCCTTCAAAACTTATTTCTAAGTTATGTAAAGGTTATTTAAGGTATGTTAAGTGTATGTTGAAGTTCCGGAGTGTTTTTCGCATTAAACTGATTACGTTTACGCACCAGCTTGCGTATAACTCTCCAGAAAGCGATATAGAGTTTGAATTTGAACAAAAGTCAAAACATGAAAAACATCAAACATAAACAAACAAACATTGTGATCAAATAACTTTATTTCATTGATAACTGAACTGATTACAAGCACAGATGTCACAGTCTCCCCTACTTGTGGAAATTTCGTCCCGAAATTTGTTTAGAGGAAACTCGTGGGAATAGATGTGGATACTTCGCCTTCATTTGATCTTCACGCTCCCAAGTAAACTCAGGTCCACGTTTAGATTTCCAGCGAACTTTAACCAAGGGAATGCGCTTGCGTTTAAGCCACTTGACTTCACGATCCATAATTTCCACAGGTTTCTCAACAAAATGCAGTGTTTTATCAACACAAATTTTGTCAAGTGGTATGTGGAGGTTCTCATCAGCTAAACACTTCTTGAGATTGGATACGTGGAAGGTTGGATGAACATTCCCAAGTTCTGGAGGTAATTCAAGTCTGTAGGCTACCTTACCGATTCTTTCGACGATCTTGAATGGTCCAACGTATCTAGGTGCAAGTTTTCCTGTCTTTCCAAATCTGATCACACCTTTCCAAGGTGAGACCTTAAGTAATACACGATCACCGACTTGAAATTCCAAGGGCTTGCGTCGTCGATCCGCGTAATTCTTTAGACGGCTTTGAGCTGTCTGATGGTTATCACGAACTTTCTTAACCTTATCAGTTGTCTCTAGAATGAGGTCAGGTCCAGTAAGCTGAGCCTCACCAATTTCATTCCAGCAGACTGGTGAACGACATTTTCGACCATAGAGAGCCTCGAAAGGAGCCATGTTGATGCTGGAGTGATAACTGTTGTTGTAGGAGAATTCAATCAACGGAAGATGTGAATCCCAACTGCCACCAAAATCGATCACACAAGCTCTAAGCATATCCTCCAAAGTCTGGATTGTTCTTTCAGTTTGGCCATCAGATTGTGGATGATAAGCAATGCTTAGATTAAGTTGGGTCCCCATAGCAGATTGCATGGTTCTCCAAAAACGAGAAGAGAAGCGAGCATCTCTATCAGAAATAATGTTCAAAGGAACACCATGTCGAGATACGATTTCATCCACATAAATTTTGGCAAGCTTTTCAGTAGAAAAATCCTCACGGATTGGCAAGAAATGTGCTGACTTAGTAAGACAATCAACAACTACCCAGATGGCATCATGACCTTTCTTAGTGCGCGATAGTTTGGTAATAAGATCCATAGTAATGTTTTCCCATTTCAAAACTGGACTCTCTGGTTGCTCCAATAAACCAGAAGGATGTTGATGTTCAGCCTTAACCTTAAGACAAGTAAGGCATTTTGAGACGTATAAGGCAATGTCTTTCTTCATACCAGGCCACCAATTCTGAGTACGAAGGTCCTTATACATTTTATCTGAGCCAGGATGAATAGAGTAACGAGACTTATGAGCTTCATCCATAAGCAAGGTGCGGAGATCATCTAGGCTTGGGACCCACAAACGGTCCATGAAATAATACGATCCTCCTCTTTCAGTTCGAGATCAGGCTTGATATGAAATGGTAATTCCTTACCCATCAATCCTTGTGAAACACAAGTATGTTGAGCCTGAGTAATGCGGGTTTGGATATCAGATCTGGCTTGAATATCAGATTGAACACGAACACAATGAAGCTTGACATGTTCTTTACGACTTAAAGCCTCAGCCACGACATTCTCCTTACCAGGATGATAGCGAATTTCGCAGTCATAGTCGTTTAGAAGCTCAACCCAACGTCGTTACCTCATGTTGAGTTCTTTCTAGTTGAAGATATGCTGAAGACTTTTGTGGTCCGTAAAAACCACACATTTTGTACCGTACAAATAGTGTCTCCAGATCTTAAGAGCGAAGACAACTGCACCCAACTCAAGATCATGAGTGGTGTAGTTCTTTTCATGCACCTTCAACTGCCTTGATGCGTAGGCTATGAATTTGTTCCTTTGCATCAGAACACAGCCAATACCCAATTAAGATGCATCGCAATAAACGACTAAATTATCATTGCCCTCAGGCAAAGTCAGAAAAGGCGCGTCACAAAGTTTCTGTTTCAAAGTCAGAAATGCTTCCTCTTGCTTAAATCCCCATTCAAAGGGTTTGTTCTTCTGAGTTAGAGCAGTTAGAGGAACTGCAATCTTTGAGAAGTTCTCTTTGAAACGGCGGTAATAACCCGCGAGACCAAGAAAAGAACGAACCTCGGTGGGTGTAGTAGGCATATCCCAATCCTTAATCGCACTGATCTTGGAGGGATCCACATGAATACCTTGTTCGTTAACAATATGTCCCAAAAATTGAACTTCCTTAAGCCAAAATTCGCACTTGAAGAATTTGGAAAAAAAGTTGCTCTTTCTTTAGGAGTTCCAGAGTAAGACGAAGATGTTGCTCATGATCAGCTCGCGTCTTAGAATAAATCAAGATATCATCAATAAAAACGATGATGAACTTATCTAAATAAGGCTTACAAACCCTATTCATCAAGTCCATGAAAACAGCAGGAGCATTAGTCAAACCGAATGGCATAACTGTGAACTCATAATGCCCATAGCGAGTGCGGAAAGCTGTCTTGGGAATATCTTCTTCATGTACACGAAGTTGATGATACCTAGAACGAAGATCGATCTTCGAAAAATAAGAAGCGCCCTGTAACTGATCAAAGAGATCATCAATGCGGGGTAGGGGATATCGATTCTTGATGGTAAGCTTGTTAAGCTCAGGATAATCGATGCACATTCTGAAAGATCCATCCTTCTTCTTGACAAAAAGAACGGGAGCACCCCAAGGTGAAAAACTAGGACGAATAAAACCTTTATCTGAAAGCTCCTGAAGCTGCTTAGATAATTCTTGCATCTCAGACGGTGCAAGACGATATGGAGCTCTGGAAATGGGATTTGCACCAGGTACGAGATCAATACGGAACTCGACTTGGTGTGCTAGGGGTAGACCAGGTAATTCTTCAGGAAACAACTCCGGATAATCTCGAACAACAGGAATATCTTGAATAGACTTACCTTTGCCTTTATCTGCTGTAACATGTGCCAAGAAGGCCACATAATTCTTTCGCAGATACTTCCGAGCCTGAGTACAGGACATGAGCTTGAGGCAACTAGCAGGTTTCTCACCACGAACCTGTAGGATCTCACCTGTCGAAAGTGGCACACGAACGATCTTCTCGAAACAAACTACCTCTGCGTGATGCTTGGCTAACCAATCCATACTCACTATAATGTCGAAGCTTCCAAGTTGCATTGGCGTGAGGTCAATAGGAAAAAGATGGTCGTTAAGGTTCAACTCGCAGTTGCGAAGAACGGAATCAAGAACAACGGGTTCACCACTAGCAACTTCTACTGTCAAGGGCTTACCTAGTCTTGTTCTAGACACGCGAAGCAATGGCTCAAAAGATACTGACACAAAACTCTTGTCGGCACCAGAATAAAAAAGAACAGATGCAGGTTGATTATTAACAAAGAACGTACCGTTAACCACTTCATTGTCTGCTTGCGCCTCTTGTGCATTCATATTAAAGACTCGACCCCGAGCCTAAGCCTGAGCTGGATTTGCATTCACCAATCTTGGGCACTGGTTACGGTAGTGGGTCAGATCCCCACAGTTATAACAAGAACCAGGTGGGTAGTGAGGTCGTGCAGCTTGACCTTGTTGCTGAGCAAGTGGCTGAGCAACTTGTTGAGCCAGGTTCTGAACTGCTCGATTCTGATTGGCAGGAATGCGGCATGTAGCAGCAAGATGACCAGGTCTTCCACAGTTGGTACATTGATGACACTGGAGGTGTGGCTAATGATGACCGATACACCTGTTGCACAAAGGTGCATTGCCAAGATAAGGTTTCTTGGCGAGTGGTTTCGCAGGCTGATTCGGTGCAGCTTGAGCCTGTGCAGTAACGGAGTAGTTTTGGGAAGCCTTTCGCTTCCTAGAACCCTTCGAGGAACCCGAATCCTTACCCTTCTTGTTTTTACCTTTCTTGCTATCCTCTTTGTCAGACGCTTGCTTCTTACCCTTGTCATAGTTTCTGTGCAACTTACCCTTCCGAATCTGTGACTCAGTCAATGTCGCTGCTAACTCGATCGCCTGACGGACTGTGGTAGGGTTACTACCAGTAACGATGTCTTGCACTGAGTCAGGTAGACCATTGATGTACCGTTCGATAGCCTTGTCGAGTGGGGTAACCATTGTTGGGCATAACAAGCTCAGCTCCTCATACCTATCAGTATACGGCCGATGCTCGCCACTATCCTATTTCAAGTCATCAAATTCCCTTTCCAAAGCTCGCAGTTCATGACAAGGGCAAAACTCCCTCATCATAAGAGTTCTAAGTTCAGCCCATGTTTGTGCTAGAGCAACTTCTGCACCACGGTCTCACATAAACCCGTTCCACCATGTAAGCGCCCTCTTCTGAAACACGCTTGAAGCAAACTCGACCTTCCGATTCTCAGGACATAGAACATGACGGAATGTACTCTCAATGCTCTCGAACCATTGAAGGAGCCCAGTTGCCCCTTCAGAACCACTAAACTTGAGTGGTTTAGCCGAATTAAAACTCTTGAAGTTACAAGGAGCATTTTGATTGTTATTGGCTTGGTTCACCTGAGCTATAATGTTTGGGAGTGCGGTAGCCATGTGCTGTGCCAGAATATCTGCCATTTCGGCATTAGATAACGGGTTTTCACGTCGAGGAGGCATGCTAAAAAGTGGAAACATAAGAGGAAACGAGTGAGATGATTAGATGAAAGAACGAGATGAAACAAAATCAACGAAAGCAAAGATGGTGGTCATTCGTTTGTATCACAAAGCAAACAAACGACACACAGTGACTAATCAAAGTAAATGGGTCAAAAATAATGCATAGCAAAGACATGCTCGCCTATAAGTGAACACTCACCCCAAGAGTTCCCAGGTAAGAGTGACTGGTCCGATTATGTCGATTTGTACGAACACTCTAGCCTTAGACAGAAAACCCAGGGTACAGGCATTCACCATTCCAGTTTGCACGTGTTCACACTATTTAGAACCCAAAACTTTGACGAGATTTTGAAAACTTGGAAGGCACAAGGCCAAAAGAATCATTCAAAAATGGATGATAAATTTTCAAAATCAATTTGAAAAATCAAAAGGATTCAAAACCATATAATAAATCATTTAAAAACAGAGGATTGATTTTCAAAAATCGTTTTAGAAAATTGGGTTCTCGTTTTGGTGATCACCTAAGGATAGGTGAAGTGCACGTTTTAAGATCTAAACACAAGACAACTTGTGTTAGGGTCCTAGAAAGGTTATAGTCTAGGTCAAAGCATTACTAATAACCTAAATCCCTATAACCATTGGCTCGGATACCAACTCTTCTGTCACACCCCGACCACGTAAAACATCAAATCGTGGCGGAAACGTCGGGGAGTGTTGTAACAGAATTATTGTTCCACAACCATGGTAATTAAAATTACATTTTATTTATAAACCAAAGGTGGAATACATTGCCTCAAAACAAGAACCAAAGGGTACATCACATAATTTAAACTAGTTCTATCTTCATTTTAAGTCTCTAAGGCACAGGTCCGCCCTAGTGTGTCACGAACATCCTATGCAACAGCTCCTGAAAACACATGTGAAAATAGGTACGTCAGCATAAAAATGCCTATGAGATACATAGGTTTTGTGAAAATAGGATTCATGACTTTAGTTTAAAGAAAATGTTTAATAGAAATTAGTCATGAATCTTGTTAAGTGTTTTCGTTTGTAAATTATTTGAAAAATGTTAGCAAAATTAGATGATATGTATATATAAAAGAATAATGTATGGTTAAAAGAATAACCAAGTAAAATGAGTTTGTATAAATTGAGATATTTGTAAAACAATGTTTAAGTGAAAATGTGTTGTAAATGTAATATGTATAACTGAAATGGTTTAAATAACGCTACGATATGTAATACCATAAAAGCAGTTATATATAGGAAGTACCAGCGGCGTATCCACCATGCTTTTATCATACTACATGTCGCCTCGTTATGTAAATCACTTACCCAAACAAACCACCAAAATGTAATGTTTAAACCAATTGTCAAATGTTTATGAGTAAACCAAGTCTATTGTCAATATAAACCATGTAATGTATAAGCAAAAGTCATGTATGGTAAGTAAAATGAGACTACTTAAACCACAAGCAAAAATGTACAAAACAAAGTATTTTAAATAAATCAAAAGTTATGTTTTATAAGATAAATACATGTTTTACTGATACAAACACTTATGCAGTAAGTTAACGCATACATTCAAGCCTTAAGACAGCAGGATAACTTTAGAGTAAAGATTATCAAAGAAAAATGTTTTTGGATTCAGTCATTCCTTACATCCAAACAAACCTAGGATGTCAGGAACGGGATTTGTCAAGTCCTATGGTACCATTACTTACTACCGAGCGGCGTAGCTAATGTTAATGAATGTAACTTAGTCCCGTTGAACAAACCAAATGTCATATCAAATTGTAAACATGTAATGAAAGGAATGTACTAAGTATGCTAAGTTAACATACAAAGTAGAAAAGTCATGTAAATCAATGTGCTAAATATGCTAAGTTAACATACAAAGCAGAAAAAGTCATGTAAATCAATGTGCTAAATATGCTAAGTTAACATACAAAGCAGAAAAAGTCATGTAAATCAATGTGCTAAATATGCTAAGTTAACATACAAAGCAAGAGAAAATGAAATTATGTAATAATAGTGTACTAATGAACATAGTAAGTATATGATATGAAAACATGGAAAGCATGAAAATAACAAGTAGGCACATGTGTTTCACCCCAAAACGTTTGGAAAACAGTAAAAGAGGGGTCGATGTACTCACTTGAGATTGCTTAGAAGTCCTAGGATAACCACCAAGCAAAGCTAGAAGATCACGGAATCAAACGGCACCTAATATAGGTAACTACGTTAATAAACGGACCTATTCGGAGGATCGGGTAGAATGAGGGTTCGTAAACCAAATGAGTGTGGGAACTCATGCAATATGGTTTAACAAGCCTACATACTAAAACGAAACTTATCCTAAGTGCTTTTGACCCGTTACGACCCGTTTAGGTAGCTTATGCTACTTTAGAGCCGTTTACGTAAAACGCGTTCGGAATGCCTAACTAGCCCTATGACAAGTAAAATATGCCTTAACATGCCTAATTAAGTTACATAGGCTTAAAATGAATTTTGGCGTAAAAAGGGCATTTTGGTAATTTACCTAAGGCATACAAACTACTTATCATACAACTACTTAAACGAAGTGACCATAAGGTATAACCTCGGAAGGTTATTCCCTATATACTATGGTCACCTAATGTGTTTGGTCGGATCCTAATGATCGACCAAATGGATCGGGTTCGAAAGCATAAGCGATTGTTTAGATCGCATACTTTACGACCCTAGACAAGCACAAATCTAAAAGTGACGAGCTAAACATGTCAAAACATGTTTAACGAATTTAGAAAACAGGTTTGGTATCAAAACAAACGGTTTTGATACCTAAAAGTAGTTTGGTTACAAAATACGCGAGAACACGCATTTTGGCCGAAACTACGACTCGTCACTGAGCCTAGATAACGTGGTAATTAGTAGGTATAGTCACTAGGGACTATAACCATCGTGATTACGCTCACGTTATGAAGTTCAAACGAACTTCGCATTGACCATAAACTAGTCAATGCAGAAAGTCAAACGCAGTTTGACTTTCAAGCTAAAAACGCATAAAAAGAACGAAGGAACACTTACAAAGGGTCCCCGCAAGTTTGATTTTCAAAGTATTTCTCAGGTATGAAATGTTTCTCACTTCAACTTAGAGAAAATCTCAGAAATCAAGTGGGTTGCAAGTGAACTATGGAGGGGTATTTATAGATGTAGTAGAGCCGTTAAGATCATTCCTCGTAAACCGAGATTCAATCACAGCCGTACACCTCGTGCCCATAGTTTTATAAAACCAATGGAGCCCCTAGATTAAGCCCATGGTTTGCTAAAAACCTTTTGCAAGTGGGTTTTGAGTGTATAACAGCTGCAAACAGCTGTTTAAACAGATTTTGCATATCTGGGAGGGCCACACGGCCCGCATAAGGGACAACAGAAGCTTACGCGGCCCGCCTGGGCTGCACATATCAGAAACAAGTTTCAAACAATGGCAGTTTCAGTCCCTGTTGGTGTTTAAAGCCATTTTCGACATGTATATGGCCCGTTAAGCCAACTTTAAGGCCCTAAAATGATGCCTAAATATTGTGGACATGAAACATGCTCAAAAATATGCCGGATGTCGGTTCGTTTCGTCGTATGATCGCGATGTTTGCTTAATTACGACGGAATGCGCATAAGCGCGAAAAACGATCCAAATTGCGCGACGAAAGGATTTTTCTTATGCCAAACACTAAAATAAAATATTTTAGTGCTTACATAAATTTTTGGATGTCCGGATGTATTCAGAACGTAAGTTATGCGCGAAAATGCTAACTTATGCACTTTTTGACGCTTTTAGTCCCTAAATGAGCTTAAAGTTTATTTTAGCACACCGAACCCTTCAAAGCCTATTTCTAAGCCATGTAAAGGATATTTAGGGTGTGTTTAACTTATGATCATGTTCCGGAATGTTCGTTACAGTTCAAATTGGCATACTTTCGCAGTTTGTCAAATTTAGTCCCTGTAAGCGAATTAACTTGATTTTGCCATACCAAAGCCTTCAAAACTTATTTCTAAGTTATGTAAAGATTATTTAAGGTATGTTAAGCATATGTTGAAGTTCTGGAGTGTTTGTAGCGTTAAACTGATTACGTTTATGCACCAGCTTGCGTACAACTCTCAAGAAAGCGATATAGAGTTTGAAATTGAACAAAAGTCAAAACATGAAAAACATCAAACATAAACAAACAAACATTGGGATCAAATAACTTTATTTCATTGATAACTGAACTGATTACAAGCACAGATGTCACAGTCTCCCCTACTTGTGGAAATTTCGTCCCGAAATTTGTTTAGAGGAAACTCGTGGGAATAGATGTGGATACTTCGCCTTTATTTGATCTTCACGCTCCCAAGTAAACTCAGGTCCACATTTAGATTCCCAGCGAACTTTAACCAAGGGAATGCGCTTGCATTTAAGCCACTTGACTTCACGATCCATAATTTCCACAGGTTTCTCAACAAAATGCAGTGTTTTATTAACACGAATTTCGTCAAGTGGTATGTGGAGGTTCTCATCAGCTAAACACTTCTTGAGATAGGATACGTGGAAGGTTGGATTAACATTCCCAAGTTCTGGAGGTAATTCAAGTCTGTAGGCTACCTTACTGATTCTTTCGACGATCTTGAATGGTCCAACGTATCTAGATGCAAGTTTTCCTGTCTTTCCAAATCTGATCACACCTTTCCAAGGTGAGACCTTAAGTAATACACGATCACCGACTTGAAATTCCAAGGGCTTGCGTCGTCGGTCCACGTAATTCTTTTGACGGCTTCGAGCTGTCTGAAGGTTATCACGAACTTTCTAAACCTTATCAGTTGTCTCTAGAATGAGGTCAGGTCCAGTAAGCTGAGCCTCACCAATTTCATTCCAGCAGACTGGTGAACGACATTTTCGACCATAGAGAGCCTCGAAAGGAGCCATGTTGATGCTATAGTGATGACTGTTGTTGTAGGAGAATTCAATCAACGGAAGATGTGAATCCCAACTACCCCCAAAATCGATCACGCAAGCTCTAAGCATATCCTCCAAAGTCTAGATTGTTCTTTCAGTTTGGCCATCAGATTGCGGATGATAAGCAGTGCTTAGATTAAGTTAGGTCCCCATAGCAGATTGCATGGTTCTCCAAAAACGAGAAGAGAAGTGAGCATCTCTATCAGAAATAAAGTTCAAAGGAACACCATGTCGAGATACGATTTCATCCACATAAATTTTGGCAAGCTTTTCAGTAGAAAAATACTCACGGATTGGCAAGAAATGTGCTGACTTTGTAAGACGATCAACAACTACCCAGATGGCATCATGACCTTTCTTAGTGCGCAGAAGTTTGGTAATAAGATCCATAGTAATGTTTTCCCATTTCGAAACTGGAATCTCTGGTTGCTCCAATAAACCAGAAGGATGTTGATGTTCAGCCTTAACGTTAAGACAAGTAAGGCATTTTGAGACGTATAAGGCAATGTCTTTCTTCATACCAGGCCACCAATACTGAGTACCAAGGTCCTTATACATTTTGTCCGAGCCAGGATGAATAGAGTAACGAGACTTATGAGCTTCATCCATAAGCAAGGTGCGGAGATCATCTAGGCTTGGGACCCACGAACGGTCCATGAAATAATACGATCCATCTTCTTTCAGTTCGAGATCAGGCTTGATATGAAATGGTAATTCCTTACCCATAAATCCTTGTGAAACACAAGTATGTTGAGCCTGAGTAATGCGGGTTTGGATATCAGATCTAGCTTGAATATCAGATTGAACACGAACACAATGAAGCTTGACATGTTCTTTACGACTTAAAGCCTCAGCCACGACATTCGCCTTACCAGGATGATAGCGAATTTCGCAGTCATAGTCGTTTAGAAGCTCAACCCAACGTCGTTACCTCATGTTGAGTTCTTTCTGATTGAAGATATGCTGAAGACTTTTGTGGTCCGTAAAAACCACACATTTTTGACCCTTTTAGTCCCTGAATGACCATAAAGTTTATTTTAGCACACCGAACCATTCAAAGCCTTTTTCTAAGCCATGTAAAGGATATTTAGGGTGTGTTTAACTTATGATCATGTTCCGGAATGTTCGTTACAGTTCAAATTGGCATACTTTCACAGTTTGTCAAATTTAGTCCCTGTAAGCGAATTAACTTGATTTTGCCATACCAAAGCCTTCAAAACTTATTTCTAAGTTATGTAAAGGTTATTTAAGGTATGTTAAGAATATGTTGAAGTTCCGGAGTGTTTGTCCCGTTAAACTGATTACGTTTATGCACCAGCTTGCGTATAACTCTCCAGAAAGCGATATAGAGTTTGAATTTGAACAAAAGTCAAAACATGAAAAACATCAAACATAAAAAAACAAACATTGGGATCAAATAACTTTATTTCATTGATAACTGAACTGATTGCAAGCACAGATGTCACACCTGGCATTGGTCTTTTTGGCTTCTTCAGGCTTTTTGGCATATTTAGGGCAGTTGGTCTTGATGTGCCCTTTCTCATTGCAACCATAACAGGTCGCATCCTTTAACTTCTTGCAATCCAAAGTCTTGTGTTCTTTGGACTTGCAGATCCCACAACCAGTCGACTGCGACTACGACTTTGACTCAAACCTGCATTTCCCGAAATGACGTTTCTGGCAGGTTTTGCACTTAGGCTTTTCATCTACTTGCTGGTTACCCTTGTTAGACCCAGAATTCTTCTTGTGGTCTAAATTCCCTTTATGTCTCTTGTCAGATCGACTTGAGTTATCATCCTCACGTTTCCTCTTACTTTCTTCAGATTTCTTAAGCGATCTCAGCCTGACCGCATCCAAAGTAAGGGATAGAGATAGATCAGCTGCTGACCTAAAAGTAGCAGGTCGAGACACCTTCACACTGGCTTTGATTTCCGGGGCCAAACCCCCAATAAATCGGGCGATGCGTTTTGGTTCCAGTGTAACCAAGTATGGAACCAAACGAGACATGGTATTGAAACTGGTGAGGTAAGTCTGGCAGTCTAAGTTCCTCATGGCTAGGGTTAAGAAGTCAGCCTCGATCTTCTCAACTTCGTGTTGAGGACAATAATTTTCTTTGATTAGAGCAACAAACTGCTCCCAAGACATGCTATACAAATGGACTTTTCCAGCAGCTTGAATCAGAGACCTCCACCATGCTAGCGCTTCTCCCTTAAACGACTGAGATACGAACTTCACAACATCCCTATCAGCACAACTGCTGATATCAACCACGGTGTCCATTTCATCTAGCCAAGTCATACAATCGATGGCTTCTTTCTCCCCTGTAAAGTCTCTAGGCTTGCAGGAGACAAAATACTTATATGTACAGGACTTACCACATGGTTCTTGTTTGAGCTCAATCTTCTTCGGTGGAACACTATGAGCCTTAGAGTGAGTCTTAGGTTTAGAATGGGGTACTGATAAGGTCTTGCTTCGAGTACTACTGGATTCATTAAACTGCCTATCCATGGCCTTGGTAACAGCATTATCAATTAATGCTTGAAGTTCTGCACCAGTTACGTTGATTTAGGTGGTATCATGATTCTCCTTTGGATGACTGTTGACTTCTTCAGACTCAGCCATGTAGCTTGATTGCTACATAAAAGGACGACAATAATTTCTTAGAAGTATATAATAGATTTGTCATCTTGATAATTTATTAACCATGGTATTAAAGAACCATATTGGTTAATTTTTTAAGTAATTCATTCAGGATTTTTCATTAATAACCCTAAGTTAAATATAATAATGGCACAAAAGGCCAAGTCACATGGACATTTTTAAATTATAGGACAAGATCTTATAGGATCGAGGTATTAAGGCTTGAATCATAGTTCATTACCTTTCTTGACAGGGAGCTATAAGCTACGACTGTCTTTTGTCTTATATGACAATGATTATGGCCCGTAGGCATCACATCACGAATGGATGTTTAATAATAAAGAAGAAATTGGAATAATCCAATATAAGGATGACACGTGTGATTTTACGGATCACATCAGTCAGGAAAGTTAACATGTTTTCAGATGCTAAAAAGGATTTGAATCTCTTTAGACAGGTTTTACCATCATGGCCAGGTCTTATAATGACATGCAGGCTAGGTTATACCCTTTTAAGATTCTTATCTAATATTTAAAGGCAGATCTTTTTTTTAAAGGAATGTCATATTTTGGATTTATTTATTTATTTCATACATTTTACATTTATGCATATAATGATAAAATGAAATTTAAATTAAAACATGCCATTAGAAATTTAAAAAGGTACATACTGCCCTAAATGGGACTTTTACTGAAATAACTTGCCCACGCAGGGTCTTAAACAGAAACAACATGCCCACGCAGGGGCTAAACAGAAACTACAAGTCCTCGCAGGGACTGGATACAGAAACAGATGTCCACACAGGGACTTGATTGAAATTAAAGAAATACAAATAAACAAATAAAGGATTTAATGATCCTATTTGCTTTTCCCCTTGATTAAACTCGCCAAACCCTTGAAAAATCCTCGGTTGTGCCTACGCTCTTCCCGAACATCCTGCTCTACCTGGCTCAACCTTTGGAGAATCTCCTGCTGTTGTGTCGGTGGTATCAATGGCGGCTATGGTGGTTGTTGATGTGGATGTTGAGGAGGTCGCAGGTGTTGGTATCCATAAGCTGGGTATCCAACTCCCCAGGGAGCTCCATAGGGTCCCTCGGGATTAAGAGCATTGTAGTTCGCCGCTACAAGGTAAGGGTCAACGTTTGCGTAGTTGTAGTTGGTATGGGCTGGCTGCTCGAAAGGGTTGTATGCCGATACACCGGTGTACGTAGGAATTGGGTTGTTATAACACATCGGTGGCGGTGCGACCGGCGCAGACTGCACCTCAGAAACAGGGTTCGAAGGCCCACCCATCTGTGGGTCTTCGTATAGTGGCGGATAGTGACTGTCACTAGATGGTTGAGGGGTGCTGATGCGGACTCCTCCTCGCACGGACATCCGTGCGTTTGATCTTCTCCGCCTCGGTGGCTCCGGAGGCGGCTGCTGCACTGGAGATGGTGGTGGCGGTGGAGTAACCGCTACAAAGCGTGAATCCTCGCTGGCTCCAGATACGTCCTCCAGTCTTCCTGGGGACTTGTGCTCATGGTGACTGTTGGGGTTCGTCTGTGTGATGGAATTGGTGCCTTTCCTCTTCCCCTCCTGAATCTTGGCGGCATGTTTGACCCTGTCAACATAAACAAAGATAACAACAATGAAAATAAAAGACAAAATTAAAATAAAACAAATCAGGATTTGTCCTAAGTTCTTTGTCTAGACTCGAAAGTCGAGGAATGTGCAAAATGTGTCATTGAGATTAAACACAAAAGATTAGTGTTTAATTCACTCAATGTTGGCTCTGATACCAACCTGTCACACCCCGTTATTTCCACGTATTACCGGTGGGCCCGGTGGGGAGTATCGTGACGTAGTTGATATCATAGACAATTTATATTATTACAGTTTAATACACAGCGGAAGTCGAAAGATAAAATCATCACAAACCGATTAAAAAGTAATATCAAAGTATTACAAACGGACTGTAAAGGATCCACAGGCGGATCAAAAGTTAAAATGGATCATTGTTCAACAGACTTTAACATCTTAAGCTTGCAAGACTCTTAGGTGATGCTAGGAGTAGCCAGCCTATTCTGTATAGTACCTGCACTTAGCCTTTTTGGGAAAATACGTCAGTTTACACTCGTAAATACAATTAACCGACTCATTTTGAAAAGAGTTTAAAAAAAGAAAATTTAGTTTAAATGCACGAGGCACAAAATATCTTTTATAACTTGGGACAATCATTTAATAATAATCTTGTATACAGTTTTACTTATTTGTCGTCCGTCAGGGCCGGTTAGAGGAGCCGGACAAGATTAACTGACACGCCACAGGTGTAATGCCCACAAGGTTGATTCCTTTAAGTGGGTTACTAGTTTTTACATATGCAACTGTCAGGTGTATACCTACACCCCGTGCTTAGGTCGTGGCCATTTCAATGAATGATGCCAAGGATATCCGGGGGACATGGTCATTAACCCCCCAAGGGCCATATACAAAATAAAACAGATTAAAACGGGTTATGTAAATATATTAATCACAATCCTATTTAAACAACTACATACCCGACCAAGCGGTATTATTATAATACCGTATCCCAAGCTCGTATAAGGAAAATAAGTTAAAAGTATTTACTTGAGCAAGTATATATCACAAACAGCGAGTGCAAGTAGCTTTTACCGGGCTCCTAATCTGGAACGAAGGTTTTTAATAACCTATTAGATTCCTAACGGGTCTTAATTAAGCTTAGACTTAGACCGGTTTGTTTTAAAGGAAGATACGCTTCAAAACGCATGATTAAGCGAAGACCGGATTAGAATGTGGTTTAGACCCGACAAGCTCGTATACTTGTTTAATATGGGTAAACTAAACACATTCTGGATTTTGAGATAAAAATGATAAGGTTTGCCCGTTTCGGCTAATTTATGCAAACTAGTTACATAAACCGCGCCGAACGCGAATAATGCGTAACGGGTAACCAAATGGGTCATGAACAGGTTTCCTAAGTTAATATGCCTTAAATATGTTGTGATATCAGTAAGATACCTTCCATTATGCCCAAAATGGATTTAAACTCAAATTATACCCCTTATGGGTATTTTGGTCATTTTAAAGCTTATAAAAGAGTTTAAATATTAATCTGAGTTTCAGGTCTGATATATAATCAGTAAAAATATTTATTTTTATAAGTCATAACAGTAGGGTATTGAATATATGTGAAATTTATCTTTTATAACCAAGCTATGCACCGTAGGGGCATTTTGGTAATTTCACATAGGCTTTAAAGGTCAAAATTATAATTCTGAGTTCAAAACTTTTTCTTACTGTTAAATTATAAAAATTTACTTAAAACATCAGTAGGTTTTAAGTTTCATATGCCAAAAATAGTTTTAACCCATACTATGTGCTTAAAACGCGTAAAAGTCGGTTTTAAGCAATTTTCGAGTTTAAATAGGAAATCTGAGTTTTTGATCAGTTTATAAAATTCAAAATATTTTATTTATCATATAAAATCAGTAGCAAAAAGTTTGGTATCAAAATATTATGTTAAACTCATTTTATTCAAGAAAAGGGCATAACCGACAATTACCGAATTAAAGCTACGACCCTATGTTATGCTCAGCCTAAAAATAAATAAAAATCTTCCAAACATCCCAAAATATTATATTACATCAGTGGGTAAAAGGTTTGGTGTCAAAATTTGGGTTTAGATAGGCTTTATGCTAATTACGCCGTTTAATTAATAAAAAGCTTTCTAGTTACGCTATTGAGCATAACTCTTAATCTAGACCTCCAACTGATGTCAAATTTTTAGGACAAGTTTATAAATCAGTAATAAAGGTTTTTGTCCTCTCACATTTTCAAAAATTTCGTTTTAAGGTCAAAAGGGTGTTATGGTCAATATTTAGGCATATAGCGGAAACATGCATATGAATCGAATAACTAATGAACCAAGTTGTATAACCTCAGAGGGTTACACTAATCTATAACCTGGTCCTAATAGAGCTCTAAGGCATTTCTAAAACACGCTACATTGGGTCAGAACTGAAAGTCAAAGCAAAAGTCTAATTTTGCGACTTTCGGTTCCGAACCGAGCTTAAACTGAAAATTGTCGGGTTGAACATGTTTAGACATGTTCTTACATTAATTACCAAGTTATATGAGTGATAAAACAGGTTCCATGGCTTCTACATTGTTAATTATGTGTTTATAAGAAAATTTGCTTTCTGTTGACTTTTTTATAATTAACTTTGACCTGACAATTGACCTAGTTAGAGTGGGAATCAGAGGGTGCTCTTTTAAGGGTTTATTACCCACATAAATACCAACTCAAAGGTACTTTCAATTCGATAATTGACTGGACCATTAGTGATTAATCACTAACTCAAACCTTAATTACGACGGGTTTGACTTTAGGCCGTTAAACTAAATAAACTGAATTAAGAAAGGTCAAGGACACTTACTGAAGTCCTATGCACGACTAATGGTCCTTAGGAAGTGGTCTTGAGCTCCAGAAATCTCCAGAAATGAAGTTAGAATGGTTTCAAGTGAAGTGCCCAAATGTTGCAACAATGAGCTCTATATATAGTGAGTTTAATTGATCAAGATGATGCCAAACAAGTCTACAGGTGTTCCTTGATTAGTTCCAGGTGTCCCTATGCATGAAAACCCGTTGGTGCAGCCCCTGTTATGTAAAACAAGGCTTCAAAGGCGGTGCAACAGGCTTTACCCGCAGGTGTGCATGATTTTTGCCCAGCTCAAGCCGTCGCGCCGCGCGACAGCATATGTCTTCAGTGGTCGCGCAGTGCCAGCAGGTGGGTAACCAGCCAAACAAGTTTAAAACTTGGCAGTTTTGACCCCTGGACCTTTAAAACCTCAAATCTTTCATTTTAAGCACAACTAACCCATGAAATTTATATTTTTGTGATCCATGATGTATAACCAATCATTGTAAGGTCCGGTTTCGTTAAACAATAACTGAAAATACAAGTTTTGCCTCGTTGACACTTTTAACCCCTCACTTACGAATGTTAGCGTAACTTTCTCATACGATATCGAAACCTTGTGAAAGTTTTACCACCTATTCTAGTGAACATAATTAATCGTTAAAAAGCTTCGGGTTTGCTAAAAGGTCACTCAGAGGTATATTTTAAACATGTTGACACTTTTAACCCTTGCGGTTTGTAAACTTTCACTTTCTTCCACAAACGACTTCGTATGATTCATAATTCATTCGTTTAAGGGTATAAACATCATGTAGGGTTGTTGAAAGGTATAATTATCCAATGTTGACACTTTGAATCTTCTTACCTGCATTCTTTCTTTGTTTGTCAACTTTAGTCCTTCATAAGTAATCTATTACACGTTTAAAGCTCATGACACGTGTCGATACTATATTGGACATGAATTTACGAGGTGTTACACAACATCATACTAACTAACATATAGAGGGTTCTACAATTTATAAATCATCCTATGGCATACAAGTGGGTTTTACCCCAAATCATCACTATACACAAAATTAAACATGTCTTACCATCTACATATTCATAATAACTATCATTCAGGTTAAATTGTACATTACATTCATGGATTACACAAAAACCCACTAATTCAAACATCACCAAAACACTTAATTCAACTTACTTGATGTTAGAGACACTTAAGGAATCAATCTCCTAACTCATGCACTGATAATTCAACCATTTCCTCTTTTAATTTTGTAAAATTTTGAAGAACTAGGGTTTTCCCCTTGGCTCCCTTTCTCTTGTTTCAATCGTACACAAGCCAGGAACAAGTACTGGCTTTTTTATCACATTTTCATTACACATTTACACTTTTAGTCCCTTATCTTTTAAAGTGTATCTAAATGGTTATTTTCCCATACTAACTTGACTACTTTCATTTACTTAAGGGGTTTCTAACTTATTATTACTTATAAAACTTTCGAATGGTAAAAATTTATATTTACCATTCCTTATTATTTAAACATCCCGATTAAATTATTATATTATGTCATACGAAATTTGGGGTGTTACAAGTCTACCCCCCTTAAAGGAGGTTTCGTCCCCGAAACCTGCTTCATCAAAATCGGCTTACCATTAGTATAGTCATAACTTTAAGAGCATCATTTCTAGAAATCCTTTTTCCCATTCTTTCAATAATTCAGTCTACCTAGATTGTACATATCGTTCCTTTAATATCAAACATATAGTCCATCCGATCCGTTCATAACGGGTCAAAGTTTCGACCATTATCATAATCCATCATGCTCGTCTTAATTGACCCGTCCATAACGGGTCAATACATACCTTTTCATTATGCTTGACACATCACCTTAACCCGTTCGTAACCGGACAACTACACATACGTTACACTTCCATTCTTTATCAACTTCTTCTTAAATTCTCATCACATTATCGTACTTAAACCAAAGTGTGCAAACTAGTAGCAACCTATAGAGTTTAATGTCATGATTTACATTACAACAATTTGAAGTTCATATGAACTTATTAATACATTTCACCGTTAGTATTAGTTCTAATAGTTTCACTTATACCTGGACCTTTATTCCTACCTTCTTACTCATACATGCACTACTTACTTCATAAGCTTGAACTAAAACTCATTCTTAGTCAACTTCCAAAAGTCAAGCCTTCCTTATCATGACACATTCTACGCTACATTATTTCATACGGAAGTATATATATATATATATAGAGTTAAATGCCATTTTAGTCCCTGTGGTTTTGGTCATTTTGCCAGTTTAGTCTAAAGGTTTCATTTTTAACCTGTGGGTCCAAAAAGGTTTCACAGTTGCCATTTTAGTCCACTTGGTTAACTTCATCCATTTTTTCTGTTAACGAGAAGGCCAATTCGGTCATTTTGTATGTAATTCTGTTAACTAAAAAGGCAATTCAGCCATATAAAATGACCGAATTGGCCTTCTCGTTAACAGAAAAAATGGATGAAGTTAACCCAGTGGACTAAAATGGCAACTGTGAAACATTTTTGGATCCACAGGTTAAAAATGAAACCTTTGGACTAAACTGGCAAAATGGCCCAAACCACAGGGACTAAAATGGCATTTAACTCATATATATATATATATATATATATATATATATATATATATATTTACATTCAGATATTAAATAATTCGCTAACCTTACTACTTTGGCGCAGTACTTCAACATGCAAAAGCGAACCGACCCTCTTTATTACAATTCATACCATTTCTGGATTGACCTCATTCATCCGTGTGATGAGCTTCCGCTCATGAGCATTCTTTTGCCGACCTTGATGGGTTTATCACATCATGATTCCTGCTATTCTCACTATAAGATTAGGGGTTTACACATTTCATTCGATTTCATTCAGACATGATGTTTATTACATCACTTTATTTACCTATTAATATTTTCTCGATTCCTTTTTAAAATATTAGTGCGTTTGACCCGTTCATAACGGGTCAATACATGACTATTTCCTAACATATCACTTTCGTTGTTTGACCCGTTCATGACGGGTCAATAGATAACCATTTTTTCGCAGATCTTTAACTCATTTGTCAACTTTTGCAGTTTGACTTTTCAAAGTCAAACTGGTACTTCTTACTTATCATAGATGTATCAAAGTACACGTTCATAATTCTTTTCCATTCCTGCATACTTGCAAAGACTTTATTTCATCATTTTAATATGAGTAAACTGCCATTTTGGTCCCTGAGGTTTAGTCACTTTTGCCACTTTAGTCCAAAACTCAAACCTTTTGCATCTGGGTCCCTGTGGTTTCAGTTTTATTGCCATTTTGGTCCAAAAATGAAATCAGATCATATTTGTCTTATAGAATCCTACAGTTTTGTCATTTTCCTTAGTGACAAATCAGGTCATATTTGTCTTATAAAATATGATATTTATTTATAAAAAAGAAATGATCATTTTGGCCCAGCGAAAAATGACAAAATAGCAGGATTTTATAAGACAAATATGACCTGATTTCATTTTTGGACCAAAATGGCAATAAAACTGAAACCATAGGGACCCAGATGCAAAAAGTTTGAGTTTTGGACTAAAGTGGCAAAAGTGACCAAACCACAGGGACCAAAATCGCAGTTTACTCTTTTAATATTAATTGCAAGATTTTATCCGTTCCCATCCCTACTTAATTCATTTGTCTAGGTCGTAGTCGTCATTCATTCCGACTCCCAAGAGTCAATTAATGTTATGTCTAACACGTAACTTATTTCGAAGCTTATTTCTTTCGACTAAGGTTTCTTGCTGCTACAATAGTTTTCATCGGTCTTACCTACTTAGTGAATCAAATACTTCATGCTATTTTACAATTATTACTTGCTTAATAATCTTCAACTTACCTTGTTTGACTTTTCGGAAGTCCATTGTAAATACATTCTGATCTATGTTTATCAATTACCCGGTTCTAACACATCCCTATCTAGTCGAGCTATAAGCTCCTATTAAAAGCATAACCTTTATACATACCTGGCACAAGTCAAATCCATTGGCTCATTATCCATGCTTTGCGTTGACTATTTCCTTCCAGTTTATGACATTACATATCATACATTATGCTCGCCTACAACGTATGACTTGACCATTTCAATCATTAAATACCGGGTTCAAACGGTAATCGCCATTTGACCCGCATAACTCATTTGTCCTTTCTACCACCTTGCATACAACGTATTCACATAAATATATTTTTTTATAGATAAAAGTTTAAATCATAACTTGGATAATATCCGCTTTTTAAGGAATATTCACTTGTTTGGTCCGTAATTACTTACAAATTTGAACCTTTCATTCTTATCGTTCATTCCCTTCTATGTTTCGAATCCGTGTCGCGGATTCTAACATATCATTCATATCCTTCATTCCTTCTATGTTTCGAATCCGTGTCGCTGATTCTAACATATCATTCATATCCTTCATTCCTTCTATGTTTCGAATCCGTCTCGCGGATTCGAACATATCATTCACGCTTTCCATTACTTCTATGTTTTGAATCCGTCTCGCGGATTCAAACATATCATTCATACTTCCCTTTCGTATTTAGTACTTTCAATTACTTGAGAGTCTTCCATTTCCCTTCACCCTCACGTCCACCTACTACCTAATTCTAACGGACATACCTGTAACAATTATCGCGGTCTCACGAACGTCATATGTTTCTTGTGTACTGGCCAGGTACACAATCCACATACTAGTTTCGTGTCTTCGTGTAATCGTCACCTTATGTCCAAACATTAAGGTTTCGGCTCGTGTAACATTTTCAAATCTTCATTACCATTCTATTATTATATTTCAATTAAAATTTTCCTTCACTTGGTAGATTTTACCATTACACGCACCCACATGTTAAATTTACATACCTGGGTCAATTTGTCTTATTACATGTCTTGGTGCCGGTCCTAGACCGCATTCATGGATCATCCTCTCCAAGCAATTACGCTTACCTTACACAATCATACTGTTAGTTTCCTTCAAATGCATACTTAAGTACATACTTACCTTTGCTTCTACCCTTAGATCTTGATCGAGTCTCGGATTGTACGGGTTCCTTGTCACAAGAGCACACAGGTTTGAGTTCAAGTATTTACCTCCTCATACCTGATTTCCCTCAAACCAGGGCTCTGATACCAACTTGAAACACCCTAACATGTAATAACTCAGAAACGACGCAGTGGAATTATGAGTTCAAAAATTTCTTTATCCATTAACGACATTACATACGTAAGGGATAAATTGTAACTGTCAAAGTCTTATAAATAAGTTTTACAACATTCATACTTAAATTAATACTTCAAGACGATACATAATTTAAACCATGTGACTACTTTTTTGTACAACCCTTGCTCCGTGACTCGATCAACGCTTGCTTATCTTCGGTAATAGTAGCGGTAATTCGTGCGATACCTGTGGACATCACATACATCATAACCATTAGTCATTAATAACATCATACGACATGTTTCTCATATAGTCCAATATCGAATAACATTTAACAGTCGGAACTTTAATTCGTTCAACTATCCTTTCGTATTTTCTTGTTCCGAATTCGACTTCGATACTTCATGAACCCGGTGTTCATGTACCTGCATTTCATTCCAACCTCAAACACACCATTAGCAATCATTAATGCTAGAACATAATGAAACCATTCCAAACCATTCCTTCACATACTTATAACATCTCGCATCCACAAACGTATACCGTTCCTAATTCCTACATACATACAACATATACACCTACATACATACGCACACATTCACATACACACACATTGACACGAGCCCTCGCTTACTACTTTTATTCACTTAATATTGCATTTCTTATCGTAATCACAACTTCCGTGGTATAAGTTTTATACTTACCATACTGCATGCCCACTCATTTCTAGACTGGATTACTTATAATCTTTCTTTTCTAACACGAAAGAAAAATACATACTTTCACTATCCGGAGGCTCATAGCATCACTTGTGTTTCAAACCGGCTTCAATATAAGTTAAGGGACATCAAAAATCATTAAAACATCGAGTCCGGATGCGAAATCAAACAAGAAAACCAAAATTTTCCAGCTATCTGGCGCTCGCGGGGCGCGACAGCCGTCGCGTTGTGCGACGGTAATACTGATTCGTTGTCGCGTAGTGCGACAGCCCTATTTCGACAGAAACTTCAATTTGTTGCTGCAAATTCCCAGCTATGAATTCCAAGGGTATTTTCGACTTACAATTTGCATAAATTTTGATCTATGAATCCGATTAAGATGATTCTTTTTCCTATGCGTTGGTAAATCGATTTTCTAACATATGAGCTTGTAATATAACATCCAAACAATGAAAAATCTTAACTTAAAGCCTTTGGCTCTACATACTCGTTTCGACTATTTAACCCATTCATATTTTTATTATTAAAACATTCGTGTCTTGGACATTCCTCAATCAAATTACTCACAATTTATTTCTAGTTGTCCGTAAGACTTGTCCTTACATTATGGGCTAAACGTCCTTACCCGGGTCCTTAATCTTTATGCGTTTCATTAGCATTGCGAAGTTTATACACATTTATTAAACCCGTTCGTATTTTGTTAAACCATTCTTTTATTTAAGGTCAAAAGCTAAGTCTTTTGACCATTAACCTAAGTCCCCATTCTCGGTTGGTGCACTTATGTGCAATTCTACCCATTACCTGGTTACAATACCGTAGCATTACTTAGACATCAATCCGTCATATCATTACAACTTTATATTGTCCCGTTCGGTCTTCTTAGCTAAAATTACCGATTTCATACAACCAAAACCATATCAAACTACAATCATCATCATGCTCAATTAACTAACGCTACCTTACTTAAACAAAATAAGAAGTGATTACGGAAATCACTTACCTCGTGCGTCCGAGTTCATGCATAGCTTCCATATTTACCTTTGACCCATTGCCCTTCCATGCTCGTGTCCATGTTGACATGGCTCCTATGCTTTCAGGTTATCCTCAACACATTCTTGTTAGCATACATCATTTTACTTGATAACAAGCATAATTTCATATTCAACTTGCATTAATCATTCATTCACTAACATGTATAGCTTATTTCACTGAAAATAGGTTGTTTGGGGACGTCCGTTTACTGTACTTACGAGCTTGCAAAAATTACAATCTTTTTATGCGGCGTGCCCCTCGGAGGGGTTATCCTTGTGTTAAATTTTTAGAGTCTAACTCTATAACAAAAATTTATAAAAATTCATTTACTAAGCTGCAATCAGATTCGTCACTTCTGACTGCAGCTTACGAAAAAATTCATTTAAAATTCCTCGTTTATCTGATTGACGAAATTACAGTTGGAGATTTTTCTAATCACCTGAAGCTACATACTGTAAAAATTTGAGTTGCAAATTCGTAATGGGCTGCAAATTCTGCCAGAAAACACAGCCTGAACCTTCGATACGGAAAAATTCATATAACGTTCATTTTTCGTCGAAAAAATGCAATTCCAGTTGGGTTTAAAAGTTTTTTCCTGGGAGTTCATCACAAACTCAATAAACATCAGTTTTTACAAGATTTGACCCAGTTGCAGCCGATTACATTCGGCTGTAACCTTCTGGACAGCTTTAGTTTTCATCCAATCTTTTATAAATATCTCTCATTCTAACTTCACCTAGACATTTCATCATACACCTTGTGTGCATACCACCAATAAAGCACATGATACAAGTACATTCTTCCCAAATTTATTCTTTGATTAGCATAAAAATCCTTAATTTCTCAATTTTCCATCCTATCTATAAACATCAAATTCTAATTCAGTTACTCATCAAGGTTTCATCAACGTTTTGCTTCCATCACCAACATCATACTAACTAACATATAGAGGGTTCTACAATTTATAAATCATCCTATGGCATACAAGAGGGTTTTACCCCAAATCATCACTATACAGAAAATTAAACATGTCTTACCATCTACATATTCATAATAACTATCATTCAGGTTAAATTGTACATTACATTCATGGATTACACAAAAACCCACTAATTCAAACATCACCAAAACACTTAATTCAACTTACTTGATGTTAGAGACACTTAAGGAATCAATCTCCTAACTCATGCACTGATAATTCAGCCTTTTCCTCCTTTAATTTTGTAAAATTTTGAAGAACTAGGGTTTTCCCCTTGGCTCCCTTTCTCTTGTTTCGATCGTACACAAGCCAGGAACAAGTACTGGCTTTTTTTTATCAAATTTTCAATACACATTTACACTTATAGTCCCTTGTCTTTTAAAGTGTATCTAAATGGTTTTTTTCCCATACTAACTTGATTACTTTCATTTACTTAAGGGGTTTCTAACTTATTATTACTTATAAAACTTTCGAATGGTAAAAATTTATATTTACCGTTCCTTATTATTAAAACATCCCGATTAAATTATTATATTATGTCATATGAAATTTGGGGTGTTACACCCAGTCTTAATAAACAGAGAAAACCAAAAACATCACAAACAAACCTTCATAATAACCAAAACCCAAACCTCTGTTTTGATACCCGAGACAAAAACCCACAAGAATCAAACAATATGTTCACACAAAACCTGTTACATTCTAGCATATCAAAAACATATACAGATAAGATGTGTAAAAACATCAGTGGTGAAAATGAGATATCATCAAACATCATTAAACATCAAGTTACAGAGGGTTACACAAGCATCTAACAAGAACAGAGGGTAAACCATAGTGTCGATCATGTTTTAGGTATGTGATTTTACCTTGGATTGTTATAACAACAAATGGTCGGTGAGGAGATTCAATGAAGATGATGATGATTATCGGTGTTGGGAGAAGAGATTTTCAGATATTTTTGAGAAGTGTGATCGGTGTTAGGGAATTAGGGATTATATGTGTTTATCATTAAGGGTATAAAGGATATTTCACAATTGTCAAACAATCAAAAAGACGGAAGTGTGACGGAGGGACTAAAACTGTTATGAATTCATAAGCTCAGGGGCTCAAAAAACCAAAAAATGAATTTAGGGGCTCAGGTTGATGTTTCACACATACCACAGGGACGCAAATTGCATTATTCTCTAAACTTAAATGTTACTTTTTCTCAACATATTTTATAAGTTTTGGGCTGGTATCAGCAGTTCTTAACCACTGCTCTTCCTTAACACTTAATCCTTAAACCCTGCTTCTGTATCCACTGTTTACTACAGCAGCAGTTGTTAACAATCTATAGTTCACTATCAGTTGTTAAGTACCATCAGTGTTTTAATCACTAGCAGTGCTTAAAAGTTTTCCATCAGCTGTTTGACTTAACAGTAGTTTGTGTTATTAATTCTAAATTCATCAGTTGTTTTAGGTAAACTGAAGTTTCCTATAATAAGCACTGTCCAGCTAAGTATCCTACAATGACAGTGGTTATAACAAGTTAATAAGGCAAAACACTGATCTGCCTGACAACTGTTGGATATAATGACGGTTGTACACAAAGTCTAATTAACCCCATCCAATGTTCAAGACCAAACCACTGATAAAGACCAAACCACTGTTCAAGACCAAACCACTGAAATGTTACTTTTTCTCAACATACTCTAAAAGTTTTGAGCTGGTATCAGCAGTTGTTTACAACTGTTCTTCCTTAAAACTTAATTATTAATCACTGTCCACTGCTTATTACACTAGCAGTTGTTAACCATATGTAGTTCACTATCAGTTGTTAAGTACCATTAGTGTTTTAATCACTATCAGTGCTTACAAGGTTTTCATCAGCTGATTGACTTAGTACTAAACTGTTTTTCCTTAACACTTATGTAACGCCTCGTATCTTCGTATTTCTATTTTAAAAAAATGTTCGTATTCGTATTCTAATTTTAGAAACCTTACATTCGTATTTTAATTTCAATCTCACAATTCGAGGCGTTAATCATAATAAAATTCATATTTTATACATACTTTTTTTTATTCACACAACCAATCATTTAAATACGTATTTATACATAAACCGACACTATTCATACATATAAATACTTATACGTACATCCTCAATACTTGAATTATACTTTTATACTTTTTATATACTCAATTACATAATATATACTTAAGAAATAACAAGAACTATACCAATCACCTTTTCCACCTCTTTTCTTCTCCAATCACCTTTTCCACCTCCTTCAATCATCTTTCCACCTCATCAATCCTCTTCCACTTTTTTTAACCAATCATATTTCACCCTTTTCCACCTTCTCTACCTATAAATACAAACCTCCTTCTACCATTTTCTTCACACCATTCTTCTCTCTATCTCTCTAATTCTCTCAATCTCTCTAAATCAAGAATTCTAAGAATTCTAAAAGAACACTAAGTGTTCTAACCATTCTCCTCTCCCTCTAATTCTCATAAATCTTCCAAGCAAGAAAGAGAACTCGAAGAGTTCTAAATAAAACAATACACCCAACAAAGTTCGTAGTATGCTCTGTGGTTGCAGCTTAGTCTGATCTTCCACATCAGAAACGGGGATTCGGTTGACTGTTTTGTATACGGTAAAATTGTACCGCTTATAGGCTTGAAGTTTCCAACCTTCAACTCGTCACGGGATTACCAAAGGAACAACTTTGAGAAACCGTGAGTATACTTGAACCCCTTTTTCGTTTACCACTTTTTGGGGTGTAACATGTTATTTATAAACTTACACACAAACTTTATCATAATACATAAACATTCCTATTACACGCATGCTTATTTGATTACTTGATACTTTAAACTTGGGTTGAGGACATTATGTGTTAGACTTATCATTAACTTCGTACGAGCCAAACCATGACATATATAGCGCTATAGGATTAACGACCCGCCCGTAGACTTGTGGTTATGTCATGAGCATATTCCGTTTCATTATCGGTTTGATATGTTTGACACATGCCAATTTTATTGTTTATCTTGTATCAAGAGCTTGCCACATGGAATTGTTTAAACTTATCTTTTGATACGTATGTACCAAACTCGTATACTCACCTTTGCTTTTGCATTGAATTGTATTTTAAACATGTTACAGGTTGATGATGACGATACTATGAAAAGAAGTAGCATTGATGACTAGACACACATATAGACGTTTAGGTTTAATATGTTGTATCAATTTTGCTTACGTTCTTATGTACTTCGTTGAACTTGTTGTATTTGAATTTCCTGTAATGTTGACAATTTGAATTATGAAATGAAATAAGTTTATTAAATATTGTCACAAATAGCGTTATGAAGTCTCTTGCAATCTTCACACTTCGTCTCATCCCGATGTTTCCGCCATTGGTTGGGGTGTGACAGATTGGTATCAGAGCCATAACTATAGGGAATTAGGTAGAATTGCCATGTTCGACCTAGTCTATAGTAGGAACCATATTTTTGACCATATATGCCTAAAATCTTATTCTTCCTACTTTGCTTCTTTCTCCTCTTTTGGTCTTAATACTTACATAATGTCTTTCCTAAGACATTTTACACAATACACTTGAAGACTTGAAGACACTCTTTATACATAGAGACGAGTTTACCAAAATCGGCGTGAAACCCACAATTTGGTAAACGACTCTCATTCCGCTTATTCTTATTTTTGCACGAAATTTCGCCATTTAGCTAGGAGTGAAATCCACATCTAAATGGTAAATTTCCAATTCAAACTCTAGTGGACCCTCGTCATAGTGTCAAAATTATATTTGGACCCGACGAGTACCAACCACATTAGGGTACGAAATCGTCAAGTTAGGGGTGAAACCCGCACCTTGTCAATTGAGTCCCATTCCTCGATTTTCGATCTCACCAAAGTTTTGATTGTTTCAATCGATTAGAGACGTGTAGTAACTGGAAGGGTAAGATACCGTTAATCGCTTCTCGACGAGAGTATCTTACCTATAGGCCAAAGCACGTTTCTCTAAATTGAAAGGACTTTCGATTCACTTTGGAATAGTCGACGTTTCTCTAACCGAAACAATCCTATGTTTAATGAGCCTCTCTTTATGTGATTCATTTTATATGTGATTTTATACTTGTTACTTCGTTCGTTTCAAAACCGTTACACAATTCGCACATTTCGCGCAATCAAAAACAATAATAATTCTCGTGAACAAACTGAATTTATACTCTTTTCCCGCATTCATACGTGTTTATACTTATGGAATACTTGTTGAAATCATGCTAACTATGTGAACCATACGTGTTACATCATGCTTACATGCTTAAAACTTGCAAACTTATTACAAATTTACGATCAAGTCTCATCTATTCTCTCTTTTGAATCTTTAGATATCATCTTTTCAAATATTTTCCTCTTAGATTTTTGAGGACGAAATTTCCCTAATTCGAAAGGACTTATGATTTACTTCGGTTTAGTCAAAGTCCCATTTTGGAACAATCCAAGTTTTAATCAAACCTACGTTTTACTATTATCAAGTTTGTAATTTTGCAAACTACGAGTTTAGGGTCCTTTGTATCATTTTTTAACTTAAAAGGAATAAATATATTTGATTGTGATTTTAAAGTCCAGGGTTCAAATGGTCGTTTTCTTAAACCTAAACTGTAAGGACCAAAACTGTTATTTTTAAACTTATATAAACTGAAAACCCTAACTGTGTATATATGAATTTAAATTTCAATATCTAACAGAGTTGTATAGAGGATAAACTGGTTAAGGCGTTATTGTTCTAAACGAGAGGTCACGAGTTCGAATCCCACAAGGGTCGGTTCTTTGAAAAGACCCTTTTTTGCGATTTTTGAATACCCACACTTTAACCCCGTCAGCGTCAGTTAGTGTAAGTTAAGGGGCCTTTATTGTCATATTTCAAAATGTTATTTCAAAAAGAAAAGTGGAGACAGGGATTCAAACCCGGGTCTCACCGCCAAACAAACAAACCACTTAACCGCTCCACCACCATCTTGATATCGTTCAAATAACCTATCCCCTGCTTTATATATAAGCGATAATCTCGTTCCTCTTTTCATCTTTGCCGCCAGAACAGTTGTGCTGACAACTCAATTTCCTTTTTCCTACTTTCGATTATCGCCGCCCACAGTGACAACGACAACTTTGAATTATTTTTCCCTTCTTTCGATTATTGCCGACAAATTAGTTTTGTTTGTTTCTTTCTTTGTCTTCGCTAATTTCTCGGGATTGAAGAACAATTCCGCGTTTTCTCTGGTGATTAAAAAAAATATTGTTTCCATACTTAACCAGACCTTCGAAGGCTATAAAAGCCAAACACCTTCACAACCGATTAAACCCCACACACAACCCGTTTCGACACACCCAAAAACACCTAGCTGTTTTACTCACTCTCTCACTCGCCGTCGCCTGAGGTACCCAAAATAAATCACACCCAAACCTTTCTTAGTTCAACAAAACCCAACATTCAAATGGTATGCTGAACCTTCAAATGAAGCAGAAATTCACCCATTCCTTCAGTTTACCGATTTACCCACCCATGAGAGGTATCGAAAGCTCAAGAGACTTGAAGTTCTTACTATTAGCAGCATCGATTGGCATCGAATGGGAATGTTTGATCCCAATGGTTCACTAGCAAGATTACTACCACCTAATATGTCCTGGCGCCGTTTCTTCGACATCCAAGAACCATCATATGATGAACTAGTATATGAGTTCTTGTCCACTTTCTATTTCAAATATAATAAAAGTCTTACCAATGAATCCATTCATTTTCGACTTTGTGGACAACTTCATACCATGTCATTAATAGAGTTTGCAGTTCATCTGGGCGTCTATACAGATGAAGAAGTTAAACAACCCATTTTTACGGAGGCATTAACCTCTTATTCCTCCGCGGAAATGACAGGATATTGGCAATGCCATTCATCAAAAGAATGGTGTGGCAACAATAATTCTATGAACTTCACAGACCCTCTTTATCGATATATGCACCGTGTTTTAGCCAACACTATCACGAGGCGCAAATATAATCAACAAAGGGTTAGTTCAACCGAACTTTTCCATCTGTATAGTATTTTTGAGCAAGTTCCTTGTAATATTGCCCACGAGCTTGCTGCATATTTTTTTAGTCAACAATCAACTCCTCTGAGAAGCCTCATGGGAGGGGCTTACATTACAAAAATAGCTAAATCTTTAGGTGTCTTAAGTGATCTGATTATCCAAGGATTATCTCCACCAAAGGCACCTGGGATTGTAAATTTTAACACCATTAGGCTAACCCCCATTCATAATTATGCACCAACCCAACCTTTCCAGTCGGAGGGAGCTCCATTTGTCTTAGAAAGTACCTCCACACAAAATCTACAACAATCATTGTTGCAATTTCCTCCATCATCTTTTTATCGATACGATATGCAACCACAGCTTCCTTACATACAAGAATATATTCCAACTAACCCATCCCAACCATTAACACTAAACGTCTCACAAGGCTTCTCACCGATAGTCTTCAAGGAGGATCCAACGACGCAAGAAGATTTGTTTGATGAAAGCATGATGATCCAAGATCAATTAGTATCGAAATCATTTTTGCAATCACCGTTACTACCATAGTCTTTCCTGTCACTATTGAACGAAGTAGAACAACTGCCACCTACTGATATAGCAGGCCCAAGTACGGTGCCTCAAATGGATCTACCTCCAGATTCAATGGTAGTTGAAGTGACTAGGTTAAACAATCAGGTCCGAGATTTGTCTCAGCAAATAAAATGGCTGACAGAAAGAAATCAATAGTTGGAAAGCATGCTGAGGCAATTAACTGATCATATGCAACTACCTCTACCACCTCCGCCACCTTATAATCCTGAGCCTGAATTTGATCCATTACATGACATATTTCGAATGTAAATTGTTCTCATCATAATAAGACTAGCAGTTTTTTTTTACAAATTTAGTATAACATAGTGGTATGCAAAACAATCTCTATACACTCAATGTTGCTCATAAATCCTTCAAAAACTATCAACACCACACGATACTCTAGAAACTAACATCTTGCTCATCTATTCAAAACCTTTTGAATGCTTTTATATGCTGAAATCCTCTATGTCCCAACGTATACTATATACGTAAAATTTTATTCTTCGTACCTACAGTTATACGAATACGTCTTATGCTTATACTTATAATCGTATTCATACTTATACTCATGCGCTTTATACTTATACTGACATTTATACGTTTCATGCTTATACGTATACTCATACTACTCGTACGTTTTATGTTGATACCCATACCTACGTGCATATTCATACCTAAACTTATACTTATGCTCATACATACATTCGTACCCGTACGTGAGCGTAATCCGAGGGATTCGCTTGCGTGGGTCCCAAACATACTTAAGCATGGACTTGCTTATATACTACATACTTTTACGTACACATTCTTATTTTAATTAAGTATACCCTGATTCATACCCAACTAGTACAAGATATGCGAATCATGCGACGATCAAAATAATCGCGGGTGCACACGAAGTTATAGTGATTGGCTCATGAGAACCATAGAGTGTACTACTGTGTATAATAAAACACAGAACGTAACATGACACCGAATACGAAACGGACATAACATGGTCAAAACATGGTGGATACGCCGCTGGTACTTCCTGTATATAAGTGTTTTCACCATGTTACCAAACTTTCGTAAAACGTGCCATGAGAAATTTGGTGTTTTACAGACCTATTTACACCTGATACAAACTTTAACAACTCACAAACGCATTGCTAAACGCGCGATATCCGATTATCCACGACGAGACCCCATTCTTAACACATCACTTTCAATACACATGCCATTCTTATACTCGCATTCGTTTATTAGTTCAGTCGTTCACTCTTATACCTCCATTATTCCCCGCTATACTCTACCTCTTATACAAACCTCGTTTGCAATCATTCGGTTTAAACATTCGAACCCTAAAATGCTTTTTCTCCAAGGTCTTCCTCTTGAATAAATTTCGGGATGAAATTTCCTAAAGTAGGGGAGACTGTAACGCCTCGTATCTTCGTATTTCTATTTTAAAAAAATGTTCGTATTCGTATTCTAATTTTAAAAACCTTACATTCGTATTTTAATTTCAATCTCACAATTCGAGGCGTTAATCATAATAAAATTCATATTTTATACATACTTTTTTTTCACACAACAAATCATTTAAATACGTATTTATACGCAAACCGACACTATTCATACGTATAAATACTTATACGTACATCCTCAATACTTGAATTATACTTTTATACTTTTTATATACTCAATTACATAATATATACTTAAGAAATACCAAGAAATATACCAATAACCTTTTCCACCACTTTTCTTCTCCAATCACCTTTTCCACCTCCTTCAATCATCTTTCCACCTCATCAATCCTCTTCCACTTTTTTTAACCAATCATATTTCACCATTTTCCACCTTCTCTACCTATAAATACCAACCTCCTTCTACCATTTTCTTCACACCATTCTTCTCTCTATCTCTTTAATTCTTTCAATCTCTCTAAATCAAGAATTCTAAGAATTCTAAAAGAACACTAAGTGTTCTAACCATTCTCCTCTCCCTCTAATTCTCATAAATCTTCCAAGCAAGAAAGAGAACTCGAAGAGTTCTAAATAAAACAGTACACCCAACAAAGTTCGTAGTATGCTCTGTGGTTGCAGCTTAGTCTGATCTTCCACATCAGAAACGGGGATTCGGCTGACTGTTTTGTATATGGTAGAATTGTACCGCTTATAGGCTTGAAGTTTCGAACCTTCAACTCGTCACGGGATTACCAAAGGAACAACTTTGAGAAACCGTGAGTATACTTGAACCCCTTTTTCGTTTACCACTTTTTGGGGTGTAACATGTTATTTATAAATTTACACACAAACTTTATCATAATACATAAACATTCCTATTACACGCATGCTTATTTGATTACTTGATACTTTAAACTTGGGTTGAGGACATTATGTGTTAGACTTATCATTAACTTCGTACGAGCCAAACCATGACATATATAGCGCTATAGGATTAACGACCCGCCCGTAGACTTGTGGTTATGTCATGAGCATATTCCGTTTCATTATTGGTTTGATATGTTTGACACATGCCAATTTTATTGTTTATCGTGTATCAAGAGCTTGCCACATGGAATTGTTTAAACTTATCTTTTGATACGTATGTACCAAACTTGTATACTCGCCTTTGCTTTTGCACTGAATTGTATTTTAAACATGTTACAGGTTGATGATGACGATACTATGAAAAGAAGTAGCATTGATGCCTAGACACACATATAGACGTTTAGGTTTAATATGTTGTATCAATTTTGCTTACGTTGTTATGTACTTCGTTGAACTTGTTGTATTTGAATTTCCTGTAGTGTTGACAATTTGAATTATGAAATGAAATCAGTTTATTAAATATTGTCACAAATAGCCTTTTGAAGTCTCTTGCAATCTTCACACTTCGTCTCATCCCGATGTTTCCGCCATTGGTTGGGGTGTGACAACTTAATTAGTAATCACTGATTCTCTATCCACTGCTTATTACAATAGTTATGTTATGTTAATGTTTTGTTGTTTTTTTTTCTTTTAACAGCAAAAGAACCAAACCTTCATCGCCTGCTGATAAAGAACTTGATGTTGAAATGATAGAGTATTTGAGGGCTTTATTAGATTCACAAAATATGTTGGTTAAGACATATAGGATGGTCAGAGACCATTTTCACCAATCTCCAGATGCCAACGTTAGTCTGCGACTAATTTATAGAAGAGAAAAAGACGGCAGGACATATAACTTACCCACCACATCTGAAGTTGCTGCTTTGGTTGTCGGAGACATAGATAAAGCTATAGACCATCGTGATATTGTTGTTGAGACTCAGTCGGGAATGCTGCAGCGTATTAGCGAATTACACCCATCGTATCTTGCTCTGTGTTGGTGCATCCGTCTTTCGACTTCGTCTTGTAACGAGTCTTGTATTGTAATAGATAGATCAGGGCATGAAAAACGAGAAAGTGTGTTTATAGGTAATTCCGCTTGAAATGACACAAGGTCATTTCAAGCGAAATCACACATGTTAATTTCTCTTGAAGTTGATTCCGGTTGAAAGTGATTCCGCTTGAGACATGTTCAAGCGAAATTACATCTCCTATAAATACCTTGAGTGCTTAGTCATTTGTAAGTTTCCGGTCACTGAGTCGAAGTGCTGCCGAAGTGTCATCGTGCTGTAAAACTCTGTGAAATCAATCAAAAAGACAATTAGAGTGTATATCTTGCTGAATTGAACTCAATACGTTAGTTTCCGCCTCTCGTATTGAGAAGAACGCTTCTGATCGACTCGTTCGGGTTTGAAAACGATCCTACAAGTGGTATCAGAGCTCAGGAGGAAGAGTTCTTACCAATTCAGCTGCATTTTCTGTTTTCCACACCTTCTTTTTAAAAAATAACAAATGTGCGCAATAGTGTTTTAACAAACCCTGGAAAGTTTCAGATCTTAAAACGGATTAAAACTTGATCAATTGGACCAAAAACAGTTCGGAATGATGACATCAGCAGCATTTCATACGGAATTAGCCGGTTAATTCCGCTTGAAACTGATATTCCGCTTGAAAAATTATGTTGATTCCGTTTGAAACTGGTATTCCGCTTGAAAAGTATGTTGATTTCGCTTGAAACAGGTAATTTCGCTTGAGTGATTCCGTTTGAAATAACTATTCCGCTTCAAGTTGTGATTTCGTTTGAAAATTTCAAACGAAATTAGTGATTCCGTTTGAGTGGACTGATTCCGTTTGTAAGAGTATTCCGTTTCAGAGGTATTCCGTTTGAAAGTGTTAATTCCGTGTGAAAGAGATTTCGTTTGAGCTAGTAATTTCGTTTGAAAGTCTGAGTTTTGAAAAAGTTGTTACCGAAACATGGATGAGGAATTTTATAACGCATTTGCTACTATTCCGACCACTCCGATTTCTGTTACTCAAAACTTGGTCATGGAAAGTGAAACCGGAACCATGCAAAAACCTCCAAAACTTATGAATATTGAAGAATATAGAAGTTGGGAGGAGAAATTCGAGAATTGGGTGCAAGCAAATTACTTGGATGTTTGGGAGAGTGTTGAAACAAAGTATATTAGACCGAAAAATGATGAGGAAGAGGAGATTCCAATTAAAGATCTTAGTGCTGATGACAGAAAGAAGTACAGAAATGAAAAAAATGATGATCAGTTTATTGCATCAAGCGGTTAAGGAAGATATCTTGATCTTACTACAACACAGTGGAAATGCGTATTCAATCTGGAAAGCTTTAAGATCAAAGTTTGTTGGAAGTCAAGAGATGGTCAAGAATAAAAAATCGCTTTTGAAAAAGGATTTCGATTTGTTTCGAGGTTTAAAAAATGAAACCACAAAGGAGATCATAGAAAGATATTGCAATCTGTTAGCTAACATGAAGAGATTGAGCATCACCAAAGATAAAGAGGAGTTGATTGAAAAGTTGGCTGATGCATTGCCACATGAAACATGGGCACATATCTTATGATGTTAAGAAACAAGAAAGGGTTTAGCAGCTTAACACTCAGCAAGTTTATTGAAAAGATTGAAGCTCAGGAAATGGAACAAAGAAAGTTCTCAAGAATGAAGGATTTTGATGGTGAACAAGATATTAGTTTGTATTACAAAGGAGGAAGCAGTGATAAAACCAATATGTCACCAAAGATCGGAACTGCATTCAGTGCTAAAAATTCATCTGGGGGATCATCTAAAGGATCAAACAGCACAACAAGTTTTTCTTCATATCCATCATTTGATCCAAACTTTTCAGCAACCAAGAATGGCAAGAGATTACAATGCAACATCGTTTTAAATCTTGAGAATGATGAAAATTTCTCGGAGGAGGTTGCAAAAAGTCACATGTCTTTGTTAGGAACTGTGTTGGAATCATACGGGAGCTTAGTAGCAGGTCGGATCGGGAATCCAATGCTGACTAAAGAGGATTATGATCAGATCGATGCTGAGGAGATGGAATTGATGGATATAAAATGGTGTTTAACTAGTGTGTTGAGGAGAGCTGAAAAGTTTAAACAAATTACGGGAAGAGATGATTTCCGTGATGCAAATGTTTCAACTTTAGGTTTTGATAAGTCCAAAGTTACTTGTTTTCGTTGCAGGGAAAAAGGACACTTCAAGAGGGAGTGCAAAAATCGCGAAGCAAGTGGAGCTCAAAATCCGTTCAACAACAATGATTACTATCGGAAAGCAATTTATCATCAAGTAGCTCAACAACCACATCAACAACAACCACAAACTGCTCATGCCAGAAAGGAAATTGAAGAACCATCAAAGAGAGCTTGTATGGTGAATCAAGAGGGTAACAAATCATCAAAAGATTTCAGTTGGGACAAATATGTTTCAGCTGATAGTAAAGCATGTTTGATAAACCAAGATGATGAAAAATTACCTGAAGGGTTTAGCTGGGCAAATTTCAGTTGGGATGATTATGATCCTAACAAAACTCAAAATCACAAAGCTTTTGTTGCTCGAGTTGCTGAAGATAGTGATAATGATGATGATTATTACGCAAAGAGAATGGAAAAGCATTTAAAAATGATGGAAGAAAGTGACAATGATGATGGGAAAGCTAAAAAGAAAAAGAAAGAAAAGAAAGTTAAAAAGCAGGATAGCAGTGATGATGAAGTGGTTCGTGTGGTAAGGAAAAAGTTGAAAGATATTCCAGCTTTCGTTGTTCAAACAGAAGCAGATGCACAAAAGAGTCCTGTGAAATGTGAAAACTGTGAAGCTGTGAAGAAGCAAAACAGTACACTGATTTATAATTTGAATAGATTGAAAGAATCTTATGATGTTCTAAATAAAGCCATGAATCAATACAACCAAACAAGTGAAGAACAGGCAACAGCAATGAAGACACTTCAAGGAGCTTTCATGACAAAACATAAAGTTATGAATAATTACATTGAGAAGTGTGTTGTGCTTGAACAAAAACTGAAAAATCAAAGGATTGAAACAGAGAGAGTAAATCGTTTGTTAAAAAGTTACTCATGTGTTTCTTATGTTATTGACAGGATTTATCCGACAGTGGAAGGCATGAAGGTGTTTGAAGAAGAAGAAAAATATGAAGAGAAGATTTCTGACAAAAAGAAGGATACTGAAGTGAATGATTCTGGTAAGAAACAAGGTTTCAGTTACAACCAGTGTCCACCCCCGCTCGACAATGGATATTCTCCCAGAAATCCAAATTCTTAAAGAGTTAAAAAGCAACCAATTTACAATGGGAATCTGAGCCATCAGATAATTTGCCAGATAATATTGATGTTACTTTCACATCATCCGACACTGATCACGAGTCCGAGTTAATAAAGAGAGTGGTCGATCAGGTGTTGGATAAAGATGAATCCGAGGAGTCAAAGTCAGAGTCAGAGTCAAAGTCTGGGTCAGAAGTGTCAAGTTCAACAGTCAACAGTCCAAAATCGTCGGTTAAAAGAGTATACAATAAAGAATTCTTGTTATTAAATTCTAATTTGAATGACGAAACATTCAAAGTGGCATACACTTTAAATGATTCCGACAAATTATATTCTGATGAAGAATTTCCAATAAGAGGTGTTAAAACTGAAATGATCAAAAAGGTTTTAAAACTAACAGAAATTAATATTTCTGAAATAAAAGATGAAAATCTTTTGGAAAAACCTAAACTTTACACCTCAAGAGTTCAACAACGTTTAAACAAGAAAAAAGGTTACAGTTCTGGTTCTGGTTTTCAAAAGAGACCAAACCATAATGGTAATTTCAAAAGGAAAGGATTAGGATTTATTCCACCAAAAAATCATAAAAATGATAAAACTTATAAGCCAAAAACTGTTTTTGTTTCAGGAAAATTGTCTGAAGAAGAAAAGGAGCAATTATTCAGGAATCAAACGAACAAAGAATTTCTTGCTAAGAAGTAAGAAGAAATGAAGAAGGAAATTGCTCAGAAAAAGGAAACTAGAACCTGTTTTCAATGCAAAACTGTTGGGCATATTGCCAGGAATTGTCCTAAGGCAATTCAAACAAAACAGGGAGTTTCTAACAAACTGAAAGAAAAGATGATTGAGAATGAACTACCAATTAAACAATTTAAAATTTTTGAAAATTCAAAGTTTGAGATTGGTGAATGTTCAAAGAGGTTTTACAAGAAAAGGGTGAAACTTGACAATCATAAGTGGATTGTTAAGAAATCGGTTGATGGTTCTAGCAATGATTCTGATTCGTCAAAATCAGAGGAGCTATCTTTTGGCGATGAATCTGATTCCACAAAGTCAGAGGAGCCACATGTTGTTTTGAAAGATTAAAAGTCAGTTCCTCCAATGGATGATGAGAATTTTCCACCATTGAGGGCTGAAAATTTTAAACAAAAAGTTGGTAAAATTGAGATTTCAAATCAATTCTTTTCTGAAAAGAAAGAATTTGATGTTGAGAAATCCTTTAACCCCAAGGTAACACATATTTTTGGTAAAATGGTTGATAGAAAGGTCAAAGGGGTAAAGGAATTTTATGAGAAAAAATTAAAGAAACCAGGAAAGGTTGTTGTAACACTCTAAATTTTACCCTTGATTTTAACAATAGTTTATACTATTTCTAGTAAAATCTTGTTTAAATAACCTAACTTTCATAACAAAGTTCATAAGTTAGGTTAAACTTAGTCAACTAATAACTAAGTTGAAACATATTAAAAGGTGTTTAAAATATATTTACAACCCATACACCAAAGCTTTAAAGATTAAAAACATAGCGGAAGCTTCAAAATGTAGTGTTCGGTTCTTCATTAATCACTTGATCGCCTCCCGTAAGATCCATCAATTTACCTATGATCAAAACCGTTAAAACATTAGTTTTGACGTTGTTATATAATATAATCGCAAGGTTTAACATCACATTTGAAAGTAATAAAAATATAAAAACTATTCTGGTTCTACCGTAACTTACGGTATCACCGTAAGTTACGGTGAGTCCTGGACAATTACTAGTCCACCGTAAAGCAGGAGATCCACGCCGTAAACATCTAAACTCTACCGTAAATTACGGTACTACCGTAATTTACGGTAGTACCTGGAATTGCATGTTTTGTTTTGTAAGATCATTACACCAAGATCCCAACTCTCGGATTTTGGTTTTTCTATGATACCGATACATTAAAACCTCGTATTTCTTATATGATATATATTGGCCCATCACTAAGAACAATCTATCGTATTCCGGAACATTAATCATACCTTACTAGATAGTTCGACCGTTGGATGCCAAAATTTAGGCATCAAACAATGTATTACAAAAATCCAATTTCTATCAATTGTTTTGACCCGTTTCTCTTGTTTAAGACGCAAAGTCACTTCCGTGACGTATTGATCTATCTTGTTTACCATGTTTTCAAAACTACAACATAAAACTAACAATTAATTTATAATGTAACGAAACGGTAATTTCGTACCTCTAGAGCACGCCTTTCCCCCGTGAATTCCCTTCGGCTTGTCCGCTTGATGATCCGGACTCTTTGCCTAGAATATTCAATTTTACAACTTGTTTAGAACTCTTTTCATGACCATAATTGCATCATTATGAGTCATGACTAATTCTGCGTTTTCCTCCTATTCTAACATTTAAATCTTCAGTTAGGCATTTCAACGAACACCTAACGAGTCAGATTTTTCTACAATCATTACTAAGTTCATGACTTGCAATTTAACATTTAATTTCACTTTAATTAAGCCATTTGTACTCATTTCAACATTCAAATTGCTGAATTTCATCATACCATTCAGCTTTTCTCTAGATTAAAATTCATAATCCTAGTACTTGTCTAGTCTTTACAATATCATAAATCACCTACAATGGTGATTGTAATTTCTTCAAGTAACATGCAATGATTTTCACAATTCATCATCTAGGGTTTAATCCTAAACAACATATTATTTCAAGATTCATTCATGCATGACATATCTAGGTTCAATTTCAGTTATTCACCATTAACCTAGAATTTATAGTGAATCAAAATATCAAAATTATACATACCTTTTGATCCCTATGACGAGGTGATCACTAATTCATGTTTAGAATTCGATTTGAAACAGATTTGAGGCTTCAATTTAGTAAATTTTGGTGTGAAGCTAGGGTTGGAGAATCCCCTGTGTCGCCCCCTTTCTCCTGATCGACCAGACACACAAGTTTTTGTGTGTTTGGTTTGGTTTTGTTATTATTAGTAATTATCTTTCACTTTTGACAAGTTTAAACCCTCAACTATGATTTTTTCCTTAAGTTTAAGTATCTTAACCATGTTATGAATAATTTCAAGACTTGAATTTAACTAGGTTAAGTTCCTAGTTGGTAAATTCTTGTTTGTTATTTCATTAGAATTTTAATATAAGGATTTATATTTTCGGGGTGTTACAAGTTCACCCCCCTTAAAAAGGGTTTCGTCCCCGAAACCGAATTACGTACCAAATAAAGTAGGGTGGAGACGTCGCATCTCTTCTTCGGACTCCCACGTAGTGTCCGAACCTTTTCTATGCTCCCATTTGACTTTAACTTGGTCAATTTGTTTATTTCATAAATGTTTGACCTTTCTATCTAAAATCTCCACCGGTCTCACCGCATAATTTAGACTATTATCCACTTCAATATCATCGTAATGGATATAGGTCGTTTCGTCTGCTAGGCACTTTCTTAATTGCGACACGTGGAACGTGCCATGGATTCCACTTAGCTCCTCCGGTAATTCAAGGCGGTAAGCTACCTTACCAACTCTCCCGATAGTTTTAAATGGTCCAATAAACCTTGGGCTTAGCTTCCCCCTTTTTCTGAACCTAATAACACCCTTCCATGGGGAGACTTTTAGCATGACCATGTCACCAACTTGGAATTCGATCGGCCTTTTCCTTTTATCAGCATACGCCTTTTGCCTGTCTTGAGTTGCTTTCAAGTGTGCCCGAACTTTTTCGATCTTTTCATTCGTTGCTCGTACTATATCTTGGTGGGCGAGTTCACGTGGACCCACTTCACCCCAACATACCGGGGTTCGACACTTCCTACCGTAAAGCATTTCGTATGGTGCCATCTTAATACTAGATTGGTAACTGTTGTTATACGAAAACTCGACTAAAGGTAAGTGAACATCCCAACTGCCTCCAAAGTCGATTATACACGCCCGTAGCATGTCCCCCAATGTTTGTATCGTTCTTTCACTTTGTCCATCCGTTTGAGGATGGTACGCAGTGCTAATGAACAATTTGGTCCCCATTTGCTCTTGGAAATCTCGCCAGAAATTCGAAGTAAACCGGGTATCCCTATCAGACACAATGGACACCGGCACCCCATGACGTGCTATTATTTCATTCGTATAAACTTCTGACATCTTTTCTGACGTATAAGTCTCACGAATCGGAATGAAGTGAGCACTTTTCGTCAATCTATCCACCACTACCCATATGGCATCGAAACCACGATTCGTCTTAGGCAACTTGGTTAACAGGTCCATTGTAATATGTTCCCATTTCCAAACCGGAATTTCTAACGGTTGGAGTTTGCCATATGGTTTCTGATGCTCCGCCTTGACTTGTAAACATGTCAAGCATTTTTCCACGTACTTCGCCACATCTCTCTTCATTCCGGGCCACCAATAATTTTGCTTCAAATCATTGTACATCTTGGTCGCACCCGGATGAATTGAATAACGGGATTTGTGAGCTTCATTAAGTAGAAGCGCTTTCACTCCACAAGTATGTGGGACCCATATCCTTCCGGATCGAGTCTTCAACCCGTGATTCCCCTCCGATAAATCTTTCAATTGACCGATTATTCTTTCTTTCTTCCAATTTTCTTCTTTTACTGCTTCTAACTGTGCCTCTCGAATATGTTCAAGTATACCCGAGGTCACCACGAGTTGCATCGACCTCACTCGTATTGGGACATAGTCCGCTTTTCTGCTTAGAGCGTCCGCTACCACATTTGCCTTTCCAGGGTGATAATGTATCTCACAATCGTAGTCTTTCACCGTTTCCAGCCATCGCCTTTGTCGCATATTTAACTCCTTCTGATCAAAGAGTATTTCAAGCTCTTGTGGTCGGTGAATATGGTGCACTTTACCCCATACAAGTAATGCCTCCATATTTTTAATGCAAATACTACCGCTGCCAACTCGAGATCGTGCGTGGGATATTTCTTCTCGTGTATCTTCAATTGTCTCGAGGCATAGGCTATTACCTTGCCCCGTTGCATCAACATGCAACCGAGCCCCGATAATGAAGCATCCGAATAAACCACCATGTCTTCGACTCCGTCCGGCAATGTCAGTACCGGAGCTTGAGTTAGCTTTTCTTTTAGCGTTTGAAACGCTTTTTCTTGATCGATTCCCCAAATAAACTTTGCTTTCTTTTGGGTTAGCTTTGTTAGCGGTGACGCAATCTTGGAGAAATCTTGAATGAATCTCCTATAGTACCCTGCAAGCCCCAAAAAGCTCCTAATTTCTGAAGGGTTCTTCGGGGGATTCCATTTTGACACAGCCTCTATCTTTGACGGATCCACCAATACTCCGTCGGCATTTATTACATGGCCTAAAAATTGAACCTCTCGTAACCAAAAGGCACATTTAGAGAATTTTGCATATAACTTCTCTCGCCTAAGTGTCTCTAACACTTCTTGTAAGTGGTGTGCGTGTTCAGCTTCACTTTTCGAGTACACCAAGATATCATCGATAAACACGATGACCGACTTATCCAACATTGGCTTGCAAACCCGGTTCATGAGGTCCATGAAAGCCGCGGGTGCGTTTGTTAGCCCAAATGACATCACGAGGAATTCGTAATGTCCGTATCTCGTGCGGAAAGCCGTCTTCGGCACATCTTCTTCTTTGACCTTTAGTTGGTGATACCCCGATCTAAGGTCAATTTTGGAAAGCCAGTTCGCACCTTGTAGTTGGTCGAATAACTCATCTATCCTCGGGAGCGGGTATCGGTTCTTTACCGTGAGTTTGTTTAACTCCCGGTAATCAATACACATGCGCATGCTCCCGTCTTTCTTTCTCACGAACAATACCGGTGCGCCCCAAGGAGACACACTCGGCCTTATGAATCCCTTGTCAAGCAGGTCTTGGATTTGGGACATCAACTCTTGTAATTCCGACGGTGCAAGTCGGTACGGGGCTTTTGCTACGGATTTCGCGCCCGAAATCAATTCGATCCCGAACTCTACTTCCCGTTCAGGCGGTATCCCCGGTAAATCTTCCGGAAAAACATCTTCATAATCTCGTACTACCTGTACATCTCCAATCTTTCGTGATTCTTTCTCGGACTCATTAGCGTATATCATGAATGCCTTGCATCCTCGCTTCATTAGCTTGTGAGCTTTCAACATTGAGCATACTATGGGGTTGCCTCCTTTTTCGCCATAAATGGTGACGTGTTTCCCGCTGTGAGATGTTAGTTTTATCTCTTTACGGAAGCACACGACCTTTGCATGGTGTCGAGATAGCCAATCCATCCCAACGACTACTTGAAATTCTCCCATCGACATCGGGAATAGATTTATCAAATATTCTTCATTGTCGATGCTCAGTTTACAATTTTCACATACATCACAAACAATAAAGCTCTTGTTATTACCTATCTCTACTTCTAAGGGCACAGGTAATTTTGTTAGAACAAATGAAGGATGTCGAATAAATCCATATGAAACAAAGGATTTATTCGCACCCGTATCAAATAACACGTGTGCAGGAATTGAATTTACAGCAAATATACCTGAGACCACGTCAGGTTCAACCTTTGCTTCTGCGGCGGTTAGTTGAAAAGATCTTGCCTTTGCTTTCGGGGCTTCACCTTTTGATTCTTGCCCATCCTTCTTTCCAACCAGTTCCGGGCATTCCGACTTCTTGTGACCCGTTCGATAACAGTTGTAACAAACCATCACTTTCTCCGGGCATGATATAGCCATATGTCCCGTCTTCTTGCATATGGGACAAGGCTTATCCTTGTAACGACATTCGCCTTTATGACCTTTCCCGCAGATTCTACAACTTGGCGACCCGCCTTTCGTATCAGATTTCTTTGCGCTTCCGTTTGTTCGTGCCTTCTTAGTAGGGCTTGGATTCACATCTTGTGCCCTTCATTCACCCCGTTCTATGCTCTTCTTCAGTTCGATCTCCCTTTCCCGAGCAGCATTGACAATCTCGGTAAGGGTCTCGTATTTTGAAGGGGTTATGAACTCTCTATACTCCGCGCTTAGCATGTTATGGTAGTAATAGACTTTTTGTTCTTCATTTGTCACCAAATCATCACAGAACTTTATCTTGTCCATAAACATCCCCGTGATCTTGTCTATGGATTCACCCTTGTGAGTTGCATGAACTCTTCCTTGATTCTATTTATGACCGCTTTGGGACTATGGTGTTTAAGAAACGGCGTCTTAAACTCCTCCCATGTCATGGCCTTAGCCGCTTCACTTCCAATCTCCTTCTTTTTGTTATCCCACCAGTCCTTCACTTGACCTCTTAATTGACCCGTACCATAAGCTACGTAGTCATTTTCATCACAATGAGTTCTCTCGAATACTCCTTCAATATCACTTAGCCATCGTTGGCACACAATTGGATCAACCTCCCCATTATATATTGGTGGTTTACAGGCCATGAATTCCTTGTATGAACAAGGCTTTCGTCCACCATGCTTTTCCTTTGCTGAATTGGAATCATCTTCCAATTTCTTGATTCTCTCTTCTACTATTGATAAAACTGTGTTTTGAATTTTATCAATAAAGCCCGACAAGCTGTTTTCGATCGCCTTTCCAACCTCTTCGGCAATCACTTCCTTCATTTGCTCGGTGACTCTTGGCACCGCATTATCATTACCTCCATCAGCGATCTCTATTTCTGAAATGTTTACATAGTTTGTTAAACATTCCATTTATAACACATGCTTTACTTGTTTTGATTTAATCAAGTTCATAACTTGATTTAATCATTCTTGTTTCAATTCAATCAAGTCCGTGACTTGATTTAATCATTCTTGTTTCAATTTAATCAAGTCCGTGACTTAATTTAATCATTCTTGTTTCAATTCAATCAAGTCCGTGACTTGATTTAATCATTCTTGTTTCAATTCAATCAAGTCCGTGACTTGATTTAATCATTCTTGTTTCAATTTAATCAAGTCCGTGACTTGATTTAATCATTCTTGTTTCAATTCAATCAAGTCCGTGACTTGATTTAATAATTCTTGTTTCAATTTAATCAAGTTCGTAACTTGATTTAATCATTCTTGTTTTTGAGCGAGCTTACACACTCTTTTCATGCATATTTGTTCATTTCTCATTTTCTACGTAGTACATAATTTATTAACAAAATAAGTTAGTTCTTACCGGAAGATCGATCAAGCTTGAACCGAACACTTATTGACAACCTTGAGCTCTGATTACCAACTTGTAACACTCTAAATTTTACCCTTGATTTTAACAATAGTTTATACTATTTCTAGTAAAATCTTGTTTAAATAACCTAACTTTCATAAGAAAGTTCATAAGTTAGGTTAAACTTAGTCAACTAATAACTAAGTTGAAACATATTAAAAGGTGTTTAAAATATATTTACAACCCATACACCAAAGCTTTAAAGATTCAAAACATAGCGGAAGCTTCAAAATGTAGTGTTCGGTTCTTCATTAATCACTTGATCGCCTCCCGTAAGATCCATCAATTTACCTATGATCAAAACCGTTAAAACATTAGTTTTGACGTTGTTATATAATATAATCGCAAGGTTTAACATCACATTTGAAAGTAATAAAAATATAAAAACTATTCTGGTTCTACCGTAACTTACGGTATCACCGTAAGTTACGGTGAGTCCTGGACAATTACTAGTCCACCGTAAAGCAGGAGATCCACGCCGTAAACATCTAAACTCTACCGTAAATTACGGTACTACCGTAATTTACGGTAGTACCTGGAATTGCATGTTTTGTTTTGTAAGATCATTACACCAAGATCCCAACTCTCGGATTTCGGTTTTTCTATGATACCGATACATTAAAACCTCGTATTTCTTATATGATATATATTGGCCCATCACTAAGAACAATCTATCGTATTCCGGAACATTAATCATACCTTACTAGATAGTTCGACCGTTGGATGCCAAAATTTAGGCATCAAACAATGTATTACAAAAATCAAATTTCTATCAATTGTTTTGACCCGTTTCTCTTGTTTAAGACGCAAAGTCACTTCCGTGACGTATTGATCTATCTTGTTTACCATGTTTTCAAAACTACAACATAAAACTAACAATTAATTTATAATGTAACGAAACGGTAATTTCGTACCTCTAGAGCACGCCTTTCCCCCGTGAATTCCCTCCGGCTTGTCCGCTTGATGATCCGGACTCTTTGCCTAGAAAATTCAATTTTACAACTTGTTTAGAACTCTTTTCATGACCATAATTGCATCATTATGAGTCATGACTAATTCTGCGTTTTCCTCCTATTCTAACATTTAAATCTTCAGTTAGGCATTTCAACGAACACCTAACGAGTCAGATTTTTCTACAATCATTACTAAGTTCATGACTTGCAATTTAACATTTAATTTCACTTTAATTAAGCCATTTGTACTCATTTCAACATTCAAATTGCTGAATTTCATCATACCATTCAGCTTTTCTCTAGATTAAAATTCATAATCCTAGTACTTGTCTAGTCTTTACAATATCATAAATCACCTACAATGGTGATTGTAATTTCTTCAAGTAACATGCAATGATTTTCACAATTCATCATCTAGGGTTTAATCCTAAACAACATATTATTTCAAGATTCATTCATGCATGACATATCTAGGTTCAATTTCAGTTATTCACCATTAACCTAGAATTTATAGTGAATCAAAATATCAAAATTATACATACCTTTTGATCCCTATGACGAGGTGATCACTAATTCATGTTTAGAATTCGATTTGAAACAGATTTGAGGCTTCAATTTAGTAAATTTTGGTGTGAAGCTAGGGTTGGAGAATCCCCTGTGTCGCCCCCTTTCTCCTGATCGACCAGACACACAAGTTTTTGTGTGTTTGGTTTGGTTTTGTTATTATTAGTAATTATCTTTCACTTTTGACAAGTTTAAACCCTCAACTATGATTTTTTCCTTAAGTTTAAGTATCTTAACCATGTTATGAATAATTTCAAGACTTGAATTTAACTAGGTTAAGTTCCTAGTTGGTAAATTCTTGTTTGTTATTTCATTAGAATTTTAATATAAGGATTTATATTTTCGGGGTATTACAGTTGTGTCATCCCAGGTTTGTGACTGGGATGGTACCTATATTGATCAGTAAAACTCTGGACTTGCCGGAGCTCCCAAGTTGGTAATCGTGGAGCAGGAATCAGCATCATTCTTGAAATGGTTTGTTTGGTAAAACACATGTGATATCTTTAAATTGTTATACATTTTTACAAGTGGTATTGGTGATAAGAACTTCCAAGTGGTTAATCAAGGTCATTAATTTGAACTTGATTGGACCATACATACAAGTGGTATTATGAAGAACAAAGTGATGAACCCCTAACCTACAAGTGGTAAAATCAAAAAACTAATTTTCTGGAAAAACCATTTGATTAAAACAAACTTAAGTGTTTCGAAATCATAATGGGAAAATGGTTTGTTGTAAGGGGGAGTTCTGATTGTTTATGCCAAGTGGATGGCGAATTAAAGCATTTCGATATCAGTTGTCACTTTACTTGTATAGTTTGTTTTCAAATTTCCTTTAAATGATTTTGCATTTTAGGGGGAGTAAGAAATTTCAGAAAATCCAAAAACATTTGACAATTTGAAAAAGCCAAAAACATGATAAAATCAAAAATGAGTTTTGTTGTATAAAAGAGGAAATGATAGTACATCAGTGGACTATCACAGCACGCTAAAGAAATGGAAAGATAAAATGTGATAAACGGTCTCACTGATGATGTGCCAGTAGGTTTTTGCTCATTTAGTAGATTGTGACGAGATATAAACCAAAATTCAAACTTGCTTATATCGTGGGGAACATCTCTCGGATATATGGGTAACCCCCGAAATCTTGTTTGAAAGGTCCCTCTTTCTGAGATACTAGGTCTTTATGCTTAGTGATATCTGGGGTATTATCCCGGGACTTCTGATAATGCGGAAGCAATGGCCTAGTCCCCGTATAATACTTTACGCTTGCTTGAAATATAGCTCACCCTCAGCATAAAAAATGATGAAACATTAAAAAATGCTAATCATGTGCTGTTGAAGAAAAAAATCTCTAAAGGGAACACACCAAAAGTCGAAGCCGTCATCTCTCTGCTGAACGGAAGTTCTGACCTGAGCTCTCACGGCCCTCGCATATAACCCCTTACAGATATCATCTAGGTATACTCACCTGTAAGACTGAATATTGGGATCTGGATACGGGAGTATATTCTGAGGTGGGACACATGAATAAGTTTAAGTGCTTAAAACATTAATCTCGTATCTCGAAACAGTTGAAATTTGTGTGAAAATTTAAGTGGATCAGTATACTGACAATCTAAGTGAATTGTTTAGAACTTAAAATGTTTAAAGCTTAATGGTGTTAGTGATTTGTCTCAAAAACTGATATGATCCTCTTACACAAGCTCACAAAAATATTGTCTGTAAATATTTCTTTACTGCATTTCATTTTAATCAAAATCTAAAAAGATTTTCAGTGTGTTTTAGCATAAATTTAAAAAAAAAATCAAAAAGATTTTCGACGACTGGTGTTGGAAAGCTGATTTTCATAATTCCAAGTGCTAAACATGATGAGCATTTAGTGAGGGGGAGTCTGTGTTTAAATGAGAAAAGATTTTGAATGTTTTATCTACAAGTAGTTCATCAGATTTTAAAATTGTTAAATCATTCTGATTTGTGAAATTTATTGTGAGGTAAAGTTCTATGCAGGTTAGAGCCATGAATCGATTCTGAATATGTGAATAGAATGAGAGCCAGTTCACGATCTTGGAACAGTATTCGATAGGGAGATTATTTGTTGATGCTGATGAAAAGAGAAAGAAGATTGAGGATGCTTTACAGTGTCAGATACTTCAAAAGGTTCGAGAGGACTGATAAAGACTGAAGATGCGAAGACTCGACGACGAAGACTTCGTCAACATCCGAGGGGGAGTCTGTTGGTGCATCCGTCTGTCGACTTCGTCTTGTATCGAGTCTTGTATTGTAATAGATAGACAGGGCACGAAAAACGAGAGAGTGTGTTTATAGGTAATTCCGCTTGAAATGACACAAGGTCATTTCAAGCGAAATCACACATGTTAATTTCGCTTGAAGTTGATTCCGGTTGAAAGTGATTCCGCTTGAGACATGTTCAAGCGAAATTACGTCTCCTATAAATACCTTGAGTGCCTAGTCATTTGTAAGTTTCCGGTCACTGAGTCGAAGTGCTGCCGAAGTGTCATCGTGCTGTAAAACTCTGTCAAATCAATCAAAAAGACAATTAGAGTGTATATCTTGCTGAATTGAACTCAATACGTTAGTTTCCGCCTCTCGTATTGAGAAGAACGCTTCTGATCGACTCGTTCGGGTCTGAAAACGATCCTACACTCTGCAATATCCATTACTTTTCCCATATGGTGATGATGGTTATAGAGTTGATATTCCTCATAGAGATTTTACGTCCACACAAAAGAAAATAAAACCAAAGTGCACAATGAGAGAATTTTTTTCATATAGGATCCAAGATAGAACTTATGGCTTTTCCTTAATTTTAAATGGGTGAAGGTTGTTACAACAGTTTTTGGTTGATGCGTACACAATGATTGAGAGCGAAAGACTAAAGTACATCTGTAGGCAACAAGCGAACCTTTGTTCTGAAACATTTGAGAATCTTCAAAAGTATAAATCTAAAGGTAAGGAAGTTTTAACAGATACTGGAAAGCCTGTTATACTTCCTTCATCATTTACTTGTGGTGCAAGATTCATGCAACAAAATTACCTCGATGCAATGGCCTTATGTAAGTGGTATGGGTACCCTGATTTCTTCATAACTTTAACGTGTAATCCTAAGTGGCCTGAAGTAAAAAGATTTCTAAAAGATTCAACCATCAAAGCCGAAGACAGGCCTAACATATTGTGTCGATTGTTTAAAATGAAGTTTGATTCCTTACTCAAAGATTTGAAGGATTCTAAGTATTTTAGTGAGATTAAAGCTGGTAAGTTATTTTGTTTTCACATCTTATCCTCTGATGTATATTTTGTAATCAAGGTTATTAACTAATAAATCTATTTATTTTTCCTTTTTATTCAGTTGTTTATACAGTAGAATTTCAAAAGCGTGGTCTTCCTCATGCACATATGTGCTTATTCATGAAGGTCGATCACAAACATCCAACCATAGATCACATAGATCCATTTATTTCTGCTGAGATTCCCGATAAAAAAGAAGATCCTGAACTTTATTCTCTTGTGACTGATTATATGATTCATGGTCCGTGTGGGAATGCTAATTTGAATTGTCCTTGCATGGTTGATAAAAGATGTTCAAAAAACTTTCCGAAGAAATTCACACCACATACAACTATTGATTCAAGTGGTTTTCCTGTATACAGAAGAAGAGATTCAGGTCATACAGTTATAAAATCTGGTGTTAGATTAGACAACATAAATGTTGTTCCTTATAACAAAAGGCTTTTGAAAAGATATCAAGCACACATTAATGTTGAATGGTGTAATCAAGCCGGTTCAGTGAAATATTTGTTCAAGTACATTAACAAAGGTCCTGATATGGCTACTGCGGTAGTTTCTGGTGATACAAGTTCAACCATCAAAGAAAAGCCAAAAGACGAGATCAAGGAGTATTATGATTGTAGATATATTTCAGCTTGTGAGGCATCCTGGAGAATATTCTCTAATGAGGTTCATTATAGGTATCCTGCTGTTATGAGGATTCCCTTTCATTTGCCGAGCCAACAGAATGTTGTGTATGGTGCGGATGACGATATTGATAATGTTTTAAGCAAGCCTTCTGTTGCTTCTTCAATATTTGTGCAATGGATGAAGTTGAACGAGACACATGAAGATGCTAGAAAGCTGACTTATGTTGAGTTTCCTTCCAAATTTGTTTGGATACTTAAAGATAGATGTTGGTAGCTACGTAAGACGTACCAGTGTGTTGGCCGGATTCATTCTGTATCTCCTGCATTGGGCGAACCTTATTTTTTGAGGATACTACTCAATAAAGTTAAAGGGCCTAGATTATTCGAGGAGATACGTACAGTTAACGGTCAATTATTCCCGACTTTTAGAGATGCTTCCTATGCGATGGGACTCTTAGATGATGACAATGAATACATTGAGGCCATTAAAGAAGCAAGTTTTGAAGGACATGTTGGGTATCTTCGAGCGTTATTTGCTACCCTGCTTTTGTCAAATACTCTATCTCGGCCAGAATTTGTTTGGGAAAATACGTGGAAATACTTAGCTGATGATATTGTTTATAGACGTCAAAAAGAAACAAATATTTCAGGTTCTGGTCTATTTTTTTTAATTTCACATACTACATTTTGATTTTTTATTTAATAATGTTAATTTTTTTATTTGCTAGGTTTAGTGCTTCCTGAATATCATATTAAGAACCTTACTTTGTTGAAAATTGAAAACTATTTAATTTCCAATGGTTCATCATTACGAAGGTTTGTCACTATGTCGTACCCTGATGATGATTCCTTACGTGATGCTTCCAATCGTCTAATCAATGAAGAGCTGTCACACGACCTAGATGAAGTACAAGCTGAGTTTAACAGGTTGCATCAATCTCATACAGATGAACAACGAGCGGTTTTTGACGAAATAATGGAAGCAGTTGTAGGGCGTAAAGGAGGCCTTTTTTTGTCTGTGGTTACGGTGGAACTGGAAAAACCTTTTTATGGAAGACTTTGGCTTCAGCTGTTCGATGCAGAAATGAAATAGTTTTAAATGTGGCTTCAAGTGGTATTGCTTCATTATTACTTTCCCGTGGAAGGACAGCTCATTCTCGGTTCCATATCCCCATTAATCTAACAGAAGATTCAATTTGCAATATTAAGCCAAATAGTGATATTGCGAGATTATTAAAGGAAACCCAATTAATCATATGGGACGAAGCACCGATGGTACACAAAGATGCCTTTGAAGCTTTAGATAGGACGATGACCGACGTATTTTCGGAAGGTAGGAGTATTCGTTCGGATATTCCTTTTAGAGGTAAAGTTATTGTATTTGGTGGTGACTTTAGACAAATACTACCTGTTATTCCTAATGGTACTAGACAAGAAATTGTTAGTGCATCTTTAAGCTCTTCATACATATGGTCAAAATGCAGACTCTTACGGCTGAGTAAAAACATGCGTCTAACTATTGAAGCTGAAAGTTCAAATATGGAGTCTATCAGAGAATTTGCAAAATGGCATATTGACATTGGTGAAGGAAACGTTGGAGATGATAATGATGGCGACACCATTATAGAGATACCAGATGATTTACTAATCACCGATATTTGTGACCCGATACAAAGTTTAATTGACTTTGTATATCCTTCAACTATTGAACAATTTAGGATTCCTGGATTTTTTTCTGAGCGAGCAATTCTAGCACCCAAAAATGAGGTAGTTCATGAAATTAATGATCGATTGCTTTCGTTATTTCCTGGTGATGCGAAAAAGTATCTGAGTTCTGATAGTATATGTCAAACTGAACAAATTCTTGATTCTTTTCAAGAAAGCTTATACTCAACAGAAAATTTAAATGCTCTTAAGATTTCTGGCTTGCCTAATCACAGATTGGTTCTTAAAGTTGGTGTTCCTGTGATGCTTCTTCGAAACATTGATCAACAGAAAGGGTTATGTAACGGTACAAGGCTTCAAATTACTTTTCTTGGTAAACGAGTTATAGAAGCTGAAGTTATATCTGGTGGGAACATTGGCACGAGAGTTTTTATTCCAAGGATTAATATGATCCCGTCTGACAAAAAATACCTTTTCAATTTCAACGAAGACAATTTCCTTTATCAGTTTGTTTTGCTATGACAATTAACAAGAGTCAAGGACAATCGTTATCAAAGGTTGGTCTTTATTTGAAAGATCCTGTCTTCACTCATGGTCAGTTGTATGTTGCATTATCAAGGGTCAAGACCAAAGAAGGCGTTAAAATACTAATATTCGACGCTGATGGAAAACCAACAAATAAGACTTCTAATGTTGTTTACAAAGAAGTTTTTACTAGCTTGTAATCATTGTTTTTTTCTGAGTTTTAACTTCCAGCGTTCTAAGTATAGTTGTATATATATTTTCTTAATTACTATTTTCTTTAAATTTTATTTGGTTTAAATTTTATAAACTCTATTGTGTTTTTGCATCTCAGAACAATGTGTGATAAATTTATTCATAAGTAATTTACAACGCAGACAATTCTAAAAATCCCCGTGTTCACTATCAATATGGAAGAAAATTATACCGGATTTGGACTGCATAAGAGGCTACGAACTTATCAATTTCAAACCTAAACCAGCCAAAAATATGTTTCATCAAAGTCAAACAATTGTTTGACCAAAGTTAAACCACAGTTTTACCAATGTCAAACAACTGTTTTTAAAAATATGATTCTTAGTGGTTTGAAAGTTTGTTTTACCAAAGTTAAAACACTGTTTGAGCAGTGTTAAAACACAGTTTGACCAAAGTCTGTTTGACCAAATTCAAACTACTTATGTTAAAAGCTAATTATAATAGATAAAACACTGTTTGAGCAATGTTAAAACGCTGTTTGACCAAAGTCTGTTTGACCAAAGTCAAACTACTTTTGTTAAAAGCTACTTATAATAGATAAAACACTGTTTCAGCAATGTTAAAACGCTGTTTGACCAAAGTCAAACTACTTATGTTAAAATGTACTTATAATAGATAAAACTAGATTTTCACCTGGCATTACTTCCCGAGCTCATGAAACTTACTTATGTTAAAACCTAATTATGATTAATACATGATTTAAAGCATTGAAAGTATATGATATGTTAATGATTTTGCTATAAGAAAAATTATTTTTCTTTGTTAATTTGAATACCAAATCAATTCAACTAATCATCTACTTTACTCTTGTATCTCAATGTAAATGTAAATAACAAATTCAATAAGGGGTGTATGTGTAAATATTTTTCATCAGTTGAAAATATGGGAAGAGAAAAACACAACCGTCATTATTTCTTCATCATCATTACACATCAAACATATATCATCTCTTCTTTTAAAAATCTCTTCTTCCTAGTCATTTTCTAGGGTTTCAATTTTCTTATTCTCCGTCTTCTACACTTCAATCACCTGAGGTTTTATTATTTTTTCTTCAGCAACTGGTATGTACATTCCTATTGTAATGAACTTTATATTGGTTAACCGATCTTAAGTTAAATCCTATGTTGCTACTAATACGATTTTAAATGTTTATTGCTATACATTCAAGAAGGGTTTACTTAGGTGTTTGAATCATTTGTTGAGAACATGTTAAAATAGTTATTATTTGTAGAAAATTTTTAACTCATACTCTGTTTCTATGATTAATTTCACTACATACTCTGTTAATACAAAAAGTTAATGTTCATTTTTGTAACCATCTTGGTTTTCATACGTGTATTTGTTTGTGGTATTGTAACACTCATCATTTAATAAAGAGCAATTTGTTTGTTACATGCTTAGTTTTATGCTTTTACATGATTTATCGGCTCAAACACGTGAATATTCGCAATTTTGATTGAATTTCATACTTATAAACAAGGCAATATTAATTACAAGGGCTTAATGTGTTATTATGTGAAAATATAAGTTGAGGGACCTTTTTGTCATTCCCTAAAACTTGTCCAAAAACTTTGATTTTAAGTCCGAGGACTAAAACCGTCATTTTTAGAAAGTACAAAAGTCCGGGGACTAAAATGTTATTTTTGAAACCTTATAAGTTTCGGGTTAAAAAATGAAATTTTTGAAAACTATAAGTTTAGGGGTCTTAGTGTTATTTTTGAAACTTGTTTTATAAATAAAATAAACTTTTAATTTTTGAAATAAAAGTCGAGGGACCATTCTGTCATTTTATAAAACTTGAACTCCAGGGACTGATGTTGTTACTTTTGAAACTGTTTTTAACTAATAGTCCTAACCGGGTTATCTTTTATACAAGGAATTCTTATTAAAAAACTTAACTTAGTTAGTTACTTAACCGAACTATTACCGGGACCATTTGTGCATAATTCAGAACCTCGGTGACCAAACTGTAATTAATAAAACAATTAAATCAAAAAAATTGCCAAAAACCGGTCACGGGGGGTGGGGGGGGATTGAACTCGGGACCTTTCGTTTGACAAGTGACTTTGTGACCCGTCGGCTATAAGCCTCATCCGGTAATTATATCGAACCGTAATATATATATATATATATATATATATATATATATATATATTCATATTAGATATTAAATATTATATATTTCAAAAACCTGCAACCCGCCTGATGATCGGAACTCGAACTAAATCACATGGTTAGTGGTTTATCTGTCCAAAGCTGATGCACGCGGAATCTATGCCTCGTAACCAACTCGCACGCACGTTTAATTTCACCCAAGATCACGCCCGACATCGCACAATCAGCTTTTTATTTAAAAATTGCAAACCGAGTTCAATCCACTATTATTTGTCGATTTCTGTTGAATTGAAGGGTTATTTATGAGTCCCTGAACCTCCTAGAACCTCCTGCACCTCTCAAAATTCATAAACACATCGAAATTGACCTTCGGATTCGAGCCTGCAACACTGCCGGAGTTCGGTCGCCGGAAATTAATCGATACGCCTTTCCAATCATTACCGGTTCGATTTTTTTTTGCTCCAATATGTTCAATTATGTTTATATATGGATTCCCCAAAATTAATTTGATTATAAACATGGTTTTAATCGAAATCGGGATTGGTTGACTTTCGGGTTGACTGATTTTGGGAAGAAGATGATTGATTTTGTATTTTTATTTTTGTTTTAAAAACAGTTTTTTTATTATTATTCTTTAATTCATAATAAATCAAAATTAATTAATTAAAATCTTAAAATTTCAGACTAATTATGTTTAATATAAATCTTTCTGAAAATAATATATTCACTGATTATTTTATATAAAAACGATTTTATATAATTAAAACAGTTTTATTCTTTCAAAATTTATAATAAATATATTTTAATGAAATAAATATTGAAATTTTTATGATAATTATATTAAGTGATAAACTATACAAAAATAATTTTGTTACTAATATTTTATATAATTTTTATAATTATATGAATAAATCAGTATTTACACTTTAAAATTAAAGTTTAATTTAATATATTTAAATTAAATAACTACATAATTTTTGTCCGAAATTATTTTTATGATATTACATGCATTATTCTGAGTTTATATAAATTTAATTACTGTTTGATTATTTACAGATTATTTTACATAATTTAAATCAGTTAAATCACTTAATTAAACTTAACTGTTTTAATTATATAATTATATAATTTCTGCTCAAAAACATTTTCATGACAAAATACACATGTTTCTGAGTTTATAAAAAGTCTCCAACTGTTTTGGGCATTTTTAGATTATTTGTAATAATTAAACATGTAAACCTAAATACTGATATTTTAGCCTTTTTAATTCCATTTTATTTATATTAAATTATTCAAAGGCCCTAATAATTACTATAATCAGTAATATTTCATGTTAATAATTAAAAATGTTATTTTTAATTATTCTGATTCAAACTAATTATTTAGATAATTATCATGTTATTTCATTTTAAAACTATATATAATTGTTTATTTTTAAAAATATATACATTCTGCCATGATAACTATTTTAAATCAGATATATAAATGTTCAATAATTAAAAATGTTATTTTAAATTATCTCAGCTTAAATTAATTATTCAGATAATTAATATTATATACTTGCAATTTTTGAGTTAAATATATATGTTTTAATTATACAAATATTAACTCTGTAACTAAGTATTATTTTTATAATCCCTTAATTTACAGCCTTGATTCCAAGATTTTTCCCCAAACAGAACTGTTTAAACCCGTAGTTACTGTCTTAGTCAAACCATACAAACATGTTAGACATAGTTTCCTGTTTATACAGTTGCACATTTTACCCATTGTTGATGCCAATTTCCGTGTTTCGTGCATGTTCAAATACAATTAGAGTGACGTGGAAATCTTGTTCCCGCAAAACTCTTTCCCGTTTACTTGTATGGAATTTATTCGCAAACAAGGTGAGTTCATAGTTCCCATTTTCTGTTTTACAATATTTTCGGGATGAAACATATGAAATAATGTGATACAAACTAATTTGCATTTTGTGGCTATCTTGATTGTTCCTTGCAATTGCTTGATACTTGTTGCTTAACACATTACATTCATTAACTCCGTACAAGCCCAGCGGTAATATTATAGCGCTATAGGTGTGACGCCCCATCCTAACTTCCAGATCACATGTTGTTGTTGTTGTTCACATTTTTGCAAATTCGGAAGTTTGGATGATAGATCCGTGTTTACGTCTACAAGGTTTGAATGTTCCACCAAGCATACTTGTATTATTCATTTTGTTAAGATATATCAAATGCCATATTGTTAAACATTTCCTTTTATTATCACATTATTTATTTTATTACCAAACTAACCAAAACCTATGAATTCACTCAACCGTTTGTTGACCCAAATTGTTTTTAACATATGTTTCAGGTGAAAATGTTTGAAGTTAGCTTTTGCAAGGATCACATAGGATTGCTCAAGACAAGTGCCTTAGCTTAAAATAAAAACAAAGACTTTTGTGAACAATGTGTTGTATTTGTTTTTTACTGGTTTGGATGTGAATGCAATCCTATCAATCAACTTAATTATATTCCAACTTTAATTAAATCACCATGTGCTTATATGCATTCTGCCAAGTTTCGTGATGCCCTCGACGTTTCCGCCTTCGTGTCAGGGTGTCACAGGTTGGTATCAGAGCCATGGTTATAGGGAATTAGGTTGTTAGCAATGCTTGAACCTAGACTATAACTTACCTAGGACACCTATCCACTAGATACTCTGCCCGCTTCCTTGTCCTTATCTCTATCCTTATTCTTTGAAACCAAAGCCTCGTCACCACGGATTTCCCTCATTAAACTGTTAGGATATACTATTATTCATCATCTGTCCTCAGGTGATTTAAAAATTCTTTTTCAAAACCTCCTCTGATTTTTATTCTCGTCAAAGTCTTGGGCTCTAATAACGAACTCGTGCAATCTGGAAGGGTGGGTGCCTGTATACAGAGTTTTCTGTCTAGGCAAGCACTTCGCATAAATCTCATCAGACGCGAGACCAGTTGTGCTTACCTGGGAATCCTCGGGATGAGTGTTCACTTATAGGCTAAAGCATGACTTCATTAAGTTATAAGGACCCAACTACTTTGATTAGTCACTGATATTGTTTATTCGTGGAATAAACGATGTCCATCTTGTTGTGTATTTTCTCTCGCCTTCATTGATTTTAAATGATTTTATTTAAACGTATCCCGTTCTGATCAGATGTTTTTCCTTCTTATAGATGCCTCCACGTCCTCAGCCTCAGAATAATGACCCAAATGCTGCGATGGCTGCCTTTATTGCTCAGCAGATTCTGCAGTGCTACCTAATATATTTGCCCAGGTCAACCACGCTGCTCAAAACAACAATCCCAATCCTCCCTGTACTTTCAAGCAATTTAATTCCTGCAACCCTGCTAAATACTCTGGAAGTGAAGGTGCCACTGCCCTCCTACAGTGGTTTGAAAGTATTGAGAACACATTTCGACACAGTCTGTGTACCGAGGCCCGAAAGGTAGAATTCGCAACCAGTTGCTTTCAAAAACGAGCTTTAACCTGGTGGAATGGTATTATGAGGGACCGAGGTGCTGAAGATGCTATGGCCCTGACATGGGAAGAATTGAGGGCCCTTATGATGAGAGAGTTCTGTCCTCGCAACGAAATGCGAGCACTTGAAGATGAATTTCATGAACTAAAACAGAACAGTGGGGAAAACCGAGCATATATCGATCGTTTTGAAGAGCTGTGTATTCTCTGTCCCAACGCCTTGACAACCCCGGAATGCACCATCGAGAAGTTTATCGATGGACTACCCAGCTGTATTAAACACATTGTGACTGGAAACAAACCAGCCACAATTCGTGACGCGTTCGAACTTTCTGCTATTCTCACTGATGCTCTTGTCAAGGAGGGAGTCTTGACTCGTAAGGGTGATAGTAAAACGACATCAAAAGGTTCGTCTAGTTCGACCAAGGCAGTTAACACTAGGGCTCAGTCTTCGAGGAACACCAAGAAGCGAAAGTCAGCCCAGAATTTCGCTATCGCTACACCTGCTCCTGTTAACCAGATTCCTCCTCCTCCGCCAGCAAAACGACCCTATGATGGTAAGGCACCTCTATTCAACCACTGTAATTATCATCACTCTACCCGTTTTCCTTGCCAGAAGTGCACAAGATGTGGAAAATCAAGTCACTTAGCAGCCACTTGCCGTTCTCATCCTGCACCTAATCAAGCTGCTCCTCCTCCCGCTCAGGCTACCGCTCCTCGTTTTCCTCTGGGTACTTGTTTTAATTGTGGGGACCCGAGTCATTTCAAGAAGGAATGCCCCAGGCTCGCCAATGCACCACTAGCTCGTGGTCGTGCATTTAACATCAACGTTAACGAAGCTCGTGCCGCTAATGATGTGGTTAACGGTACGTTTCTAGTAAACAACCATTATGCATCTGTTTTATTTGACCCTGGTGCAAATAGGAGCTTTGTTTCATTAGAATTCGAACCTTTGCTTGCTATACTGCGTACGAAGTTAGCTGAACCGTTTGAAGTTATTGTTGCATCTGGAGCCCGTTCTTTGTTGAATTCTGTTATTGCAGATTGTAAACTCGAGCTATTATGTCATGTCTTCCCGATCGATCTTATTCCCATGAAGCTTGGATGTTTCGATATTGTCGTGGGCATGGATTGGCTGTCTCCTAATCATGCCGAAGTTGTGTGCTATGACAAATTCGTTCGTGTGCCTCTACCGTCTGGTGAAGTTCTAGAAGTCTGTGGGGAAAGACCGTCCAAGGGTCTTAACCTCATATCTTGCATACAGGCTCAGAAATATTTACGCAAGAATTACGTGGCGTTTCTAGCCCACATTGAAGAGAAGAAGGAGAAGAACAAGAACCTACAAGATATTCCAGTTATTCGGGACTTTCCTGAAGTTTTTCCTGACGATCTGCCTGGTTTGCCTCCTGCACGTCAAGTTGAATTCCAAATCGATCTTGTTCCTGGTGCAAATCCTATTGCCAAGTCTCCTTACCGTCTTGCACCTTCTGAGATGCAAGAACTCGCTAATCAACTTCAAGAGCTTTCAGATAAAGGTTTCATCCGTCCCAGTTTCTCTCCTTGGGGAGCCCCAGTCTTGTTTGTCAAAAAGAAAGATGGTTCTTTTCGCATGTGGTTATCGGGAGTTGAACAAACTCACAATAAAAAATCGTTACCCTTTGCCTCGCATTGATGACCTATTCGATCAGTTACAAGGTGCTTCCTGTTTTTCAAAGATCGACTTACGCTCTGGTTATCATCAGTTACGTGTTCTTGAAGACGATATTCCGAAAACAGCTTTCCGCACGCGCTATGGTCATTATGAATTCACAGTCATGCCTTTTGGTTTGACAAATGCTCCTGCTGTTTTCATGGATTTAATGAATCGTGTCTGCAAACCGTATTTGGATAAGTTCGTCATTGTCTTCATTGACGATATCCTTATGTATTCTAAGACAAAATCCGATCATAAGGAACATCTTCGTTTAATCCTAGAGCTCCTGAAAAGAGAACAACTTTATGCCAAATTCTCGAAATGTGAATTTTGGCTCAAGGAAGTTCAATTCTTGGGACACATCGTAAACGACAAAGGGATTCATGTGGATCCTGCGAAGATAGAAGCTGTAAAGAATTGGAGTGTCCCTACTACCCCAACTGATATTCGCTCTTTCCTTGGTCTTGCTGGCTATTATCGTCGATTCATTGCCAACTTTTCAAAGCTTGTTGTCCCGCTCACATCTTTAACTCAAAAGGGTAAACCTTTCGAGTGGGGACCTAAACAAGAGGAAGCCTTTCAGACTCTTAAACAGAAGCTTTGCAACGCTCCTATTCTAGCTCTTCCTGATGGCAACAATGATTTTGTGGTATATTGCGATGCTTCTAATCTTAGCTTAGGCTGCGTTCTTATGCAACGGGGCAAAGTTATAGCCTACGCTTCACGTCAGCTGAAAATCCACGAAAAGAACTACACTACCCATGATCTCGAATTGGGTGCTGTTGTTTTAGCTCTTAAAATCTGTAGACACTATCTGTATGGCACGAAATTTGTGATCTTTACTGACCACAAAAGTCTCCAGCACATCTTCGATCAGAAGGATTTGAATATGCGCCAACGCATGTGGGTTGAACTTTTAAACGACTATGATTGTGAAATTCGCTACCATCCTGGAAAAGCGAATGTTGTTGCTGACGCCTTAAGTCGTAAGGAACGTATCAAACTCCACAGTATCCAAATCCATTCTGATATCCAGACCCGTATTCTTCAAGCTCAGCAAGATGTGGTGTCCAGTGGTAATTTGCTTGTTGAACTACCCCACACAATTGATCGTCTCCTCGAGATCAATGATAATGGCTTGCGACACTTCAAGAACCGTTTGTGGGTTCCAAATCGTAATAACCTTCGTACTCTTTTGATGAATGAAGCCCACAAATCCCGATATTCTATTCATCCCGGTGCTGATAAAATGTATATGGATCTTCGGAACCTTTATTGGTGGCCAGGAATGAAGAAGGATATTGCTCTTTATGTGTCCAAGTGCCTCACATGTTCGAAGGTGAAAGCAGAACACCAACGACCCTCAGGTTTATTGGTACAACCCGAGATCCCCGTATGGAAATGGGAGAACATTACCATGGATCTAATTACCAAATTGCCACGCACTTCCCGAGGACACGACAGTATCTGGGTGATTGTTGACCGTTTGACTATGTCCGCACACTTTTTGCCTATTCGTGAGGATTACTCTGTTGCCAAGATTTCCAAACTTTACCTTGATGAGATTGTTGCTCGTCATGGTGTGCCATTAGACATTATTTCCGATCGTGACAGTCGTTTCACTTCGCGCTTTTGGAGGACTTTACAGTCTGCTTTGGGTACTCAACTCAATCTTAGCACCGCTTATCATCCTCAAACTGATGGTCAGTCGGAACGAACCATCCAAACACTTGAGGATATGCTACGTGCCTGTGTCTTAGACTTTGGTGGTAATTGGGATTCTCATCTTCCTTTAATCGAGTTCTCTTATAACAACAGTTACCACTCTAGTATCAAAATGGCACCTTTCGAAGCTCTCTACGGTCGCAAGTGTCGTTCTCCTATCTGTTGGAACGAGATTGGTGGAGCTCAAATCACTGGTCCCGTATTAATTCAGGAAACGACAGACAAGATCTTAAAAATCCGTGATAACCTCACTGTAGCTAGGAGTCGTCAGAAGAGTTATGCTGATGAACGACGTAAACCCCTGGAATTCCAAGTCGGCGATATGGTTCTTCTCAAGGTTTCTCCTTGGAAGGGTATCATACGCTTTGGGAATAAAGGTAAACTAGCTCCTCGTTATATTGGTCCTTTTAAGATCGTCAAAAGAATTGGTAAAGTCGCTTACAAACTTGAGTTGCCTCCCAAACTCAGCAACATTCATCCCACTTTTCATGTCTCAAATCTCAAGAAATGCCTTGCCGACAAAGACCTCCACGTACCACTAGGCGACATTCGCATCAAAGATTCCCTGCACTTTGTTGAGAAACCAGTTGAAATCATGGATCATGGTGTGAGGAAACTCAGGCGAAGTCGTATACCGATCGTTAAAGTACGTTGGGAATCTAAACGTGGCCCAGAGTTCACTTGGGAACGTAAGAAAGAAATGAAGACCAAGTATCCGCATCTTTTTCCTAAAAAGTCTCCTAAGCCAATTTCGGGACGAAATTCTCGAAAGAAGGGGATACTGTAACCATCTTGGTTTTCATACGTGTATTTGTTTGTGGTATTGTAACACTCATCATTTAATAAAGAGCTATTTGTTTGTTACATGCTTAGTTTTATGCTTTTACATGATTTACCGGCTCAAACACGTGAATATTCGCAATTTTGATTGAATTTCATACTTATAAACAAGGCAATATTAATTACAAGGGCCTAATGTGTTATTATGTGAAAATATAAGTTGAGAGACCTTTTTTTCATTCCCTAAAACTTGTCCAAAAACTTTGATTTTAAGTCCGAGGACTAAAACCGTCATTTTTAGAAAGTACAAAAGTCCGGGGGCTAAAACGTTATTTTTGAAACCTTATAAGTTTCGGGTTAAAAAATGAAATTTTTGAAAACTATAAATTTAGGGGCCTTAGTGTTATTTTTGAAACTTGTTTTATAAATAAAATAAACTTTTAATTTTTGAAATAAAAGTCGAGGGACCATTCTGTCATTTTATAAAACTTGAACTCCAGGGACTGATGTTGTTACTTTTGAAACTGTTTTTAACTAATAGTCCTAACCGGGTAATCTTTTATACAAGGAATTCTTATTAAAAAACTTAACTTAGTTAGTTAGTTAACCGAACTATTACAGGGACCATTTGTGCATAATTCAGAACCTCAGGGACCATACTGTATTTAAAAAAACAATTAAATCAAAAAAATGCCAAAAACCGGTCACCGGGGGGGGATCGAACTCGGGACCTTTCGTTTGACAAGTGACTTTGTGACCGGTCGGCTATAAGCCTCATCCGGTAATTATATGGAACCGTAATATATATATATTCATATTAGATATTAAATATTATATATTTCAAAAACCTGCAACCCGCCTGATGATCGGAACTCGAACTAAATCACGTGGTTAGTGGTTTATCTGTCCAAAGCTGATGCACGCGGAATCTATGCCTCGTAACCAACTCGCACGCACGTTTAATTTCACCCAAGATCACGCCCGACATCGCACAATCGGTTTTTTATTTAAAAATTGAAAACCGAGTTCAATCCACTGTTATTTGTCGATTTCTGTTGAATTGAAGGGTTATTTATGAGTCCCTGAACCTCCTAGAACCTCCTGCACCTCTCAAAATTCATAAACACATCGAAATTGACCTTCGGATTCGCGCCTGCAACACCGCCAGAGTTCGGTCGCCGGAAGTTAATCGATACGCCTTTCCAATTGTTACCGGTTCGATTTTTTTGCTCCAATATGTTCAATTATGTTTATATATGGATTCCCCAAAATTAATTTGATTATAAACATGGTTTTAATCGAAATCGCGATCGGTTGACTTTCGGGTTGACTGATTTGGGGAAGAAGATGATTGATTTTATATTTTTATTTTTGTTTTAAAAACAGTTTTTTTTTATTATTATTCTTTAATTCATAATAAATCGAAATTAATTAATTAAAATCTAAAAATTTCAGACTAATTATGTTTAATATAAATCTTTCTGAAAATAATATATTCACTGATTATTTTATATAAAAACGATTTTATATAATTAAAACAATTTTATTCTTTCAAAATTTATAATAAATCCATTTTAATGAAATAAATATTGAAATTTTTATGATAATTATATTAAGTGATAATCTCTACAAAAATAATTTTGTTACTAATATTTTATATTATTTTGATAATTATATGAATAAATCAGTATTTACACTTTAAAAGTATAGTTTAATTTAATATATTTAAATTAAATAACTATATAATTTTTGTCCAAAATTATTTTCATGATATTACATGCATTATTCTGAGTTTATATAAATTTAGTTACTGTTTTATTATTTACATATTATTTTACATAATTTAAATCAGTTAAATCACTTAATTAAACTTAACTGTTTTAATTATATAATTATATAATTTTTGTTCAAAAATATTTTCATGACAAAATACACATGTTTCTGAGTTTACAAAAAGTCTCCAACTGTTTTGGGCATTTTTAGATTATTTGTAATAATTAAACTTGTAAACCTAAATACTGATATTTTAGCCTTTTTAATTTCATTTTATCTTAAAAATTATTCAAAGGCCCTAATAATTACTATAAGTCAGTAATATTTCATGTTAATAATTAAAAATGTTATTTTTAATTATTCAGATTCAAACTAATTATTTAGATAATTATCATGTTCTTTCATTTTAAAACTATATATAATTGTTTATTTTTAAAAATATATACATTCTGCCATGATAACTATTTTAAATCAGATATATAAATGTTCAATAATTAAAAATGTTATTTTAAATTATCTCAGCTTAAATTAATTATTCAGATAATTAATATTATATACTTGCAATTTTTGAGTTAAATATATATGTTTTAATTATACAAATTTTAACTCTGTAACTAAGTATTATTTTTATAATCCCTTAATTTACAGCCTTGATTCCAAGATTTTTCCCCAAACAGAACTGTTTAAACCCGTAGTTACTGTCTTAGTCAAACCATACAAACACGTTAGACATAGTTTCCTGTTTATACAGTTGCACATTTTACCCATTGTTGATGCCAATTTCCGTGTTTCGTGCATGTTCAAATACAATTAGAGTGACGTGGAAATCTTGTTCCCGCAAAACTCTTTCCCGTTTACTTGTTTGGAATTTATTCGCAAATAAGGTGAGTTCATAGTTCCCATTTTCTGTTTTACAATATTTTCGGGATGAAACATATGAAATAATGTGATACAAACTAATTTGCATTTTGTGGCTATCTTGATTGTTCCTTGCAATTGCTTGATACTTGTTGCTTAACACATTACATTCATTAACTCCGTACAAGCCCAGCGGTAATATTATAGCGCTATAGGTGTGACGCCCCATCCTAACTTCCAGATCACATGTTGTTGTTGTCGTTGTTGTTGTTCACATTTTTGCAAATTCGGAAGTTTGGATGATAGATCCGTGTTTACGTCTACAAGGTTTGAATGTTCCACCAAGCATACTTGTATTATTCATTTTGTTAAGATATATCAAATGCCATATTGTTAAACATTTCCTTTTATTATAACATTATTTATTTTATTACCAAACTAACCAAAACCTATGAATTCACTAAACCGTTTGTTGACCCAAATTGTTTTTAACATATGTTTCAGGTGAAAATGTTTGAAGTTAGCTTTTGCAAGGATCACATAGGATTGCTCAAGACAAGTGCCTTAGCTTAAAATAAAAACAAAGACTTTTGTGAACAATATGTTGTATTTGTTTTGTACTGGTTTGGATGTGAATGCAATCCTATCAATCAACTTAATTATATTCCAACTTTAATTAAATCACCATGTGCTTATATGCATTCTGCCAAGTTTCGTGATGCCCTCGACGTTTCCGCCTCCGTGTCAGGGTGTCACAATTTTCGAAGCCAACTTTTGAATTACAATCTTTTAACATCTTTACTGATTCAGGTTTTATGATGTATACTACATTTGTCAAGTTTCTTGATAACCTAGAATCATTGAAACTGGTATGACATGTTTTTACATACATAATTTATTTTTATTGAGATATATATTTAACAGTTCTTATGGTTTATATTTTCTTACACTATTTAAAAATTATATACAGGATGTACCTATATTCTTTGCTAATCAAAAGTGGGGAGATTGTTGGCAAAAAATGGGTTGCGAATATATCATGAGTCTAGTAAAAAATGGGTTGTGAGGGTCAGAACAGAAAATTCAACGCCAATAATAACTGACGGTTGGGACAATGTTGTTAAAGATCTCAATTTGCCGAGGGATACTTTGTTGGTTTTCAAACCGTTAGGTGATTTTGGACTTGAACTTTCATGTTTTGTTGATGGCATGTGTGGTGAATCTTATTTCACCTTTAATCGTTATGCAAGATTTGATTTTACGGTATGAGAATTGATCTTAACTTCAATTCTTTTGCATCTTTAACGTGTTAACACTTATTCTCATAAGTTATATACTTCACGTATAGTATTCATTATTTTTAATTTTATGCAGGTAATTGAAGACTGCTTCATTAAACAATTTTACGTAAACAGCCCACGAAGTGGCAAATTTCAAATCTGTTATAAGGGTTCCTATTGGAATGTTGAGGCGTCTAAGGTTGATACCAACTTTGTATTTGCTAGAGGATGGCAGGAAATGTGCAACGATGTTGGGATACTGGAGGATGATTTGCTTGTGTTTAGCAGAATTGATGATGTTGTTTTTGAGGTACTAGTTTATAGAGATGACTGAGATTTGCTTTTTGAAGAAACCTGAATCTGATGATGATAGTGTACTTGAGATATCGAAGGCTGATTATGTTGAGAATGCATTCAAGGTACGTAAGTATTTACCATTAGCAATAAAAGTTTTAATTTTTTAGCATTATATTAATTATTTCATTAATGTTGACCAGGACATCTATGAGGATGAAGAAGTTGTGTCTGTAGGTGAAGGTACAACCGTTACTCAGGTACTTGCTAAATTATTAAAAAAATATTTTTATTTTAACACATATAAGAATTTAATGTTTTTACAACTATTAGTAATGCTGTTTACTGATGTTATATTTATCCAATAATGTATTATTTACAAGAACTTACCAACCAATGTCGAATACACGTCGAAGAGACGCCTGTCTTCACGATTGAACAAAACCCAAGATGTAAGTTTACCATCTTAAAGATTGTTATATTACTATTGTTATTAAAGTTACTCTATGACAACAGGTTAAGAAGAAAGGTAAAGTTACTTCTGGGAGAAAGGAGATGGTCAAGAATAGGACTAAGGGAAATGCTGCCTTACCTGTCGACACAAGTGATCATATTGGATGTTCTTCATCTGTTCATAAAGTTAAGGTATCTATACTTGCCAGTTAATTAGTATATGTTATATAAACTGTTTTTTTGTGCATATATTCAACATTCCTTTAATTCACATGTATATGTTTAGTTTTTCATCAAGGGGAAAAGAGCCGCCAACGTTCAGAAAAAGCTTAACCGTAGAAATAAGATTGCAAAGACTGCAAAAAAACATTCTGGACATCTTCTCTACCCTGAGTTCTTTCATTTTGATCGCAAAGGAGACTATAGGCTGGTATACCTTTTTTTATAACAAACTAATGATTTATGTTTATTTGTCTGACTATTATTTTTTCCACACAATACATGTAGCGTCTTCCTGCTGAAGTTGCCAGACGAGCAGGTCTTTCTCTTGATCTTCATCCTTTGAAAGTTCAAAACATGGTTAGAGTTGTGGAGGTTTATGATGTTAAGTCGGAGTTAAATGAATTGAACCCACGTTATGCGTTTGACGGTTGGCGAAAGTTTATGACTGACAATAACTTGAGCTTTGGTGATATGTTGCACTTCACATACGTGTCTTCGCAACAGAAGATCGTATTAAATCAAGTTACATCAGTTTAATAAAGACATTTAAGTCTGTTATGATATCAGATACTATAACTATGAATTTTTTGATGGTGATGTTGTATGTTTTTTTTTAAATTATTAACTTGATGATTTGTTGCTATGTATGGCTAAGATGATAAAACACTGTTATTAGCACTTTATGTTTTATATTTGCCCAATTAGATCATGTGTTAAATTATAGTTCTTTAAGTCATTGTTTCATTTTCTTGAATTCTATCTAATTTTGTAAAAAAGTTCAATAACAAACAGTGGTTTGAACATCTGTTTGCCTTTTGGTCAATAGTTAATGGAAACCCATGTTAGGTTGAACAGTGTTTTGAAGAGGAAAACAGTGTGAGAAGACAGTAGATCTTAGTAAGTTAAATATCTGTTCAGGCTTAAACAGATGTTTGGCCTTTAATAGATGTTTTGCCTTTTATATCAGAGGTTTGGACTTAAACAGTTGTTTGACCTTAAACAGTTGTTTAACCTTAAACAGATGTTTGACCTTAAACAGACGTTTTGCCTTAAACAAATGTTTCGCCTTCTATATCAGATATTTGGACTTAAACAAATGTTTGACCTTAAACAGATGTTTGGCCTTAAACCAAACATATGTTTAAGCACAACATCTGTTTGACTACTTGTCAACATCTGATTGACTTTTGGTCAACATCTGTTTGAAATTTGGTCAACATCTTATTTTGTAAAGAAGTACAAAAACAAAGATTTTTACAAAATCCCAAATCACCCTATCATGTAAGTGCATTGAAGTAAAAGTGGAAATGATATTATTCATGTGGTCCTGTTGTGCTTTTGTTTGTCCTCTAATATGAGTTCATGATCTAATCCGGTGATTTGAAGACATTGTTGTTGAATCGAATGAGATGGTTGATGTAATGTGGTCGTATTAGTAACAAATAGTAATTAATATAACTAAGTTTCCCGAGCCTGGGAAGCAATCCCGGGTAAAAACCTAGTATCTATATATAAATGAGATGGATTTTGGCCGTGTGGCATGTGATTTTAGAGCTTTTTGATGATGTGGCATCTTATAGTGGAGGTTTATTATGAGTTTGGGAGGGAATCCATTGTCAATTCTCAATACACAAACAAAATCACTTTGGACGCGGGATCCGAATAGGATTCAGTTCGACCAAATTATCCAAATGGATCCTTTATATCCCAATTTCATTCCATCTCAGAACTCTTCATCTCTATCGTCACCTTCAAAACCCTAATGCCGCTACACATGCAAATCCGAAAATCTTCTTCAGCAAATCGACAATGGTGATTCTCATGTACCTTTTCACCACTGATCCCGTAGATTCGAGGTCACAATAGATGATGTCACAGGTTAGGGTTTCTATTGATGATGTTTAATATTCTGTTATTCGTTTAATAATCTTTGTTTTTGTTTTTGTCTACTACATCATTCTTCATTCACAGTTCACGTTTACAAACCCTAGCACATGGTTGGGATGAAGATTCTTTCGAAAAGCTCATGTGCATCCATGTCACCGAGACTACGACCTTGGATTCTCTCTAAAACGGTATTGATGATGTCACAGGTTAGGGTTTCTATTGATGATGTTTAATATTCTGTTATTCGTTTAATAATCTGTGTTTTTTTGGGGTCAGAAAGTAGCAACAGGTCTATTCTTGAGAGGTCTTATTTGAGCATCAATACCATCAGTTACTTAATATTGTTGTTAGTATGTATTATGTGTCCAAATTTTAATGTTGTATAATTATATATTAAAGATCTAAAGCGGGGACACAGCTTTAGGTATGTTATTATCGCTTTCCATTTTTCTGAAGTGTAAATAGGTTATTAGGTCTTTTTCTAATTGGTGAAACTAGAAATGGGTCAACTTAGCTTATGTACTTATCTCAACATAATAAACTTCTGTTATAATTTAAGAATTGTTTGTTGTTCCCAAAGGGGTCAACTTAGCTTATGTACTTATCTCAACATAATAACCTTCTCTTATAATTTAAGAACTGTTTGTTGTTCCTGGAGGTTAATATGGTTGTGGTAAAGGGCGTTTCTTAGCATGTCATAAACGAGGACGGCAAGTGTGATGTTTTTCACTTGCAACCCGTGTTGCAGCCAAAACGGTCCAATAGCCAAATCCGAGCCGAATCGTTTTCCTTTTGAGGTTGTTGGTAAATCATATTGTGTTTTTGTATAATCTTATTGTTGTATTCATTCATTCTATTTCCTTTTTTTAAATAGAACCCTAATCTACCGCCACCATAGCCATCATCAATGTGGTATTCTCCATTGTTCATCCATCCAGAATTCACCATCAGTGGGCATGTATGAACTCTTTTATTTTTGGTTTTTTGATTGTTACAGTTTTGCAGGTGATAAAGGAATTCTTTTTTATTTTGGCTCTGGGAGGATTTTTTTTGTTTCCTCGATTATACGAGGTATTACAGTTTTGACTTATCTATTCATATGTGTCACATTTTGTAATTCGATGTGGATTCGTACTATGGCGATTTGAAAATTTTTGTTTGGTTTTGGTTTCTATTGTGTAGGGATTTGATTATTCATTTTCAACTGGATTATCCTATTTTTATTTGCAACGATTACTTTCTAGTGTTTCAATTGACAAATTTGAATTTGGTTATCTGATTAGTTAGGGTCTAAATACTCTGTTTAGGGTTTCAATGATTTTTATTCCATTATTGATTCTTTTTTATGGATAATCGCAGATAGTTTTTTGTGCCTGGGTAGATCTTTCAACAGGACATAATCAAGGTTAGACTTTTGGCATTTTCGTCTCATTTTTTAATATTGTTTTGCTTATGTTTAATTATGAAGATAATATAACTCTAATTGCAGGTATGAGTGATTTGTTATGTTTATACTATTTGAGGATAATACTGATGCTTTTTGGTGCTTTGAGATGTTTCTAGGAAGAATGGTATTCCTAGTCTTGAATCTTTTTTGTTTCTTATTATTATTTTGTGCGTATACCATGTTCAATAATACTTTTATATTTTCCTTTAATTGACTCTATCAAGCGTGAAAATTTTCAGAAGGAAGGAACAATGGGCGGGTGTAATGAAGCAACTAGAAGCACTTTGGCATATATTAGAACATGTAGACAGAGAAATGTTCACTCACTTATCACAAATAAGTGCTAAAATCCTTCATTTTGTTTTTGTGAAATTGAACTAGAAATTTAGATTTAAAATTGCACCGAGTTTTTCTTATAGTTTCTATCTATTTTGCAAGAATTGGGTAATGTGTTCTTATTTTCTACCTGTTTTGCAAGAAATTATTTCTTAATTTCTTATTAATTTAATGCATAGGAATGAAACTCCACAAACTGAAATTTAAAATGCACATGATAGCGGTGTTTGGATCTTGCATGGCATCCCATTTGGTGTCTTCTTTGCAGGTAAATCAACCACACATTTCATCTAATTTATTTTGAACATATGTCTAAGTTTATTGTTGCATATATGTATGTTGGTGTGTGTGTGTATGTAAATATTGTATATTTTTTGAATTTCCAATACTGAAGTCAAGAAATTGTTGATGCAATGGCAACAGTGACAACAAGACAAAGTTTTGGTGAAGAAATAGGCCTGGTGATCCGTGATAAATTCAAGAGGAGCAGTGGTGGTGCTATCAGATGGTCATGATGAGTCTATGGGTAGTGGTTTGATTAGGCTCCAGATGGGTCGACGGTGTTAGGTTCTGGTGACACAGGTATGGTTACGATTCAGCGGTGGGTGATGGTGTTCTACGACGAACAATAAACAGCAGTAGGGTGTGGTTCTGGCGAGTCGAACTTGACATGTAACACCCCGAAAATATAAATTATTTATTACAAATAAGTTGTCAATAAATAAACAAAATAAACTAACTAGGAATAACACTAACCTAGCTAGATAATGGCTTGAATATGGGTTAAACACTTGAGATAAAATAAAAACCAAAGTAGAGGGACTAAATGTGTTAAAACTGGAACTTGATTTAATTAAACAAAATAAAAATCTAAAACACACAAAATTGGGTGTGTGTGGGTCGATTAGGAGCAGGGGGCGACACAGGGTCTCCCACAAACCCTAGTTCCTCCAGAAATTCACCAAATTGAGGGCTCAAATTTGTTCTAAAACAAGTCTCAAACACAAATTCGTGATCTCCATTGAAAGGGGAGTCATAAGGTATGTGAATTCTGTGAAGAATCTCTAGTTGGATTTCTAAGAAAATTTAAAAATCTGAAATTTGATGTTGCATGTTGGTTGTTTAGAATGAAATAATGTTTAGGGACAAACCCTAGTCAATTACTTGACAAAATTGTGCCTATTTTGTGTGAAATTCATAATCACCACCTAAGGTGATAAGTGGGTTTTGTGAAACTTGATAAATACTAGGGTTATAGTGGTTGTTCTAGTAATATTTGACATATGTGAAGTGATTTCAGAATTCTAGAGACTAAAGTTCATGTAAGGTAGTTGATTGATGAAAATTTAGGGCTATATGACATGTTATGAACTTGATAATGTATCGTGTAAATTCCTGCCCTTAAAGTGTTTGCTTAAATGCCTCAAAAAAGGCTTAAATCTGAAAATTTAAGTTAAACCGCTTGATTTTGATGTTTCGGCAAAATATGCGAACTATGAATTGAAAAAAGTTCTAAACATGTCTTGGTTGAACTCTATAGGAAAGGATACCGGAGCTCCAAGTGGACAAGCCGGTGGCGACTTGCATTTGAAGGGCGTGCACTAAAGGTATGTAACTTGATTAGTTACATTGGGTAAATTTTGATAATTTCATAGATATAGTGAATTGTAGAATAAAGGTTGTCTTAATTTAAAGTAATAATGTTTGCTATATTGGTTAATAAGACCAGGATTGGTTAGAACTTGTTGGTAGTCATCATAATGGAGGATTCCGTAGATGAGCCAAACGGGTCGAATAATCGATCAATGCGTAGCGAACGCTTCGTGATATAGTAAATTGGTCTTTCGTTGTTGATGATAAACGACATATTAGAATACGATAATTTAACATGTTGGTTTGTAAGGATGAGAAATCCGAGAGTTTGGTTGGGCTAAATAATCAAATCAGTCAAAACATAAACTTGCAGTGTCTACCGTAAGTTACGGTATCCACCGTAACTTACGGTAGAGATCAAAAGCTTACGGTGGTTCACTACTGATTTACGGTGGACCAGAATTCACAAGTGACTACCGTAACTTACGGTAGATACCGTAAGTTACGGTAGAGCCTGGAAAATTTTGTTAATTTTTGCACATCTTAGTTAATCGAATCCGTTTCTGAACGTAGTTTCGATTATGCAAATTTATAAGAACATTAATACTAATAATTGTTAAAAATTTTCAGTTTCTAGGTATTGCAAGTATACGGATGGCGGTCAAGCAAGTTTTTGAAGAACCGAACACAACTTTTGAAGCTTCCGCGATTTCATAACTTTGTTAAACAATGTTCTATTTCTTTTTAATGTAAACAACTTGCTAATCAGGTCATGAATGTTTAACTAGTCGTTTGTTGACTAGTTTTGATTACTTGGAACTTTATTTTGGTAATTATGTTTTAATTTAGACACCTTTTACATAAATCATATGAATTTTTATTAAATTCAAGTAATGATTAGACGGGTGTTACAAGTTGGTAATCAGAGCTTAAGGTTGTCAACAAAGTGTTCGGTTCAAGCTTGATCGATCGTCCTGTAAGAATTAATTTATTATTTTAGTAGATCTTATCTTAGGTAAGAAATGAGATACGAATTAATGTGCATGGGAAGGGTGTATTAACACACTCAAACCCGGAAAGTGCACAAAATGTGAACGGTAAAAGCAAGTTACGCACTTGGCTAAACCGAAGCAAATAAAGCTATGTTGTAAATGAAATGTTTAATGTTTAATGTAAACATTTCAGTTTCAAGATGTCGAAAGGAAACGATAATGATCCGGTGCCGACATGTCACACCCCTTTCTGCGGCGGAAGCACGAGGTGTGATCATGAAAGGTTCTCATTGCATACGAAAGGTAAACATACTACATGCTCATGAAAATAACTTCAAATTCCATAATTTGAAACATAAGTTAGCGTTTACATCGCGAGTTAACATAAAACATTGTCTTAAAAAGTTTACAACTTTAATTAAAGACAAACATAAGCGACATCCACGAGCATGGGTAAGACCGCGCGCACATCCACTTCTAGTTACCTGAAATACATGTGAGTTTTGGAAAAACGTCAACATAATGTTGGTGTGAATTCATGCAGTGATTGTTTTGAATGTTTTAAATACTTGAATGGAAACATAGTATGTAACTTGTAGAATGTATGAATGTTTGAATGTGACTTGTAAGACGCATCTATAACTGAGTACTATGAATGTTTGAATGTATTGACAACACATATCTGTAATCTCCTTATTATGAATGTTTGACTGTGTGAGATCGCTAGTGGTTTGCAAGGCCACTAACATATGTCACGACATAGGAAGCCACCAAACCTAGGCATTTTTGTCGACTTTGACTGAGACACAGAAGCACTCATTGGTAGAAGTAGGCCAAGAGTGGGGTTGCCTGAAACCCATTAGATCTAACCTTTTGTTCCGCGGTCTGAATGTATACGTTGATTAATGGTGCTTATGGTACCCTATTCGAGACACGATCTAGAATGTTTCACTTGAATGTTTTTGTACTCTATCAGACCATATGTAAACAATGTAACAGTTGTAACATGTATTTCACCCCCGAATTGTAAAACAAAATCAGTTAAAGAAAAAGGGGGAAGCATGAACTCACAACTTTGCGTTCCTTGCGTCGTAAAGCTTCACCGGGTTTGCTTATAGTGCGTCGTGACCTAAACGTGTTTTATTATCGTTAGTCACTAGACTTGTATATGTTTCCTTGTATTTTGCACCCGAATTATGTATCTTGTATGTTGTACGTGTATTTTTGTGTTTATACTTCTCATGAGTATTTAGTGTATTTAGGTTATATCATCTTTAGGGTAATTTATCTAGTTCACAAATTAATCATAGAATCACGCAAGCGTTTTACTTTGAAGTATATATTCTGAATATATATTTAACAAGTTTCGTTTATGAAAATCCACTTCCGACACTTGGTTATTTTGTAATAAAAACCATGGCGAAATTTATATTTTGGAAAACAAGTTAAAAATGTATTTATAACACTTGTTACCAAAAATATTTCTAAGTGTTATATTTCTAGAAGAATTTCGCCAGAGTTTCCTCTGTAATTGGAGGTGTCCACGCTTACAAGCGTATCATTTTCTTTTGCAAAATCATTCAATCAGTTCTCAATTAACCAACCCGACATTCAGACATGCAAAACACTACTTATAATATTTCAGCTTTAGTAATCAAAACTGGACTGTTTTTAAGCATTTTATTAAAATAGTTATCCTTCTCCAAAAATTACGAAATTTTTACAGAATGTCGCGTACGTTCCAAATTTTATTGTGTAAAAATGTCGGGGTCCAGTTCATTACCAATATTTTATAATAAATCATCTACCCGACTGCAATCAGATTTGTTACTTTCTGATTGCAGTTTACGGAAAAATTCGCTAAAAAATTAATCGTAAGTCCGATTGACGAAATTCCAGTGGGAGAATTACGGAGACAACAGTGACCATCTACTGTAAAAATTTCATGATCTAACTCTACACAGGTTTCAGGTTTTGACTCCGTATACAACACACTTTTTCGGCAGAAAAATCGCAGCTTGAGCTGCTGTTACAAAATGGTACTTTAAAAATAGTAAACGAAGTCTATAAATTATGATTCCAGTGCCATTAGAACCGTATTTCATAGTACATAAACCTAGGCTTCAGAAAATACATTTTTCGTTCAGTTAAGATTCTGTTACAGCCCGTTAAAGTCTGTTAAAAGTGCAAGACAGCATGCTGTTTAGAGGTTAAATGTTACTAAAACGCGTCAACCATTGTTCTAGTGTTAAACATTAACTACAATTTTCGAATAATTCACGTAGAAGCGATTAAAGAGTTAAATCGAAGACTTACAACTAGCACAAAGGCTAGGGAAGAAACACTAGAGAAGAATGAATGGGTAGAGGCTTATGGTAGAGGTCCTTGATGATCCGTGAGCTCCACCCTTCGTAAACCACCTTTGTGCACCTTGTAGTGATTTTGGAATACTTGAACTTGGAATAAGAATAAGAAATATTGCTAGTATATGGTAGGAGGTTCGGCTGAGTTATGTAAGGGAATAAGGGAATTATTTTTGCAAGTTACTTACAACTCACTAACCTCTAAAACACATGCTCACAAATTCCAACCTTTGCAACCTTCAAGGGAGTGGCATGGGAAACATGAGTGGCATGAAGGAATCTTTGAATGTACACATGTGGGTCGTAAGTTTTGAGATGGGGGGGAGGTTAATTGGAATTTATTTGGTAAATGGGGGATTAGTTAGGGGGTGCTAGGTGTAAGTATGAACATTAGAAGTTGTGCATGCATGCTTACATGTTTCCAAGGAGTATGTTGGGGAATCTTTGTGAAGTACAAGACTTTGGAGTGTGGGATGCTCTTGTTGACCGAATATTTGGTTAGGGGTGGGGTAATTTGTAAAGTTTGTGGGTAAATAAATTAATTAGTGGGAGTTTTAATGTTATGTCTAGTGTTTAGCGGGTATCGGGTATTATGTAAGGTGTTATAGTGTACGGGGGCCATGACTAGCCAAGAAATAATTTAACAAATGTATTTGACAAATTTTAGTGTCCCGGGTAATGTTCGGTTGTTCGGTTAGATACTGATCCGTTAAAGTGCTAAATTACCCTTTTTAGTGTCTTTTAAGCATCTTTTTGTATCCTTTCAATTCCCAACACTTGGGGAAGTATTCTGGATGATAAAACGAAGTTTCTGCATAGTATTCATGTGTTTAAATGCTGATTAGGGCTGAATTACATAAAATTCTGCACTTAAAGTGCGTTTCGGGTGCTTTTTAGTGCGTATATTAGCTTCCGTACGGTATATATGTAAACCCTTGTATGTGTTCTTGGGTTTTAATGTATTCTAGTTGTTGGACCTACACCTAGGCTCCAATTTTATTGCCTGATTGTTTTCTGCAGTTCTGTTGACACAGTGTGTCTTACCGGTGAGTTTACTAGTATTTCTGACGCAACGCTCTCGTTTATACATAAGCAATATTTTGTAGTACACAACGTGCATGAATTCACTTGTTTAGCATGTAATTAGGCATTGCTGACAGTTAAGCACATAATTGCAGTCATTAAATAATAATTAAAGTGTACGGAAATTACCGGTTTGGGCCAGTTGTCACAGTCTCCCCCCGTTAAAAGAATTTCGTCCCGAAATTCAGACTGAACTCACTCTCGCTGGAGTCTTTCTGAATAGGTGGGGATACTTTTTCTTGAACTGGCCTTCACGTTCCCATGTGTACTCGGGTCCGTGCTTAGAGCTCCAACGTACTTTGACAAGCTTCACACTGCTCCTCCTGGTCTTGTTGACTTTCCAGTCGGTAACCTCAACGGGTTGTTCTGTAAATCGGAGGGCTTCATCAATATGCACTTCATCCATCGGGATGGTCACGTTTTCTTGTGTTGGACTCTTCTTCAGGTTGGATACATGAAACGTATCATGTACTCCATTAAGTTCTTCCGGTAACTCCAACTTGTATGCCACGGTACCAATTCTTTTCAGTATTCTGAATGGTCCGATGTATCGTGGATTCAGCTTTCCACGCTTTCCAAATCTGACTACGCCCTTCCAAGGTGAGACTTTTAACAACACTTTGTCTCCCACCTTGAAATCTACCGATTTTCTATTTGGATCAGCGTAGCTCTTTTGTCGCTCTCGAGCCGCCTTAATGCGCTCTCGGATCTGCGCAATCTTGTCGGTTGTCTCTTGTACAAGTTCAGGACCAACCATACGTTTATCTCCGGCATCTGCCCAACATAAGGGCGATCGGCATTTGCGGCCATACAGAGCTTCGAACGGCGCGGCTTTTATGCTCGTATGATAACTGTTATTGTAAGAAAACTCAACTAAAGGTAGATGAGTATCCCAGCTGCCGCCTAGATCCATGACACATGCGCGAAGCATATCTTCTAACGTTTGTATAGTCCGTTCGCTCTGGCCGTCTGTTTGCGGATGGAATGCCGTGCTTAGATCTAACTGAGATCCAAAGGCTTCCTGAAATGATTGCCAGATTCTTGAGACAAAGCGTCCATCTCTGTCTGAAATGATTGAGATAGGCACTCCATGACGTGCCACAATTTCCTCTAAGTATATTTCTGCAAGCTTTCCAGTGCTATCCTTCTCTCGGATCGGTAGGAAATGCGCAGATTTCGTTAATCGATCGACGATCACCCAGATCATATCATGCCCTCTCGGGGTCCTGGGTAATTTTGTTATGAAGTCCATCGAGATTTGTTCCCACTTCCACACGGGAATCTCTGGTTGTTGTAATAGGCCGGACGGTTTCTGATATTCGGCCTTAACCTTAGCACAGGTTAAGCATTTTCCAACATAGACAGCAACGTCGCTTTTAAGTCTCGGCCACCAGTAATATTCCTTCAAGTCTTGATACATTTTGTCCGATCCTGGATGGATCGAATATCTCGATTTGTGCGCTTCATCAAGGATGACTTCTCGAATGCCACCATAGAGCGGAACCCAAATACGCTTTTTAAAGTATAAGGCTCCCTCTTCATTTGGCACCATATATTTCAACATACCTCGCAGGTATTCAGCTTTACGGTTTTCCATCTTAAGGGCTTCTTGTTGTGCATCACGAATACGTGCAATGAGGTTCGTTTGAATCGTCATTTCCAATGCTCGAACCCTTAGGGTCTTAACCCTTTCTTTTCGGCTTAGTGCGTCTGCTACAACGTTTGCCTTTCCAGGATGGTACTTAATCTCACAGTCATAATCGTTCAGCAGCTCGACCCAACGTCGCTGGCGCATGTTCAATTCCTTCTGATCAAATATGTGTTGTAGGCTTTTATGATCTGTGAAGATCGTGCATCGAGTACCATATAAATAATGTCGCCAGATCTTCAAGGCGAATACCACTGCGCCCAACTCCAGGTCGTGAGTGGTATAGTTTCTTTCATGAACCTTCAATTGTCTTGAAGCATAAGCGATGACTTTTTGGCGCTGCATAAGCACGCAACCCAAACCTTGTCGTGAAGCGTCGCAGTATACCACGAAGTCTTCAGTGCCTTCGGGTAATGATAGTATCGGTGCATCGCATAGCTTGTTCTTAAGTAGCTGGAAGGCTTCTTCTTGTTTGTTACCCCATTCGTACTTTTTGTCTTTCTGTGTAAGCGCAGTTAGCGGTTGAGCTATCTTGGAGAAATTCTCAATGAATCGCCGATAGTAGCCCGCTAAGCCCAAAAATTGACGGACTTCGGTCGGGGTCTTGGGAGCTTCCCAATTTTTTATTGCTTCAATCTTGGACGGGTCTACATGAATGCCCTTCTCATTCACCACGTGACCAAGAAATTGTACTTCGCGAATCCAGAATTCGCACTTCGAGAATTTTGCATAAAGCTTCTCTTTCTTCAGTAGTTCCAAGATGGTTCTGAGATGTTGCTCATGTTCTTCTTTCGTTCGCGAGTAGATCAGGATATCATCGATAAATACAATCACGAATTTATCGAGATATGGTTTGCATACGCGGTTCATCAGATCCATAAATACTGCTGGCGCGTTCGTCAGTCCGAATGGCATCACAAGAAATTCGTAATGCCCATATCGTGTTCTGAATGCGGTCTTTGGTACGCTTTCTTCTTGGATTCTTAGCTGATGGTATCCGGATCGAAGGTCGATCTTGGAATAGTAGCTTGATCCTTGCAATTGATCAAATAAGTCATCAATCCTCGGTAGTGGATACCAATTCTTGATCGTGAGCTTGTTCAGTTCTCTGTAATCGATACACATCCGCAGTGTTCCATCCTTCTTCTTCACGAATAATACTGGAGCTCCCCGAGGTGAAAAGCTTGGCCTTATGAATCCTTTATCCAACAACTCCTGGAGTTGTGTAGATAACTCTTGCATTTCGGATGGTGCAAGCCGATAGGGTGCCTTGGCTACAGGAGCGGCTCCTGGAACCAAGTCTATACGGAATTCGACTTGTCGTTGCGGAGGTAGTCCTGGCAGATCTTCGGGAAAAACATCAGGGAATTCCTTCACCACATGAATGTCTTCGAGTTTCGGCTTCTCAGCCTTCTTGTCTATAACGTGTGCTAGGAAAGCGACACATCCTTTCCTTAAGCACTTCTGTGCCTTCATGCAACTGATGATTCGAAGAGGTGCGTCTCGTTTTTCTCCATGCACGATGAGAGTTTCACCATTCGCTAAAGGGATGCGAATGATTTTCTCATGACAAATAACTTCAGCTTTGTTCTTGGACAACCAGTCCATCCCGACTACTACATCGAAGCTACCCAATTGAATAGGTAGGAGGTCAATGCTAAATCTTCGTTCACCAAGTTCTAGTGTGCAGCCTCTAACAACTTCGCCCGATTCAACAAGTTTACCATTGGCTAGCTCTATAGAATAAGGAATTTCTAATCTACTAGATTCTATTCCAAGCATGCGTTTAAATTCCACAGACATGAAGCTATAGTCGGCACCAGTGTCAAATAATATAGATGCAAAGTGATTGTTAACGAGACACGTACCGGTGACCACGTTAGGGTCCTCGCGTGCGTCTCTTGCTCCAATCACAAATGCTCGAGCCGGAGCGTTGTTTTTCTTCGGGCAGTCTTTCATGAAATGATCATTGCTTCCACAACTGAAGCATCCTTGGTTCCGCCCAGCTCTATTACCATTCCGGTTACCATTGCCATTTCCATTACCATTACCACCATTGTTCCCATTACCATTACCACCATTGTTTCCATTACCATTACCATTGCGGCCTCCAATACCTTTTCCCCAGCAATCTTCGGTACGGTGGCCTGGCTTCCCGCAGTTCTCGCATTTTCCAACGCGACAGTTTCCTACATGGTGAAAGTCACAGCGGTTACATTTGGGCAGAGTGCCCTGATATTTCTTAGCCCCAGACTCATTTGCAGCTGCGAAGGCTTTTGCCTCCCTAGGTGGGTTAGTGTCACGCTTCTTGTTGTTCAAACCCTTGTTGTTACGAATTGCTTGATTCAGGTTTGCATGTTTCCTTTTCTTGTCACCGGATGACTCAGCATGCGTCTCGGTGTTTTCTGTTGGGTTCAGTGACAGCTTCTTCATACGAACACAATCTTCAGTCAGGCTGATAGCCAGAGTTACAGCCTCGGTGATCGTTGCGGGTTTGGCCGAAGTTACCAAACTACGAAATTCTGGGGCCAATCCCCAAATGTAGCGTTCAACGCGCTTGAATTCGGGAGTCACCATGTAGGGGATTACCCTAGACAAATCATGGAACCTTCGTGTATACCCAGTGATGTCCGCACCTACCATGGTCAAGTGCCAGAACTCAGTTTCCAACCTTTGGAGTTCAGCACGAGAGCAGTACTTTTCTCTCATTCTTTCCTTCAGTTCATTCCAAGTTAGACCATACGCAGCTTCATCACCCAGAGTCTGGACTTGCAAGTTCCACCAAGTCAGAGCTTCATCAACAAACAACCCAGTAGCAAAAGTGACTTGCTGATCCGCGGTGCACTTGCTCATGCGGATAGTAGCTTCAGTCTTCTCCGTCCAGCGTACAAACGTTACTGCACCTCCTGTGCCGTCATAGTTTATTGGTTTGCAATCGAGAAACTGCTTGAAAGTGCAGCCTTGAACTGCGTTTCCTCCAGATGAACCACCATCCCCATTGCGTCTAGTATTGCTTGGTCCTCCACTGTCGGCAGTACGGTTCGCCTCGTGTTGGGCGATAGCAGCGGAGATCCTTTCCTCCAGTAGTGCGTTCAGTTCTTCAGCAGTCCTTGGCAGTGGGGGAGGAGGAGGTTGATCAGAATCTCGATTGTTCAGGATTCTCCTAGGTGCCATGTTCTGAAAGAACACCACACAATAGGTTTAGTCATTTGTTTGATATCGTCATACTAGACAGTAGTAGTATATATATACACAGGCATATACCACATAAGTGACATCAAACAATTATTACTCTAGCAGAGTACTTAGTAGGCTTACACTTAGGGAATCTATACGTGACAAGACTTGTTGTGATTTCTGTACACTGAATTCCATAATTATGTATGCATCCATAATTACGTAACTCCTTGCACAGTCCGCACAGTTCGTTTCATCCTCGTATTTCTTCCTTCAGATGGGCCATCGCTTTCAGGTAAAGTCACGTATACTTGTGACATTTTACTTCTAGTATATGCTAATTATCACACATAATTGCAAGTAATCCCTAGTCAACGACAAGTGTTACTCATGTGCACCCTAAGTCTCGTAGTGTCTTTTCTAGACTCTTGTAGACAGTTTCAGGTAGTGGATGTCGCGGGACGTTTTATGCAATGAAAACTCTTTGAAAAATTGTTTTCATGAATGGATCCTAGAGATTGTAGACTAGACTCGAGAAGGAATCCTGGTTCACTACAATCGCAGCTCTGATACCAATCTGTCACACCCCTTTCTGCGGCGGAAGCACGAGGTGTGATCATGAAAGGTTCTCATTGCATACGAAAGGTAAACATACTACATGCTCATGAAAATAACTTCAAATTCCATAATTTGAAACATAAGTTAGCGTTTACATCGCGAGTTAACATAAAACATTGTCTTAAAAAGTTTACAACTTTAATTAAAGACAAACATAAGCGACATCCACGAGCATGGGTAAGACCGCGCGCACATCCACTTCTAGTTACCTGAAATACATGTGAGTTTTGGAAAAACGTCAACATAATGTTGGTGTGAATTCATGCAGTGATTGTTTTGAATGTTTTAAATACTTGAATGGAAACATAGTATGTAACTTGTAGAATGTATGAATGTTTGAATGTGACTTGTAAGACGCATCTATAACTGAGTACTATGAATGTTTGAATGTATTGACAACACATATCTGTAATCTCCTTATTATGAATGTTTGACTGTGTGAGATCGCTAGTGGTTTGCAAGGCCACTAACATATGTCACGACATAGGAAGCCACCAAACCTAGGCATTTTTGTCGACTTTGACTGAGACACAGAAGCACTCATTGGTAGAAGTAGGCCAAGAGTGGGGTTGCCTGAAACCCATTAGATCTAACCTTTTGTTCCGCGGTCTGAATGTATACGTTGATTAATGGTGCTTATGGTACCCTATTCGAGACACGATCTAGAATGTTTCACTTGAATGTTTTTGTACTCTATCAGACCATATGTAAACAATGTAACAGTTGTAACATGTATTTCACCCCCGAATTGTAAAACAAAATCAGTTAAAGAAAAAGGGGGAAGCATGAACTCACAACTTTGCGTTCCTTGCGTCGTAAAGCTTCACCGGGTTTGCTTATAGTGCGTCGTGACCTAAACGTGTTTTATTATCGTTAGTCACTAGACTTGTATATGTTTCCTTGTATTTTGCACCCGAATTATGTATCTTGTATGTTGTACGTGTATTTTTGTGTTTATACTTCTCATGAGTATTTAGTGTATTTAGGTTATATCATCTTTAGGGTAATTTATCTAGTTCACAAATTAATCATAGAATCACGCAAGCGTTTTACTTTGAAGTATATATTCTGAATATATATTTAACAAGTTTCGTTTATGAAAATCCACTTCCGACACTTGGTTATTTTGTAATAAAAACCATGGCGAAATTTATATTTTGGAAAACAAGTTAAAAATGTATTTATAACACTTGTTACCAAAAATATTTCTAAGTGTTATATTTCTAGAAGAATTTCGCCAGAGTTTCCTCTGTAATTGGAGGTGTCCACGCTTACAAGCGTATCATTTTCTTTTGCAAAATCATTCAATCAGTTCTCAATTAACCAACCCGACATTCAGACATGCAAAACACTACTTATAATATTTCAGCTTTAGTAATCAAAACTGGACTGTTTTTAAGCATTTTATTAAAATAGTTATCCTTCTCCAAAAATTACGAAATTTTTACAGAATGTCGCGTACGTTCCAAATTTTATTGTGTAAAAATGTCGGGGTCCAGTTCATTACCAATATTTTATAATAAATCATCTACCCGACTGCAATCAGATTTGTTACTTTCTGATTGCAGTTTACGGAAAAATTCGCTAAAAAATTAATCGTAAGTCCGATTGACGAAATTCCAGTGGGAGAATTACGGAGACAACAGTGACCATCTACTGTAAAAATTTCATGATCTAACTCTACACAGGTTTCAGGTTTTGACTCCGTATACAACACACTTTTTCGGCAGAAAAATCGCAGCTTGAGCTGCTGTTACAAAATGGTACTTTAAAAATAGTAAACGAAGTCTATAAATTATGATTCCAGTGCCATTAGAACCGTATTTCATAGTACATAAACCTAGGCTTCAGAAAATACATTTTTCGTTCAGTTAAGATTCTGTTACAGCCCGTTAAAGTCTGTTAAAAGTGCAAGACAACATGCTGTTTAGAGGTTAAATGTTACTAAAACGCGTCAACCATTGTTCTAGTGTTAAACATTAACTACAATTTTCGAATAATTCACGTAGAAGCGATTAAAGAGTTAAATCGAAGACTTACAACTAGCACAAAGGCTAGGGAAGAAACACTAGAGAAGAATGAATGGGTAGAGGCTTATGGTAGAGGTCCTTGATGATCCGTGAGCTCCACCCTTCGTAAACCACCTTTGTGCACCTTGTAGTGATTTTGGAATACTTGAACTTGGAATAAGAATAAGAAATATTGCTAGTATATGGTAGGAGGTTCGGCTGAGTTATGTAAGGGAATAAGGGAATTATTTTTGCAAGTTACTTACAACTCACTAACCTCTAAAACACATGCTCACAAATTCCAACCTTTGCAACCTTCAAGGGAGTGGCATGGGAAACATGAGTGGCATGAAGGAATCTTTGAATGTACACATGTGGGTCGTAAGTTTTGAGATGGGGGGGAGGTTAATTGGAATTTATTTGGTAAATGGGGGATTAGTTAGGGGGTGCTAGGTGTAAGTATGAACATTAGAAGTTGTGCATGCATGCTTACATGTTTCCAAGGAGTATGTTGGGGAATCTTTGTGAAGTACAAGACTTTGGAGTGTGGGATGCTCTTGTTGACCGAATATTTGGTTAGGGGTGGGGTAATTTGTAAAGTTTGTGGGTAAATAAATTAATTAGTGGGAGTTTTAATGTTATGTCTAGTGTTTAGCGGGTACCGGGTATTATGTAAGGTGTTATAGTGTACGGGGGCCATGACTAGCCAAGAAATAATTTAACAAATGTATTTGACAAATTTTAGTGTCCCGGGTAATGTTCGGTTGTTCGGTTAGATACTGATCCGTTAAAGTGCTAAATTACCCTTTTTAGTGTCTTTTAAGCATCTTTTTGTATCCTTTCAATTCCCAACACTTGGGGAAGTATTCTGGATGATAAAACGAAGTTTCTGCATAGTATTCATGTGTTTAAATGCTGATTAGGGCTGAATTACATAAAATTCTGCACTTAAAGTGCGTTTCGGGTGCTTTTTAGTGCGTATATTAGCTTCCGTACGGTATATATGTAAACCCTTGTATGTGTTCTTGGGTTTTAATGTATTCTAGTTGTTGGACCTACACCTAGGCTCCAATTTTATTGCCTGATTGTTTTCTGCAGTTCTGTTGACACAGTGTGTCTTACCGGTGAGTTTACTAGTATTTCTGACGCAACGCTCTCGTTTATACATAAGCAATATTTCGTAGTACACAACGTGCATGAATTCACTTGTTTAGCATGTAATTAGGCATTGCTGACAGTTAAGCACATAATTGCAGTCATTAAATAATAATTAAAGTGTACGGAAATTACCGGTTTGGGCCAGTTGTCACACGACAAGCACCGAACAAATGAAAGAGATAATTGCCGAAGAAGTGGGAAACGCAATTGAAGGTAGTCTATCAGGGTTTATAGACAAAATTCAAAACACGGTGTTGTCACTTGTCGAAGAACGAGTCAAAAGGTTGGAAGATAGTGTCAACCTCATGAAAGAGAAATCGGGAGAACGTAAGGGATGTTCGTACAAAGAGTTTATGGCGTGTAAACCGCCAATCTACAACGGGGAGGTTGACCCGATAATATGCCAGAGATGGTTAAGCGATGTTGCTTACGAAATAGGTCAGTTGAGAGGTGTAACGCCCCGCATTTCCGTACTCTATTATTATTATTATTGTTATTATTATTATTATTCTTTATAAATCCCTAGTTAAAACTGAACAGGGATTTATCGGGCCACTAAACACGAGGATTGGGCTTGTGGGTCTTGGGCCCAAGCCCGAACCCACTAATTAAACCCTAAGTTTACATCACTAGTAAAACCCTAATCTCTCTTCCTTTTTAATTGCAGCCGACACCATGATTCTCCCACTTCCTGTTTCTCTTACACCCCAAAGAAAATGCCTCTCTCTCCCTCTCGATCTATACTGCAACACACAAAAACACTGGCCTTTCATCTCCATCTTCTTAACATAACTTGATTCATCTCACCTACCCTCTCTCGGTTCCTTTTCGGTGTGACCACCGGCGACGCACACCACACCACGCCCCCTTCTTGCACCTCCGACAAACCCCCATCGGTCACCCCTAGCCGCGATACTCACACAACACCACCCCTGCTCTCGGTGGTGGCTCACGACGGTAAACGACAGACATCAGGGAGCCGAGCGAGACCGTTCGAGTTGGAATCGAGGAGCCGACGTCCTCGTTGCCGTTTCCGGCGACTGTTGACCGGCGGCGGCAACAGCGACAGGTCCTACATCCATGGGTTCTGCGAGATTTATCGAAAATGGTGATGGAGGTGACGCGAAGATGATGATGACACGATGACGGTAGTTGTGGTGGTTCGCGACGGCTTTAGGCCGACCATTTCCGGCAACGCAGACAAGCCTGCTCCCCGTTCGGGTCACGTTCCGTCAAGTCGGCGATTCGGTTCACACCCGGTTCTGGATAGGTATGTTTCAGTTCAGGTCGGTCAACAACTGGGTCGATTCAGTCGCGGCACATGTCAGGTCTCGGTCAGTCTTGGTCCTTTGGGTTTAACTCACTCGGTTCAGTTTCATTGTCGGGTCTCGGCTCATGGTTCGGTTCAAGCGGTTCGGTTCAACAAGTCAGCTACGGGTTAGACTTGGTCTCGGGCTTCGGGTTAGAACTAGTCAGCGGCTAAAACGTTTCGGTATACACTTTCTTATCATCTCGATTTATTTATTTTTTTTTTTCGTTCCATTTGTCGTTTCTTTCATTTAACCTTCTGATGAACACTTCTACATATGTCATGACATATACCAGTTTATGTTCGGATCTATTCGCAACTGTGTACGTTAATCAGTCAAATGTATATGTAGGCATGACATATGAGAGTTAATTAAGTATTGAAGCATAGAAGATGAACTGCTGTTGATGTTTTTATTTAAATCAAATGATATACTTAACACTTTTAAATGTCATTTTTTTTCAAATCATTCGGTCATAATTAAATCAAAAGGCTTACTGTTTTAAAGCACTTTGACCATATTAACAAAGTGTAATTCTAATCAAATCAATTAATCATATAATTTCTTTATAAAAAAAAATACATAAGGATATATATAATTATATATTGTTTGGTTATTGTTGGATTTTGACAAATAGATTGACAACTTGCGTCGTCGGGATCGTCCAAAAACAGGGGAAACTCTGCCCGTTTTTCGTAAAATCCCATGAAACGAAACACGTTATTTTTAGAAGACGAAGCCTATCGGATTCAATTAAATTTTTATAACAACAATTATAAATAATTATAAATGTATATGTATTTATTTAGTTATTTATTTATTTATTTATTTATTTTTACAATACTTTTATAACCTTTCCGATAAACATAATTTAGATTTATTGTATAAACTATATATATACTTATCCATTAACTAGATATACTCTAAATTCCAATTCGAATCCTCCGTCATATTTCCGAATACTCATACACCTCCGTTTACCCATATAGGGTGACATTGGTGTTCCATCATCCTAACCTCACACTCGTCGACACTTTGGTTAATCGGAAGACTTAGCAATTTTGTGAGTATACTCGTATTTTCCCCCTTTTACTTTTATCACTTTTGGGGTGTAACATGTTTATCTATCAACAACTTACACATGAACTTTTGCTTAAACACATGAACATTCTTATTAACATGCTTGTATACGTGATGGCTTGATACTTTAAACTTGGATTTATCTTATGTGTTGAACTTATCATTAACTTGTATGAGCCAAACCGTGACATATGTAGCGCTATAGGATTAACGACCCGCCCCCTTTATCTGGGTTATGTCATGAGCATATTGCGTTTCCTTGGTTGATATGTTAGACACATACCTTGTTTTTATGTTTATCTTGAATCACATACTTGCTACAAAGAATTGTTCAAAACTTATCTTTTGCTATGTACGTACCAAACTTGTATACTCGCCTTTGCTTTTGCATTGACTTTTATTTTTAACATGTTACAGGTTGATGACGATGAAATGAAATGAAGTAGCATTGATGCCTAGATACACACCTAGACGTTTAGGTCTAAAATGTTGTATCAAATTTTGATATGCTGATTTCGTATTTTGAAACTTGCTATTTGACATTCTTGTATTGTTGACAATGTAGTTATGAAATGAAAATGGTTTAAATTAAATATTGCCACAAATAGCGTTATGATGTCTCTAGCAATCTTCACACTTCGTCTCATCCCGATGTTTCCGCCATTGGTTGGGGTGTGACAGATTGGTATCAGAGCCATAACTATAGGGAATTAGGAAAATTGCCATGCTTTTGACCTAGTCTATAGTTAAGCACCAAATTCGACCATACTTGCTTCACATGCTACTTTTATGAAACATTTTATGTGCTATTTTTGAAACGCCTCTTATGTGTTAATACTTGACATGCTATTCTTATGTGTTAATACTTGACATGCTATTCTTATGTGCTAATACTTGTCTTATCACTTGTCGATACTTGATTTATTGATCTATCTTTGTGTGCTATTCTCGACATGCCTTTTATGTGCTTATACATGTTCGTTATTTCCTTTAGCATACGCCTTTCCAAGGCATTTTACTCGATTTTATTTTATTTTATTGAACTCGAAAACACTCATAACACACAAACGAGACGACTTCACCAAAATAGGCGTGAAACCCACAATTTGGTGAATGACCCTCAATCCTTCTACTCTTCTTTTTACACGAAATTCATCACCAAGTTAGGAGTGAAATCCTCACCTTGATGGAGAAATTCGAATTTCAAATTCTGGTGGACCCTCGCCAAAGTGTCAAAATTAACTTTTGACCCGACGAGTACCAACCACACTTAGGATACTAAATCGCCAAGTTAGGGGTGAAACCCGCACCTTGTCGACTAGTTCCACTCCTTGATTTTCATGAATCCCGCCAAGTCTCGAAATTTCAATTGATTTGGGACATGTAGTAACCGGAAGGGTAAATACCGTTAACCGACTTGTCGGCAAGAGTATTTCACCTATTAGGCCAAAGCATGTTTCTCAATTTCAAAAGATCTTTCGACCACTCTGGTTAGTCAATGTTCCGTTTTGGAACCATCCAAGATTCTTTTTATCAAACTTACGCTTTATTATTTCCGATCTTTATGATAAAATTTTCCCTTTGCCAAATTTGAACCATTCTTGAAATTTCACTTTTGCGCATACATCATACTATTACTTTTCATACGATTATACACTATTGGCATGTGTAATTTTATTTACACTTCTTGCAACAACAAATGGAGACATGTCACACTAAAATAGGGGTGATTCCCACAATTGGTGATGACTTTCACTCAGCTATACTTTGTATTTTGCATGAAATATACCCTCAAGTTAGGAGTGATATCCATATCTTGAAGGAAATTTCCATTTAATATTCTGGTGGACCCTTATCTTTTGATAAGTACCAACCACACTAGGGTACGATGTTATCAGGTTAGAGGTGAAACTCGCATCTTGTTAACTAGTCCCACTCTTTGATTCTCAATCTCGCCAAAGTTTCGATTTTTCCAATTGATTAAGGACGTGTACTAACTGAAAGGACAGATATCGTTAGTCGCTTCTCGATGAGAGTATTTGTCTATTAGGCCAAGGCACGTTTCCCTTAATTCGAAAAGGACTTCGATTTACTTTGGAATAGTCTTATGTTACGTTCCGTGACAATCCGATTTTTATGATGAATCTCTTTTATACTATCTCAATTTTAACATGTTTTACTATTAAACTACACTTAAACTTATTCTTATGCAATGCACAAAATAATACATTATAGATGTATACCTTGATACATCTTGATGCTTGCTAACACTCATATTCCTAAAAATGGAAACTTATCATCAAGACAGGGGTGATTCCCAAACCTTGATGATTAGCTCCACTCACTTTCTAACTTCACCAACGAGCTAGAGGTGATTCTCTTACCTCGGAGGTAGTTACCAACTTTTCTTCGTTCTCAATGAAATTTTATGATTGAACGTTCATTTTCAAAAATTTTGGAATTTATTCCACATGCATGCTAATATGTCATACTGGATTCGTGTTACTTGGGTGAAACTTTATGTGATAAACTTGTCATTAACTTCGTAAGAAACCACACCTTAACATACACGATGGGTTGACCTGTTTATTCACATGCCAGTGATACGTTAATCTTGTTAACTAAGTATGTCATGTGGATTGTCCTACATTTTTATGCTACTACTCATGGAAACATATCATCGAGATAGGAGTGATTTCCTTGCCTTGACGATTAACTCCACTCCTTCTTGTCTTAAAACGAATTCACCGACGAGTTTGGGGTGATTCCCTTACATAAGTGATCGTTACCAAAAAAAAAAACTGTGATTCCTAAACTTATATTTATATGTTCCGTGCTCATACTACTCATACTACCCATACGAGTTACGTACCTACTCATACTACCCATACGAGTTACGTACCTACTCATACTACCCATACGAGTTACGTACCTACTCATACTACCTATACGAGTTACGTACCTACTCATACTACCCATACGAGTTACATACATACTCATACTTATGTCTATGCTCATACTTACGTGAATAATCATATTTATGCTTATACTTTCATTCATACTCGTGATTCATACATTTGTAACCATACGCGAGCGTAATCCGAGTGATTCGCTTACGTGGTTCCCTTACATACTTAAGCATGGACTTGCTTACATACTACATTCTTACACGTACACATTCTTAATTTTAAATTATGTATACCCTGATTCATACATAACTAGTACAAGCTATGCGGATCATGCGACGATTAATATAATCACGGGTGCACACGGGATTATAGTGATTGGCTCATGAGAACCATAGAGTGTACTACTGTGTATGATAAAACACAGGACGTAACATGACACGAATAACGAGACGGACGTCACATGGTCAAAACATGGCAGATACGCCGTTGGTACTTCCCGTACATAAGTGTTTTCATCATGATACCAAATTTTTGTAAGACGTGCCATGAGAAATTCAGTGTTTTGCAGACCTTTATGGACCTAATACAAACTTTAAACAACTCACAAGCGCATTATATCCGATTATCCATGACGAGAATTCATTCTTAACACGCTACTTTTGTCTATCCAACACTTGTGTTATTCTTATACTCATACTTGTTCATTTGATCAATTGTTCACCCTTATACCCCAGTTATTCTCTACTGTCTCAAACTCCAAAGCCTCAATTTTAAACAATCCTCTTTTGTTGCCAAAACCCTTTTAAAGCCTTCCTTCTGAATAAATTTCGGGACGAAATTTCCTAAAGGAGGGGAGACTGTAACGCCCCGCATTTCCGTACTCTATTATTATTATTATTATTATTATTATTATTATTATTATTGTTATTATTATTATTATTCTTTATAAATCTCTAGTTAAAACTGAACAGGGATTTATCGGGCCACTAAACACGAGGATTGGGCTTGTGGGTCTTGGGCCCAAGCCCGAACCCACTAATTAAACCCTAAGTTTACATCACTAGTAAAACCCTAATCTCTCTTCCTTTTTAATTGCAGCCGACACCATGATTCTCCCACTTCCTGTTTCTCTTACACCCCAAAGAAAATGCCTCTCTCTCCCTCTCGATCTATACTGCAACACACAAAAACACTGGCCTTTCATCTCCATCTTCTTAACATAACTTGATTCATCTCACCTACCCTCTCTCGGTTCCTTTTCGGTGTGACCACCGGCGACGCACACCACACCACGCCCCCTTCTTGCACCTCCGACAAACCCCCATCGGTCACCCCTAGCCGCGATACTCACACAACACCACCCCTGCTCTCGGTGGTGGCTCACGACGGTAAACGACAGACATCAGGGAGCCGAGCGAGACCGTTCGAGTTGGAATCGAGGAGCCGACGTCCTCGTTGCCGTTTCCGGCGACTGTTGACCGGCGGCGGCAACAGCGACAGGTCCTACATCCATGGGTTCTGCGAGATTTATCGAAAATGGTGATGGAGGTGACGCGAAGATGATGATGACACGATGACGGTAGTTGTGGTGGTTCGCGACGGCTTTAGGCCGACCATTTCCGGCAACGCAGACAAGCCTGCTCCCCGTTCGGGTCACGTTCCGTCAAGTCGGCGATTCGGTTCACACCCGGTTCTGGATAGGTATGTTTCAGTTCAGGTCGGTCAACAACTGGGTCGATTCAGTCGCGGCACATGTCAGGTCTCGGTCAGTCTTGGTCCTTTGGGTTTAACTCACTCGGTTCAGTTTCATTGTCGGGTCTCGGCTCATGGTTCGGTTCAAGCGGTTCGGTTCAACAAGTCAGCTACGGGTTAGACTTGGTCTCGGGCTTCGGGTTAGAACTAGTCAGCGGCTAAAACGTTTCGGTATACACTTTCTTATCATCTCGATTTATTTATTTTTTTTTTTCGTTCCATTTGTCGTTTCTTTCATTTAACCTTCTGATGAACACTTCTACATATGTCATGACATATACCAGTTTATGTTCGGATCTATTCGCAACTGTGTACGTTAATCAGTCAAATGTATATGTAGTCATGACATATGAGAGTTAATTAAGTATTGAAGCATAGAAGATGAACTGCTGTTGATGTTTTTATTTAAATCAAATGATATACTTAACACTTTTAAATGTCATTTTTTTTCAAATCATTCGGTCATAATTAAATCAAAAGGCTTACTGTTTTAAAGCACTTTGACCATATTAACAAAGTGTAATTCTAATCAAATCAATTAATCATATAATTTCTTTATAAAAAAAAATACATAAGGATATATATAATTATATATTGTTTGGTTATTGTTGGATTTTGACAAATAGATTGACAACTTGCGTCGTCGGGATCGTCCAAAAACAGGGGAAACTCTGCCCGTTTTTCGTAAAATCCCATGAAACGAAACACGTTATTTTTAGAAGACGAAGCCTATCGGATTCAATTAAATTTTTATAACAACAATTATAAATAATTATAAATGTATATGTATTTATTTAGTTATTTATTTATTTATTTATTTATTTTTACAATACTTTTATAACCTTTCCGATAAACATAATTTAGATTTATTGTATAAACTATATATATACTTATCCATTAACTAGATATACTCTAAATTCCAATTCGAATCCTCCGTCATATTTCCGAATACTCATACACCTCCGTTTACCCATATAGGGTGACATTGGTGTTCCATCATCCTAACCTCACACTCGTCGACACTTTGGTTAATCGGAAGACTTAGCAATTTTGTGAGTATACTCGTATTTTCCCCCTTTTACTTTTATCACTTTTGGGGTGTAACATGTTTATCTATCAACAACTTACACATGAACTTTTGCTTAAACACATGAACATTCTTATTAACATGCTTGTATACGTGATGGCTTGATACTTTAAACTTGGATTTATCTTATGTGTTGAACTTATCATTAACTTGTATGAGCCAAACCGTGACATATGTAGCGCTATAGGATTAACGACCCGCCCCCTTTATCTGGGTTATGTCATGAGCATATTGCGTTTCCTTGGTTGATATGTTAGACACATACCTTGTTTTTATGTTTATCTTGAATCACATACTTGCTACAAAGAATTGTTCAAAACTTATCTTTTGCTATGTACGTACCAAACTTGTATACTCGCCTTTGCTTTTGCATTGACTTTTATTTTTAACATGTTACAGGTTGATGACGATGAAATGAAATGAAGTAGCATTGATGCCTAGATACACACCTAGACGTTTAGGTCTAAAATGTTGTATCAAATTTTGATATGCTGATTTCGTATTTTGAAACTTGCTATTTGACATTCTTGTATTGTTGACAATGTAGTTATGAAATGAAAATGGTTTAAATTAAATATTGCCACAAATAGCGTTATGATGTCTCTAGCAATCTTCACACTTCGTCTCATCCCGATGTTTCCGCCATTGGTTGGGGTGTGACAGATTGGTATCAGAGCCATAACTATAGGGAATTAGGAAAATTGCCATGCTTTTGACCTAGTCTATAGTTAAGCACCAAATTCGACCATACTTGCTTCACATGCTACTTTTATGAAACATTTTATGTGCTATTTTTGAAACGCCTCTTATGTGTTAATACTTGACATGCTATTCTTATGTGTTAATACTTGACATGCTATTCTTATGTGCTAATACTTGTCTTATCACTTGTCGATACTTGATTTATTGATCTATCTTTGTGTGCTATTCTCGACATGCCTTTTATGTGCTTATACATGTTCGTTATTTCCTTTAGCATACGCCTTTCCAAGGCATTTTACTCGATTTTATTTTATTTTATTGAACTCGAAAACACTCATAACACACAAACGAGACGACTTCACCAAAATAGGCGTGAAACCCACAATTTGGTGAATGACCCTCAATCCTTCTACTCTTCTTTTTACACGAAATTCATCACCAAGTTAGGAGTGAAATCCTCACCTTGATGGAGAAATTCGAATTTCAAATTCTGGTGGACCCTCGCCAAAGTGTCAAAATTAACTTTTGACCCGACGAGTACCAACCACACTTAGGATACTAAATCGCCAAGTTAGGGGTGAAACCCGCACCTTGTCGACTAGTTCCACTCCTTGATTTTCATGAATCCCGCCAAGTCTCGAAATTTCAATTGATTTGGGACATGTAGTAACCGGAAGGGTAAATACCGTTAACCGACTTGTCGGCAAGAGTATTTCACCTATTAGGCCAAAGCATGTTTCTCAATTTCAAAAGATCTTTCGACCACTCTGGTTAGTCAATGTTCCGTTTTGGAACCATCCAAGATTCTTTTTATCAAACTTACGCTTTATTATTTCCGATCTTTATGATAAAATTTTCCCTTTGCCAAATTTGAACCATTCTTGAAATTTCACTTTTGCGCATACATCATACTATTACTTTTCATACGATTATACACTATTGGCATGTGTAATTTTATTTACACTTCTTGCAACAACAAATGGAGACATGTCACACTAAAATAGGGGTGATTCCCACAATTGGTGATGACTTTCACTCAGCTATACTTTGTATTTTGCATGAAATATACCCTCAAGTTAGGAGTGATATCCATATCTTGAAGGAAATTTCCATTTAATATTCTGGTGGACCCTTATCTTTTGATAAGTACCAACCACACTAGGGTACGATGTTATCAGGTTAGAGGTGAAACTCGCATCTTGTTAACTAGTCCCACTCTTTGATTCTCAATCTCGCCAAAGTTTCGATTTTTCCAATTGATTAAGGACGTGTACTAACTGAAAGGACAGATATCGTTAGTCGCTTCTCGATGAGAGTATTTGTCTATTAGGCCAAGGCACGTTTCCCTTAATTCGAAAAGGACTTCGATTTACTTTGGAATAGTCTTATGTTACGTTCCGTGACAATCCGATTTTTATGATGAATCTCTTTTATACTATCTCAATTTTAACATGTTTTACTATTAAACTACACTTAAACTTATTCTTATGCAATGCACAAAATAATACATTATAGATGTATACCTTGATACATCTTGATGCTTGCTAACACTCATATTCCTAAAAATGGAAACTTATCATCAAGACAGGGGTGATTCCCAAACCTTGATGATTAGCTCCACTCACTTTCTAACTTCACCAACGAGCTAGAGGTGATTCTCTTACCTCGGAGGTAGTTACCAACTTTTCTTCGTTCTCAATGAAATTTTATGATTGAACGTTCCTTTTCAAAAATTTTGGAATTTATTCCACATGCATGCTAATATGTCATACTGGATTCGTGTTACTTGGGTGAAACTTTATGTGATAAACTTGTCATTAACTTCGTAAGAAACCACACCTTAACATACACGATGGGTTGACCTGTTTATTCACATGCCAGTGATACGTTAATCTTGTTAACTAAGTATGTCATGTGGATTGTCCTACATTTTTATGCTACTACTCATGGAAACATATCATCGAGATAGGAGTGATTTCCTTGCCTTGACGATTAACTCCACTCCTTGTCTTAAAACGAATTCACCGACGAGTTTGGGGTGATTCCCTTACATAAGTGATCGTTACCAAAAAAAAAAAACTGTGATTCCTAAACTTATATTTATATGTTCCGTGCTCATACTACTCATACTACCCATATGAGTTACGTACCTACTCATACTACCCATACGAGTTACGTACCTACTCATACTACCCATACGAGTTACGTACCTACTCATACTACCCATACGAGTTACGTACCTACTCATACTACCCATACGAGTTACGTACCTACTCATACTACCCGTACGAGTTACATACATACTCATACTTATGTCTATGCTCATACTTACGTGAATAATCATATTTATGCTTATACTTTCATTCATACTCGTGATTCATACATTTGTAACCATACGCGAGCGTAATCCGAGTGATTCGCTTACGTGGTTCCCTTACATACTTAAGCATGGACTTGCTTACATACTACATTCTTACACGTACACATTCTTAATTTTAAATTATGTATACCCTGATTCATACATAACTAGTACAAGCTATGCGGATCATGCGACGATTAATATAATCACGGGTGCACACGGGATTATAGTGATTGGCTCATGAGAACCATAGAGTGTACTACTGTGTATGATAAAACACAGGACGTAACATGACACGAATAACGAGACGGACGTCACATGGTCAAAACATGGCAGATACGCCGTTGGTACTTCCCGTACATAAGTGTTTTCATCATGATACCAAATTTTCGTAAGACGTGCCATGAGAAATTCAGTGTTTTGCAGACCTTTATTGACCTAATACAAACTTTAAACAACTCACAAGCGCATTATATCCGATTATCCATGACGAGAATTCATTCTTAACACGCTACTTTTGTCTATCCAACACTTGTGTTATTCTTATACTCATACTTGTTCATTTGATCAATTGTTCACCCTTATACCCCAGTTATTCTCTACTGTCTCAAACTCCAAAGCCTCAATTTTAAACAATCCTCTTTTGTTGCCAAAACCCTTTTAAAGCCTTCCTTCTGAATAAATTTCGGGACGAAATTTCCTAAAGGAGGGGAGACTGTAACGCCCCGCATTTCCGTACTCTATTATTATTATTATTATTATTATTGTTATTATTATTATTATTATTATTCTTTATAAATCCCTAGTTAAAACTGAACAGGGATTTATCGGGCCACTAAACACGAGGATTGGGCTTGTGGGTCTTGGGCCCAAGCCCGAACCCACTAATTAAACCCTAAGTTTACATCACTAGTAAAACCCTAATCTCTCTTCCTTTTTAATTGCAGCCGACACCATGATTCTCCCACTTCCTGTTTCTCTTACACCCCAAAGAAAATGCCTCTCTCTCCCTCTCGATCTATACTGCAACACACAAAAACACTGGCCTTTCATCTCCATCTTCTTAACATAACTTGATTCATCTCACCTACCCTCTCTCGGTTCCTTTTCGGTGTGACCACCGGCGACGCACACCACACCACGCCCCCTTCTTGCACCTCCGACAAACCCCCATCGGTCACCCCTAGCCGCGATACTCACACAACACCACCCCTGCTCTCGGTGGTGGCTCACGACGGTAAACGACAGACATCAGGGAGCCGAGCGAGACCGTTCGAGTTGGAATCGAGGAGCCGACGTCCTCGTTGCCGTTTCCGGCGACTGTTGACCGGCGGCGGCAACAGCGACAGGTCCTACATCCATGGGTTCTGCGAGATTTATCGAAAATGGTGATGGAGGTGACGCGAAGATGATGATGACACGATGACGGTAGTTGTGGTGGTTCGCGACGGCTTTAGGCCGACCATTTCCGGCAACGCAGACAAGCCTGCTCCCCGTTCGGGTCACGTTCCGTCAAGTCGGCGATTCGGTTCACACCCGGTTCTGGATAGGTATGTTTCAGTTCAGGTCGGTCAACAACTGGGTCGATTCAGTCGCGGCACATGTCAGGTCTCGGTCAGTCTTGGTCCTTTGGGTTTAACTCACTCGGTTCAGTTTCATTGTCGGGTCTCGGCTCATGGTTCGGTTCAAGCGGTTCGGTTCAACAAGTCAGCTACGGGTTAGACTTGGTCTCGGGCTTCGGGTTAGAACTAGTCAGCGGCTAAAACGTTTCGGTATACACTTTCTTATCATCTCGATTTATTTATTTTTTTTTTCGTTCCATTTGTCGTTTCTTTCATTTAACCTTCTGATGAACACTTCTACATATGTCATGACATATACCAGTTTATGTTCGGATCTATTCGCAACTGTGTACGTTAATCAGTCAAATGTATATGTAGTCATGACATATGAGAGTTAATTAAGTATTGAAGCATAGAAGATGAACTGCTGTTGATGTTTTTATTTAAATCAAATGATATACTTAACACTTTTAAATGTCATTTTTTTTCAAATCATTCGGTCATAATTAAATCAAAAGGCTTACTGTTTTAAAGCACTTTGACCATATTAACAAAGTGTAATTCTAATCAAATCAATTAATCATATAATTTCTTTATAAAAAAAAATACATAAGGATATATATAATTATATATTGTTTGGTTATTGTTGGATTTTGACAAATAGATTGACAACTTGCGTCGTCGGGATCGTCCAAAAACAGGGGAAACTCTGCCCGTTTTTCGTAAAATCCCATGAAACGAAACACGTTATTTTTAGAAGACGAAGCCTATCGGATTCAATTAAATTTTTATAACAACAATTATAAATAATTATAAATGTATATGTATTTATTTAGTTATTTATTTATTTATTTATTTATTTATTTTTACAATACTTTTATAACCTTTCCGATAAACATAATTTAGATTTATTGTATAAACTATATATATACTTATCCATTAACTAGATATACTCTAAATTCCAATTCGAATCCTCCGTCATATTTCCGAATACTCATACACCTCCGTTTACCCATATAGGGTGACATTGGTGTTCCATCATCCTAACCTCACACTCGTCGACACTTTGGTTAATCGGAAGACTTAGCAATTTTGTGAGTATACTCGTATTTTCCCCCTTTTACTTTTATCACTTTTGGGGTGTAACATGTTTATCTATCAACAACTTACACATGAACTTTTGCTTAAACACATGAACATTCTTATTAACATGCTTGTATACGTGATGGCTTGATACTTTAAACTTGGATTTATCTTATGTGTTGAACTTATCATTAACTTGTATGAGCCAAACCGTGACATATGTAGCGCTATAGGATTAACGACCCGCCCCCTTTATCTGGGTTATGTCATGAGCATATTGCGTTTCCTTGGTTGATATGTTAGACACATACCTTGTTTTTATGTTTATCTTGAATCACATACTTGCTACAAAGAATTGTTCAAAACTTATCTTTTGCTATGTACGTACCAAACTTGTATACTCGCCTTTGCTTTTGCATTGACTTTTATTTTTAACATGTTACAGGTTGATGACGATGAAATGAAATGAAGTAGCATTGATGCCTAGATACACACCTAGACGTTTAGGTCTAAAATGTTGTATCAAATTTTGATATGCTGATTTCGTATTTTGAAACTTGCTATTTGACATTCTTGTATTGTTGACAATGTAGTTATGAAATGAAAATGGTTTAAATTAAATATTGCCACAAATAGCGTTATGATGTCTCTAGCAATCTTCACACTTCGTCTCATCCCGATGTTTCCGCCATTGGTTGGGGTGTGACAAAAGGGCAAGCCAAAGATTGGTGGGACAATAAAAAGAATGAAATTGGGGCCGAAGCGGCAAGGGCAATGACATGGGAGGAGTTTAAGACACCATTTCTTAAACATCAAAGTCCCAAGGGTGAAACCATAGACAAGATAATGGCGACGTTTATGGATAAGATGAAGTTTTGTAGTGAATTGGTGACGAATGAAGAACAGAAAATATACTACTACTATAACATGTTGAGCGCTGAATATAGGGAGTTTATGACTCCTTCAAAATACAAGACCCTTACCGAAATCATAAACGTTGCTCGGGAACGGGAAATCGAATTGAAGAAACAAGTTGAACGGGGTGAGCGAAGGGCACAGGATGTGAATCCAAGTCCTACGAAGAAAGCTCGAACTGGAGAATCGGGAAAGAAGGTGGATGCTAAAGGCGGGTCACCAAGTTGCAAGGTGTGTGGAAAGGGGCACAAGGGTGAGTGCCGCTTTAAAGATAAGCCGTGTCCGTTATGTGGGAAGACGGGGCACACTGCATCGCTATGTCCCGGAAAAAGTTTCCGTTTGCTATAAATGTTATCAACCCAGCCACAAAAAGTCTGAATGCCCTGAATTGGTTGGAAAGAGAGACACAAAAGAATCTCCAACAGAGACTCCAAAGGCGAAGGCTAGATCCTTCCAACTTACCGCTGTTGAAGCAAAGACAGAACCCGATGTGGTCTCAGGTATATTCACAATTAACTCAATTCCTGCACATATACTGTTTGATGCGGGTGCGAATAAATCTTTCATTTCACATGGATTTATTCGACATCCTTCATTTGTATTGACGAAATTATATGTGCCCTTAGAAGTTGAAATAGGGGACAACAAAAGTTTTATAGTTTGTGACATTTGTCGAGGCTGCAAATTAAGCATCGATGATGAAGAATACTTGATAGAGCTAATCCCGATGTCAATGGGGGAGTTTCAAGTAGTCGTTGGGATGGATTGGCTATCTCAGCACCACGCAAAGGTCGTCTGTTTTCGTAAGGAGATAAAGCTAACATCTCCGAGCGGAAAACAAGTCACTATTTATGGCGAAAAAGGAGGTAACCCCATAGTATGCTCAATGTTGAAAGCACACAAGCTTATGAAGCAAGGATGCAAGGCATTTATGAAATACGTGAATGAACCCGAGAAGGAATCACTGAAGGTTGAAGATGTACCGGTAGTACGGGATTACGAAGATGTGTTTCCGGAAGATTTACCGGGGATACCGCCCGAACGGGAAGTAGAGTTCGGAATGGAATTGATTTCGGGCACAAAACCTGTAGCTAGAGCACCGTACCGACTCGCGCCATCAGAATTACAAGAGTTAATGTCCCTGATACAAGACCTGCTCGACAAAGGATTCATAAAGCCGAGTGTGTCTCCTTGGGGCGCACCGGTACTGTTCGTGAAAAAGAAAGACGGAAGCATGCGCATGTGTATCGATTATCGGGAGTTAAATAAACTCACGGTAAAGAATCGATACCCACTTCCGAGAATAGATGATTTATTCGACCAATTACAAGGTGCGAACTGGTTTTCAAAGATTGACCTTAGATCGGGGTATCACCAACTTAAGGTCAAGGAGGAAGATGTGCCGAAGACGGCTTTCCGCACGCGATACGGGCATTACGAGTTCCTCGTAATGTCATTTGGGCTAACAAATGCACCCGCGGCTTTCATGGACCTCATGAACCGGGTTTGCAAGCCAATGCTAGATAAATCGTTCATCGTGTTTATCGATGATATTTTGGTGTATTCGAAAAGTGAAGCTGAGCATGCGCACCACTTACAAGAGGTGTTAGAGACACTTAGACGAGAAAGGTTGTATGCGAAATTCTCTAAGTGCGCCTTTTGGTTACGAGAGGTGCAATTCCTTGGCCACATCATAAGTGCCGATGGAATATTGGTTGATCCGTCAAAGATCGAGGACGTGTCGAAATGGAATTCCCCGAAGAACCCTTCAGAGATTAGAAGCTTCTTAGGGCTTGCGGGATACTATAGGAGATTCATTCAAGATTTCTCCAAGATTGCGTCGCCACTAACAAAGTTAACCCGGAATGAGGAGAAGTTCATTTGGGGTGTTGAACAAGAAAGGGCGTTTCAAACACTAAAAGAGAAGCTAACTCAAGATCCGGTATTAACATTACCGGACGGAGTCGAGGACCTGGTGGTTTATTCGGATGCCTCATTATCGGGGCTAGGGTGTGTTCTGATGCAACGGGGGAAAGTTATAGCTTATGCTTCGAGACAATTAAAGATACGTGAAAAGAAATATCCCACTCATGATCTCGAATTAGCTGCAGTGGTGTTTGCATTAAAAATATGGAGGCACTATTTATATGGGGTAAAGTGCACCATATTCACCGATCATAAGAGCTTAAAATACTTCTTCGACCAGAAGGAGTTAAACATGCGCCAGAGACATGGTTAGAAACAGTGAAGGACTTCGACTGCGAAATACATTACCACCCCGGAAAGGCAAATGTGGTAGCGGATGCTTTGAGCAGAAAAGCGGACTATGTCCCAATACGAGTAAGGTCGATGCAGCTTGTGGTAACCTCGGGTTTACTTGAACGTATCCGAGAAGCACAAGTAGAAGCAGTAAAAGAGGAGAAATGGAAGAAGGAACGAATAATCTGCCAATTAAAAGATTTGTCGGATGGAAAGAACGGGTTGAAGACTCGATCCGGAGGAATATGGGTTCCAAATACTTGTGGAGTGAAGGCGCTATTACTTGATGAAGCCCATAAATCCCGATATTCTATTCATCCGGGAGCGACCAAGATGTATAATGATCTGAAACAAAATTATTGGTGGCCCGAAATGAAGAGGGATGTGGTGAAATACGTAGAGAAGTGCTTGACTTGTTTATAAGTCAAGGCGGAACACCAGAAACCTTATGGGAAACTGCAACCTTTGGAGATCCCGGTTTGGAAATGGGAACATATCACTATGGACCTATTGACCAAACTACCTAAAACGATCCGGGGATTCGACGCCATATGGGTGATTGTGGATAGATTGACAAAGAGTGCACACTTCATTCCTATACGCGAAACTTATACGTCGGAAAAGATTTCCGAGGTGTATACAAACGAAATAGTGGCACGTCACGGAGTACCGGTATCTATTGTGTCGGATAGAGATACCCGATTTACTTCAAATTTCTGGTGAGATTTCCAAGACCAAATGGGAACCAAATTGTTCATCAGCACTGCGTACCATCCTCAGACGGATGGACAAAGTGAAAGAACAATACAAACGTTGGAAGACATGCTACGGGCATGTATAATCGACTTTGGAGGAAGTTGGGATGTCTATCTACCATTGGTCGAGTTTTCGTATAACAATAGCTACCATGCTAGTATTAGGATGGCACCATACGAAATGCTCTATGGTAGGAAATGCCGAACCCCGGTATGTTGGAGTGAAGTGGGCCCACGTGAACTTGCCCATCAAGATATAATACGAGCCACTAATGAAAAGATTGATCTGGTTCGGGCACACTTGAAAGCGGCTCAAGATAGACAAAAGTCGTATGCTGACAAAAGGAGGAGACCGATTGAGTTCCAGGTTGGTGATAAAGTCATGCTCAAAGTATCCCCATGGAAGGGGGTTATCCGGTTTAGAAAAGAGGAAAATCGAGCCTGAGGTTTATCGGGCCGTTTGCGATCATAGAACGGGTAGGAAAGGTAGCTTACCGCTTTGAACTACCGGAGGAACTAAGCGGAATTCATAGCACATTTCATGTGTCACATCTTCGGAAATGTCTCACGGATGAGACTACTTATATTCACTAGGACGACATCGAGGTGGATGATAGGCTAAACTATGTGGTAAAGCCCATTGCGGTTTTGGATTGTAAGGTAAAAACCTTAAGGAATAAAGAGATCAATCAAGTAAAGGTTAAATGGGAACACAGAAAGGGTGCGGAGATTACATGGGAGTCCGAAGAGGAGATGCGGTGTCTCTACCCGACCTTGTTTGGTACGTATTTCCGGTTTCGAGGACCAAACCATTTTAAGGGGGGTGGACTTGTAACACCCCGAAAATATAACTTATGTATTATAAAAAAGTTGTCAATAAATAAACAAAATAAACTAACTAGGAATAACACTAACCTAGCTAGATAATGGCTTGAATGTGGGGTTAAACACTTGAGATAAAATAAAAACGAAAGTAGAGGGACTAAATGTGTTAAAACTGGAACTTGATTTAATTAAACAAAATAAAAATCTAAAACACACAAAATTGGGTGTGTGTGGGTCGATTAGGAGCAGGGGGCGACACAGGGTCTCCCACAAACCCTAGTTCCTCCAGAAATTCACCAAATTGAGGGCTCAAATTCGTTCTAAAACAAGTCTCAAACACAAATTCGTGATCTCCATTGAAAGGGGAGTCATAAGGTATGTGAATTCTGTGAAGAATCTCTAGTTGGATTTCTAAGAAAATTTAGAAATATGAAATTTGATGTTGCATGTTGGTTGTTTAGATTGAAATAATGTTTAGGGACAAACCCTAGTCAATTACATGACAAAATTGTGCCTATTTTGTGTGAAATTCATAATCACCACCTAAGGTGATAAGTGGGTTTTGTGAAACTTGATAAATACTAGGGTTATAGTAGTTATTCTAGTAATATTTGACATATGTGAAGTGATTTCAGAATTCTAGAGACTAAAGTTCATGTAAGGTGGTTGATTGATGAAAATTTAGGGCTATATGACAAGTTATGAACTTGATAATATATCGTGTAAATTTATGCACTTAAAGTGTTTGCTTAAATGCCTCAAAGAAGGTTTAAATCTTAAAATTTAATTAAACCGCATGATTTTGATGTTTCGGCAAAATATGCGAACTGACGGGTGGTCCGTAGGACAACCCTTAAAAGGTTTAATACAATGCACATTCTACACTTTATTCGGTTAATTGTTTGAACATGATAATCACTAGATGATGTGATGTGCAGATGTTATAATGCTCAAGATACATGTTTTAGAAGGTTGGATGAATGTTGGGACTTGATGGAAACTTAAAATGAAGGAATTGGCTATGCATGAAGAAACAAAGGAAGAAAATGTCACTGACTGCCGTAACCTACGGCCCTTAGCCGTAGGTTACGGCTCTTATGTTGTTGATTGAATGCACGCCGTAAAACAGGAAGTTCCAGCCGTAAAGAATGATGATAGCCGTAAGTTACGGCACACAGCCGTAGCTTACGGCTCGGTGTTGACTTCCGGGGTTCATTGACTGCCGTAAGCTACGGCAAGGAGCCGTAGCTTACGGCTCCGACTGATGTTATTATGTAACATCCACATTAAAAGCTGATTTGAAGAGGGATTTATGTGACTTATCATTGCCATTTTCGGTTACCATCATCTTGTTCACGAAATTGAGAGCATTTGGGGAGACTTTGGAAGGAAGAACACTTGTTAATCTTTAGTTTTATGTGTGTGATTCACTTGAACATAAAAACTATATTTGCTACAATGTTTGTCCAAGCCATGAGTGGCTAGTTTCTTTATGGTCATCCTAGGTTGGAGGTTTGTATGAGACAATTGTGTTTTGGATTCCATATTTCTAGAATGGTAAACTTTATCTATGTTTTGTTTATCATGGTGTGTGATTACTTATTTGTAAATTGTTGATTCTTATGATATTCTAGTTTGAAACCATACGTTCTTGGTGCCGTTGGCAATCGAGATATCATGGGTAGAATTAGGATTGGGTAAGGGTTGATTGGTCATCGGGTAACAACCTCACGTTCTAGGAATCTGAGTACTTCGTTCCCTTTTATCACAATAAGTAATTGCACATGAACTATGTCTATGTAGTTCTTTCTAGTGGATGATAGCACAATTGTTGAAGCAAACCGAAAACTTAGGATGGTCATTCGTCTCCAAATTGTTTACAAACTCAACTTTCATCTTGCAAATTAATTAGTATTTTTAGTTTTTAAAACCAATCCAATTCAACCAACTCTTGAATTTTACTTTTCTTGCAATTAGTCTAATTTAGTTAATCTAGATAAATTCTCAAATAACACATTTTCCACAAACTCCCTGTGTTCGATACCCACTTACCGCTATCTATTTAGTTGTATTGGGATTAAATTTGATTGTGACCACAACATCACGTCAAATTTTGGCGCCGTTGCCGGGGACTATGTAACGCCCCCGCCACATTCCAAAGATGTATGATGAGTATATTTTCGGACATGGTGGGGGATTCTCTTGAAGTGTTTATGGATGATTTTTTCCATTTTTGGGCCAAGTTTTGACTCTTGTCTTAATGAGTTAGAAAGAGTTTTGAAAAGGTGTGTGGAGACAAACTTGGTCTTAAGTTGGGAAAAGAGCCATTTTATGGTTCAAGAGGGTATTGTGTTGGGGCATGTGATTTCGGACCGGGGAATGGAGGTAGATAAAGCAAAAATTCGGGTAATTTCATCTCTACCCCCACCAAAGAATGTTAAGGGGGTGAGATCATTTTTGGGACATGCGGGGTTTTATAGAAGGTTTATTAAAGGCTTTAGTGTAATTACAAAACCTTTATGTAACTTATTGTTGAAAGATGTTCCTTTTGATTTTACTGACGAATGTTTGCAAGCGTTTCATGTGTTGAAGGAACAGTTGGTGAAGGCTCCTATCTTGCAACCATCGGATTGGCCGAAGCCGTTTGAAATTATGTGTGATGCTAGTGATACGACCATTGGAGCGGTTTTGGGTCAAAGAGTTGATAAGAAGCCGGTGGTAATCTACTATGCAAGCAAAACTTTGTCCGAGGCGCAACTGAATTACACCACGACCGAGAAAGAATTATTAGCGGTGGTGTATGCCTTAGACAAGTTTAGAGCTTACATTTGGGGGAGCAAGGTGATTGTTTATTCGGATCATAGCGCGGTCTGATATCTAATGGAAAAGAAGGATGCAAAGCCCCGGTTGATTCGTTGGGTGCTTTTGTTACAAGAATTCGATCTTGAGATTCGGGACAAGAAAGGGTGTGAAAATGTTGTTGCGGATCATTTGTCCCGAATCCCGTTGGAAGGTGTTGACGACCCGAGTGAGATTAATGAACGGTTTCCCGATGAGCAATTGCTAGCCGTATCTACTTTTGTTGCACCTTGGTACGCCCATTATGTGAACTATTTGGCCAAGGGTGCAATTCCGAATCATTGGACGAAGAAGAGACGACAACAATTCTTGAGTCAAGTTAAACAATACATTTGGGATGAACCGGATTTGTTCAAGATTGGACCCGATCAAGTGATAAGGAGGTGTGTTCCCGAAACTGAAGTTTTAGAAATTTTGACCCATGCTCATTCATCGGCATGTGGTGGGCATTTTAGTGGGAACAAGACGGGTTACCGGGTGCTATCATGTGGGTTTTATTGGCCCACAATTTTCAAAGATTCTTGTGAGTACGCCCGAAATTGCATCAATTGTCAAAGAGTTGGAAGTATATCGAAGCGGGATGAAATGCCTCTACAACCGATTTGGTGGTGGAGGTGTTTGATGTATGGGGAATAGATTTTATGGGTCCGTTTCCTAATTCAAATGGGTTCTTATACATATTGGTTGCGGTTGACTACGTTACAAAGTGGATAGAAGCCATTGCTACAAGGACCAATGATCATTCCGTTGTATGTAAGTTTGTGCAATCCAACATATTCGCTCGTTTCGGTGTGCCAAGGGTAATACTAAGTGATGGCGGTTCACATTTCAAAAATTTTAATTTTGCAAAGTTGTTGAAACGATATAATGTGAACCATCGTGTGGCGACACCGTATCATCCGCAAACAAGTGGACAAGTTGAAGTGTCCAACCGTCAAATTAAGGAGATTCTCATGAAGACGGTAAGAACGGATCGAAAAGATTGGTCAAGTAAGCTTGACGATGCGTTGTGGGCATATCGGACGGCTTACAAGACTCCAATTGGTACTACCCCTTATCGGATGGTGTATGGGAAGGGGTGTCATTTACCAATGGAGTTAGCACATCGAGCGCATTGGGCCATTAAAACCGTTAATGCGGATTATGACGAAGCGGGTCGAACAAGGAAGTTGCAATTGAACGAGATCGAGGAGATAAAAGATGAAGCCTATGAATGTGCTTCCGCATACAAAGACAAACTGAAGAAAGTTCACGATGCAAAGATAAGGAAAAAGAACTTCGAAGTGGGTCAAAAGGTGTGGTTGTACAATTCAAGGTTGAAGATGTTTGCGGGAAAACTCAAGAGCAAGTGGATGGGTCCTTACATCATCCGGAGAGTGGGAAAATTTGGTGATGTTGATATAGAAGATGAACAATCCAATAGGCAACAAACGGTGAACGGGCATCGACTCAAACCGTACTTGGAAGGTAACGACATTAACCATATTGATCTCGACAAAGTGGGTTTCATTTTACGCCCATTGGATGATGAGGAAACTTGAAAGAGGCCCAGGTTTGGTATTTTGTACATATTGTAGTTTAGTTTTGTGTTTTGAATAAAGTCCCGTTTAGAACCGGTGTTTGAAACAAGTGTGGGGAAATCCTTGCGAATTTCCCGAGTATAGTGTTGAGGACAACACGGGTTTTTAACGGGGGGTAGGGTTAAATTTTCATGTTTTCAAAATATTAAAAAACCATAAAAATAAAACATTTAAAAAAAAAAAAATTTTGAGACCATCAAACAGAATTGAACCTTACGCCGGCTAGTTCCTGTTTTACGGCGCACTTTTGAGACCCAGGTACCACCGTAACCTACGGCTGGGAGCCGTAGGTTACGGCTCGCACTGAAATGCTGTGAATTGCCTGTTGTCGGCATTTTATGCATATATATATAAAAAAAAAAAAAACCGAAAAAAAAAATAATAATAATAATAACTTTATTAATAAAAACAAAATCAACAATAACCTCATCCACTCATTTTCATCTATCATTCCCCAACCACAACCTTTCTCTTCCATCTTTCTTCTCTTAGAACCCTAATCTTCATAACCTTCAAACCTTCATAAATCTCTCAAATCAAGTCCGTTTTTGGTGAATTTTGGGTCCATTTTGGGTGAAATTTCACAAGGAATCCAGATTTACACTTGTATCTTGAAGATTCCTTTGTTTTGGGGGTCGGATTTGAGCCTAGGGGTGCCGAAAATTTGGGACTTTTTGTGGGTTTTTGTGTGAACTTCAAGTTTGTGTGATTTTCATCTTCTACAACACCAAGGTATGTAATTTCTTGTCATTATTTGAAGTACATTAAGGTTTGTAAGTTTTCATTATAGTTTTTGCTTACACACTTGCTTGTATGAGATAGATGATAGGATTTTAGTAAGCCTTTGAATGTTTGGGTGTAAATGTGTTTAATGTCTAGTGGAAATTTTTAGAAAATGCTGATTTATAGGGACATTATGCCAAAATTTTGTTTGAAAGACTGAAATTTTGATTTTTGCACATCTACACCCATAACATGAAGCAAGTGTGGGGAAGATTGGGAAAAGTACTAACTTGATTTGTTTATGTGGTTGATGTTTGAATGTGTGTAGGCATGATGACGAAAAAAGGGAAAGGAATTGCAAGTTCTTCTAATGCGCCTCAGGAGGAGCAACAAAAGAGGAGGAGATTGACCCGGGTTGGTGACCCGGACTCGGAGGAGGATGCACCTCCAAGAGGTCCGAAGCCGGATTGGACAGCCGGCTCATTGTTAGATCAACCTGAGGAATGGAGAGAGGATCTATTTCATGAACAAATGAACAACTTAAAACAAAGGGGTGAAGCGTTTATTTGTGAGAAGGAAATCAAAGAGGATGAATTCGGGCCATTCGGGATAATTGACAGGTTTAAAGCATTGGGTTGGGGTGCAGCTTTGAAATGTTATGACAAGGAAGTGAAGAAGATGTACGACAAGCAGATTCAAGAATGGGTGGCTTCACTTGAATGTCCCCCGTATAAGTCCCCAAGCAAGATGAGGCTCGTTGGACGGTGTAATGGGGTGAAAGTAGAAATGTGTTATGACTCTTTGCGCAAAATAGCAAAGTTTGACGACATATCCGCAAATGAGTACATTAACCCGAGTCTCAAAGATCTCTACCACGAGCCCAACAAGCATCCGCAATGGCAAAATATGCTTGACTATCAATTTTAGCTACAACAGCAGCGATTATCAATTTTATTGTTTCATCAGCATGCTGAGGGTTTATGCTATGTTTCAAGCATTTGCAGAAAGTATTATCCAAGGACTAGGTCAGAACTTCCATTCAGCAGAAGTCCCGGAATAATACCCCAGACATCATTGAGTATAAAAACCTAGTATATCAGAATACGAGACCTTTCAAACGAGATTTCAGGGGTTACCTATATATCCAAGTAGTGTTCCCCACGAATTTCACAAGTTTGAAATTTTAGGTTTATATCCCGAATAAATCTACTAAATGTGCGAAAACCTATCGACACATCATTAGTGAGACTGTTTAACTCATTTAAACTTTACAAATCTTTAGCATACTGTAATTGTCTAGCCGATGTACTATCATTTTCCCTATATACACAAGCTCTTTTTCAGCTTTTATATTGTTTTTGTATTTTTGAAATTTTATCATGTTTTTGTATTTTCTGAAAATATATCTATATACATCTATCTACTCCCCCTAAATACCAAAACAAGTCAAAAATCGACAAACCATTGCAGATTGTTTTTCATCTTCATCCGCAACAGTACTCTCATCAACGCCGATAATTCCATCCGACACCGAAAAAAGCTTCATACCATTCAGTTTTAACAAATATTTAAACCGATTTTTATCAAAAGCTTTGGTATGTAAATCAGCTTTCTGTTCGTCAGTGTGGATTTTCTCAATTCGTATCAACTTTTTCTCGAAACAATCACGAATAAAGTGATGACGAATTTCTATGTGTTTAGTTTTAGCGTGATGTACTGGATTCTTAGTAATGTTAATCGCTGCCTCATTATCAACAACGATAGGTGTGTTAAGAAACTGCAAACCATAGTCGCGCATCTGTTGCTGTATCCACAGGATCTGAGAGCAGCAACTGCTAGCAGACACGTACTCCGCTTCACATGTAGATAGCGCCACAGACGTTTGTTTCTTACACTGCCAGGTAACCAATCTAGGTCCAAAGAACTGGCATCCTGCAGTTGTTGATTTGGAATTGACTTTGCAGCATCCGAAATCTGAATCGGAATACCCTTCGAGCGTAAAATCGCCTTTCCTAGGATACCACAACCCCAATGAAGGAATTCCTTTCAGGTAGCGCAATATCCTCTTCACAATGATCATATGCGAAGCTCTCGGGTTAGATTGATATCTTGCTGTGAGGCACGCTGGGTACATGATATCAGGACGTGAAGCTGTTAAGTACATCAAAGAACCTATCATGGATCGGTAGAACGTTTCATCAGCCCTGTCTCCGGTGAGATCTGGGTGAATCCCATGATTTGTTGCAAGTGGGGTAGCAGCTGGAGTAGAACTTGACATCCCAAATTTCTCTAGAATATCACGAACGTACTTCGTCTGGTGAATGAAAATTCCCTCAGGTAGTTGTTCAACTTGTAGACCCAGAAAGAATTTCATCTCCCCCATTGATGACATTTCGAACTTTTGCTTCATCACTGATTCAAAATCTTTGCACAGACTTTCATTTGTTGACCCAAAAATTATATCGTCCACATAAATCTGAACTATCAAAAGATGACCGTCGACCTCTTTAGTGAAGAGAGTGGCATCCACTTTTCCACGAATGAACTTGTTGGCTAGTAGGTGTTGAGACAAAGTCTCGTACCAAGCTCTCGGGGCCTGGTGTAAACCATACAGCACTTTGTCCAATAAGTAGACCTTGTTTTTGTGGATTGGGTCGGTGAAGCCCGGCGGCTGTCCGACATAAACCTCCTCTTTTACCTTCCCATAGAGAAAAGCCAATTTTACATCTAACTGATATACTTTGAAGTTTTTCCAAGACGCAAATGCTAGAAAGATTCTGATCGCTTCTAGTCGAGCAACTGGAGCATATACTTCAGTGAAATCTATACCCTCCTGCTGACAGAAACCCTGGACAACGAGTCGAGCTTTGTTACGAACCACAACTCCTCTATCGTCTCTCTTGCACTTGAACACCCACTTGGTGTTTATCTTCCTCTGACCATCAGGTAAATCCACTAACTTCCACACTCCTAATTTCTCGAATTGGCTCAATTCCTCCTGCATTGCATTGACCCAAGAATCTTCAGTAAGTGCCTCTTTGTAAGTTCTTGGTTCAACCTGCGAGATAAAACAACTCAATGAGAATTCAGTTTGCAAAGGAGCAACTGTTGTATAAAAACATGTAATCCCTTTATCAATCTGTCTTCGAGTGCGAACTCCTGTTTGCAGTTCTCCAATGATCAATTCCTCTGGATGATATGAAAGAGTGCGTGGCATTACTTCGCCTGAAACATCTACACCACCTTCCAGATTAGTAACATTCTGATTTGCACCTTGTTCACTAACTGGGTTTGTTTGACTTGAAATCTGAATTTGCTCCCCCTCAGAATCTGAATCACCATGATCAAATACTGGCATGTTTTCCAATTCTTGATTATCATTTTGTGCCGACTGATTATCTTGAGCAACTTCATTTTTTTGGACATCATCATGTTCTCCAGCATTGCTTGGACCTGCTTCATCATCATTTGAAGTTTCCCGAGGTCTTCTAGAATACTCAGCTGGGAACCTTTGCTGCGACTCATATTCACGCAAAATATCCAGCTCATCAAAGAAATCTTCATCATCCTCTGATTCTTCTCTCATGTCAAACAAATCCCATAGTTTGTCATAATGATAACGCCATGAATCACCAGGATTCTGCGGCGGCATAGTATAACCTTGACATTCAACATTTGCAGCTTCAATAATCCGCTTCTCACTGGAACGAAGACACGTCGCATCGGATTTGCATAACCAACAAATATTCCCTCAATGCACTTCGGACCAAACTTTCCATGAGGCTCTATAACAGTACAGGGTGACCCGAATGGTTCTAGATACTTCAAATTCGGTTTGCGGTTATTGATTATCTCAAAGCATATTTTGTTGAACTTCTTGACAGTAAGAACCCTATTGAGCGTATAGCAAGCGGCGGAAACGGCTTCAGCCCAAAAATTTATTGGTAACTTTGAATCTGGGAGCATAGTTCTAGCCGTCTTGATTAGTGTCCGGTTTTTGCGTTCTGCGACTCCATTCTGCTGCGGAGTGTACGGAGCACTAAACTCATGCAATTTACCTCTTTCATCACAAAATTCTTCCATCTTGCTGTTCTTGAATTCAGTACCATTATCACTTCGAATTGTTTTGATACACCTTTGGTACATATTCTCAATCTTCTTGAACAACGCCATCAAACTGTCAAACATTTCGTCTTTTGTCTTCAAGAAAGAAACCCACGAAAATCTGGAATAATCATCAGTAACGACCAAACAGTAGTAATCTCCTGTAATACTTTTAACGTTTACTGGACCAAACAGATCCATATGTAGTCTCTCTAACGGTCTGGAAACTGAATTGACTTGCTTTTTAGGGTGTGACTTTTTCTTCTGCTTGCCTTTGACGCAGCTAATGCACTCCCCTTCCAGATGAAAACCTTTGATATTAACACCAAGAACTAAATCATTGTGCACCAAGTGATTCATTTTTCTAAGATGTATATGCCCCATCTTCCGGTGCCACAACTTCGATTCTTTCTCAGTTGCTCTAGAAACAAAACAATGTGCTTGACCTGTTGTTGTAGTTGCTACACTCATGTCCAACACATATAAATCATTCACTCTAGGTGCCCGCATGATAATCCATTCTTCAGGGATAACAAATCCTGGTTTCAAGATCAAACATTCTTTGTCTGTGAAGTGAGTGGTATACATATTGTCACAAATCTGTGAGATACTCAGCAGATTATTCTCCAGCTCAGTAATGTAGTTAACTCTTTCAAACGTTACAATTCCATTGGATAACGTTCCTTCACCAATAATTCTACCACCTTCATGACCAGCGAATCCCACATAACCACCATTTATATTTCTAACATCATACAACAATGCAGTCTTTCCTGTCATATGTCGAGATGCTCCACTATCCATGATCCATCTTGAAATAGCTCTTGGAAGTTCCTGCATATATCACAAACAAATCAATAAAGATGTCGATTCATGCTTCACGATTACCTACTAGGAAGCTCCGGCAAAATCAAACTGTTTAATCGAACATGGAGTCCACCCAGGCCTCATCAGCCTTGGGTGTAACCTTGACTCTCGCAATTTGAATTTTGAAGTTTTCAGCCTTCAAAGGTGGAAAATTTGCATCATAGTCAATTGGAATTGAATCCTCAGAAGGTGAAATCTTTTTCTCACTTTCTGGTTTCCAAACTTGTTGAGATAATGCAACCCGCTTGTAAAATTTGTCATTTTTAGTTACCACTTTCTTTACGGGTTCATTTTTCACTTTGATGTTGTCATTTTTCACACTCTTTTTCTCAACAACCATTGGGGCTTTACCCTTTTCGTCAACTTTCTTCTTTTGAATCTTCACAGTTTCAGTCTTAGGCTTCACATTGGTACACTTTCGTGCAATGTGACCAACTTGATTACATCTGAAACATGTTCGAGTATCAACAACCCGACTTGTGCCTTCAGACTGAGACTGTGAAGCTCTTTTCTCAAAGAACTCTTCATTCGATTTTGAAAAAATCTCTTTCTCTTCATCAGCAAGTGAACTCGAACTGTTCACAAACTTTTTCTTTTCAGCAAACCTCTTGTTTGGAACATTTCTTTTCTGATAATTCCTACCACCCTGATAACCACCCAACCAGTTATTTCGATTGTTATTATAAAAACGTGATGGATTAACAGATTTCTTGTAGTATGATTTATCTTTCTCAAAACTCATTTTTCTCTTTGTTTGACTCAGATTGTTCACTTCTGACAACTCAACTTCGACCAACTTGAAAACATTTGTCAATTTGTTCATATTAACATTCTCAATCGGAAACTCAGAATCCGAAAACAACTTATCTGAACCCAACATCTTGTACATGACAAGATTTGATTCTTCATTTAAGTTGTTCTTGGACTTTTGTTTCAGAATGTATTTGTCCAAGAAACACCCATCTTCCTTAGTAGTGTCACTATCCGTTTTTAGCACATTTTCAATAACACCTTTTACAATATCATTTTGGACACTATCATCATTGGAAGATGTGAACGTGACATCAATTGAATCTGAAAGATTCATTTCACTTTCTTCTTCAATTTCAACCAACCCTGATTGCTTTTTCGTGTAGTTATCAAGAACAGGTAGTGGAACTTGATGAAAACCCACCCCAGTTCCATCAGAGTACACATCTTCGCCAGCTTTGTTTTTCCCGGTGGGTTTGGGAACAATGTGTTGCAAAACAAAGCTTGTGGAGCTGTAACTGTTAAGCTTCAACTGGATTCGCTCGTTTTCAATTTCAGCCTCTTGAAATTTAAGTTTCAGTTTAGCGATTTCATCCAGTTGTTGGTTGATTGATTCTTCTTTTACTCTAAGCACTGCTTTTAGTTGAACGTTTTCTTTATAAGTTTTACCATTTCGATCATCATTATCTTTCATTGTGCTTTTGAGTTTTTCAAACTTCTCAGAAATCTGACGGTTTTCAAGAATTAACTTTTCATTTTCCTTTTTAACTCTTTCATGATCAATTTTATCATTTTCAATTTGGTTAGTTAATTCTTTTATCCGTTCAGTTGAAGCTTTAACTCTTTTGTCACGATCAAGAATTTGATTCTCAACACTTCTGACTTTTGCTGTCAGATCTTCAACTTTCTTACCGTTGAGATACGTGACTGTATTACAAAATTTGCACTCTTTGATGCAATTTTTGCAATCAACATTTCCATCAATTTTCTTACCTGACACATTTGTTGACAAGTTTGAACTGACCTGGCTTTTTGACTCAGACACGGAGTTAGAGTCTACCTCAAGTGCCTTAGCAGCCAGCACTTTGTCAGCCATTTTTCCGAAGTTTTCAGCTGTTAACTCCTGCGTTGTGTCAATAACCCCAGTGTCAACTTTCTTTGACATCTCTATCTCTTCTTTCTCTTTCTTCTCTTTCTCTTCTTTCTCTCTTTTCTCTTTCTCTTCTTTCTCTTTCTCGTCTCCAGTTCCCCACCATTTATTCTGCCAATAATCATCCTCATCTTTGAACTCCTTGATTATGGCTTCCAGATCAAGAGTTTTGTCATCGACTGCAATATTTCCATATTCATCAAGATAACAATCTCTGTCCGGATCCCATCTATTTGCTCTCCTAGCTTCCAAATAGATACCGGATATTCTAATTATCCTGTTTTCAGCCAGCATTTTCCTGTTTTTATACTTCTGCTCTTCAGTTCTGTTGTCTTTCCACGGAATAGGTTCATTCTTTGCCATGAAAGCGTAACCAACTGCATCTTCCTCAGGTAGAACATCTTGACTCCAATCATACCCTTCATCATCATAAATCACCGCAAGAGCTCTAGATTTCTCTTTGTTGTCTTCAACCTGCTTCAATCTAGGCGGCTCAGATTTATTCTGGTGATAAATTGCCTTCTTGTAGTAATCCTCTCTGAATGGGTTCTCCGACTCATCAGCATATACGTTTCTGCATTCTCGTTTGAAGTGACCTTTCTGCTTACACTTGAAGCACGTCACCTTGGACTTGTCAAATCCTAGCTTGGTAGATGGACCACCAATTGTCTTCCTGCCGGTTATTTCCATGAAACGCTGTGCTCGACGAACAGCACTTTCCATACACCAACGAATGTCGATCAGCTCCATTTCCTCTGGATCAATCTGATCATAATCTTCTTTCGTCAGGTTGGTGTTGCCTATCTTCCCTGCTACTAACCCTTCATACGATTCCAACACAGATGCTAAGAAAATCATCTGTTGTTTAGCAGACTCCTCGTCAAAATTCTGAGCATTCTTTAAGTCTATTGCGATGTTACATTGAAAACGATTCTTTGCATCAGAATGACTTGCAGATAATGAAGATCCACTGTGATAACCACTGTGATTTCCACTGTTTTGATTGCTTTGACTTTCTTTGCTAGTTGTGGAGACATTCTCAGCAGAAAACGCAGTCTTGGGAGAAGTTGCTTTTGGCATCATGCTCTTTGGATAATACAAATCCAAATTCTGTTGATAAGATGAGTGATTTACTTTGAATGTCTTTTTCAGTTCCAACTCGTGACTCTCGAGTTTCTCAATCAACAAATCTAAAGTCAACTTTTCTGGTGCCTTGATGGTATTCTTCAAATATCTCCAATCCATCTCGTCTGGCAATGAATCAAACAATTTGTCGATAAGCTCATCCTCAGGATATCTGATATCATGTCTTGCTAATTCCAGCTTCAGATGACCAAACCTTTATATCATTTTACAAACTGACTCGTTCTTTAAACATCCAAAAAGATCAAACTCTTTTCTAAGAAGTTTTCTTTTGTTTTTCACAATTTCCGAACTTCCTAAACATTTTGTTTCTAGCTTTTTCCAGAGATCTTTTGCATTTGAATAATCGATCAATGAGATTATGTCTTCCCGAACTGACTGAAATAACAATGCCACACATTTTTGTTCAGCCACAAATGATTCAATCTCCTCAGCTGATGTTAAAGTTTCACTAGTTTTATTTCCATGGTCATAACCGTTTTTCAGACTCTTCCAGCTAGGAAATGCAAATGCCATCAACCAGTCTTCAAACTTTCTTGACCACCGACTGTATTCCTCGATAGCCATTAGCTTTGGAGGTTTATTGAAGGTTCCAAAAGCACTTTCAGATTCCCAAGCTTCCGTTAACTTTTTCTTCGCATTCGGCGGGTTCTCATTCGCATTGCTAGACGAAGAATCATCGTTTCCGGAATTTCCAGCGAATGCGTACATGTCGCTAAACGGGTTCAAGAAAATGTCATCCATCTTGAATGTACCTGCAAAAACAGCAAACACTTAGAAAAATTTTCGAAATTTTGAAAAAACAGTGACACAAAAGCTAAATCAGCTTTAATGACACAAAAGCGAAATTAGTAGTGTGACTGATAAGCGAAATCAGTTATTGTGACTGATAAGCGAAATAGCAGTATGTCACAATAAGCGAAATCAGTCAATGACTGATAAGCGAAATCAAGAATGATTCTAAGAGCGAAATCAGACAAATTATGTTCTTATCAGCGAAATTAGAAAACTGGAATGTCCTAATCAGCGAAATCAGGCAACTGGAATGTCCGTAAAAGCGAAACCCCTACGATTACCGTATGAGCGAAATCAAGTTTTAGTCAATTTTCACCATGTTTTAGTCCGAATTTTAACCTGATTCTTTCTAGGATTTGATATTACTGTATTTTACACGTTATACTAAAAAATCAGGCCATTTCAACCGTAGGAACCAGTTCAAATCGAAAAAGTATAAGAGAAAGTGAGTAGAAATGAGAGAATTTGATCGAATCAGCTGTAGTAGTATGAACTCCTCGTCCTGAAGCTCTGATACCACTTGTTGGACCGGTTGCGACCCTGAAAAGTCAGTCAAGGTAGTTCATCTTTGTGTACAAAGGCGGAATCAGTGTATACAAAGTAACAACAGCTTTTCCTTTCAATTTCCTTCTCTATTGATGCCTTTTTATTACAATTTCACAGAATTTCGTTGCCTAGCACATGAGATGATTTCGCTCCAAAGGTTACAATGAACATCACACATCAGGTATATATACTACAGCTGGTTCGCTCATAAGACATGCCTTATGAGCGAAACCCCATGTGAATGTATAAGTGAAACCCTCCAGGTGACCACATAAGCGAAACCCCCTAAGTCCTTATAAACGAAACCTATATAATAAACCTAATTTTGACTTTCAAGCTCCTATTTTGACTTAACTTGTCCTAAGACTTAATGCAAACGTAGTCAACAGACATTTCGTGCACCAACAGTAGAGCCTGGAAAATTTTGTTAATTTTTGCACATCTTAGTTAATCGAATCCGTTTCTGAATGTAGTTTTGATTATGCAAATTTATAAGAACATTAATACTAATAATTGTTAAAAAATTTCAGTTTCTAGGTATTGCAAGTATACGGATGGCGGTCAAGCAAGTTTTTGAAGAACCAAACACAACTTTTGAAGCTTCCGCGATTTCATAACTTTGTTAAACAATGTTCTATTTCTTTTGAATGTAAACAACTTGCTAATCAGGTCATGAATGTTTAACTAGTCGTTTGTTGACTAGTTTTGATTACTTGGAACTTTATTTTGGTAATTATGTTTTAATTTAGACACCTTTTACATAAATCATATGAATTTTTATTAAATTCAATTAATGATTAGACGGGTGTTACATGACACGGATGGCTATGAATTCCGATAACGAAACAATAAACAGCTGTGGGTGAGGTTCTTGGAATGACTTATTTATTAAAAAAAGTTTGGAATGATAGCTTATAAAGGTCTTAATTTCCTGTATTGTAGTTCAGCAGCACCGAGAACAGGATTGTGCTTCATGTAGCTCTGCTGTTTCTCAAGTTCTTGATAAAATAAAAGAATTCTCAAATAAAGTTTGCAATGGTTCCTGTGTAGTTATCTATATAATATTGTACTATTTGTGTAACATTCAACCTTTGTTAGGTTGGGGTCACAAGGAAAGGATTGACCAATGTAATTGTTATTGATGGAAGCTTACTTGCCCTTTGTTTGTGCACACTACTCTTCAAACAGGGTTGCTTTCAAACTAAACATTTTAATCAGATATAAAGTTATTAACCAATTCTCTTTTTGAGTTGGTGGTATAGAATAAAAATAGAGTAAATTACAAGTTTTGTCCTTTATGTTTGTCCAAAATTTTAGGCGCTGTCATTTACCTTTAAAATTGATGAGTTTTGTCCTTAATGTTTGCAAATGTTGCACCTTACGTCCTTTATGGCAAACTCAGTTAAATTTTTTGGTTAAATTTGATCATGTGCAAGGCACATGAGGGTAGCATTGTCTTTTCACCTCCTCACTTGTCTTTCCCACCTTTAATGCCCTAATTATAGAATCAGATCCAGCAAATAAAGTCAACTACCATTTCATCAGATCTGATTTCTTCCAAAACCTCACACAAATCAGCTCCCGCCATGGTCGGTGCACCCAACTCCTCCACTACCACCATGGACACTAAATATGCTCCACCTTCGGGACCATACGCTACCCCAGCCGCCGCACTTTCCACGGTCCAGTCATACAATCCTTCAGCCCCACCAGCAGCCGCCTCTTACTCCACCATGCCACAACCTGCAGCCCCTTACCCTGCTGCCCCTACCCTGCATCAACCTACACAAACGCATCGTCTATCTATCCTACAGCACCAACTGCTTTAAGCACATACCCTCCTAATTCAGTTTTACCATCTTACCCTCCAACTGCTTTAAGCACATACTTTGGGTGACGGCCTTCGATTTTGCAGCCTGGAAGGGTGACGGATCCCTCACCCAACTATGAAAAAAAACATGTGAAATCAACTGACAACCAGCTCATTCCACCGGATAAAGCAGCTCAAAAGTTCCCTAACGGCTGTTGATTCACCCAACCAGATTCACACCAATTTGAGCACTGGGGTTTATAATCGATTTGAGGTTAGTTAGTTCGTCTGGATGTGTTTGTTTTTGTTGGGATTTTTGGATTTGGTTGTCTGTGGCGGCTGGTGTAGGTTGCGTAGAATGACGAAACAAAGCAACCGCCATCATCAACACCTGACGATCCTATCCAAAGCCCTAATTTTCATGAAAACCCTAACCCTGATTTAGATCATGAATCTCTATATCCATCTCCATCTTCACCTGCAAATATCGAAACAAACCCTAGCCCTAAACCAAATCAATCACCCAAAAACCCCTCTCCGTGACAAAGAACCGTCAGATCGCTGCAAAAACAGTTCGATTCGAGCTTGTTTAGTGTTCAGATTTGTAGAAACATAGATCAAAACGAGCGACACAATGTATATAGTTCGATTCGAGCTTGTATAGTGTTCGGATTCATACTAATGCCTGGTTGTTTGTATTGACAGTGGCGGTGGTAGGTGGGGGCGGTGGTGGCTGGTGGCGCCGGTGGTGGTTGGATATAGAGAGAGATAGAGTGGGGTGGTGGATGGTGGTTGTAGGGGTGGCCGGTGGGGATGGTGGTTGCAGTGGTGGATAGTGTGGTTGATGGTGGTAGAGATCGAGAGAGAAGCAGAGAGTTAGAGAGATAAGTAGTTGTAGAGAGAGAGGAGAATCAGATGATGATATATATAAATAAATAATAGTAATAATAATAGTATTTTTTTTAATAATAATAATATTAAATATATAGGTAAAAAGACAAAAATACCCTTCGGTGATCAAATTTAACCAAAAAATTTAACTGAGTTTGCCATAAAGGACGTAACGTGCAACATTTGCAAACATTAAGGACAAAACTCATCAATTTTAAAGGTAAAGGACAGCGCCTGAAATTTGGGACAAACATAAAGGACAAAACTTGTAATTTACTCATAAAAATAATACTTATTATAAAAGAATTGGGAACTTGCTGATCCAGAGGCATGTAAATCAGCAGGAGGAGGACAACAACTTCACTTGTAAGTATACATATTTATAAATGGGAAAAACTATCAATGTTATAAATGTTTATTTTTTTATGATTAAACAATTGAAGCAGAAACTGAATGATTATAAATGTTGCAACTATGCATGATTAATCGAAGAAGAAACTAAATAGAATAACAAAATAATAAATGTTTGAATTTCGTATGGAAAAACAAATATCCACAATTGATAAACTTTTTTTTTATTATTGTGTTGTATATCTAGGTATGGGGATTGCACAAAAATGATATATATATATATATAGGTTTATGAAACCGATAGAAAATAAAAAATGAAGGCGTTAGTGGAGCTTTCAAGCTAGGTGTTCTCAATACATAAAATTCAAAACAACTATCAGATTTGGGTTTAATCAAATTTTTAATGATAATGAATTAGTCTAATAAAAAACAACTGATGACTAAGCTATCGGATTTTACTTTCAAGAGGCCTGGATAAGTGGCTGAATCGACTTTGGTTTCTGTTATGTGGGCCTGGAAGTTTCATTCCATGGAGACAGGGGCTGAATCTAAGCTTATATAACTGATGGTTAGTTTTCTTCCATTTCTCATTTAAATTATGTTTCATTTCAATTTGAATTTTCCGTAATTTTTTAATTCGATATTGATGAAATTTATGTTCATAGTAGTAAGCCGTGGATTTAAACAATTACAGGAATAATGTGTGAATGTTCTAAAAAAATTTAGTTAACCTGATGTGTAGGGGATCCATATGTATGAACATTGATATGTAGGTGGCCATACAAAAATAGAATTTGGACTTGTGTAGGGAATATCCACACGCTTTATGAATATTAATCTAATTTGTCTCCCTGAAACATTTACAACCAATAGTTTTTATGGCATAGACATCCATGTGCAAGATGCTTATTATGTGCTGCTTATTTGATATAGAAACATAGGAGGTTAAAATCACTTAAATGAATCCATCTTAGAGGATAAAAATTTAGTATGCATTCAATATTTGAAAATAGACATTAATGTTTTATCATATCGGGAAGGAAAAAAAAGTATATTAGGCTATTTTTAGACATTCCCTAAAAATAGTCCAACTCCTTAACATCTATTTATACCGGCCTGAGGCTTACTACCATGACTACATGTTTCTAAGATGGGCTGATATGCGGTCTATCTAACTATTATCTTAGAGTGCAACAACACAATACCACACCCACAAGTCACACACAAAATTATTATAAGATCTTCATGGTCAAACTCAACTTATACCTTCAAGCTTTGACCAATAAGATACAATTGGACAAAGTTGACCATCTTAGCTCCTTTGACCCTTTGTGCAGATCTTCACGGTAAAAACATATATGATCTCATAAATTTTGTTTGGGAAAATAAACTAAATATTATGTTTTGAGAAGTTGAGAGTGAGTACCATGGGAAAATACACTAAATATTTTGTTTTAAGAAGTTGAGAGTAAGTGCCATTAATATCTTTCAAGTCCTTTTATTATTTTTGTTATTGTGATTAAAAATATATGGATTTAGTCAAGTAATTTTGATAGGAGATGCTATAGAATGAAGCTGATTTTGATTTTGTTTCATATAGTTCGTCCAATTTGAGATCTACGAATCAAATGCAAATTAGCTAGAGAGGAAAAAATTAGATCAATTTTACAAATTGATCATTAAATTGACGTGTTGCATAAAACTCATGATTTATGTAATAAAGTAATTTCTTTTATATTTCTTTTATTCATAGACCTATAAAACTATGCATTTTATATGATGGTCTTGATGCAAAAAATAGAACGGGTCATTAATTTCCATTTGTTTTTTTTTTTTTTTTGTAAAATAAAGCATCTCCCAATTTGGGTTGTTTGTCGAACTCTACATTCGTTTCACTAGACTAAAGTGGCAAAATTACTACAAAAAGTCAAATTGTGCATATTATTTGGAGTGACAAACTTTTGTAACTCAAATTAAATATATTCTAAAAGTGGTGTTTATTATTATAGAACCGATGATAAACCCGTTTTTCAAAGCATTGTATATTCTAAAAGTAGTGTTTATTATTATAGAAGGGTAAATTACACTTTTCGTCCTTTATGTTTATACCGGATTGCAATGGATGACCTTTAACTTCAACAATTACAGTCACGGTCCTTTATTTGGAAAACTTGTTAAACATTTCGTCCTTTAGTACTAACCAGGTTAAAATTTTAAGTTAAGTCTGGTCATGTGCACCTCATGTGAGGGCATTTCTGTCTTTTCAAACTTTGTTTCTTCTCCTTTATGAAACGCCTCTCTTTCTCAAACTCAGATTCCTCAACTATCTTACCAATCACCTTAACAATCAGAGCAATGCAAATAACTTCACTTAGCTTTAAACCAACCAAAAGATTTAGCAAAAACATAATAATAATTTCCTCCAAAAATGAACCTAGATAGATAGGTTTATGTGATTAAGAATACCTCATCATCTGACGAGATCCCATCTGACGAGGGGAGGGGTTCTTCCTAAACAATCACAGCAGCAAAACAAATAAAATTAGATGGGTAAACAAAGTTCAATGGGCGGCGGCAGCCTCTAAGAGATGTCAAATATAACCAGCAAAAACATAAATTAATCTGGTCAAGCCAAATTAATCTCATAAACCCTTAATATTCTCAATCAAGCCAAATTAATCTCATAAAAGCATAAATAAAAAATCTACAAAACACTCACAATTCAGATCTGAAGCAGACAACCCCAGAAGCTTAATCATCGACTCAACGGCCCCAACGGCGTTGTTTTCGGATTAAATGTTTTCTAAATTGTTTAATTGGGGAGTGTGGTTGATAGAGAGGAATTCTTGAGGGGGTTGTTCGATGGAGTTGTTGTTGAGGGTTGACGAGGTGCTGGTGTGGTGGTTGTGGAAGTAGATCGGAGAGCTTGTGGAGGTTTCAGTTGATTGTGTTTCTGTTTGTGGTGGTGATGGCGGGGCGGAGGGTGGTGGTTGTCATCGTTGTCAAATATGAAGCAGGCTCCGGCTCCGGCAGGCAACCGTTGTCGCCATGATGCTTGTGGTTGCCGGATGTTGGGTGGTGGTGGTAGGCGGAGGGTGGTGGCTGGCGGCAGAAGATGAGATTGAGTTGCAAGCAGGGGTTTAGAGAGAGAGAGAGAGTGTGTGTGTGTGTGTGTGTTGAATGGGTGAGTAGTTGATGTATTAATATATTTATATTTTCTTGATTTTTTCTTTTCTCTAAAGATATTTTTAAGTAAATAGGGAAACTTACAAAATTACCCTTAAGTGAACAAACTTAACAAAAAAATATAACCTAGTTAGTGTTAAAGGACGTAGGGTGTAATGAGTTTTACAAAAAAAGGACTGTGATTGTAATTATTAAAGTTAAAGGTCATCCATTGCAATCTGATACAAAGATAAAGGACGAAAAGTGTAATTTACCCATTATAGAATGAAAAAAAATATTATTCACCTATGTGAGATGAAAGATCTTCTTTTAATCGTTTGAAGTTTACGTTTTTATTCATCGATATATATGTTATCGTTGTTCGTTTACATGCTATTGTTGTTCGGTATCTTACGAAAGAGTCTCATGGGGGCAAGATTTGGCGTGTGTGAGAGTAACACCAATACTTTACGCATCTGATTCTATGCAGTTGAGGAGATTGTCGAATTGTGAAGAGGCCAAGTTATTCTTTTGTATCCATATTTAAACTCATGTGCAGGTGTAGACGTTTTATGGTGCAATCAGGATCTTCGATTCTTTTATCCCCTTGAAAACATCCATATCGTGTTGAAGAAAATGTTAACAGTTTTAAGTCAACTACAATTACAAATGATTTCCATGCTTTAATGTTATACTATTCACATATAGCTTTATGCCTTCTGTTTTATTTAGTTGTTTATATGATACTTCAAAAATAAAAAAAAAATGACTTTTCACCTTACTTGAATTAGAAAAAAGCTCATTACGATAATAAAGCTTTAATGCATTGAACAATTATCAATTTGTTTTGGTTTGAATTGATTTTGTGTATTTGGTTGTTATAGGTATTCAGTTGGGAAACATGCTTTCATAATAAGGGACCAAAAGATGACCGATGTCGACCTAAACGAGAAGTTTTTGTTTCGATTCCCACCAAAAGGATCTAAGGTTACACCACCACTTCAATCCGGGGAGTCTATGTGGAAAGATTATTGCCCAATTGTGTTTAGGTACTGCTTTGCCTCAATTGATAGAATCTTGAATTTAATTTTGATGTTTTTTATGTTAAAATTATAAATGAATCTCAGACATTTGGGGGAGTTGTTCCAAGTGGATCATATTATATGTTAATTTTTTTGGAACGATGCTCTTCGTGACTTTTTTTAGCTGCGAAATGTTAGCATCTTTTACTCGACACAAGATGATCGATATATGATCAAAACTGTGAAAAAGTCAGAAGTTAAGGTAGAAATATTATTTTAATTGATTGTTCTCTACGCTTAAAAATTAGGTTAATATATTGACTATATTTTAACTTTGTCAATAATAATTTATGTAATATGTTACTTTGTTTATTATTTTGTGATAATGCTGATTAAATTTTCACAAAAATATTTCTGCCACTTTTTCTTTTTATATTTTTATAAATATTTAAGGCTTAAATTGTGACTACAAAAACAATATAGTTACAAAAATAGGGTTGCTAAAAAAAACAAGCTAAAGAAGCAGCTGGTTCTACAAGAAGAAGGTGGTCAGCTAAAACCAAAAAGATTCTCTGTTTTGATCACACCAGAGGGGATTGAAAAAGATCTATTTGCCATGAGAGGTAAAAGGCCCTCAGGTCAAACAAGAAGAGAACCAAGAAGATGTAGAATGATGTTGATATAAAGAAAATACTTTGTGTATTCAGTTTATAGATTAATTTATACATCATTATGTTGTCGCTAATGTACTTCATGGTACTACTTTTGCAGGTTCTCATTCCTGGGAGTTCACTCTTTGGAGGTCATATGGCACGTTTTTAAACATTATTAGCTCAATAATAGTTGCTTGCTAAAACTAAATTGAAGCTGAAATAACATTTTATTTATTAGTTCTGATATAGATCCGGCCATAGTGGTTTCTACATTGTAGTTCCAAGTATTTTTGCATGAAATTTTGGTTTGTCCTTCATATGACGAAATTAAAAGAGAATATTGTTGTGATTCCATTTGACTCTTTTCACTATTGGGTATATAATATAGAGTCTATGTATATCCATCGAAATTAGATATTTGATTTCTACTTTGTCTTCATAGCAAGTCCCTTTTATTCTAGAAAATTAATTGATTAGATGGTAAAAAGCTATTGTTGAGGGCATAAATAATGAAAAAATCTCACGGCAAGTAACAATTTAATTGCGATCCACATTCTTTACAAGCATGTTGTATCATTTAGTTAAAAAATAATCAACAAATCTCACGGCAAGTAACAATTTTGTAATCATGTATACAACATACTAAAGTAATTATTGATGATTTAGGGACAATATGTGGTTTTTGTGCCACATCAGATTAATGGACAAAACACATGCCACAAAATTATCACCTTTGAACAAAACTTAACTTTCAACCAGATTGTGACTTAAAAAACAATGTTACGCTTAATTTGGCCATTATGACCCTTTCCTTTTTTTTACTTTTATAAGTATATAAGTATTAGTTACAAAAAATAGGGTTATTATAACATACCTCAAAAACTATACACCATGTATGAAAGAAAAAACTTAATTATATACTTTGATATAGGCTTTCTATGTTCTTTCATGTAACGTTTCTTCCATGTGTAGATAGAATTTATTAATAATTTATGACATGTATTATGCATGCCATTGTCATGGGTTAATATTAACTCTATTCATTGTTTAGTACTTCTGTATACTGCAATGTGGTTACCATTATTTTTCATTAATTATAATATTCACTATTTTTGTTTTCTTAATTTATTTTGTTTTATATGGTGTTGGACAACAATAGTTATTAACGTGTTTTGATTGAAACTATGGTAGTATTTTTTTCAGATGGTTGTGTCGTCTTTAGGCGGCGTAGACGAACTACGGACGCCAGACAATGGTGATTAGCGATGGTAGTTGCTCGGTTGGTTCACTCTGTACCGTTTACGGGGCTGTTTGGGATGAAGGAAACAGTGGGCATGAGTGGGCCAGTTTAGTCAAGGTTGGTCAAATTTGGCAAGATGGTATGTGTCTTTATTTTATTATGGGCTGATACAAGTTTGTGATGAATGGCTTTGCTTCATTTTTGTATATATAAACAAAGTGTTGTAATATTTTTTATTAATAATCAACGTTATAATGTTTTTGTTTTTTATTGTACTTTATTAACTATGGCATGAGGACTCAGGGAACGTCTTAGCTACCATGGGATAACGGTTCTGCCACTTTTTTTTTTATTTGTAATTTGAATTTTGAACTTTTAATATTTGTTTTATTAGTTCAATAGCATGTGATAAATCTGATCCATTATTTAGATAGCACTTCCACTGGAGACAACTACATGAATGATTTAAAGGTTTTGGAGTAGATGTTGTATAAGGTAGTCATCATCTCACTCTCTCATGGGGTGAATGTTCAATTTTAAGTAGATTATTGGTTTTGTTTAATACAAGGAATCTACTTTTAGAATAAGAAGAATGGGCTCAACAACCATCCACATTCCAGGAGGTAACTGAACTAGACGGGATAACAACGTTGTTATCCATCTTACCAGACAGATTTGGCGTCGACATATGGGTCTGGAGTTCAGATGCATCTGGTGTATTTTTGCTAAAGAACTTCAAACAAAAAATGAATTCAACATCTTCTTCGGAGCATGGCAATGTCTTTGAATGGAACAATTGGGTATCATTTAAAGTCATTTTTTAGCGTGGAGGTTGGGGTTGGATCACTTGCCTACGAGTACAAATCCGGCAAGACGAAGTGTTAGTATTGGGTCTATTATGTGCAGCTTTTGTGGAGCATATGAGGAGCCTGCAGAACATCTTTTAGTATCGTGTGGGATTACGCAAACTATCTGGGACTTTATTAATACTTGGTACATGCTTTATGGCTTCTTTTTCTTTGAATTCGAGGACCAGTTGAAGTTTTATAAGCAAGCGAGAGGCTCTGTGAAGTGGAGAAAGGTTGTCTACTCCATTATTCTAACGGTCGTGTGGTGCATTTGGCGAAGTCAAAACAATATTATCTTCAACCGTAAACAACCTAATGTGGAGAGTTTAAAGTAGGAACTTAGAGTTTTGGCGTACCTATGGGTTAAACATCAGTCAAAATCCGTTGGTTTATCATTGGAAAATTGGCGAAATTTCGTGTTAATTTTTTTGGGTCTATGATGTAGTTTGTTGTCTGATTGTTTTTGGATGTGGATTAGCACAATGCTAATATGTTTTTTTTAATAAAACTTGATTTGTTGGCTGTTTAAAAAATGAATATATCTCAATTATCTTCTTTTAATGTGTTTAAAAGTTTTGTTGTGGAAAGTTTTTGTTATGTTTTTACTTAGGTTATGTGTGGCTTTATGTACAATTGTGTTAAATACTTGGTTTAGGTAGCATTGGGCCAGGTTTGGTAATCAGGTTTCGGTTAAAAAAGATAAAAACATAAGTGCCTTTATTTCTTTGGGATTATGGTAAAAAAAGTGGGTTGGCTCAACTCATTTCTTTATAAGTGCTTTGGCTTAACCAGTACTGTATCGCATAGCATAGGGGTGCACATGTAAAGAAAAGGAATGAGGCGTCCCATGGAAAAAAAGTGTTATTTTACGGCAAATAACGTTTGAAAACATGTCTTTTAATTTCAACATTGGTACCGCATAGTAATGACACCAAATTTTAACTTATTTATTTAAACACTTAATAACGTTTGAAAACATGTCTTTTAATTTATTTAATGACATAATTAGATTATAAATTGATTTTTCCTGCCCGGGAAGTTCCCGGGTTATAAAGATTCACAACTACATGGTATATTTTTATTAATTAATATATATAGATGTATATTTATTTTTTAGATATAAAGATTCACAACCCGGGAGTATTCCCGGGTTATAACCTAGTATTATTATATACCTGTTAATTTAATGGTTATTACTTTATTTATTTTTCACGTTGCAATTTTTTTGAATTGTTTTTTTTAATTACGTACTTTAAATATATATATGAACTGGTCGAGTTACATCAATATCGCAGGTAAGCGAGCAACAAGCTGCGCCGCTACCCCTTTCTGAATAGCAAACCCTAGCCTATTAAAGACAAACCCCTACCCCCTTGTTGATGAGCCAAAAGAAATTCTAATCTTTTTAAATGTGTTCTTTTACCACCAGATCTTATCAAATCAAAATATTTCTCTTAACTGATTATGGTTAGATTAACATTTAAATTATAAGATTAGATATCACTTATGCTTGATCTAACCTAGTTTAGAATAATATTAGCTAGTATCTTTACAAATTTTAACTCCCTTGATCTAGCCCGCGAGTAATATACCACTAGTTAAATTTAAAACCTAACAGAAAATAGTAAAAATAGATCTTTTAGTTTTTTCGTTTTATAAATAGGTTTGTATTTATGGGCAAATGCTTTCTACTTGCACAGGGCCCTCGAGGCACCCGAGTCCTTAAAGACGACCCTGAGTATTTGTTTAACTTTATTTATTATCGTATTTTTTTTCATTATTATTTTATGTATATTGGGTTAAAAAATTAGGATACCCTTAAAGTTTTCTTCTAACTGTGCCACTGCCACCGCCGGATAAAGTTAAAATGTAAATATATTAGTTTATCCTGGGCATAGCCGGCCTTTAAAGGTGAACAAAGTTAAGAGACTCAGAAACCGAAGGCTTGAGCTGAAGTTGTTGGGTTCGGTATTGAGCAACTTTTTTGAGGTTAGTTTTTAACTACAATCTTGAAATTTATGAAGTAGTGATGGTTTATCTGTATGTTAAGTTCATGGATCGACAGACTTTGGATTATTTCGACCACCCCTCTTGTTACGGTGGTTGGTTTCCTTAATTCAAGTCTTATGATGTATGAAATCGTGGTATATGTAGTTAGGATTGTTGTTTTGGCATTGAATCGGTTAGTTAAATGTTTTAAATCGGAAAAACTGAAGCCGATGGGGTTTGACCTAACAGGTAAAGATTAAAGAAGATGTTATACCATGGTTTGACTTTTTTCGGTCCCAAGATCACCATTCAAGTGCGATTGTTTGACTTTTTTAAGAAAGTCAAACTTCTGCATTTCTCATGTGCTTTCTTATCACACAAATTCATAGCTTTTTATAACTATTTTTTTTAGAGTAATAATCTTTCTGATAAGCAATATATAAAAGCATACTTTTGAGTTCCTATTTGATATTCATTTAGGCCCATTTTGTGCTTGCAAATTATAGTGAAATGCTTGTGACTCAACGTTGACCTTAATAGTACTTTATCAACCCTGGTAATTAAACTGCAATGTGTGATTAACAGCTTAATCCTTATCATAAAAAAAAACGTTCATGAGGGTTAAAAGAGTGATCTGTTGTTTCTTTCAGTCATTTTCGGAACTGTTTGCCAGGAAAAGATTTGATTAAGCTTTAGGACCTGTAAAGCATACCTTCAATGGCGTCTTCTTCAAATTCATTTATTAAGGCGACCTATCAGTATGATGTGTTTTTAAGTTTCCGTGGTGAAGACACCCGTAAGAACTTTGTGGATCACCTTTATGATGCTCTTCAGCGACACGGGATTCATGCTTTCAAGGACGATGAGAGGCTAAAACAAGGAAAAAACATCAGTGACCAGCTTTTGAAATCGATTGAAGAGTCAAAGTTGTTCATTATAGTATTCTCAAAGAACTATGCATCTTCGTCTTGGTGCTTAGATGAACTTGTAAAGATTATGGAATGCCAAAAGTCGAACGACAAGATTGCTTACCCTGTTTTTTACGATGTGGATCCTTCTGAAGTTCGCAAACAACGTGGTCCGGTTGGAGAAGCCCTTGCCAGACATACCAATAAGGAGACCCAGAAATGGAGAGAAGCTCTGACAGAAGCTGCCAATTTGTCTGGATGGGATTTAAGGAAAACTGCTGATGGGTAATTCCTTTCCCATTTCTCTTGAAATATTAATTCTTTTTTTAGTTTCTTTCTTATTTTGAGTAAAGTTCAAGCATTTTGAGTTAGCTAACTACATCTTCTATAATTCACAGGCATGAAGCAAAAGTCATCAAGTTAATAATTGAGCGGATCTCACTTGAGTTACGATCCATTAATGTGAACCCTGATGATAAATTAGTAGGCATGGAACCCCGGCTACAGGACCTTGAGAAGTATTTAGATATCACTTCAAACGAGGTTCGCATGATAGGGATCAAGGGGATGGGAGGTGCTGGTAAGACTACACTAGCCAGAGCTGTGTTTGATAGAATATCAGTTCACTTTGATGCTAAAAGCTTTGTTGAGAATGTCAGGGAAGTTTCAAAAGCGCCGTTGTCTGGTTTGTTGTCATTGCAACAACAGATCCTTTCAGATTTGCTAAATGGTCAAGGCAACAACGTACGTAGTGTCCATGACGGGACAAACATGTTGAAAACAAAGCTGCGTGGTAGAAAGGTTCTAGTGATTTTAGATGATGTGGATCATAAAGACCAGCTTGAGGCATTAGCTGGTGATTTTTGTTGGTTCAAGCCTGGAAGTAGAATTATCATTACAACAAGAGACGAGCAAGTGTTGATAGCACACAGAGTGGAACAGATTCATGATGTCAACCTCTTATCTGACGAGGAAGCGATTGGCCTCTTCAGTAGGCATGCATTTGGGAAAGATATTCCAATCAAGTATGAAAAGCAATCGCTACAAGTTGTACGTTATGCTGCTGGTCTTCCCTTAACAATCAAAGTTTTGAGTTCATTTTTGTGTGGTAAAGACATGCATGAATGGATAGATGCATTAGCAAGACTCAAAAAAATACCACTGAAGGAAACTCTTGAAAAATTGGAATTAAGCTATGCAGGTCTGGATGATGAGTGTAAGGAAATATTCTTAGATGTTGCTTGTTTACTCAAGGGGTGGAAGAAAAACGAAGCAATAAGAATGCTTGAAAGTCGCGGATTTCATCCTAAAACTGGTCTAAGAGTTCTTGAGCAGAGATCTCTAATAACTTTTGATGATAATTATAACTTGAGCATGCATGACCATATTGAAGAAATGGGCAAAAACATCGTACGTCGCCCGCATCCAGATGAGCCCAACAAACATAGCAGATTATGGATCCAGGAAGAAATTGAAGATGTATTGGGTAATGACTTGGTAAGTATAAAGTTTACTTGTAATATAGAGATCAAACAAAACATTATTCTTTACTTATGACATAAAATATTCTTGAAAAACAGGGTTCTGAAGCGACAAGGTGTATATGTCTAAATTTCACCCCTGATATTGTTTTGGAAGGTCTTGGAAACATGAAGAAACTTAGATGCCTTATTGTAGATCATAGATATGAGGATGAGGATGAGGATGAGGATGAGGATCGTGATGACCTTGTGAAGATTGATGAAGTTACTCAATACTTCCCAGTAGATGGAGATAACAATGAGAATCGTGATGACCTTGTGAAGATTGATGAATTTACTCAATACTTCCCAAATTCATTACAATACTTGAAATGGCCCGGTTACCCTCATTGGTGTTTACCCAAAACCTTTCAAGCAAATAATCTTGTTGAGCTTCACATGTCTAACAGCAGAATCGAACAACTTTGGGTGGGGGGAAAGGTAGGATGATTGATTAATAATTTTGATTTATTTATTGATTAGTTATTAGTATATTACCTTCTTTTTGGTGTGATATTAGGTTCTTAAGAGACTCAAATCCATTACACTCTCCCGCTCAAAGTTGAAGACCCTTGACCTTGGGTTGACTCCAAATCTTGTGAGTTTAGATCTTTCAAATTGTGATGATTTGGTAGAACTTCATGTGCCAATTGGATGTTTAAAAAGGCTTACGTACCTATACCTCTGTGGATGTGAGAGGTTGAAATCTGTTTCGTTTATCAAGGATTTGGAATCACTTGAGGCTCTTGATGTAAGTGACTTATATCTAAAGGAGTTCCCGGATATAATCCCGAGCAACTCTAACAGCAATCTGCAACAGCTTGATTTCAATAACAATGTTATAGAAAACCTACCTTCATCAATTGGAAATCTTCAAAAGCTTGTTAAACTATCCTTCATTTGGTGCACAGAACTTAAAAGTCTTCCAGGAAGCGTTTGTAGTTTACAACATTTAAAAGTTCTTGACCTTCAAGTATGTGGCATAGAGGAATTGCCCAAGGAGATTGGCAAGTTGGAGAGTTTAGAATGGCTAAATTTTAATTATTCAAAAGTTAAATGTCTCCTGGATAGCATTTGTAAGTTGAAACATCTCAACAAGCTTGACCTTTCTCATTGTTATGAACTTGAGAGATTACCTGAGAACCTAGGAGATTTAGGAAGTTTGAATACACTGTGTGTAGTACGAACCAATATAAGAGAGGTTCCATCCAGCATTTGTAAGTTAAAACATCTCAAAACGCTTAACCTTTTTGGATGTTATGCACTTGAGAAATTACCGGAGAACCTAGGAGATTTAGAAAGTTTGAATAATCTAGATTTAACATCAACCAAGATAAGAGATGTTCCATCAAGTATTTGTAAGTTGAAACATCTCAAATATCTTGACCTTTCTGAATGTTCTGAACTTGAGAAATTACCGGAGAACCTAGGAGATTTAGAAAGTTTGAAGAAACTAAGGGTAACATATAGCAAGATAAGAGATGTTCCATCCAGCATTTGCAAGTTAAAACATCTCAAAGAGCTTGACCTTTCTGAATGTTCTGAACTTGAGAAATTACCGGAGAACCTAGGAGATTTAGAAAGTTTGAAGAAACTAATGGTTACATATAGCAAGATAAGGGATGTTCCATCCAGTATTTGTAAGTTAAAACCTCTCAAAGAGCTTGACCTTTCTGAATGTTCTGAACTTGAGAAATTAACGGAGAACCTAGGAGATTTAGAAAGTTTGAATAAACTATGGGTAACACGTACCAAGATAAGAGATGTCCCATCCAGCATTTGTAGGTTAAAACATCTCAAAGAGCTTGACCTTTCTGAATGTTCTGAACTTGAGAAATTACCGGAGAACCTAGGAGATTTAGAAAGTTTGAAGAAACTAAGGGTAACACATAGCAAGATAAGGGATGTTCCATCCAGTATTTGTAAGTTAAAACATCTCAAAGAGCTTGACCTTTCTGAATGTTCTGAACTTGAGAAATTACCGGAAAACCTAGGAGATTTAGAAAGTTTGAATAAACTATGGGTAACACGTACCAAGATAAGAGATGTTCCATCTAGCATTTGTAAGTTAACACATCTCGAAAAGCTTGACCTTTCTAAATGTTCTGAACTTGAGAAATTACCAGAGAACCTAGGAGATATAGAAAGTTTGAACGAACTAAGGGTAACATGGACCAGGCTAAGAGATGTTCCATCCAGCATTTGTAAGTTAAAACATCTCAAAGAGCTTGACCTTTCTGAATGTTCTGAACTTGAGAAATTACCGGAGAACCTAGGAGATTTAGAAAGTTTGAATAAACTATGGGTAACACGTACCAAGATAAGAGATGTTCCATCCAGCATTTGTAAGTTAAAACATCTCGAAAAGCTTGACCTTTCTAAATGTTCTGAGCTTGAGAAATTACCGGAGAACCTAGGAGATATAGAATGTTTGGAATATTTATTTCTAGCGGATACTCCTATAAGTCATCTTCCCCATAGCATTTCTTTGTCAAAAGGTCTTAAAATTTTTGGATACAAAAGAAGGATTGATGAGATGGTGGATCAGTCTTCCATTACACGTCACAGGTGCTAAAAGAAGTAAGCGCTTAAGGAATATGTTTAAATTAATTAGCCCAATTTCATGATCCATATTTTTACTCTATTTTTTTCTTCTTTTTTGCATGTGGGCTACTATACGCTGCTTGTCAACAGGTTCATGGGCTTTGCTGGCTTTGTTTGTGGCTGTATATTTTTTGGTATTTGGAAAATCGTGTCTAGAGTTTTGGTGGTCTTCTCGCCGCTGATTACGGTTCATCAGGAAGTCGCCTATGGCGCCTTTCCTTTGGTGCGTTCCATCTCCAGCTGGCTCTCGTTCATCTCCAACCTGTTTGGGTCGTTGCCTTGGTTGATTGCCATGTTTGTTGTAGGGGCGGATCTATTAAGGGCTCATGGGTGCCTATGATACCCCTCAACTTTCTTGGCGAAGTTCAAAATTACGGTAAAAAATTATTTTTTCCTCCATTATATGAATGTACCATAAAAAAATGGGATACCCTTTAATTTTTCTTCTAGATCCTCCATTGTTTGTCGTCGTTTCTTCACATATATATGTCTGCTAATGGCTACCGCTACAATATATGCATCAATTCGAACAATCAATTTGATCTAGCAATCTTACAATTGCATTCTGGTCTTCTACTTTATGATCATCGGTTCTTGCTACAAACGATTATTTTTCTAGCCTCTCAAATCTTTGATTTATGGTTTTCTTTTTTGATTTTTCTGTATGTTTGGCTCATTTCTAATAGAATTACACCTTATGTGCCAGAAAATACTACAAAAATGGAATGATTTCGTGTTAGGCTCCACGTCACCAAGCAAGTAACCTCTTGTAGGTAGGTTGATAGTATTCTCTTCTCATCATATTCTCAAGTAACCGTTGGATTTGAATAATATTTTTCTTAGTGGATCATGTGCTTGAAATATGTATATGGTTTTGTAGGTGACAAGGTTAAAGAATGAAAGCTGGATGATCAGAAGTGATACTTTGTGAAGGACTAAAGCTGTAACAGGAGAAAGCTGGAGTGGGATGATGAAACAAATCTTAGGACTGTGATGACCTTCATCGTCGTATAAGTCTAAGTCGACATGTATACTGGTTGTTATGTTAGGTGTATCTTCCACGATCAGTGCCATCAACAGCAAAGATCCATGATCAGACAACTGTGCTATTATACCTTTGTTATACAGACCTTCCGTTTAGTTATTCACAATTGGTTTTATGTATGTATTCGAAATCTTTAACGTCATTGATCAGGGGCAACAAACCTGGAACGATGGTGTAACAGGCAATACCCGAAAAATCTTGTCGCCAAATTTTTTTTTTTTTGTAAATAACTTAGCTATAGATTTGCGACGGAACATAAGCCTGGGCTTCTCTTTTGTTCGTTTATTCGTTCACAGAGAAATTGGATCACTTGTTACTTTTTTATGCATGATAGGTTATCAAAACTCTCTGGTCGAGTAGTAAAGAGTGTGCACTTATGTGACAAAAACATAAGCCTAGGTCAAGATAATCAGTAGATTTCAGTTTAAACTCTTTATTAGTCACTGATTTTAGGATTTGAAATGTTGTAATTTCTGTTAAGTGTAACATCCCATTTAGTTTATTTTATAAAAAGTACTTAAATATGTTTAATGTATATATTATATGATACTTTTGGTGATTTTAAATGAAATTATGCTTCTTTTTTTTTGGAATTGGGGTTATATGAGAATTTAATCAAAGTAAAAGGGTTATTATTGAAATCTTACAACTTGAAGTCCGAAGTTGTAAATAGTGAAACCATAAGGGCTATGCTTGTTAATTTGGGGAAGCTGATAAAAGACCTGGATGTTAGGAGTGCTAAACGGGTCATGTTTACGGGTTGGCAGGTTCAACCCGATCCGAACCCGAAAATTTGACACGAACCCGAAAATCGTATTGTGACAACCCGAACTTTCAAGGTCTGTATCTCTTCGTCACGTGATCCTGTTTCTTGATATTTCTATTATGACGATAGGAATTAGTAACACTTGTGACGGTAATTTAATTGCTAAATGTTTAATGTATGAGTGTGTGAATTGGGCCGGACTTAGTATCGTGAATATGTTTGGGCCGCACCTCAAATAACCGAAGCCCCCCCCCCCCCCCCCCCCCCCCTTAATCACTAAGTATTGGCCGTTTGCCAATGTGTTTCGGCCCACTTGGGCTTGAGCCCATTATCACTTCGGCAAATTAAATGAACCGCCCAGTTGTATTATATATGCATGCGTAATATCAAAAGGTTATCACAAGAACTCAAAAACAAACCCTACCTATTCCCTGGTTACGTGCCGCTGTGGACACCCTTTTCCCCCCCATCGAATTAACCCTATACTTGTGAGGCATCACTTGTAAAGTGCAGTAGATCGGTATGTGTGTTATTACTTTACATATGTTATATGGTGTTTAGATGTGCTAGTGACTTACACGTAATAGGAATGATTGTATGTTACTGGATATTTGTGAATCATGATCTTGCATGTATACTAGATTTTGATAGTGAGTATATGTTAATATATTCATGTATGGGCTGTGATTACTACTATCTTGCATAGATGGATTGCTTGCATATATATTATTGTTAGTTGTTAGCAGTTGGAATGCAAATTAGAGAAACCGGTTATTAACATTCTTGATGCTAGACGATGATGATTAACTGATGTGTCGATATCATGGATTATGTTAGGGCCACATATATTAGAAACCCGGATAAACACCCCTTAGATCATTGATAAATCGGCCTTAATGGCTAGTTGATGTTCCAAATTGATCTAGCTGTTGCATGATTTATAAAGAAGTATGATGTGTTAGTCGATTGAATATTGGTTGCAAATGTTAAAATTTATGATAATTCTTATAATAATTGTTATGTGATTGTTATGTAATTACTGTTCTATGTTAATATAGAAGATAAGGGGAACCGATGGATTAAGTTTAGCTTAAGGGAATATCTATTTGAAACAAAGCAGTACATTAAATTGTATCACACACAATCATATCTCGGTTAGGCCATATTGTTTCATGTACACCTGATGGGCTTAGACATGGGCAGCCCAAACAACACATTTAATTGGATCGTATAATTTAACTGTGATTGGGCCATATGTTAAAACAAAACACATCCTACAAACCCAAACAAATCAGACTTAAAAAAAAAGAGAAAAACAAGTGGGCCGCACATATAACGAAACTGATTTGGGCCTCAGGTTAGCAGGTAGTGCATAGACTCGGTCAGCTTATTGGGCTGCAGATTAATGTAATCACATGTTTGGTTCTGGGCCATGCTATATTGGTTTGGGGTCGGGTAAGATAACGAGCCAAACACACACTAGGCCTGTTCTGCTGGGCCGCAAGGGGAACAAGATTGTTTAGGGGATTGCGGGCCAGGATATGTTTGGGCCGGGTAGGAGGTTTGGGTCAATATGTTGGGTGGTTTTGGGTTAATTGTTGGGCCAAACCTAAATCTATGGGGCCACACGGTTTATTGGGTTGTTAAGTGTTAGTGTGAGACGTGACGGATTATGTGAAATATTTGTGACTAGAATAACTGTTAAGTGCTATGTGATAGTGTTGTCTGAGTGCACATTTATGACCATGACTTATATGCGAACAATGTGGATGTCAACTGATTATGTATGTATGATTGCTATAGGCTTTGACTGAATTATTTGTGAACAAGTAGTTAACCATACTGAGCAAACCGAGGTGAGTTCACACTTTTAAGGCATGGGATTCCCGGTGGGTTGGGAATGGGATTAAGAAGCTAAGATAAAACCTGTATATTCACCACTAATAGACTACATTTAATCATGCGTATTCTCGGATTGGAAAGAATACGTACCTCCGTCCTCGGATTGGGTAGGACGCCTACACTAAACATGCGTATTCTCGGATTGGGAAGAATACGTACCTCCGTCCTCGGATTGGGAAGGACCCCTACATTTAACCTGCGTATTCTCGGTTGGGTAGAATACGTACCTCCGTCATCAGATTAGGAAGGACGCCAATATATATAACTAGTCTAGTGGTTTACAACATGGGGTAGCCCCCACCGATTATGGTTTGGAAAACAAGGAAAGCTGATTAACTTATGGTTGCAAACAAACTCATAGTTCTTGAAAAAACTACTTTAAAATGAACACCTACTGTGAACTCGCTCAACTTTGTTGTTGACTTGTTGTTACATGCCTTGTAGGTCGTTAGGTATCTATGGAGCTTGCATGGGAGCGGGAGGAGTCGTTGTGGGACATGGACAGTGTGTGCCATGTTAAACTTGCTAAACTTATAACTTATGTTTTGGTTTTACTTTTGATGCTTCCGCTGTTTAACTTGAATTTGATGACTTATGTTTGAACACCTGTAAGGACTTTAAAAAATGTCCCAAATTAACCCGTAAGTGCGAACCCGGACCCCTGAAACCCTAATCCATATAAAAAACCAAGAAATCTACAAAATTGGTCTTCAGACGGGCCGCGTAAGAGTTAAGCATAACCTCACGCGGGACACGTCAAAGCTGGGTTGACCGGATAAGCACGCCGGGCCACGCGTCGCACACGTGGCAGCCCTAGGTGTGACACGCTAGCCCTAGTCTACGATTAGGTTGCCCTCGCGGGCCGCGTAAAGGTTAAGAGTGGGCTCACGCGGGCCGCGTGAGACCCAAATTTCACCTATAAATAGAAATGGCCATGGGTTGTTCACTGATGTCGAAACCAAAACTCAAAAACAAAGTTTGGCTGCTCAAAAGTCGAAATTACAATTAATATAGCGAGGCGCTGCTACGATACAGGGTATTAACTCGATCGCTGCTACGATTTAATGTCCGATCGATTTAAACTATCCAGTGAATGTTTAAGTGCTGCTCAAATTAGGGTTATACTTTGTCATTCGTCGTGAATTCGATGGATGTTTAAGTATTGCACTTTGTCATTCGTTGTGAGGGTTTTAATCTCGTGAGTTATCATAAATGCTGTATTAGTTACTGACCTAGTTCGTGTGCATTATTGTTTAAATTAGGTTATCAGGCTTATCAGTAGGCTAAACTATGCCCGTATAAATCTGCAATGTTAGTCATTCTCTTTTATCAAAAGTATTTTACAATACTCCATTTATTTTCAAAAGTTATAATTACAGGGATTAAGTCATGGTTATCTTGAATCACTGTGTCACACCCCAACCGATGGCGGAATCATCGGGGCGTGGCACGGAGCGAAACAGATTGTCCAGAAGTTTCCATAACAACTATCATTACCATTCAATTAAAGCAATACGTCCCATACCGTATCTCAAATAGTTAAATAATTATTACAGACAAGCATCAAGACAAGTATTATGTTCTGACAACTCAGATTTAAACATAGCTAGTTTATTTGTTGGTTTCTAGGACTCCTTCCCTAGCCTCAATTTCATCACCAGCAAGTTAAGCACAGAAACAACCTAAGCACCTGTCACATACGTTAAAATAAAGTCAATACATATAATGTAAATGTGAGCATACAAGTTTGATAATAGCATATAGAGTTCGAATTCGTTTACGCGTAACCAGCACGTACACATAGGGAAATGAAGCACGTTAGTTATCGACATAGATCCATCGATACCAATGACTGCGGGTTGACTGCCCGAGGCAGTTCACAATACATGATTACCCCTGTAATCCATGCAAGTAAAAGATCCTTAACAACCCCCGTGTGAACAGGTGCTGAGTCCAAACTATAGTACTATCGTTGCTAAGTCAGGTAGACAGCATTCCATGTGTAAACATAACAAACAAGCATTCATAAGCCACGTATAACATGCATAAATGGTTTAGCGTTAAAATAGCTTGAGTAGTGTGATAGTTGTAGTTTGAATATTCGTAACGTATGTAACACCCAAAAGTGCTAAAAGCCAAAAAAGGGTTCGAGTATACTCACAGCGATTATGGATTGAAGGGAGCGCTTTTTCAGCGAGTACGGTTAGCCTGAATAGATTTGATAACGTAACGATAAGTGGCGCGTAAAAACAATACAAAGTGAGAGCGGGTAGGATAGCTGATCGTGCGGATTTACTATCCGTGCAAGTAAGTTATCCGTGCGAGTAAACTATTCGTGCGAGTAAGTTATCCATGCGAGTAAACTATCCGTGCGAGTAAGTTATTCGTGCGGATTAGTAGTTCGTGCGAATGGTCATCCGTGCGGACAAGTAATCCGTGTGGATTAGCCATTCGTCCGGACTAGTCACCCGTGCGGATAACCCACTCGTGCGGGTAACTTGTTTGAGTGGATTGTTTCTTCCTAAGTTAAGGATGTGTTTGTGTATGATGGCTTGTGCTTTGGAGTTTTCGTTGTAGCATTTAGAAAACATCTAAGGATCTCTATCCTTTAAACCGGTCGCGCGGACAACAATCCGTCCGGATGGTAGTCCGTGCGGACACAACCTTAAAGGTGAGTCACTTGGTGAAGTCCGTCCGGATGGTAATCCGTGCGGACAATGGTAATCCGTCCGGACAGTCTGTTCGCGCGGACAAGGACAATCCGTCCGGATAATCTGTCCGTGCGGACAACTTGGCTGTGCGGATGAACATTGTTTGAAATTGCTTAAGGTCTTAGTATCTCATGATCCGAAGAGTAATCCATTCAGAGGTCGTCCGTCCGGATTGTTCATTCGTCGATACTCAAACCTCGTATTGAATGTGGGTCCCAAGTGTAGCTCGCGCGGGTGACAACCCGTCCGGATCGTCTGTCCGTGTGGACAGCTTGTTCGTGCGGACAAGCTCGGACAGCTTGTCCGTGCGGACAGCTTGTCCGTGCGGACAGCTTGTCCGTGCGGACAGCTTGTCCGTGCGGACAGCTTGTCCGTGCGGACAGCTTGTCCGTGCGGACAGCTTGTCCGTGCGGACAGCTTGTCCATGCCTCGTCCTGGTTGTTCCGTCCGGTTACCCTTGGTCGCCTTTGCCGTCTATCGAGACGTTCCGATTACGTGTCAACCATTTGGAATCGCGTTCTTACCCGAATGACTAAGCCGGCCAGGAATCACCCTAACTCGGCCTGTCGGTGGTTTAGAACGGTCATTCCGGTCTAACCCGAAATCAGGTGTCTTGCGGGTAGAATCCAGATCTAGGACTAGTGCATCACTAATATTGAGTAGAAGACTAGAACTGATCCGATTCGTACCGCTTTTGAGGGTAAAAGAAGGAAAAAACTTGGGTTTATTTCCTTCAACTCTTTTATCCTTAGAAAAGTTTAGATCTAGGTGGAGTTGTTGTGAAATCTTGTGGAAATCGTTCAGATCTGAGTTATTCTTGTTGGAATGAGGTCAAGCTTGAAGTTCATGAGAACTTCATGATGACGTCACCCGAGAATACCTCAAATCTTGATGATTTCATGGTTAAAAGTTGAGATTTGAAAGATAGAAAGGTGTAGAGTTGTGTAGTGATCAAGAATGTACAAGAATTAGAGCAAGACCTTACCTGGATTGAGATAAATCGGAGAAAAGGTGAAGAATGCGTGCGGATTGCAGGCCACCCGGATTGCTTATCCGTGCGGATTGGTCATCCGTGCGGACTGGCAATCCGTGCGGACTGGTCATCCGTGCGGACTGGCCATCCGTGCGGATTGGCAATCCGTGCGGATGGGCCATCCGTCCGGATGTCGACTGAATGGTGCGCTCAGGTGCGATGACGATTCGGTCTCGATTGCGAGCGATTCGATAGGGTTTCCTAATCAAATTACTTTTAGTCCCAACTACTTCGTATATGATACGGTTCGATTCAGAATTCGGGTTGGGTTCGATTACATTCGAGTTAGACTTCGAGTTAGACTTCGAGTTCAATTGAGTTCGCTTGATTCCCACAACAAAACATAAATAAACATGCACAGGAAACACGTAAGGCACACACACACGTATAACGACAAGTAAAAATGCATAGCTCGAGTTACGATTTGATGTCGATTTAACTAACATAGCTTGATTCTCGGTTGATTAACTTTATCGCATTGTTACTTCCTATAGTTCACAGTTGCGAGTCGATTGAAATATGGTTAACATGATTCGATTATTGCAATGTACGACACTTACTCCACATAATATAATTAAAATAAAAACATTTCTACGAGTCAAGTTGCGCGAAATCGGCCGTTGACTTTGACCTTGACTTTGACTTTCACTCGTGAAAACACGGGGTGTTACAGCCTCCCCTTGTTTAGGGAATTTCGTCCCGAAATTAAGCTGAAAGCCGTAACAAGGTCGTGAATCAAGTGCGAGAGTTCTGCGTTTGGACCAATTTTGACTCGTGTAACGTGCGGAATCCGTGCACGATCGTGACCAACGCAATCGCAACGGAGTTGAAATCGGGACCTACAAGTGGTATCTAAGCAGGTTCTCGATTGCACAGATCAAACGCACTAGATTCGTACAGGAGTTGATCAGATTCAGAGCCAAATTCACACAGATTTGTCAAAATTCCTTCACTTTTCAACTATTTCACGTTTCTAACTGAAAAACGTCAAGTTAGACAAGATTTTACGGTTAAAATCGGCTAAAATTTGGATATGTTGTGCGAATATACATGATCTAGAAGCCTACAAATTTTCAAAACTTAATTCCAAGCCGTTTGAGAGAAATCTGAGTTTTTGTGGTTCGCTTCTCTAATTAAACAACTGCGGGTACTTGGCCTTCATGTCACTTTCGAGTTCCCAAGTAAACTCCGCGCCTCGTTTACCTTCCCATCAGACTTTCACAATAGGAATGTGTGAGCGCCTGAGCTGCTTGGTTTGGCGATCCATGATTTCGACAGGCTTTTCCACGAAGTGTAATGTTTCGTTCACTTGCAGATCGTCTAGAGAGACATGTAAATCGTGGTCGGCGACGCACTTTCGGAGGTTTGACACGTGGAAAGTCGGGTGAACATTGCTAAGTTCCTCCGGTAATTCGAGTCTGTAGGCGACTTTTCCGATCCTTTCCAGGATCTTAAAAGGTCCAACATATCGAGGCGCGAGTTTTCCCTTTTTGCCGAATCGGACTACCCCCTTCCAAGGTGATACCTTTAGGAGTACGTAGTCACCAACGCCAAATTCCCGGGGCTTGCGCTTTTTATCGGCGTAAACTTTCTGTCGATCCCGAGCTTTCGCTAGGTTTTCTCGAATTTGGAAAATTTTGTCTGTCGTTTCTTGTAGCAGCTCCAGACCGGTTAGTTGCGAGTGACCGATCTCGTGCCACACAATAGGCGATCGACATCTTCTTCCATATAACGCCTCGAAAGGTGCCATCTGAATACTGGCCTGGTAGCTGTTGTTATACGAGAATTCGACTAATGGCAGGTGTTTATCCCAATTACCCCCGAAGTCTAAAACACACGAATGGAGCATGTCTTCCAGAGTACGAATCGTTCTTTCAGTCTGACCGTCGGTTTGCGGGTGGAACGCAGTACTTAGATTAAGCGTTGTACCGAGTGCCGTTTGAAACGTTTCCCACAACCGTGAAGTAAACCGAGCATCACGATCAGAGATGATGTCACGAGGCGTCCCATGTCTACAAATGATCTCGTCGGTGTAGATCCGGGCTAATCGTTCCACCTTGTAGTCTTCTCGTATTGGCAGAAAGTGGGCTGATTTAGTCAAACGATCAACAACAACCCAAATGCTGTCGTGACCTGATGACGTGGTTGGGAGCTTGGTTACGAAATCCATAGCTATACTCTCCTACTTCCACATAGGAATTGGTGGTTGTTCGAGCAAGCCAGAGGGTCTTTGATGTTCAGCCTTGATTCTAGCACAGGTTAGGCATTTTCCGACGTAGAGAGCGATATCCCGTTTCATACCCGGCCACCAGTACCTATAGGGAAGATCCTGGTACATTTTGTCGGCACCGGGATGAATAGAGTACCGAGATTTGTGGGCTTCGTCCATGATAATCTGTCGCAAATTGGTTCGCTTGGGAATCCAAATTCGGTCTAAAAAGTGGAATATCCCGTTTGGTTTGCTCACAAGCTGGGCTCCATCGTGGTAGATTCGTTCTTTCTTCAATGTGCGTTCGTTGAAACACGCATGCTGGGCGTCGCGGATGAGAGTTTTGAGGTTGTGCTGGGCTTGAACATTACGAGTGCTAAGCAGATAGCTCCGTCTGCTAAGTGCGTCGGCTACAACATTTGCTTTGCCTGGGTGATAACGAATCTCACAGTCGTAGTCGTTGAGAAGTTCTACCCATCGGCGTTGACGCATATTTAGTTCCCTCTGATTAAAGATGTGTTGTAGGCTCCTATGATCGGTGAAGATCGTACACTTGGTACCATACAGGTAGTGTCGCCAAATCTTTAATGCAAAAACAACCGCGCCTAGCTCGAGATCATGGGTTGTATAGTTCTTCTCGTGGATTTTGAGCTGACGAGATGCGTAAGCTATGACCTTGTCTCGTTGCATAAGGACACAACTGAGACCAAGGTTGGAAGCATCACAGTAGACAATGAAATCATTGTTTCCGTCGGGCAATGTGAGAACAGGAGCATTGCAAAGCATGTGTTTAAGGGTTCGAATGGCAGACTCTTGTTTGGTTCCCCAGACAAAAGGCTGGTCTTTATGTGTAAGAGAGGTAAGTGGTACAGCAATCTTCGAGAATCCTTCGATAAATCGTCGATAATAGCCTGCCAGCCCGAGAAAGGAGCGGGCTTCAGACGGGTTCTTAGGCGTAACCCAGCTCTTAACAGCTTCAATCTTCACAGGATCGACGTGAATACCCTGACTATTTACAATGTGACCCAGAAACTGAACCTCCCCCAACCAAAATTCGCACTTGGAGAATTTGGCGTAGAGTTGGTTCCCCTGGAGTAACTCAAGAACCAAACGTAGATGTTGTGCGTGTTCGGCCCTCGATTTGGAATAGATCAAGACATCGTCGATGAACACGATGACGAAACGGTCGAGATAAGGTTTACACACGCGATTCATCAGATCCATGAAAACTGCTGGTGCGTTTGTTAGGCCAAAAGGCATGACAACAAATTCATAATGGCCGTAACGAGTACGAAACGCGGTTTTGGGTATATCCTCCTCTTGTATACGCAGCTGATGGTAACCTGAGCGTAGATCGATCTTCGAGAAACACGTAGCGCCTTGTAGCTGATCAAACAAATCGTCGATTCGAGGCAGGGGATAGCGGTTCTTGATAGTCAACTTATTCAATTCCTGGTAGTCAATGCACATCCGGAACGACCCATCCTTCTTTTTGACGAAAAGGACTGGTGCGCCCCAAGGAGAGGTGCTCGGGCGAATGAAGCCTTTTTCAAGCAATTCCTGGAGTTGGGTTGAGAGTTCGCGCATTTCGGACGGCGCGAGTCAATAAGGAGCTTTGGCGATAGGATTAGCTCCTGGAATGAGGTCAATACGAAAGTCGATATCACGACTTGGCGGTAGTCCGGGAAGATCCTCTGGAAAAACATTAGGAAATTCTCGAACCACAGGTACGTCTTTTACTTCCTTCTTCTCTTTCTTTTCCTTCTCTGCTGCTACAACGTTAGCCAAGAAAGCCCTGTACTCCTTGCGGAGATACTTGCTAACTTGGAGGCATGACATAAGTTTGAGACCCTTCGAAGTAGTATCACCATAAACACACAATGAATCACCGTTTGCGAGCGAAAAACGAATCATCTTATCGAAGCACACGACTTCGGCATGGTTTTCTCGAAGAAAGTCCATGCCTACTATGACGTCAACGCTTCCGAGTTGCATCGGAATGAGATCAATTGGGAAGATGTGATTGTTGAGCTCAAGAGTACAATCACGGATAACGGAATTGACAGCGATGGTTCTTCCGGTAGCGACTTCGACATCAAATGCAGAGGAGAGTTGGGAACGTTTACGACTAAGGAGTTTCTCAAATTCGAGCGATACAAAGCAATTATCGGCGCCAGTATCAAACAAACATGAAGCATAAATACCATTCACAAGGAACGTACCGTTGACCACGTTGTTGTCGGCCTGGGCTTGACGTACATTGAGATTGAAAGTTCTGGCACGTGCAGCCTGTTGTTGTTGCTGCTGTTGTTGTTGCTGCTGTGGCTGAGGTTCTTGTTTCACAACCCTGTTTGGGCACATGTTGGCGAAATGGTTCGGGTCGCCACATGAGAAACAGGCTCTGGCTTTGACTGCGGGTGCCGGAGGAGCTTGCTGTCCCTGTGGGGCAGTGAGTAGAGCTTGATTGGCAGGAGCTTGGCGAATACGGCAGTTGGCAGTGAAGTGGCCGTATACATTGCAGTGAGCGCAGAAGCGGCATTGAGTAGCTGTCGGGTGATGATAGGTGCAAGTAGGGCAGAGCGGGTGCGGCCCAGTATATGCACGCTTTGCAGGCGGTGCATTGGCCACAGGCACCGCTACTTGACGCTGTTGGGCAGGTATAGCTTGAATCGGTGCAGCAGTAATCGCACAGTTCTTGCTGGTGGAGCTGTTCTTTCTCTTGTTCTTTCTCTTGTTGCTTGACGAGGTGGGTTCAGCAGTTGGTGCAGTAGCGGTAGCTTGATGCAGATGCTTGGAGGTCTTATCCCATACCCCAGCCTTAACCTTTTTGTCATTGATTTCAGCGGCTAGCAGATAGGTTTCCTCGATCGTGGTAGTCTTAGCCGCTTGCATGAAATCAGCAACGCAGTCGGGCAAGGCTCGGATGTACTTCTTGATGGTCATATCGGGAGTCTTGACCTGGTCGGGACAGATAATGCTGAGCTGTTTGAAGCGAGCAGTAAGACCAGCGTTGTCTCCATCCTTCTGATGTATGTGCCAGAATTCATCTTCGAGCTTTTGACGTTCGTGAGGAGGGCATAATTCTTCTAGCATGACATCCTTGAGCTCGTCCCATGACAGACCGTAGGCTGCATCATTCCCTCGCTTGTTCCTCTCGGCTGTCCACCAGTCTAGAGCACGGGACTGGAAGACGCCGGTAGCGTTAAGAGTTCGAAGGTCATCAGGGCAACCACTTTGTCGCAGAGTAACCTCGATAGAGTCAAACTAGTGGAATAGTGCAGTAGGACCTCCTTCGCCTGTGAATTCTTTTGGCCCACACGACTTAAATTGCTTGAAACTGAAAGGTCTCGTGACAGCTTTAGGACCTTCAGTCCTTGATTCCTCGGATGATTTGCTGGCGTTCTCGTAAACATCACTCACGGCTTTTTCCACACTTTTCGCGATAATAGAAGCAAGGCGTTTGTCCCTCTTTTCTTGACGAGAGAGCGTATGACGAGATCCAGACGACATTGTCTGCAATAGACATCGCCACGGAACTCAACACATGTATTCGAATCTCACCTCACACGTCTACTACTACTAAAGCTCAGTAACACGTACCATGTAAACGCATATAGTCACAAAATCACAGAATTACACTAAATCACATAAGCACATAGGGCACATAGTCACAACGTGCCAAAACACGTAAGCACCTTAGCAAGAAACACATACGCCTTAGTCACTAGAGGCATTCAGAAAACAGAAACCTAGCATTCAAAGCTCGCGAGTGTTCGAATGTAATATAGTGCGAGCGATTCGTTATTGATGTGTTGCGTGGGTCGCCAATGCCAAAAACATTAGATTGAAACCGGTAGTATCTCAAAATGCTAACTAGTAAGCGTAAAACACGTAATTCACATAAAAGCGATGAAAACTTGAAACACATAAAATCGTGAATGGATTGTCTGCGGCTAGTAGACTTCGACTAACCAAGGTGGTTCGACAATTCACAAGGATCCTGTGTGCACAATTACCTTCAGGACTATGCCTTTGCCTCGATTCTTGGGCGTTGGCGCAATTCCCATTGGTTATATTGTGTCTTCAGATCGTTGGAGTCCATCGAACTTTGGTGGGAGTTTTGTATAAAAGTAGGACAAGTCGTCAAGGTTAGGGTTTCACCCCTATCTTACAACTTCGTCCTTGTTCTTAATAAAATTTAGGAGATTATTCATCAAAATATGGATTTCACTCCTAATTTGGCATAATTCTCCCGTTTGTAGTTAAAATTGCAAGTTGGTTAAGCGACTTTAGCCGAGAGTTTACGGTTTTCACACCTATTCTCGGCCTTCGTGCTTGCTCATAATTAAAATATCGAGTGCAATGATAGAAAAGAGCGAGTGATAATGGCGAGTTTATGCATACGCGCGAGTTGGTCTGGTGGTTCTTAACTATAGTCTAGGTTTCTAAGACTTTGACCCGGACTAGGTCAAGTCTTGCCTAATTCCCTATAGTTATGGCTCTGATACCAATCTGTCACACCCCAACCGATGGCGGAATCATCGGGGCGTGGCACGGAGCGAAACAGATTGTCCAGAAGTTTCCATAACAACTATCATTACCATTCAATTAAAGCAATACGTCCCATACCGTATCTCAAATAGTTAAATAATTATTACAGACAAGCATCAAGACAAGTATTCTGTTCCGACAACTCAGATTTAAACATAGCTAGTTTATTTGTTGGTTTCTAGGACTCCTTCCCTAGCCTCAATTTTATCACCAGCAAGTTAAGCACAGAAACAACTTAAGCACCTGTCACATACGTTAAAATAAAGTCAATACATATAATGTAAAGGTGAGCATACAAGTTTGATAATAGCATATAGAGTTCAAATTCGTTTACGCGTAACCAGCACGTACACATAGGGAAATGAAGCACGTTAGTTATCGACATAGATCCATCGATACCAATGACTGCGGGTTGACTGCCCGAGGCAGTTTGCAATACATGATTACCACCGTAATCCATGCAAGTAAAAGATCCTTAACAACCCCCGTGTGAACGGGTGCTGAGTCCAAACTATAGTACTATCGTTGCTAAGGCAGGTAGACAGCATTCCATGTGTAAACATAACAAACAAGCATTCATAAGCCACGTATAACATGCATAAATGGTTTAGCGTTAAAATAGCTTGAGTGGTGTGATAGTTGTAGTTTGAATATTCGTAACGTTTGTAACACCCAAAAGTGCTAAAAGCCAAAAAAGGGTTCGAGTATACTCAGAGCGATTATGGATTGAAGGGAGCGCTTTTTAAGCGAGTACGGTTAGCCTGAATAGATTTGATAACGTAACGATAAGTGGCGCGTAAAAACAATACAAAGTGAGAGCGGGTAGGATAGCTGATCGTGCGGATTTACTATCCGTGCGAGTAAGTTATCCGTGCGAGTAAACTATTCGTGCGAGTAAGTTATCCATGCGAGTAAACTATCCGTGCGAGTAAGTGATTCGTGCGGATTAGTAGTTCGTGCGAATGGTCATCCGTGTGGACAAGTAATCCGTGCGGATTAGCCATTCGTCCGGACTAGTCACTCGTGCGGATAACCCACTCGTGCGGGTAACTTGTTCGAGTGGATTGTTTCTTCCTAAGTTAAGGATGTGTTTGTGTATGATGGCTTGGGCTTTGGAGTTTTCGTTGTAGCATTTAGAAAACATCTAAGGATCTTTATCCTTCAAACCGGTCGCGCGGACAACAATCCGTCCGGATGGTAGTCCGTGCGGACACAACCTTAAAGGTGAGTCACTTGGTGAAGTCCGTCCGGATGGTAATCCGTGCGGACAATGGTAATCCGTCCGGACAGTCTGTTCGCGCGGACAAGGACAATCCGTCCGGATAATCTGTCCGTGCGGACAACTTGGCCGTGCGGATGAACATTGTTTGAAATTGTTTAAGGTCTTAGTATCTCATGATCCGAAGAGTAATCCATTCAGAGGTCGTCCGTCCGGATTGTTCATTCGTCGATACTCAAACCTCGTTTTGAATGTGGGTCCCAAGTGTAGCTCGCGCGGGTGACAACCCGTCCGGATCGTCTGTCCGTGCGGACAGCTTGTCCGTGCGGACACCTTCCTCATCCTGGTTGTTCCGTCCGGTTACCCTTGGTCGCCTTTGCCGTCTATCGAGACGTTCCGATTACGTGTCAACCATTTGGAATCGCGTTCTTACCCAAATGACTAAGCCGTCCAGGAATCACCCTAACTCGGCCTGTCGGCGGTTTAGAACGGTCATTCCGGTCTAACCCGAAATCAGGTGTCTTGCGGGTAGAATCCAGATCTAGGACTAGTGCATCACTAATATTGAGTGGAAGACTAGAACTGATCCGATTCGTACCGCTTTTGAGGGTAAAAGAAGGAGAAAACTTGGGTTTATTTCCTTCAACTATTTTATCCTTAGAAAAGTTTAGATCTAGGTGGAGTTGTTGTGAAATCTTGTGGAAATCGTTCAGATCTGAGTTATTCTTGTTGGAATGAGGTCAAGCTTGAAGTTCATGAGAACTTCATGATGACGTCACCCGAGAATACCTCAAATCTTGATGATTTCATGGTTAAAAGTTGAGATTTGAAAGATAGAAAGGTGTAGAGTTGTGTAGTGATCAAGAATGTACAAGAATTAGAGCAAGACCTTACCTGGATTGAGATAAATCGGAGAAAAGGTGAAGAATGCGTGCGGGTCGGACGTCACTTGCCAAAAGTGGAAAGTTTGGAGAGTGACCCGTGTATTTATAGGATGCTAAAAGGGGAAAGGGGTGGTCCGTGCGGATTGCAGGCCACCCGGATTGCTTATCCGTGCGGATTGGTCATCCGTGCGGACTGGCCATCCGTGCGGACTGGCAATCCGTGCGGATGGGCCATCCGTCCGGATGTCGACTGAATGGTGCGCTCAGGTGCGATGACGATTCGGTCTCGATTGCGAGCGATTCGATAGGGTTTCCTAATCAAATTACTTTTAGTCCCAACTACTTCGTATATGATACGGTTCGATTCAGAATTCGGGTTGGGTTCGATTACATTCGAGTTAGACTTCGAGTTTAATTGAGTTCGCTTGATTCCCACAACAAAACATAAATAAACATGCACAGGCAACACGTAAGGCACACACACACGTATAACGACAAGTAAAAATGCATAGCTTGAGTTACGATTTGATGTCGATTTGACTAACATAGCTTGATTCTCGGTTGATTAACTTTATCGCATTGTTACTTCCTATAGTTCACAGTTGCGAGTCGATTGAAATATGGTTAACATGATTCGATTATTGCAATGTACGACACTTACTCCACATAATATAATTAAAATAAAAACATTTCTACGAGTCAAGTTGCGCGAAATCGGCCGTTGACTTTGACCTTGACTTTGACCTTGACTTTGACTTTCACTCGTGAAAACACGGGGTGTTACACACTGGCTAATTGGGGTATTGTGCACATTACTAATTTCTCACAGTTAGGCTAATAAGTCCTAACTGTGATAATCGTCACTACTTGGGGAAAGACCCAATAGTGGTATGACCATCGTCACCAGGTGACACGGCGCCAGATAAAAATAAGATAGAAGCCATTGTAATCGCTCTTATGCTGTAATTTATAACTATGCGTCGTTTTATCAAAATGAATGATTCACCAGTATTTCACCGCTGCCAAAAATATTTTAAAACATGTTTCAGGCGACCTGCTGTAAATCAAGGAAAACGTGCTACGGAGCAATAACAAGCTTGAAGAGGTAGCTCAGTTAAAATGAATAAACATGTTTTATAAATCAGGGAATTTCCTAGTAAAATTCCTCTATTGTAAATTACGGGGTTTATCCCGAATTATGAGATAAAATAATCGGGCATGTTAAGTTTTTAAAAGATCCTGATAAATCTTCTGCTGTCGCATCAACTAATAAATACCATGGGTTCCTGTCCCGCGGCTCCTGACCGGGTCAAACCGGGGCTGGGGCCGTGACAAGAAAAAGGTGGTATCAGAGCCACTGATTTAAGCCAATTAAGTATTTCAAAATACTTAATATTCTGATTGTCATTTTATGATTATGTGTTTTTATCTTGACGATTTATTAATATACAGTATGGGTAAGCAAAGAATTTCGGATATCTATCTTAAATTAGATAGATCACCTAAATATAAGGGAACTTCATCCCAATCAAATTCCTCAAGACACTCAGTAGATACTGAGGAGGGAATATTTGTTCGTAAGGCACAGTTTGAGAAACCACTTAACGCTAATAAAAGAAGTTTGATTATTAGAAAAAGTCAAGAGAAACTAAAGAAGTCTCAACCAAAAAGAGCAATGATTGATGAGGAAACCCAGGAAATAGGCAATAACCCACCATGGGAAGATGAGTTAGATGAACAATGGGCAAATCTCTACATGTTAGCTACCATAGCAGTAAATGTTGACCTTTAAACTGCCAACACCCGACCCAGTATTAGCACCCATATTATCCATAAGCCAGAAACTTTAATATTTTAGTTGTACTAAGAAATAAATGTTTTGTTTCAATAAAATGGTTTAGTAGATATTTATAATTAATATTAAGTTTTCTAAATTGCCATTCTGTGAAAATTCAATTTACAAAATTTTAACCTAAAATTTTGTGTGTTTCTTCATAACTGCTAAACAGCATGAATGAGTTATCTGAAACTCTTCAGAATCTCAATCTCTATCCTGTAAAAGTAGAAGTTTCCAGATACTTTACTGGTTACTTGGCCGATGTTGAGGAACCTATGGAATTTCAAGCTCCACCTCCGGAGAAATCAAAGCCTAAGAAAAGAAGAAGATTTGTGGGATGGAGGCGTATGCGCAGAAGGAAACCAGCAACTAGGAAAGTTCCCAAGATAGAAAATCCCATTGATAAAGGAAAAGGGATCGAGATTGGGGAAAGTTGTAGGCAAGCAGGAATAGAAATTGGGGAAAGTTCTAGGCAAACCGAGGAATTGCCATTGCAGGAAGAATTAGATCGCATACTGGCAAGTTGTGATATCCTTATGCCTATCAATGAAAACCTCTTCCCTTATCCTGCCGAATCCCAACTTCCAATAAATTTGGAACCAGCCATCCTAGACCCTCTGATCCACACCCAACCTCTAGGAGAAATGGACGAATGGTGGACCAACGACTGGCAGTTTCAAAACCTTTTTCAATAACCCTTATACCTTTTTCCCTCAGTTCGACCCAGAACCTGCACCAAACCCACCAATGAGTAATGAAAACTTAGCTGAACTCCGCCATTTTGGCGAGGAACTAATAGATGCAGGGAATAGGATCCGGGAGGTGGGAGAACAAATCTTCTGGAAGTACGACGAGAGGGAACGTCACTTCTAGGATGCCAGCTGACGGGGATGGTGTGACGGCATGGTTGTGGTTGTATAATAATAATAGTAGTAAAATATAATTATGTGAAATAACTTAAAAATAAAATTTTTGTAAGATATCCAGTTTGTACGGATGCATATTATAATATATAAAATATCGAAAGTCGAAAAATCGACAATTTTGGCTATAGTTGTTAACGTGATTATGTGCAATTATTTTGTTATGTTAAGTTATTAATTATTTTATACTAATCACTTATATAAATTAATTACCAGATGGAAAACGCTGGTAATGAATCCGTTAATGAAGTTAATCAATCTGAGCATAACAATGAAGATCAATTTCTGAATAGCCAAGATATCGAGAATATCGTTGCTCAGGGAATAGCCAACGCTATTCCAGCAATACTTGCTGCTGCTCGAAATCCAGTTGAACCTCAACAAATTATTCCTAGCAAACGTACTCATGAGGACAATTTCAGTAATAGTGTAAACGTACTTCGACATTCTTCGAGTATGCGAGAGTGGTACCAACCCTGGCTTCGCCAGAACCGGTGCTTATTTCCCGTTATATTTGGGGATTGATTAGCGAAATTCGAGATATCGTCAAAGCTGCGAGACCCCGCACTATTGACGATGCTGTGGAATTAGCTAATACCCTAACTGATGGACTGGTACGCACAAGAAAAGAAACCTGGAAAAAGGAAGTGGCCCAAAAGATTACCCAGGGATTCCATATGGGTAACCGTAGCAATTTCAAGAGAAAAAGGAACTGGGCAATCTTCCACTGTTCTATTTTGCAATGCCTGTAAAAGAAAGCATTTTGGAAGATGCAAAGGGTATTGCAATTTCTGCAAAATTCCGGGGCATCAAGAGGAAGACTGCAGGAAGAAGAAATCCACAATCTGCTACAACTGTGGAGAAGCTGGACACTTTAGGCTAGACTGCCCAAAATTGGTCAAACCAGCTGACAACAAAACCAAACCTGCAGAAGGAGCTACCAAGAAGAACGTAAGAGCCTTCCAACTAACAACTCAGGAAGCAGAACTAATCCCTGACGTGATAGCTGGTACGTTCCTAGTTCACGACGTTTATGCAAAAGTATTATTTGACTCTGGTGCAAACCAAAGTTTTATAAATACTTCATTATGCCAAGCTCTTAACTTACCCTTAACCAACCTTAGGCAGATTTTTACAGTCGAAATGGCAGATGGGAATTCTGTTAACATAGATAAGGTTTTGCGAGAAAGAAAAATAGAACTCTTAGGTCATAAATTCTCTGCAAACCTATTACCTATTAATTTAGCCGGATTCGATGTTGTATTAGGAATGGACTGGTTAGTAGCCAACCATGCTCGAATTCTTTGTGATAAGAATTCCTTAGAAATTCATACACCCACAGGAGAATTAGTGGTGATTACAGGAGATAAGCCACGTAAGCCAATGAAATTCATTTCAATAATAAAGGTGGCCAGTTATTCAAGAAAACAAGAAATGGTGTATATGATTTCAGTAATCATTAACACGAAAGGTAAGGAAATTAGAGAAATTCTGGTAGTATCAGAATACCCGGATGTCTTTCCGGAAGAACTACCTGGAGTACCACCCAATAGGGAAGTCGAATTTAGAATTCATCTAATTCCTGGAACTACACCGATAGCTAAGGCACCTTATCGGTTAGCACCCACTGAAATGCTAGAATTGAAAAAGCAGTTAGATGAATTGCTAAGTAAAGGATTCATACAACCTAGTTCATCCCCGTGGGGAGCTCCAGTGTTGTTTGTGAAGAAGAAAGATGGTTCGATGCGAATGTGTATCGATTATAGGGAACTTAATAAGGTTACAATTAAGAATCGATACCCATTACCTAGGATTGATGATCTTTTCGATCAACTTCAAGGAGCTAGATACTTTTCTAAGATAGATTTACGCTCCGGATATCATCAATTGAAGGTACAAGAAGAAGACATACCTAAAACTGCTTTCAGAACTAGGTATGGTCATTACGAGTTTACAGTCATGCCCTTTGGGTTAACAAATGCTCCGGTAGCATTTATGGACATGATGAATAGGATCTGTAAACCGTACTTGGATAAATTTGTAATTGTCTTCATCGACGATATACTTATTTATTCCAAAAGTCAGGAGGAACATTGTGAGCACCTGCATGTACTCTTAACTTTGTTAAGAAAAGATAAGCTTTACGCCAAATTCCCGAAGTGTGAATTTTGGCTACAAGAGGTACAATTTTTAGGACATATGGTGAATCACGAAGGTATTCACGTAGATCCCTCTAAAATAGAAGCGATCACCAAATGGAAGGTCCCACAAACAGCTATGGAAATTAGAAGCTTTTTAGGATTAGTCGGATACTATAGGCGCTTTATTAAGGATTTTTCTAAAATAGCGGTGCCATTAACTAAGCTAACATGTAAAGCAGTTAAGTTTGAATGGGGACCAAGGCAAGAAGAGGCTTTTAAGATCTTAAAGCAGAAATTAACAAATGCTCCAATTTTAGCTTTACCAGAAGGAACAGAAGATTTTGAAGTATACTGCGATGCTTCAAAACTAGGATTAGGATGTGTGTTAATGCAACGCAAGAAGGTAATTGCGTATGCATCAAGGCAATTGAAAAAGCACAAGAAAAACTATACAACTCATGACTTAGAATTAGGAGCCATAATTTTTGCCCTTAAGATTTGGAGACATTATCTGTATGGAAGTAAGTTTACTGTCTATACAGATCATAAAAGTTTAAGATACATATTTGGGCAAAAAGAATTAAACATGAGGCAGAGAAGGTGGATGGAAATCCTAAGTGACTACGACTGCGATATCCAATATCACGAAGGAAAAGCAAACGTAGTTGCAGATGCCTTAAGTCGTAAGTATCATGAGAAACAACGACGAGTTCGTGCTCTTAGATTAAATCTACAATTAGATTTAATGGAACAACTGAAGAATATTCAGGAAACAGCAATCAAGGAGGATGCTAAAGGGATGAAGGGACGAGTAAAAGAATTAGAACAAGGAGGTGATGGAATTTGGAGATTCCATAAGAAAATGATTTGGGTACCTAAGCAAGGAGAGTTAAGAAATAAAATTTTAGAAGAAGCCCATAAATCTAGGTATACCATGCATCCTGGTAACAATAAAATGTACCAAGACTTAAGAAATAATTTCTGGTGGATAGGAATGAAAAAGGACAAAGCTAAATACGTTTCTAAGTGTCTTACTTGTTCACAAGTTAAGGCAGAACACCAGAAACCCTCAGGTCTACTACAACAATTAGAAATGCCTGTATGGAAATGGGAACTCATAACAATGTATTTTGTTACTAAGTTACCCAAGACCAGAAAAGGTAATGACGCGATTTGGGTAATTGTGGATCGATTAACCAAATCAGCTCACTTTCTACCTATGAAAGAAACCTTTAATATGGAAAGGTTAGCCAAGTTGTATGTAGATGAAGTAGTATCCTTACATGGAGTTCCACTCTCCATTGTATCGGATAGGGATAGTCGTTTCACTTCCCATTTCTGGACAAGTTTCCAAGAAGCAATGGGAACTCGACTAAAATTAACCACTGCATACCATCCTTAAACAGACGGACAAAGTGAAAGGACGATACAAACCCTGGAAGATATGCTTAGGGTATGTGTGAAAGATTTTGGTAGAAACTGGGATGACCACCTACCCTTAATTGAATTCTCCTATAATAATAGTTATCATTCAAGCATTGAAGCTGCCCCATTTGAAGCACTATATGGACGCAGGACTCCAGTTTGTTGGGCAGAGATAGGAGAAAGTCAATTATCAGGTCCTGAAATAGTACAAGAAACTACCGACAAGATCACTCAAATCAAGGAAAGACTAAAGCCGGCTCGAGATTGCCAGAAAAGTTATGCCGACAATCGACGCAAACCACTAGAGTTCCAAGTTGGAGACAAGGTACTCTTGAAAGTTTCTCCTTGGAAAGGAGTAGTTCGGTTCGGTAAGAAAGGAAAGTTAAGTCCAAGATACGTAGGACCATTTCCAGAAATCCAACGTATAGGACCAGTTGCTTATCGCTTAGAGTTACCAGAAGAGTTGGCTGGAGTACATGATGTATTTCATGTATCCAATCTCAAGAAATGCTTATCTGACGAATCTCTGGTAATACCTCTTCAAGATGTAGAGGTAAATGAAAAGTTAAAATTTGTTGAGAAACCCCTACAAATAGAAGACAGGAAGATCAAGTTTCTCAAACATAAGCGACTAGTGCTAGTCAAAGTCAAATGGAATTTAAAAAGAGGACCCGAGTACACTTGGGAGCCGGAATCGGAGATGAAGCGAAAATATTGTAACGACTCTCATCAAAAGTCCTATTTATTATATTATTTTATCCAAAAGGAAACCCTAATTGAGACCCCCAAGTGATTCTGTATAAACCCTAAAATTTTCAGAACAATCAGAATCAGGATCAGGGCCCCTAAAACTCAGGGGGGGTATTCCCTAGTTACGATTATCCACTTAATTTGCTGTCAAAAACGAATTTTATCATTCTGTCGACTCAGCAAGGCTACAAACACTCGGGGCTACCCTATGGTAGGGTGTGACCCCTCGCGCCACGCGACGCCCAAGGTGGTACCCCTCGTGTCACGCGAGGGGGTCAAAATTTCAGTATAAATAGATGGGTTTGGGACTTGAATTTTGGCACTTGAACGACGTAAAAATTCGTTATATACACCGAGTTATAGTCTGTTTACTACAAAACGCACACGATTCACGAAACGCTGCCGCAATACAGGGTAATAACTCGATCGCTGATACGATTCAATGTCCGGTCGATTGAAATCAATCCAATGGATGTTTAAGTGCTGCCTGAATTAGGGTTTATGCTTTGTCATTCTTCGTGATTTCGATGGATGTTTAAGTATCGCACTTTGTCATTCGTTGTGAAGGTTTCAATCTCGTGAGTTATCGTAAATGCTGTATTAGTTACTAACCTAGTTTGTGTGCATTGATAATTTAACTAGGTTATCAAGGCTAATCAGTAGGCTAAGCTCTGTTCATATTAAATCTGCAATGTGATTCATTCTCTTTTTATCAAAATACTTTACAAAAGCATGTTATTTTCAAAGTTATAATTACAGGGATTAAGTCTTTGTAATCTCCAAATTACAGCCGGTATGTGGGGTTTGTATACAATACTTGATAGTCGTCACCATTGGACAACGGGTTAGCCAAGGGGTGATATGACCATAGTCACAGACACCATTGGACAACGAGAGAGCCAATGTGTGGTCGAGTGACAAATACCGTGGGTATATGGTTGATATATGGAAACATTGTAATCGCTCTTAATACTGTAAATTATAACAAATGCGTCGTTTTAGTAAAATGAATGATTCACCAGTATTTCCCGCTGACAAAACCTTTTTCAAACATGTTTCAGGTGATCTGTTGTGATCCAGGAAAAGTGCCGTGAAGCACTACAAGCTTAAGGAAGTGGCTCAATATAAAATAAAGAAACATGTTTTGTAAAATAAAGATTTCTCAGTGAAATCATATGATTGTAAATTACCGGGATGTTATCCCGAGTTGTGAAATAAAATAATCGGGAAATTGCAGTTTTAAAAAGATCCTGTTAAAATCTTCCGCTGTTAACTCAATTAAATAAATACCACGGGAGTTTCTGTCCCGCGGCTCCTGAAACGGGTCAAACCGGGTCGGGGGCCGTGACAGAAAAAGGTGGTATCAGAGCCACTGTTTGAGCCACTGATTTAAGCCAATTAAGTATTTAGAAAATACTTAATTTTACTAATTGATATTCTGTGATTATATGTTTTATTATTTGAATATTTATATACAGTATGGGTAAGCAAAAGCTTTCAAACATCTATCTTAAATTAGATAGGTCATCAAAAGAGAAGGGAAGTTCATCCCAAACAAATTCCTCAAAATACCCAACAGATACAGATGAAGGAATATTTGTCCGTAAGGCACAATATGAGGAACCACTTTCTCCTAATAAAAGAAGTTTGATTATTAGGAAAAGTCAGGAGAAATTAAAGAAATCACAACCAAAAGAAAAGAGAGTTAATCAGAAAACCCAATAACTAGGTAGTAACCGACCATGGGAAGACAAGTTAGATGAAAAATGGGCAGATCTCTATATGTTAGCTACGGTAGCAGTAAATGCAAAATTTTAAACGCCCAAACCCAGTACCAGCCCATATATCATCTACAAACTAGAAACCTTGTCTTTTTAAAATAAATCACGTAGTAAGAAACAATAAAATAAATTAGAAGTGTGTAACTCTAGTATATTTTAATTTGTAGTTGTCTTTTGTAAAATATTAATTTCAGGATATGCAATAATACTTGAATGTTTATTTGTGAAATTTTTATAAATTTTTAACTTAGTATTTTATGCATTTTGCATATATGCTACACCAGCATGAATGAGCTATCTGAAGCCCTTCAGAACCTCAATCTGTATCCGGTGAAAATAGAAGTTTCTAAAGACTTTACTGGTTACATCGCTGATATGGAGGAACCAATGGAATTTTCAGCTCCACCGCCGGAAAAGCCAAAACCTAAGAAAAGGAGGAGATTTGTAGGTTGGAGGCGCGTACGTAGGAGGAAGCCAGCCAAGAGAATTCCCAAAATAGAGAATCCTTTAGATAAAGGGAAAGGGGTGGAAATTGAGGAAAATACTAAGCCAATAGGAATGGAAGCTGGGGAGAGTTCAAAGCAAATAGGAAGAGAAATCGGATAGAGTTCTAGGTAGACAGAGGAATTGCCACTACACCAGGAATTGGATCGCATCCTGTCTAGTTGCGATATCCTTAGGCCAATTAATAATAACCTTTACCCTTATCCTGCTGAAACTCAACTCCCAATAAACCTAGAACCAGCTATTCCAGACCCGCTGATCCACCCCCAACCTTTAGGATAAATGGATGAGTGGTGGACTAACGATTGGTAGTTTCAAACCCTACTCAATAGCCCCTATACTTTCTTCCCACAATTCGACCCAGAACCTATACCAAACCTGCCGATGAGCAATGAAAACCTAGCCGAACTCCGCCATTTTGGCGAAGAATTGATGGATGCGGGAAATAGGATCCGGGAGATAGGAGGACAAATCTCCTGGAAATACAATGAGAGGGAGCATCGTTTCTAAGAAGGCAGATGACGAGTGGTAGTGCAGGGTGAAACACGGATTGTATAATAAACAATAGTAAAATAAAACTTGTGTAAAATAACTACAAATAAAACTCATATAAAATAACAGTGTGTACGGATGCCTAAAATAGTGTAAAATAATAAAATAAATACTAATGTTTGTGAAATATGTGTAATTGTCTTTTTGTATAATTGTTATTTATTATGTGTTAAATAATTTTATGTATATTAATTATCAGATGGAACCTGCTAAAAAAGAACCAGTTAATGAAGTAAATCAATCTGAGCAAAATCCGGGAGATCAATTTATGACTAGGCAAGATATCGAAAATATCGTTGCTCAGGGAATAGCCAATGCTATTCCAGCTATTCTTGCTGCTGCTCAGAAACCAGTTGAACCTCAACAAATCATTCCTAGTAAACGTACTCAGGAAGATAACTTTAGTAATAGTGTAAACGGAGGAAGCAATCATATTAACAACAATAATGATCCACAGCAGGCCCCACTTGTGACAACTCGTAATTTAGAACCATTTCTTGTATCTCGATGCAACACATTTGAACGATATGTAACTAGTTGACATGTTTGTTTAATTAATTATATAAGTGAATATTATGTGATTATGTACGGTGCTTATATGTATGCGTGTATTTATGTGACCCGAGACACAAGGACCCCACTCGAGACCATGCGGTCTCGAGTGAACAGTGTAACAGTTGGGCCGGTTGGGCCATGCACCTCCTTTAATCCATCCGGAGCCCATTAGGGTGCACCAACTTGGAACGAGTATATAACCTTGGTTGATAGCCAACCTTGCCATTTTTGGGCAACCTACACACACTCTCCTACACACACACTCCTACATCCTCTCTCACTAAAACCCTAGAAGCACAAACCTCCTCTCCTCTCTTTCGGATTCAACCGGTGACAACAAGAGCTCTCGGTTCAAGCTTAGGATCTCCTTTGGAAGCTTATTCATCGACCCTTCATACCCTCATACCTTGGAATCTTACCGGTTAGTGATTCATGTTATGTGTTTTATTTCGGTTGATGATGTATGAGGAAGTTATATGATAACACGTGTTTGCTTGTTAAGTTTATGCATATTGAATATATCCTTCTTGAATAATCGGTATTAAGATTGTTGTTATCCATGATGGAGGTGTTTGCTTGATAATATGAGTAGTGTGTTTTGCTTGATTTAAGTGAATAAAATGATCCTTCATAGTATTAAGAGAATAAAAAGATGAGCTATGGGGTTTAGCACATGTCTAGTGTGTTAAATGATACAAACATGATTTATGAGATAGTAATGGTAAATGGTTGCTTAAAATGCTTCGTAAATGACAAGAATGGGTCTAGTATAACATGTTTCGGGTCGGATTCGGATGAATGATCATGATGAACAATTTGAATACGTGAAGAACAATATGAAGGTTGTTAAAAATATTTGAAATGTTGTGTTTTGATCTGTTTTGATTTTTTTTAGACAAGAAAACATGTTGATGCATTTTGGTTGGATAGTACACAATTACATGAAATCGAAATTCTATTGGTTAAGTACATATGCTGGCAATTAGCAGGTCTGCCAGTCGAGACCCCCGGTCTCGACTCGAGACCATTAAGCCACAACTCGAGACCGCAGAGATTGCAACTCGAGACCATGTAGGTGGCAGCTCGAGACCGCGGTTGCGACACAGGTTGCGAGTCGAGAACCCCTAGTCTCGACTCGAGACCACAAATTACCAAGCACAAACAACATGACTCGAAACCAGGTTACGGGTCTTGTTGCGACTCGAGACTTGACTCGAGACCACAAGGTCTCGAGTGATGAAGACTAAACCGAGACAACACTGTCTCGACTCGAGATCTCTAGTCTCGACTCGAGACCACCTGATTATATACAATCTGTATGGACTTGCACGGTTACAGGCCCAAGTATTTGGGCCGAAATTATGGGCTTTATGTGTTACTGTTGAATGTGTATGTTGTGCACTGTTGATTGGACTGCCATGAAGAACACTTGTTTGCAACATGCTAGTATACGTGTAGAAAATGTATGTGCATTACTTGGTATTGAATCTGACTTGTGTGGTAACCATACTAGGACGTGGTTGACCACAATTACCTCGATTTGACCTTTCGTTTATCTGCCGAGCGAACCTAAGGTGAGTTCACACTCTCTACAAAGCATGGGATTCCCAGGGGTTGGGAATGGGGTTAAGGAACATGGATTCCTCGTCCTTTATTGGGTAGGACAGTGCTGGTTCAGGAATATGATTCCTCGTCCTCTTGGACAGATAACTTTCGCTAGACTAAAACTCTATCACGAAGTCCCTCCTTTTTATATCGACTTAATCGCCAGGCCAATGGCGAGCGAGTCATTAGTTAGATAGCGCTATTTAGGTTTGACAAACCTCACACCGTGCCGTAGAGGACGGGCGTGAACTAATGGATCTGGGCACGTCAATGATGATAGACATTGACAGTTCAGGGCACATAAACATGACTACAGTCTGCAGTCGATATGGTAACGAGTCTAGTAACATACACGGGGTAGCCCCCACGGTCGTAGAGCCAGATAACAAACATGGGGTAGCCCCCACGGCTGGATAGCCAGAGTAATGGGGTTAAACAAATCACGTTTTCAACTATGGGGTAACCCCCACGACAGGATGCCAGATAAAGGAAACTGTTTTCAGAACAACTTAAAAGAAACACCCAACTGTGAACTCACTCAACATTATTGTTGATTCGTTACTACATGCTTTGCAGGTCAATAGGTACTTAGCTAGAGCTCGCATGGAAAAGAGTCGTTGTGGGACATGGACAGCTGTGTGCCATGTTAAACTTGAAATAATTAAACTTATGTTTTGGATTTAAACGTTTCGCTTCCGCTTGCAACTTAAACTATGTTTTTGTGTGAACACCAATTGTATTGGTTGGATTTTATAACCACTTACATGCTTGTTCCATATGATTGGTGGCTGGATCCTGGTCAGTCACGCCTCCAAGCGGTGGTATTCCGCAGGTGGATTTTGGGGGTGTGACAGATTGGTATCAGAGCCATTGGTTATAGTGAACATGGTTTTAATAAGGGGAAAAAGTTTTATTAAAATCAGACTATAACCTGTATAGTGCTCTACGATCCAGAACGACGCTTCACTCCACATGCAAGGCTCGACATTCTAGGTGATATGATCTATGTATATATTGCCTACTTGTTAGTTACATAGTACATTGCTCATGGTATGCTTGGTTAGTATAACTACTGTTGCTTGAACACGTGTGTGCTTACTCTCGTGTCATCGCATTTTTCGCGAACCCCTCTCACTCATGTTCCTCTTGATATGAAGATCATGTCTGCACGCGTTAACATGACACAAGCCCAGTTGACGGCTCTGATTAACGAACGAGTTGCTGCGGCACTTGCAGCTGCACACGCAGGAGGTATATCCTGCAGTCCAAACTCATTCTAGGATCTTTAGATCCTACCCTCGTGAACCAACCTTTGTGTTAAACTCTGTCCTTTTTTACACCCACGACAGGTCAACATGCTCAGCCACCTGTGTGCACCTTCAAAAATTTTATGGACTGCCGACCAACTACTTTCAGCGGCACTGAAGGAGCCGTAGGTCTCCTCCACTGGTTTGAAAAACTCGAATCTGTTTTCGAGATGTGTGAATGCCCTGAGGAGCGCAGGGTGAAGTACGCTACCGGTACTCTAGAGGGTTTAGCGCTCACGTGGTGGAACGCTCAGGTTCAAATGCTGGGGTTGGTTGCCGCTAACGCCACCCCATGGAACAACTTTAAGGAAATGATCAAAGAGGAGTATTGCAATCGTGATGAGATTCACAAACTGGAGGTAGAATTTTTCAACCTCAAGATGACGGGGTCAGAGATTGAAGCTTATGTGAAGAGATCGAACGAACTGGCGATTTTGTGTCCTACTATGGTGGATCCTCCCATCAAACGCATCGAACTATTTCTCAAGGGCTTAGTGCCAGAAATCCAAAGTCATGTGACTTTAGCTAACCTCGCCACCATCCAGCAAGTTGTTCAATTGGCTCACCGTCTCACGGATCAGGCGGTGGAGCAGAACAGGTTATCAAAGCGCATAGGTGCGGCAACTACTTCAGGTGCTCTTAATGACAACAAACGGAAATGGGATGGGGCTTCAAGTAAGGGTTCGACTTCTGTTCAGTCTCAGTCTCAGCAGAGAAAGACTGAAGACTACAAGAGCCCTAGTCAGAAATCATCTGGTGGTCAAAGTCATGGTGGGTACAAAGGGAATCACCCCAAATGCAATCGCTGCAGCCTACACCACAGTGGGCCATGCACCAGGGGTAACTGTCATCGGTGCAACAAGCCAGGTCACGCTGCGGAGGATTGCAGGAGCTTATACCCCGCCAATCAGAATCGTCAGCAAGCTCAACAGAACCAACGCCAGCAGCAGCAGCAAGGTGATAACAAAGGGTGCTTTCAGTGTGGAGCTGAAGGCCATTTCAAGAGGGATTGCCCCCAACTGAACAGGAACCAGAACAACAACAACAACAACAACAACAACAACAACAACAATAACAACAATCAGGGGAATGGTAACAATGGGAACAACAACAACAATGGTGCCAGGGGGCGGGCGTTCGTGATTGGCCAAGGAGAAGCAAGGAATGACCCCAATGTTGTGGCGGGTAAGTTCCTTCTCGACGACTTTTATGTTACAGTTTTATTTGATTCGGGTGCCGATACTAGCTACATGTCACTAGAAGTTAGTCAAATGCTTAAGCGTATTCCAACACCTTTGAACAACAAGCACATTGTAGAGCTAGCAAATGGTAAGAGCTTAGAGGCCACACACGTAGTCAAGGGTTGTAAACTTGTTCTTGCTAACCAGACCTTCTCTATCGACCTTATTCCTATCGTCTTGGGTAGTTTCGACGTTGTCATTGGGATGGATTGGTTATCCCAACACCGAGCAGAGATTCTTTGCAACAAGAAGATTGTTCGTATTCCTGGTCCCGATAGTGAACCTCTCATGATTCATGGCGACAAGAGGAGTGCTGTTGAGAACATCATCTCTCTCCTTAAGGCCCAGAAGTGCTTGCGAAAGGGCCACACTGCTGTTTTGGCTCTCGTTACTGACACCTCGGAGAAAGAGAAGAAGATAGAAGATTTTCCAATTGTACGCGACTATCCTGAGGTATTTCCTGAGGAATTACCTGGCCTTCCGCCTCATCGCCAGGTCGAGTTTCAGATTGAACTAGCTCCTGGAGCTGCGCCCATAGCCCGTGCACCTTATCGTTTAGCTCCATCAGAGTTGGAAGAACTCTCTACGCAACTAAAAGAACTCTTGGATAAGGGTTTTATTCGTCCTAGCTCTTCGCCTTGGGGAGCTCCAGTTCTGTTTGTGAAGAAGAAAGACGGTACCTTCAGAATGTGCATCGACTACCGTGAACTCAACAAGGTGACGGTGAAGAATCGTTATCCTCTTCCACGTATCGATGATTTGTTCGACCAGCTGCAAGGGTCGAGCTACTATTCAAAGATTGATTTGAGATCGGGATATCACCAGCTGAGAGTCCGGGAGGAGGATGTCTCCAAAACCGCTTTTAGAACTCGTTATGGACACTATGAGTTTTTGGTCATGCCTTTTGGGCTGACAAACGCACCTGCTATTTTCATGGACTTGATGAATCGAGTGTGCAAGCCTTACCTAGACAAGTTCGTTATAGTCTTCATCGACGACATCCTGATCTATTCCAAGAGTCAGGAGGAACACGAGCAACATCTACGACTTATGTTGGAACTCCTTCGAACGGAACAGCTTTACGCAAAGTTCTCGAAATGCGACTTCTGGCTTCGTGAAGTTCATTTCTTAGGCCATGTGGTAAACAAGGATGGGATTCACGTTGATCCATCCAAGGTAGACTCGATTAAGAACTGGCCTGCACCTCGTACACCAACGGAAATTCGCCAATTCTTGGGTTTGGCAGGTTACTACAGGAGGTTCATTAAGGATTTTTCCAAGATTGCACAGCCTCTCACCTCACTAACGCAGAAAGGCGTTGTTTATCGATGGGGAAATGCACAGGATTTAGCATTTCAGCATTTAAAGGATAGACTTTGCAGCGCACCTATCCTTTCCTTGCCAGAGGGCACAGACGACTTCGTGGTCTATTGCGACGCATCAATTCAGGGTCTTGGTTGTGTACTGATGCAACGGGAAAAAGTTATAGCCTACGCCTCACGCCAACTCAAGGCTCATGAGAAGAACTACACTACACACGATTTAGAGCTGGGAGCTGTTGTTTTTGCACTTAAGATATGGCGACATTATCTGTACGGTACCAAGTGCGCCATCTACACCGACCACATGAGCCTCGAGCATATCTTCAAGCAGAAAGAACTGAATATGCGACAACGACGATGGGTCGAGCTACTGAATGACTACGAGTGCTCGATCAGGTATCACCCGGGCAAGGCTAATGTTGTGGCTGACGCCCTCAGTCGAAAGGACACTGCGCCTAAGCGCGTGCGAGCTTTGCAACTCACTATATATTCTAGTCTTCCTTCCCAAATACGAGACGCTCAGGTAGAAGCATTGAAACCAGAAAATGTCAGGGTTGAAGCCCTACGCGGCTCAAGGCAACGCTTAGAACAGAAGGAAGACGGTGCTTACTACGTAACGGGACGCATTTGGGTCCCACTTTATGGAAACTTACGAGAGCTCGTGATGGATGAAGCACACAAATCTCGTTACTCGGTACATCCTGGCTCGGATAAGATGTACCACGATATCAAAACTACGTATTGGTGGCCTAGCATGAAGGCCCACATAGCAACTTACGTCAGCAAGTGTTTGACTTGCGCGAGAGTCAAGACGGAATACCAGAAACCCTCAGGCCTACTCCAACAGCCAGAAATACGACAATGGAAATGGGAGCAGATTTCCATGGATTTCGTTACCGGCCTGCCTAGATCTCAGCGCGGAAATGATACTATTTGGGTGATCGTGGATCGACTCACAAAGTCTGCACACTTCTTGGCTATAAAGGAAACGGATAAATTCTCCACTCTAGCAGACGTATATCTTAAGGAATTTGTTTCGAGGCACGGGGTGCCCACCTCTATTATCTCGGATCGAGATGCACGTTTTACTTCAGAGCTGTGGCAAGCAATGCACAAATCCTTTGGCTCACGACTAGACATGAGCACGGCGTATCACCCTCAGACGGACGGGCAGTCTGAGCGCACTATTCAAACCTTAGAATACATGCTTCGTGCATGTGTAATCGACTTTGGCAACAGCTGGGAAAAGCATCTGTTTGAGGCATTCTCGTACAATAACAGCTACCACACCAGCATTAAAGCTGCTCCGTTTGAGGCATTGTACGGGCGTAAATGCCGGTCACCTCTGTGTTGGGCAGAGGTGGGGGATAGTCAGATCACTGGTCCAGAACTTGTGGTAGACACAACCGAACGAATTGCTCAAATACGACAACGCATGGCGGCAGCTCGTGACCGTCAGAAAAGCTATGCCGATAAGGACAGGAAACCACTTGAGCTCCAGGTTGGGGAGCGTGTACTACTCAAAGTTTCACCCTGGAAGGGTGTGGTTCATTTTGGCAAATGAGGCAAGCTTAACCCACGATACGTCGGACCTTTTGAAATCATCGAGAAAATAGGCAAGGTGGCCTACAAACTAAACTTACCAGCAGAACTCAGTGCAGTTCACAACGTTTTCCACGTGTCGAATCTGAAGAAGTGTCTGTCAGATGAGACCCTCATAGTTCCTTTGAATGAGCTCACCATCGACGAGCAGTTACGATTAGTCGAGGAACCAGTTGAAATCACGGACCAGGATGTTAAGGTCCTCAAGAACACTAGAATACCTCTCGTTCGAGTTCGTTGGAACTCCCGTCGCGGCCCAGAGTTCACCTAGGAACGCGAAGATCAGATGAAACAAAAGTATCCCCAACTATTCGCAAACAGTACAACCACTACTGAGGCTGAAGCTACGGAATTTCGGGGCGAAATTCCAGATCAACGGGGGGAGGATGTGACACCCCAGGAAAACCATACAACTTAACTAGCTTCCTCAGCGGGTACTTACCAAATTTTGGGACAAAATTTCTTTCAACTTGGGGATAATGTGACAACTCGTAATTTAGAACCCTATCTTGTATCTCGATGCAACACATTTGAACGATATGTAACTAGTTGACATGTTTGTTTAATTAATGATATAAGTGAATATTATGTGATTATGTACGGTGCTTATATGTATGCGTGTATTTATGTGACCCGAGACACAAGGACCCGACTCGAGACCATGCGGTCTCGAGTGAACAGTGTAACAGTTGGGCCGGTTGGGCCATGCACCTCCTTTAATCCATCCGGAGCCCATTAGGGTGCACCAACTTAGAACGAGTATATAACCTTGGTTGATAGCCAACCTTGCCATTTTTGGGCAACCTACACACACTCTCCTACACACACACTCCTACATCCTCTCTCACTAAAACCCTAGAAGCACAAACCTCCTCTCCTCTCTTTTGGATTCAACCGGTGACAACAAGAGCTCTCGGTTCAAGCTTAGGATCTCCTTTGGAAGCTTATTCATCGACCCTTCATACCCTCATACCTTGGAATCTTACCGGTTAGTGATTCATGTTATGTGTTTTATTTCGGTTGATGATGTATGAGGAAGTTATATGATAACACGTGTTTGCTTGTTAAGTTTATGCATATTGAATATATCCTTCTTGAATAATCGGTATTAAGATTGTTGTTATCCATGATGGAGGTGTTTGCTTGATAATATGAGTAGTGTGTTTTGCTTGATTTAAGTGAATAAAATGATCCTTCATAGTATTAAGAGAATAAAAAGATGAGCTATGGGGTTTAGCACATGTCTAGTGTGTTGAATGATACAAACATGATTTATGAGATAGTAATGGTAAATGGTTGCTTAAAATGCTTCGTAAATGACAAGAATGGGTCTAGTATAACATGTTTCGGGTCGGATTCGGATGAATGATCATGATGAACAATTTGAATACGTGAAGAACAACATGAAGGTTGTTAAAAATATTTGAAATGTTGTGTTTTGATCTGTTTTGATTTTGTTTTAGACAAGAAAACATGTTGATGCATTTTGGTTGGATAGTACACAATTACATGAAATCAAAATTCTATTGGTAAAGTACATATGCTGGCAATTAGCAGGTGTGCCAGTCGAGACCCCCGGTCTCGACTCGAGACCATTAAGCCACAACTCGAGACCGCAGAGATTGCGACTCGAGACCATGTAGGTGGCAGCTCGAGACCGCGGTTGCGACACAAGTTGCGAGTCGAGAACCCCTAGTCTCGACTCGTGACCACACATTACCAAGCACAAACAACATGACTCGAAACCAGGTTACGGGTCTTGTTGCGACTCGAGACTTGACTCGAGACCACAAGGTCTCGAGTGATGAAGACTAAACCGAGACAACACCGCCTCGACTCGAGATCTCTAGTCTCGACTCGAGACCACCTGATTATATACAATCTGTATGGACTTGCACGGTTACAGGCCCAAGTATTTGGGCCGAACTTATGGGCTTTATGTGTTACTGTTGAATGTGTATGTTGTGCACTGTTGATTGGACTGCCATGAAGAACACTTGTTTGCAACATGATAGTATACGTGTAGAAAATGTATGTGCATTACTTGGTATTGAATCTGACTTGTGTGGTAACCATACTAGGACGTGGTTGACCACAATTAGCTCGATTTGACCTTTCGTTTATCTGCCGAGCGAACCTAAGGTGAGTTCACACTCTCTACAAAGCATGGGATTCCCAGGGGTTGGGAATGGGGTTAAGGAACATGGATTCCTCGTCCTTTATTGGGTAGGACAGTGCTGGTTCAGGAATATGATTCCTCGTCCTCTTGGACAGATAACTTTCGCTAGACTAAAACTCTATCACGAAGTCCCTCCTTTTTATATCGACTTAATCGCCGGGCCAATGGCGAGCGGGTCATTAGTTAGATAGCGCTATTTAGGTTTGACAAACCTCACACCATGCCGCAGAGGACGGGCGTGAACTAATGGATCTGGGCACGTCAATGATGATAGACTTGTTGATTCGTTACTACATGCTTTGCAGGTCAATAGGTACTTAGCTGGAGCTCGCATGGAAAAGAGTCGTTGTGGGACATGGACAGCTGTGTGCCATGTTAAACTTGAAACAATTAAACTTATGTTTTGGATTTAAACGTTTCGCTTCCGCTTGCAACTTAAACTATGTTTTTGTGTGAACACCAATTGTATTGGTTGGATTTTATAACCACTTACATGCTTGTTCCATATGATTGGTGGCTGGATCCTGGTCAGTCACGCCTCCAAGCGGTGGTATTCCGCAGGTGGATTTTGGGAGTGTGACACCACTCCCTAAGAAAATGAAAGTTGCAACGCCTGGTTGCACTTATAAAGAATTTCTTGCCTGTAAACCCACAGAATTTGCAGGTAATGAAGGGGCAACTGCAACACTGCGATGGTTGGAGAAAACCAAAGCAGTAATTATGATAAGTAAATGTTCCGAGAAAGATAAAGTCATGTATGCGTCAAATCTTTTCAAAGAAGGGGCGCTAGAATGGTGGAATACAGTACTTCAAGCCAAAGGAAGAAGTATGGCCTATGCCATGAACTGGGAAGAATTTAAGAGTCTTGTAGAAAGAAAATTATGTCCCGAATATGAAAAAGATCAAATGGCGAATAAGTTCCTAAACCTTCGAATGGTGGGAGTAGACTGTCGAGGGTATACTTCGACATTCTTTGAATATGCGAGAGTGGTACCAACTCTGGCTTCACCAGAACCGGTACTTATTTCTCGCTATGTTTGGGGACTGATTAGCAAAATCCGTAACATCGTTAAAGCTACGAGACCTCGCACTATTGACGATGTTGTGGAATTAGCTAACACCTTAACTGACGAACTGGTACTTACAAGAGAAGAAGACCGGAAAAAGGAATTAGCTCAGAAAATTACCCAAGGATTTCGTATGGGTAATAATAACAATTTCAAGAAAAGAGGAACGGGACAATCCTCAAATCCGCCTTTCTGCAGGAATTGCAGAAGGAAACATTTTGGAAGATGCAATGTAACCTGCAACTTTTGTAAAGTTGTAGGACATCGTGAAAAAAAGTGCAGGAAGAAATCCACAATTTGTTACAATTGTGGAGAAACTGGACATTTCAGGCCAGATTGCCCGAAATTAGTTAAACCAGCTGATAACAACAAAGCCAAAGCTGCAGAAGGAGCTACCAAGAGAAGCGCCAGAGCTTTCCAATTGACTACTCAGGAAGCAGAACTCATTCCAGATGTGATAGCTGGTACGTTCCTAGTTCACAACGTTTACGCAAAAGTATTATTTGACTCTGGTGCAAACCAAAGTTTTATAAATACTTCATTCTGTCAAGCTCTTAAATTACCCTTAACCAACCTTAAGCAGATTTTTACAGTCGAAACGGCAGATGGAAATTCTGTTAACATAGATAAGATTTTGCAAAACGGAAAGATAGAACTCTTAGGTCATAAATTTTCTGCCAACCTATTACCTATGAATTTAGCAGGATTCGATGTAGTATTAGGAATGGATTGGTTAGTAGCCAACCATGTTCGGATTCTTTGTGATAAAAATGCCATAGAAATACACACACCCACAGGAGAAATAATTTCAATCACCGGAGATAAACCAAGAAAACCCATGAAGTTCATTTCAGTAATGAAAGTTGCTAATTATGAATGAAAGCAAGGAATAGTGTATATGATTTCAGTAATCATTAGCACTAAGGGAAAAGAACTTAAGGAGATTCCCGTAGTCTCAGAATACCCAGATGTATTTCCAGAAGAGTTACCAGGGTTACCACCAGATAGGGAGGTAGAATTTAGAATTCATCTAATTCCAGGAACTATACCGATAGCCAAGGCACCTTATCGGTTAGCACACACAAAAATGTTAGAACTGAAAAAGCAATTAGATGAATTACTAAGTAAAGGTTTCATACAACCTAGTTCATCCCTGTGGGGAGCACCAGTGTTGTTTGTAAAGAAGAAGGATGGTTCAATGAGAATGTGTATTGATTATAGAGAATTGAATAAGGTTACAATTAAGAATCGATACCCATTACCTAGGATTGATGATCTTTTTGATCAACTTCAAGGAGCTAGATACTTTTCTAAGATCGATTTACGCTCCGGATACCATCAATTGAAGGTACAAGAAGAAGACATACCTAAAACTGCTTTCAGAACTAGGTATGGTCACTACGAGTTTACAGTCATGCCCTTTGGGTTAACAAATGCTCCAGCAGCATTTATGGACATGACGAATAGAATCTGTAAACCGTATTTGGATAAATTTGTAATTGTTTTTATCGACGATATACTTATTTATTCCAAAAATCAGGAAGAGCATTGTGAGCACCTGCATGTACTCTTAACTTTGTTAAGAAAAGAAAAGCTTTACGCCAAATTCTTGAAGTGTGAATTATGGCTGCAGGAAGTGCAATTCTTAGGACACATGGTGAATCATGAAGGTATTCATGTAGATCCTGCTAAGATAGAGGCAATTACCAAATGGAAGGTTCCGCAATCCGCAATGGAAATTAGGAGTTTTATAGGTTTAGCCGGATATTATAGACAGTTTATTAAGGATTTTCCAAGATAGCTGTACCATTAACCAAGCTAACCTGTAAAGCAGTTAAGTTTGAATGGGGACCTAAGCAAGAAGAAGCTTTTAGGATTCTAAAGCAAAGGTTAACAAATTCCCCAATCCTAGCTTTACCAGAAGGAACTGAATATTTTGAAGTTTACTGTGATGCTTCAAAACTAGGATTAGGATGTGTGCTAATGCAACGCAAGAAGGTAATTGCGTATGCTTCAAGACAATTGAAAAAGCACGAGGAAAACTATACAACTCATGACTTAGAGTTAGGCGCCATAATTTTTGCCCTTAAAATTTGGAGACATTATTTGTACGGAAGTAAATTTACTGTCTATACGGATCACAAAAGTTTAAGATATATATTTGGGCAAAAAGAGTTAAACATGAGGCAAAGGAGATGGATGGAAAATCCTAAGTGACTACGACTGTGATATTCAATATCACGAAGGAAAAGCAAATGTAGTTGCAGATGCCTTAAGTCGTAAGTACCATGAGAAACAACGACGAGTTCGTGCTCTTAGGTTAAATCTACAATTAGATTTAATGGAACAACTAATGCATTTTCAAGAAACAGCCATCAAGGATGATGATGGGAATGAAAGGACGAACAAAAGAATTAGAACAAGGAGCTGATGGAATTTGGAGATTCCACAAAAGTAGAATTTGGGTACCTAAGCAGGGAGAATTAAGAAATAAGATTTTAGAAGAAGCCCATAAATCTAGGTATACCATACACCCTGGAAACAATAAAATGTACCAAGATTTAAGAAACAACTTTTGGTGGATAGGAATGAAAAAGGACATAGCTCGATATGTTTCTAAATGCCTTACATGTTCACAAGTTAAGGCAGAGCACCAGAAACCTTCAGGTCTACTTCAACAATTAGAAATGCCTGTATGGAAATGGGAACTCATAACAATGGATTTTGTTACCAAGCTACCCAAAACCAGAAAAGGGAATGATGCAATTTGGGTAATTGTGGATCGATTAACCAAATCAGCTCATTTCCTACCCATGAAGGAAACCTTTAGCATGGAAAGGTTAGCCAAGTTGTATGTAGATGAAGTAGTATCCTTACATGGAGTTCCACTCTCCATTGTATCGGATAGAGATAGTCGTTTCACTTACCATTTTTGGACAAGTTTCCAAGAAGAAATGGGAACCCGACTAAATTTAAGTACTGCATATCATCCTCAGACAGACGGGCAAAGTGAAAGGACGATCCAAACCTTGGAGGACATGCTTAGGGCATGTGTGATAGATTTTGGTGGAAATTGGGACGATCACTTACCTTTGATCGAATTCTCCTATAACAATAGTTATCATGCAAGCATCGAAGCTGCCCCATTTGAAGCACTTATGGACGAAAGTGCAGAACTCCAGTTTGTTGGGCAGAGATAGGAGAAAGTCAATTATCTGGTCCTGAGATAGTGCAAGAAACTACTGACAAAATCACACAGATCAAAGAAAGACTGAAGACGGCACGAGATCGCCAGAAAAGTTATGCAAACAATAGACGAAAGCCACTCGAGTTTCAAGTAGGAGACAAAGTATTATTAAAAGTTTCTCCTTGGAAAGGGGTAGTTCGATTTGGTAAGAAAGGAAAACTGAGTCCACGATACGTAGGACCATTTTTAGTGATCCAGCATATAGGACCAGTTGCTTATCGCTTACAACTACCAGAAGAACTAGCTGGAGTACATGATGTATTTCATGTATCCAATCTAAAGAAATGTCTATCTGACGAATCCGTGGTAGTACCTCTTCAAGACATAGAGGTAAATGAAAAACTAAAATTTGTTGAGAAGCCACTACAAATAGAAGACCGAAAGATCAAGTTTCTCAAAAACAAACGACTAGTACTGGTCAAAGTCAAGTGGGATTCAAAACGAGGACCCGAATACACTTGGGAGCTGGAATCAGAGATGAAGCGAAAGGATCCTCAATTATTCCAGTAAATCTCGAGGACGAGATTTTTATTAAGGTGGGGAGGATGTAACGACTCTCATCAAAAGTCCTATTTATTATATTATTTTATCCAAAAGGAAACCCTAATTGAGACCCCCAAGTGATTCTGTATAAACCCTAAAATTTTCAGAACAATCAGAATCAGGATCAGGGCCCCTAAAACTCAGGGGGGGTATTCCCTAGTTACGATTATCCACTTAATTTGCTGTCAAAAGCGAATTTTATCATTCCGTCGACTCAGCAAGGCTACACACACACGGGGCTACCCTATGGTAGGGTGTGACCCCTCGCGCCACGTGACGCCCAAGGTGGTACCCCTCGCGTCACGCGAAGGGGTCAAAATTTCAGTATAAATAGATAGGTTTGGGACTTGAATTTTGGCACTTGAACGACGTAAAAATTCGTTATATACACCGAGTTATAGTCTGTTTACTACAAAACACACACGATTCACGAAACGCTGCCGCAATACAGGGTAATAACTCGATCGCTGATACGATTCAATGTCCGATCGATAGAAATCAATCCAATGGATGTTTAAGTGCTGCCCGAATTAGGGTTTATGCTTTGTCATTCGTCGTGAATTCGATGGATGTTTAAGTATCGTACTTTGTCATTCGTTGTGAAGGTTTCAATCTCGTGAGTTATCGTAAATGCTGTATTAGTTACTAACCTAGTTTGTGTGCATTGATAATTTAACTAGGTTATCAAGGCTAATCAGTAGGCTAAGCTCTGTTCATATTAAATCTGCAATGTGAGTCATTCTCTTTTTATCAAAATACTTTACAAAAGCATGTTATTTTCAAAGTTATAATTACAGGGATTAAGTCTTTGTAATCTCCAAATTACAGCCGGTATGTGGGGTTTGTATACAATACTTGATAATCGTCACCATTGGACAACGGGTTAGCCAAGGGGTGATATGACCATAGTCACAGACACCATTGGACAACGAGATAGCCAATGTGTGGTCGAGTGACAAATACCGTGGGTATATGGTTGATATATGGAAACATTGTAATCGCTCTTAATACTGTAAATTATAACAAATGCGTCGTTTTAGTAAAATGAATGATTCACCAGTATTTCCCGCTGACAAAACCTTTTTCAAACATGTTTCAGGTGATCTGTTGTAATCCAGGAAAAGTGTCGTGAAGCACTACAAGCTTAAGGAAGTGGCTCAATATAAAATAAAGAAACATGTTTTGTAAAATAAAGATTTCTCAGTGAAATCATATGATTGTAAATTACCGGGATGTTATCCCGAGTTGTGAAATAAAATAATCGGGAAATTGCAGTTTTAAAAAGATCCTGTTAAAATCTTCCGCTGTTAACTCAATTAAATAAATACCACGGGATTTTCTGTCCCGCGGCTCCTGAAACTGGTCAAACCGGGTCGGGGGCCGTGACAAATATCCTCACTTATTTCAATAAATCTCAAGGACGAGATTTTAAATAAGGTGGGGAGGATGTAAGGACTTTCAAAAATATCGCAAATTAACCCGTAAGTGCGAACCCGGACCCCTGAAACCCTAATCCATATAAAAAACCAAGAAATCTACAAAATTGGTCTTCAGACTGGCCGTGTAAGGGTTAAGCATAACCTCACGCGGGCCGCGTCAAAGCTGGGTTGACCGGATAAGCACGCCGGGCCACGCGTCGCACACGTGGCAGCCCTAGGTGTGACACGCTAGCCCTAGTCTACGATTAGGTTGCCCTCGCGGACCGCGTAAAGGTTAAGAGTGGGCTCACGCGGGCCGCGTGAGACCCAAATTTCACCTATAAATAGAAATGGTCGTGGGCTGTTCACTGATGTCGAAACCAAAACTCAAAAACAAAGTTTGCCTGCTTAAAAGTCGAAATTACAATTAATATAGCGAGGCGCTGCTACGATACAGGGTATTAACTCGATCGCTGCTACGATTCAATGTCCGATCGATTTAAACTATCCAATGAATGTTTAAGTGCTGCTCAAATTAGGGTTATACTTTGTCATTCGTCGTGAATTCGATGGATGTTTAAGTATTGCACTTTGTCATTCGTTGTGAGGGTTTTAATCTCGTGAGTTATCGTAAATGCTGTATTAGTTACTGACCTAGTTCGTGTGCATTATTGTTTAAATTAGGTTATCAGGCTTATCAGTAGGCTAAACTCTGCCCGTATAAATCTGCAATGTGAGTCATTCTCTTTTATCAAAAGTATTTTACAATACTCCATTTATTTTCAAAAGTTATAATTACAGGGATTAAGTCATGGTTATCTTGAATCACTGGCTAATTGGGGTATTGTGCACATTACTAATTTCTCACAGTTAGGCTAATAAATCCTAACTGTGATAATCGTCACTACTTGGGGAAAGACCTAATAGTGGTATGACCATCGTCACCAGGTGACACGACGCCAGATAAAAATAAGATAGAAGCCATTATAATCGCTCTTATGCTGTAATTTATAACTATGCGTCGTTTTATCAAAATGAATGATTCACCAGTATTTCCCCACTGACAAAAATATTTTAAAACATGTTTCAGGCGACCTGCTGTAAATCAAGGAAAACGTGCTACGGAGCACTAACAAGCTTGAAGAGGTGGCTCAGTTAAAATGAATAAACATGTTTTATAAATCAGGGAATTTCCTAGTAAAATTCCTCTATTGTAAATTACAGGGTTTATCCCGAATTATGAAATAAAATAATTGGGCATGTTAAGTTTTTAAAAGATCCTGATAAATCTTCCGCTGTCGCATCAACTAATAAATACCACGGGTTTCTGTCCCGCGGCGCCTGACCGGGTCAAACCGGGGCTGGGGCCGTGACAACTGTAGGTCCCTCGGAGGTTGAGGTAAAACCTAATCCTTGTTATGCTTAACACCCTAGCGAGTGCGGAATCCAAGCTAGAATGCAAACCGGTAGTTTATAAGAGAACACAAGCAACAAAGAGAAGGGTAGACACACGAGATATCAAAGTTTTCTCTTGTATTTCCGTGGACACGGTTACAGCCCTTGACCACTGAAAATACTCTCTCTACAAGACTTGGTTCACTCACTTCTCACACTTTTGTCTCTCTCTAAATGAAGTGAACACATTACATGGATATATATATCCATCACAGCACGTCTGGTCGAAGGATCAGATAGACTGATCGAAAGATCATCTATCGATCTGAAACCTATCGAAGGATCCACATATACCTCGAAGGATGATATCCTTCGAGGTCCATCTATATCCATCGAAGGTTTATCCTTCGAGCTCATCGAAGGATATAAACAATCCTTCGATGACTCATCCTTCGACCCAAACAACTTACAAACAATGTGCTAACTGTTTGGCCAAGTCAAACCAGGAGGATGGTTGACTTGGTCAAACTTACATCGAACACACATAATAACAAACCTAAGACGTAAACCAGACTAACACAAGACATCGTTTTGTATCATGAGAAAATACAGACAAAGTACAGACACAAGTGCACCAACAAACTCCCCCTTGGCTGTAGCTTTGTCTCGATTTTCGTGTCTTCAAGTCTTTGACGTCTTTTCAAGTCTTCAATGTCGGAGGATCTTTTAAGTCTTCACGTCTTGAAAGCAGAAAGTGTACCAACAAACTCCCCGTTTCATGTAGGAAGTGTGTTGACAAACTCCCCCTTAACATAAGCTCCCCCTTGAGTTATGCTCGTGAAAGTCTTGATCTTTACAACTTGAGATCCTTGTGGTGTTGATGATGGTCAGCGGCAACTCGATCATCTTCATCATTTGAGTGCCTTCACGTCGTGTCTTCATTCCAAAGCTTGTCATCGACCATGTTCTCCTTGCCTTTAGAATCTGCACATGCAAGAAATCTAAACGCGTAATGAGAACAACTGCTTGGAATATCATAAGTAAACAACACACATGTGACCATTGTTCAATCAACTACCGTCCGACAGTTTGAAAGTTTAACAAATTTATCAATTTTAGTTTTTAACTTTCAAAACTTGCAAATTTCGACCGTTTATGAAGAATCAGTCGTTGCGGTTTTCAATCAGGTTTCAGGTAACGAAGACTCGAGATCCAACATCGTACGATCGAAAATAAAATAGAAATAAAATCTTTTTGGCTTTTAGAAAGTTTATATTAAAACACACCTAAAATCTTTTTGGAATTTTGAATATTTCAAATGTAAAGACTGAAAGCAGTAAATAAATATATACAAAGATGCAGAAACTGAAAGCATTAAATAAATATTTACAGACATTCTTTTTGCGAGTTTCGAGGGTAAGAGAATCATATCAGTGTACGGTCATGCCAAAACGCTCTTGTTGTTCAATTAGTTAACATTAAGATAAGCATCCTATAACGATTATCGGTATTGTTGTCCACTTAAGCTCAACTTATCAGATGTAATCATGGCGAGGGGATACGTTAAGGTATGATTTATACTTACCGACCGGTGTTCATCCACATCACGACACATTCCCGTATCAAGGTATGCACGAGGGTTCATCTTACCGGTGAGTATACCGATTATCATCTGTTTGACCGTATATGAAAAATGTGAGATTCTCACTTATTTTGATTGAAAACAAGCCCTATGTGATAGAATCACTTATTGATGAGGAACTTGATTTTCATATGCATGAGGGCACAGGAGCAAGTCCGTGAACAGGTCAGTACTTTCGTACAGCAGAGAGACGAACTTGACTCCCGGATAAATGTGATATATTATCACTTATTTGTTTGGACATGTGATTGTTGATCACTTATTGAGGTCGAATGCAATATGTACACGTATGTATAGTATCATGGAAGATCTAGACTTGCGTCCCCGTTATTTTTCGGAAAAAGATACAACCGTGATACCCAGATGATAAGCAGCATAAAGACCGAATATCTCAGAACCTCGGCAATCTCTCAAACGAAATTTCGGTACTAAGACCATATGCCAATGAATGGTTCCCACCTGATCTTCAGTCGATTTAAGTTTATATCACCCTGCACACTTTAAAATGATTGTGAGCCTACATATACATCTTATATAGAGCTACTTATCGTTTTTCATTTAAGGTTTAAAGAGGTTTGGACAGACCACTGATGTACTATCATTTTCTCTTTTGCTCGCCAGGAAACTCATTTTTGTTTTTCTATTGTTTTTGTGTTTTTGAAATTTTTCGATGTTTTTGGATTTTCAAATTTTGGATTTACTCCCCCTAAAATCAATAAACTAAGACAAATTTAAAACACAAAGGTATTTACAAAAATGATTTTCCGATGTGGATTACTCTTGCTTGACCTTAATGCCGTTTACCAGTAATAAATAGTCAAATCTTGATTTGTCAAATGCTTTGGTAAAAAGGTCGGCACGTTGGTCATCGGTGTGGACGTAAGCAACATCGATTAGCCTTTTCTCAAAGCAATCACGTATAAAGTGATACTTAATTTCGATGTGCTTAGTCTTTGAATGCTGCACAGGATTTCTAGTGATTTGTAAGGCAGCAGAATTATCAACGTAAATAGGAGTAGTTAGGAATTCAAAACCGTAGTCGCGCATTTGTTGTTGGATCCATAGGACTTGGGAGCAACAACTTGAGGCAGCAATGTATTCAGCTTCGCATGTTGATGTAGCGACGCACGTCTGCTTCTTGCACTGCCATGTGACTAGGCGATTTCCCAAAAACTGACATCCAGCCGTTGTGGATTTGCCGTCGATTTTGCATCCGCCAAAATCAGAATCACTGAATGCGATCAAGTCAAAGTTATTATCCCTAGGGTACCATAGACCGGTGTCAGGGCAACCCTTCAAATAACGAAAAATCCTTTTTACAGCTGCAAGATGTGAGGCCTTCGGGTTGACTTGATATCTGGCAAGCAGGCACGTTGGGTACATTATATCTGGTCTTGATGCTGTGAGGTACATAAGAGATCCGATCATCGCGCGATAGAATGAGGGGCTAACAGCTTCACCCTTCAAGTCTGGAGTAATTCCGTGATTTTGCGGCAATGGGGTACCGATGGGCGTTGCATCAGACATCTGGAACCGGCTCAAGATGTCACCAACATATTTAGTCTGATGGATGAATATCCCAGACTCGGTTTGTTGTACTTGTAGGCCCAAAAAGAAAGTCATTTCCCCCATAGCACTCATCTCGAATTTATCCTGCATAATGCGCTCGAAATTCCTACACAAAACATCATTAGTAGAACCAAAAATAATATCATCAACGTATACCTGTACCAGTAGAAGATCTCCATCTTGTTCTTTGATGAAAAGAGTACAATCGATAAGACCTCTGCGAAATCCATTCTCCAGCAGATAATTAGATAAGGTTGCGTACCAAGCTCGCGGTGCTTGATGTAGACCATATAGAGCTTTGTTGAGCAACCAAACCCGATCGGGATGGATAGGATCTTCAAAACCTGGAGGCTGTTCGACGTACACCTCTTCTTCCACCACACCATGTAAGAATGCACTTTTCACGTCCATCTGGTATACCTTGAAACCTTTGAATGAGGCATAAGCCAGAAAGATCCGAATTGCTTCTAGACGTGCAACAGGTGCATACACTTCGTTGTAGTCGATCCCTTCTATCTGACGAAAACCTTGAACGACTAGCCTTGCCTTGTTTCGAATAACGACTCCATGGTCATCCTTTTTGCATTTAAACACCCAACGGGTACCAATCTTCTTGTAACCAGCAGGTTTCTCTACGAGTTTCCAGACACCAAGCTTCTGGAATTGTTGCAGTTCTTCCTGCATCGCTTCAACCCAAGAGTTATCTTTCAAAGCTTCTTTCCAAGTTCTTGGCTCTTCCTGTGAGACATAACACGCGAAAGACCAATCGTTTTGTTGACCAGATTCTCTAATCGCCGCATACAAGCCTGCATTGTTGTTGTTTCGCAACATGTTTCTTGTTTGAACGCCACTCTGTACATTTCCGATGATGTTTTGTTGAGGATGGGTATTGTGAATCCTTGTTTCTGGATTATCTTGAACTGGAATGTTTGTACCCAGATTGTTGAGATTGAGATCAACAACTAATTCAATACCCGGAATTGACGAAGAGGATGATGCAGTAGCTTCAGCTGTTCTAGGGACGTCCACTGGAGGAGTACCCTCTGAAGTACCATGAACTGCTGTTGTTGGAGCTTCTTGATCTGCATCTAAAAATTCATCATCCTCTGAAGATTCGTTCAATTCGGTAGCATCGTGAAAATCCTCATTGTCGAGAGCATTATTGTTCACTGAAGATGGTTCTTGATTGACAATAATTGGACGAACCAATGGTGAATCTGTTGCATTGTCACTCTCGAAAAACATCCTTGCCGCAGCGTTTTCTTCAACTGCTTCAACATTGATCGAATTGAAAAAGTCATCGTACTCAAACATCCAAGGCTGACCAGGATTTCTAACTGGCAAAGTGTGCCTTTGTACTCTGACTTCAGACCATTCCTCAACCCTTTTAGTCTCTAGATTCCAGACTCTTAAGTTCGGGGTGGAATACCCAAGAAAGTATCCTTCTTTGGCTCTTGCCCCAAACTTTCCATTAGGATCGATTAGTGTGCAGGGAGCTCCAAACGGTTCAAGATATGACAAATCTGGTTTCCGTTTGTTAAGAAGCTCAAAGCAGGTCTTGTTGTGCCTTTTGACTGTAAGGACTCGGTTCAACGTATAACATGCAGAGGACACAGCTTCAGTCCAGAATGGAATGGGCAACTGCGATTCTACCAACATAGTCCTAGCAGTCTCGATCAATGTGCGGTTCTTACGTTCAGCGACGCCATTCTGTTGAGGAGTATAAGCTGCACTAAATTCGTGAAGAATACCTTTTGAAGTGCAAAACTCCGCCATGGCATGATTTTTAAATTCAGTACCATTGTCGCTACGTATCCGCCTAACCTTCAACTTATATAGATTCTCAATCTGAATGATCAAGTTTTTGATAATACCGAAGGTTTCGCTTTTGTGTGCCATGAACGCCACCCAAGAAAATCTTGAATAATCATCAGTTATCACAAGGCAGTATTGATCATTCCTAATACTTTTGTGCTTGACAGGACCGAACAAATCCATGTGCAAACGTTCAAGAGGAACAGCCACCGTGTTGATCTTCTTTATCGGGTGTCGCTTCTTCGTTTGTTTTCCTTTCTGGCACGAGACACAGACGTCTTGAAGATGGAAGTTTTTAAGAGGAACACCATTCACTAATTCATTTGACACCAAATGATTCATTTTGCGTAAGTGAATGTGACCCATTCGTCTGTGCCAAGAGATTGAGTCTTTTTCTGTGGCTTTGGAAACGAAACAGGTTGCTTGTGCAGACGTTGTGATAGCTTGGCTCATATCAAGGACATACAGATCATTTATCCTTGGAGCCGACAAGAGAATCCATTCTTTCGGAATTTTGAAGCCGGGTTTCAGCACATAACATCCATTTGCATCAAAGTGTACTGAGAACTGCTTATCACAAATTTGAGAAACACTAAGAAGATTGTGATCAAGTTGTTGTACGAAGTTGATCTTATCAAAGCTAACAACCCCGTTGGAAATCATTCCTTCACCCGTAATATATCCGCCTTTATCTCCAGCAAAAGCAACATAACCTCCTCTAATAGATTTAACGTCGTAGAGAAGCTTCATGTCGCCTGTCATGTGCCTGGATGCCCCACTATCAACAATCCAATGACTACTGATAGTTCCTCCTGGAACACCCTGCACATGAACTCACATAATTAGTTGGAGATGGGGACCCAAGCCATTGTGGTCTTGGGTCTTCCATTTTCATCAACAACAATAACTTCTATTCTTTGATGATTTGAAAATTGTGATGGTCCCCCTGATTCAATAACCGTTTTTGGTTTCCAGGTCTGTTTTGTTATACCAGTGTTATTCTTTAAAAATTTAACTTCGTGATTGTTTGAAGTTTTTGAAAATTTTGAGTTTTCTGGCTTAACTGAAACAGATTGTTTTTGAACCACATCAGTTTTAAGTGCCTTTTCAATCACCTTGACTTGTTGACGTTTCTGTTTCTTTTCCTTTTCTCTTACAAGTCGGGGATCTTGTTTTACAGAAACAGATCGCTTTTGGTGATTGTGCTCACGGGGATCATCTTCTTTGGCTTTCAACTTATGAAGATACGGGCAATTTCGAATGATATGCCCAATTTCACCACATTCAAAATATGATCTTCGTTCAACAAACCCCGAAGTATCATGTGATCGTCTTGCCGATGATGAACTTTGTGATCCCGAGGTACTAGGTTTTGAACTATTTGGTTCATTTCTTTTCATCACAGTTGCTTTCTTGACAAAATCTAAGTTAGATTGGTTTTCAAACTTTTCAATTTTGTCCGTTCCCTTAGATTTCAAAAAGTTCACATTCTTGTTCTTCTTTTGATTTGGCTTCTTTTGACTTTGAGCCGGCAATTTTCCCTTTTGTTTGTTATGATTTTGCTGCCTTTTCTCTGTTGGTAATTTCTGATTGCCAAATTGTTTTCTAACTTCAGCCTTTGGGATAGGAGGGCACTGTGTTACCACAACGTGTGATCCTTTCTTACCCAGAAACTTACTTGTCGAATTCTCAAAAACTTTACTGATTAGGGATTGATTTACATTCTTAATCGGAAAATCTTTGTCAGAATAAATTTTACTATCACCAACAAGAGTATACAGCAAATCCACACTCTCCGACTCTTGTGCAGACAAGGACTCGATTGCAACAGTCTTAGCGGGTTTTGCAGGAGGATCACACAGAATATGATTCTCAAGAGGTATGTCCTCTTCTTTTATCACCGCATCAGAATTTGCTGAATCAGTATCATCAGATTCATCATCAGAAGAATCAGCATCCTCGACAACAACTGGAGGATCCTGATTCTGTTCAGCAGAAGACACAAGTATCTGCTGACACATCCGAATCTGATGATACTTCTTTCTTGTATCCGAGTCCTGTTGCAAATTCATTAACATCTAGAGGAACAGATGGTTCAAAGAAAGCTCTATCCTCCTCGTCAGGCATGGCATCATAATTGTGTCTCACAGGTGGTGGACATTTCTTGTAACCTATGCATGTGACATCCCTTTTCTCTTTCTGAACATCAATGATGTGATCCAACACATAGCTAGAGCTCAAATAACTGTCTAGCTTAAGTTGGATCGCCTCACTTTCAGTTTTGACACAAGCCATTTCCTTTTGCATTACCTCAAGGCGAGTTATATACAAATTAATGTCAGTTTGTTTTCTGGAAACCATTTTTGTTAGCTCGGTTTTATCTTTCTTTAATTTCTCAATTACCGATTTAAACTCCTTTTCATGGTTTTCATAAAACATGTTGGCTTCAGTGCACTTCGAGAGATCCACGGTCAATTTCTGATTATGAATGAATGTCACATCATATTTCTCTTGCAAAGCCTCGTGTTTGCTTTGCAATTCACACCACTTATCATTCAATGAAACATGTTTGTCTTGCAAGTCAAACAAACTAGCTTGTAAAGCATCATGTTTGCCTTGCAACTCAGACATGTTTGCCTCTAAATCAGCACATTTAACATTTAAACTATCACAGTTATCACAACTAACAGCAATGGGTTCATCGACACATACCTGACTTGATGAACTGTCGACATTAGCCATAAAGGCTGAATGGAGAGAAGACGAAGAATAAGCAGCTTGATCCACCAAAATAGATCTTCTTTCAATTCCTGCTGTAGCTTCTTCCAATAGCTCATCAATATCTGCATTAACTGACGCAGTTGATGTGTCATCTTCCTGATCATTCCCTGAACTCGAGGACTCTTCATCTGAACTTCCACTGTAACCGGAGCTGTCTTCATCTTCAGAAGATTCACCACCATTGGTGGAAGATTCTCCACCACTGGCGTGTTTAAGATCCTTGACAACTTCAGCAAAACAAGCTGTTCCATCTGGAGCATCATTTCCCAACTGAATTGACCAATCACAACCTTCATCTACTTGAACCACAAGTGCCTGGTTGGCATTAGATGGTCCTGCTTGACTCTGGTTGTTGACAGGCACCAATGTGCGCTCATTGTTCCTTACTTGGTTCTGATTTGCCCTGTTGCCTTGACCTCTGAAAGGATTTTGGTTTCCATGTTGAGATGGCCTCGTACATTCACGTTTGAAATGACCACGTTCATCACAATTGAAACACTTAACAGCCTGCTTATCAAACCCATACTTGGTGTCTTTCTTGCTTTCCAAGCTGGTTCTGCCAGTTCTTTCCATGAAATCCTTTGCTCGCCTAACAGCACTGGCAAAGGCCCACTTGATGTCCATCATCTCCATCTCCTCTTTATCGATCTGCTGATAGTCTTCTTGAGTTAGATTAATGTTGCCAATCTGACCTTCCACTAATCCACAGTATGCGCTCACCAAAGTGTTTAGAAGCTCCATATGTTCTTTTGCTACTTCAACACTGACTTTAGAAAAACTTGAGGTGTCGAGCCGTACTGTATTTGGCTTTGATTGCTGACTAGCAGACGATGTGCTTCCATAACATGCTTGCTGTTGAGGAGGAAGTGGATTCCCGTATAAATCTGTTGGTCCGGTAGATCGAACAGGTAATGGATTTCCGAACATATCAGTTGCTCTGATAGGTCGTTGGCTTTGCTGTTGTGGTACTGGTTGAGGGACTGGTTCAAGCGGATTTCCATACATGTCTGTTGTTGGAGGAGGATTGCCATACAGGTTAGTGCTAGACACAAACGCTGTTTGAATTGGAGCGTGTGAAGAAGGTTTTGTAGAAGTGCTAGAAGTTCCATAATACATGTCAGGATTTTGTGGCACTGGAACTCTTTTTGCCTTGAGAGTTTCTTCCTGATTCTTGTTTTCCAGGAGTTGAGCAAAGTCATTGAAGTTTGTTGTAGCTAAAGTGCCATTGTACTTCATGATTTCCAAGAAAGTATTCCATTGAGGTGGCAGTGCATCTGCAAACTTTTTCACTACCTCTGCTGAAGTTGTTACAACCCCAATATTTGCCAATTCAGTCAGCAAATGATTAAATCGACTTGTCAAATCTCCTAAAGATTCATTCTCCATACAAGTAAAACCATCAAACTCTTTCTTTAGCAGGTCTTTTCTCAATTGACGTGTCGCTTCATTTCCTACGCCCCTTATCTTCAATGCGTCCCACAACTTCTTCGTTGTCTTGAAACTGACAAATTGATGATAAATATCTTTGCTTAACGCCTGAGTAAGAATGGCATACGCTTTCTTCTCTAAGTCATAGACCTTCTTCTGATCTTCCGTAAGATCGGCAAACGTAGCAGCAGATGAAGCGGCAACCTCTATTGTTTCATCAAAATCTGTGATGAAACGCAACCACAATTCTGTATTTTGACCAAGGACGTATGTATGAAATCTATCAAACCATCCCGGATATTCACTTAAGTGCATCAACTTTGGAGGCCTATTCAAACTTCCCGTTTCACTCTCACTTAACAAAATGCTTTGAATACTTGGAGTTTGATTTGATACGAATGCCCATTGACCGGTAGATATAGCATTAGCTTGCGAAGATACAGGTACGGGAGATTCGGCCCATGCAGGAGATAAACTGGTATTCCTATACTTTCCCGAATCCGGAGCCGGAGTACCAAAATACATTTCTGTATTTATCGGAACACCCCACATCGAATTCATTTTTGATCAAGAAAAATTGTTACACTAGATCCAGCCGAAGGATCCCTGATCGAAAGACGAGAAAAAAAACACAAACTTGTTAAACTTAAACAGACAAGGATCGAAGGATCAATACTTGTTCGAAGGATCAACAGTGTTCGAAAGATCACTGTTGAATTTCGAACAATGATTTTGAAGGATTCTCCAAACGAAAGATCCTTATGTTTCGAACCAGAACTGGAGAACGAAAGATGTATCCTTCGAAAAGATTCCTTGGATCGAAGGATAAGTCATAGACTTCGAAGGATGTTCGAAGGATGATTATCTATCGAACTTCCTTTGATCGAAAGATGATCTTTCGACTTCGAAGGATATCCTTCGATCTGAACTGACACAATGACAAAAGTGACAGGTTGGTGAAAAGGTGATGGGTTGGTAGAAATCTTTCGGCAGAAGGCAGAAGGTATGGTCAGACCATACTTTTTACCAAAACAAGATTTGAACAATAAAATAATACTTCTTATCCAGAAAACCGGTCACCGGAGTAAGCCGGAATTTGGCCGGAAGTTACCAAACTTCTTAAAAACAAGTTTTTAAGTTACCCAACCCGTCCTTTAACACACCCGGTTAGTTTAGAACACATTTTTACGTCAAGAAATGCGAGAAAAACACTAAAAACGGGTGCTAAACCATGTGAGTTTTTGTCCAACACACTCCAAAGTCTTGTATAAACTCGGTTTTTAACAAGGAAAAGAGCCACGGCTCTGATACCACTTGGAGGTCCCTCGGAGGTTGAGGTAAAACCTAATCCTTGTTATGCTTAACACGCTAGCGAGTGCGGAATCCAAGCTAGAATGCAAACCGGTAGTTTATAAGAGAACACAAGCAACAAAGAGAAGGGTAGACACACGAGATATCAAAGTTTTCTCTTGTATTTCCGTGGACACGGTTACAGCCCTTGACCACTGAAAATACTCTCTCTACAAGACTTGGTTCACTCACTTCTCACACTTTTGTCTCTCTCTAAATGAAGTGAACACATTACATGGATATATATATCCATCACAGCACGTCTGGTCGAAGGATCAGATAGACTGATCGAAAGATCATCTATCGATCTGAAACCTATCGAAGGATCCACATATACCTCGAAGGATGATATCCTTCGAGGTCCATTTATATCCATCGAAGGTTTATCCTTCGAGCTCATCGAAGGATATAAACAATCCTTCGATGACTCATCCTTCGACCCAAACAACTTACAAACAATGTGCTAACTGTTTGGCCAAGTCAAACCAGGAGGATGGTTGACTTGGTCAAACTTACATCGAACACACATAATAACAAACCTAAGACGTAAACCAGACTAACACAAGACATCGTTTTGTATCATGACAAAATACAGACAAAGTACAGACACAAGTGCACCAACAACAACACCAATTATATTGTGTGGTTGGAATTTTATTCACTTTATATATACATTGTTCAATATGATTGGTGGCTTGATCCTGGTCAGTCACGCCTCCTGCGGTGATACTCCACTTGTGAAATTTGGGGGTGTGACAGATTGGTATCAGAGGCATTGGTTATAGTGAACTCGGTTTTAAAAAGGGAAAAAGTTTTGATAAAACCAGACTATTACCTGTACAGTGCTCAACGATCCACAACGACGCTTCACTCCACGTGCAAGACTAAACACAATAGGTGGTATGATTTATACTTGTATTACTTGTCTTTTAGTTTGCATAGTACATTGTTTATGGAATGCTTAGCAATGTAGCAAGTGTAGCTTGAAACCTTACGTGTTTACTCTCTTCTGTCATTCCACACTTAGACACTTTCGCGCCACTTCACTCACTTGTCTTTCTTTTGATATGAAGATCATGAGTGGACGTTTGAACTTGACTCAAGCCCAGTTGACGGCTCTTATCAACGAACGAGTTGCTGAGGCACTCGCTGCAGCTCAAGCAGGAGGTATAACCTGCCATATCGAGCTATCCTAGGATGTTTAGATCCTACTCTCGCGAACCAACTCTTGTGCTTAATCTTGTCTTTTCTTTCTCGCACGACAGGTTAACATGCTCAGCCTCCTATGTGCACTTTCAAAAGCTTCATGGATTGACGACCCAGTACTTTCAACGGCACAGAAGGAGCGGTAGGCCTCCTCCACTGGTTTGAGAAGCTCGAATCTGTCTTCGAGATGTGTGAATGCCCTGAGGCTCGTAGGGTAAAGTTTGATACTGGAACACTTTAAGGTGTTGCGTTAACCTGGTGGAAAGCACAGGTTCAACTGCTAGGGCTGGCGGTTGCTAATGCCACCCCATGGAATGACTTCAAAGAGCTGATCAAAGAGGAGTACTGTAATCGGGATGACATCCACAAGCTGGAGGTAGAATTTTTCAATTTGAAGATGACGGGGTCTGAAATCGAGGCATACACAAAGAGATCGAACGAATTAGCTATCCTGTGTCCTACTATGGTGGATCCTCCCATACACAAAGCCATGTGACTGCGGCTATCCTTGGTACTATTCAGTAAGTCATTCGACTAGCCCATCGCCTCACTGATCAGGCAGTAGAGCAGAACAGGCTGCCCAAGCGTATTAGTGCTACCACTACTTCTGAAACTACTAGCAACAACAAGCGCAAGTGGGATGGAAATACAAGCAAGGGTTCTACTTCTGTTCAGTCCCAATCGCAGCAGCGAAAGACAAACGATTACAAGAGCCCTGGTCAGCAATCTTCAGGCAGTCAGAATCAGGGTCAGGGTGGATACAGGGGAAATCACCCTAAGTGCAATCGATGTAATTTGCACCATAGCAGGCCGTGCAACAAGTGTCCTTGTCAGAGATGTAACAAGTTTGGTCATGAAGCCAAGGATTGCAGGAGCTCACGTCCTACGAATCAGAATCGTCAACAGCAGCCACAAGCTCCACAGAACCAACAGCAGAACCAGCAGGGTAATAAGGGATGCTATCAGTGCGGTGCTGAGGGTCATTTCAAGAGGCACTGTCCACAGTTGAATCAGAATCAGAACAACAACAACCAAGGAAACGAGAACAACAATGGGGGCAACAATGGGGGTAACAATGATGGCAATGGTGCCCGGGCTCGTGCCTTCGTGATTGGACAGGGTGATGCTAGGAATGATCCCAACGTTGTGATGGGTAAGTTCCTACTGAATGACTTTTATGTTACTGTTTTATTTGATTCGGGTGCCGATACTAGTTATGTATCCTTAAAAGTTAGTCAGATGCTTAAAAGTACTCCAACACTTTTGAACACCAAGCACATTGTAGAGCTAGCAAATGGTAAAAGTTTAGAGGCCACACACATAGTTAAGGGTTGTAACCTTGTTCTTGCTAATCAGACCTTCTCTATCGATCTCATTCCTATCGTTCTGGGTAGTTTCGACGTTGTTATTGGGATGGATTGGTTATCTCAACATCAAGCGGAATTTCTTTGCAACGAGAAAATTGTCTGCATCCCTCGCTCTGGCGAAGAACCCCTCGTGATTCGTGGTGACAAGAGTGGTGCAGTTGTAGGCATCATCTCTTTCCTTAAGACCAGAAGTGTTCCCTCGTGATTCGTGGTGACAAGAGTGGTGCAGTTGTAGGCATCATCTCTTTCCTTAAGACCAGAAGTGTTTGCGAAAGGGCCACACAGCTATTTTAGCTCTCGTTACTGACGCATCAACGAAAGAGAAAATAATTGAAGACATTCCTATTGTACGCAATTTTCCTGAGGTATTCCCCGAGGAATTACCTGGTCTTCCACCTCATCGTCAAGTCGAATTTCAAATCGAGCTAGCTCCTGGAGCAGCACCAATAGCTCGTGCACCGTATCGCTTAGCTCCATCAGAATTGGAAGAACTATCTACGCAACTACAAGAACTCTTGGACAAGGGTTTCATTCGTCCAAGCTCTTCGCCCTGGGGAGCTCCTGTAACATTCCTATTTTTTATATAAGAATTATAGGTTTGGTTAAATTTATTAACCACTAGTAACTAGTTTATTTTTAATATAAATATTCAACCCAAATAGTTTTAAACACTATTTTATATAGTTGGTTGAAATATTATACTAATTAATTGGCCTGTATATGGGTGACCTTTCTAAATAAAATAAAAGTATATAAACTTATATTATTAGACGGGTAGATTACGGATAAGTTGAAGATTAGAAATATGAAGTACATAGACGGACCTAGTAACCGTTTAATAATTAAATTATAAAAATACATTATATTTGAACCTACTCTGTTTTTAATGAAACTTGGTTCAAAATGTAGATAATATTATTCTCGTTCTAAAGACATATTTATTATTTTATAAAACGTCATATTTTAAAAGTTATACGCGCCAAATAAGTGAAGCAGTTAAATTAATTATAACATATAAATAATAAAATTTAAATCAAACCTTTAATTAATGCATGAAATCTATAATAATATGTGTTATGGATGAATACGTAAGAAATATAATAATAAAATAATAAAAGTTAAAACTTATCAAATTCATGTATACGTGTACCCTAATTCCACAATCCACAATTTGAAGGAACCTTACATAATTCGTGTCCCACTTCCATTTGTTTACGTGTCCTCACAAAACGTAAACATTAAGTAAAATTCAAGTATATATATAGGAAGTTGAAAAGCCATTTGAAATGCTCAGATCCTTCTTTCTTTCCCACTTGATCTATGTTCCATATTTTCTCTAAATATTACACACAAAGCCCTGCCCCGTTTTAAGTGTTTTAACTCCCGATCACCGCTACCCTTTCTGATTGATATGGAACCCATAACGCATGTCAAGGCTCTGCCCGACTAAGTTTATTGGGGTTCTGTCTCAGGACATCGGGATAAGGTTGAATTAGGGGTACTATACTTAACACAATTACAAATATATATTTTTATATAGCTCAGAAATTATACCGAAAATTCTACCAGGAGGTTTTCTAGTTGAACCCTAAAGTTACAAAGCGAGTCCATTCTCTTTTCTCACCATTTTATTTCCTTTTTATAACAACTCTCACCAAAACTATTATTTATTATTATATTTTGTTCACAAGGAAACCTTAGTTAAGACCCTTAAGTAATCCTACATAAACCCTAAAAATTTCAGAACAATCAGAATCAGGATCAGGGCCCCTAAAACTCAAGGGGGGTATTCCCTATTGACTATTATCCACATATCTTGCTGTCTAAATCGAATTTTCAAGATTCGTCGACTCAGCTAGGCTAGAAACACACGTGGCAACCATATGATGAAATGTGACCCGTCGCATCACGCGACGCCCAAAGGTGCCCCCTCGCGTCACGCGAGGGGGTCAAATTTCAAGTATAAATAGTGGGGTGTGGGACTTACATTTTGGTGTTGGAACGAGGAACAAATTCGTAATATACTCTGAGTTATAGTCTGTTTACTACAAAACACACACAGTGGGGTAATAACTTGATCGCTGCTACGATTCAATGTCCGATCGATTGAAACTATCCGATGAATGTTTAAGTGCTGCTCAAACTTGGGTTATGCTTTGTCATTCGTTGTTAATTCGATGGATGTTTAAGTATTGCACTTTGTCATTTGTTGTGAGGGTTTTAATCTCGTGAGTTATCGTAAATGTTGTATTAGTTACTTACCGAGTTCGTGGGCACTAGGTTACAAGACTAATCAATAGGTTAAGCTCTTCCTGTATAAATCTGCAATATCAAGGCTAACCAGTAGGCTAAACTCTGCCCGTATAAATCTGCATGCTTATAATGTGAGTCATTCTCTTTTTATCAAATTTGATTTCAAAAGCATGTTTATTTTCAAGGTTATAATTACAGGGATTAAGTCTTTGTAATCTCCAAATTACAGCCAGTATGTGGGGTTTGTATACAATACTTGATAATCTTCACCATTGGACAACGGGTTAGCCAAGGGGTGATATGACCATAGTCACAGACACCATTGGACAACGAGATAGCCAATGTGTGGTCGAGTGACAAATACCGTGGGTATATGGTTGATATATAAACATTGTAATCGCTCTTAATACTGTAAATTATAACAAACGCGTCGTTTTAGTAAAATGAATGAACTCACCAGTATTTCCTGCTGACAAAACCTTTTTAAAACGCGTTTCAGGTAATTACAGTAGATTGGAGTAAGAGATGGATACGACACTGAAAGGCTTCAAGAAGTGGCTTATTTTATTAATCAAATCAAATTAAGAAATATTGTTTTATGTAATTGGGTTTATCCCTTATTAAAGCTACCTTTGTAAAACATGAGTTTATCCCATCTATTTAAATAAATAAAATCCGGTGTTTTCTAAACTCTGATATTTTTCCTAACTCACGGTCCTGATGAAATTTCCGCTGCAATATTTTTCAAAATAATCACCGGTACCACTTGGCAGCTCACGGCTCTCGATTCCGCCCAGGGTGGGGTCGGGGGTCGTGACAGATGGTGGTATCAGAGCCACTACTTTAAGCCTATAGGTGTTGTGATAATAATACCTAAGCTTATATAAAAGAGTTAGGAGATTGCTATTAACTGGTAGCACACATGATAGCATTTAGGTTTGAACTTCAGAAAAGATGCCTTAGTATAAGCTTCGAGATAAGCTAAGTACTTGTGTAAATAAAGTATGATGGATTTTGGTATACCGTAAGAATGACGATTAGAACATTGCAGGCAATAGCACTTAATTGCTATTAATTCTTTCTTATTGATATTATTTGGTCTAGAATAAGATATGTTACGGGAATACAAATTTCCCTAATTCTGGATAAAAGCCTAATAAAAGAGGCACTTTTAAAAATACTATTTTTGGGAAATTTAAAATTTTCTCCGGCAAGACTGGGTATGGTGAAGCAGACTCTCCAGCTTGTCCGGATATACTGAAGTTACCTCTCCGGCGAGAACCGGATAAGACGGGGTATATAATATGTCAAACAAGTGACAAGATTTCCCTAAATAGTATCATGACTTGATATTTGACTTGTTTTTGGAAATATGAATCTGTTAAATACATTGACCTTACGAAAGGTATGCATATTACAGCATGTGAAATATATGATTATATAGATATGTATATCTATAAGGAATTCCAAAAGTCAATTAAGAATAAAGCACAAGCATATGTGTCAATATTAAATCTAGATTTCTTTATCAGGAATCTCTTGCATGTATCTATAATTCCGATATCAAACATTATTTCGTTTGATCATCTGCCTCGTAACTCGTGCGACAATATAAACAATGGAAACCCTTTAAGTTGGGACGCCATAAAAAATATAAGAAATTCCAATGAGTTACCATATATTATTAACGCAAGTAAGAAGTATATAAAGTTGTGCTAATGCATAAGAAAACACATGAAACTTAAATTATACGTCCACAAATGTTGAAGTATATCACACACAACTTTCAAGGCAAGACCTTTGGAAAATATGATTGGGCACAACAACAATGCATCCCAGCAGTGGGAGAACTACTGATCAAAAAGCGGCACTTTGCCCATGATCCTACAAACGACATGAATCTCGCTGAGGTACGTTGGAACAATATTTCACAACCATCGGTGCACAGTCTAATCAGAATCATAATTATTAGCACTACAAAAGAAGTCATATACCTTTGCAAATCCCCTATTTCATTTCATTTCATTCGACATTCCCTGGTAATGTCACTTAACAACGGTTATCACCCAAAATTTCCAGATAAAATTCTTAAATTTCTTTTGTTAAAATTCTGACCTCTATGAATAGACCTTTGCATTACTACTCCCCCTATTGGTCAGCATACCATAAGAATTTCTTTCATAGTAGCAAATATTGATCTATTTCATTTCTTGGTAAATCCACACGTTACACATGCCCTGTTTGTTGCGCATGTGGTTCGTTTGATTTATGAAGACCACTGGAGGACTTCATTCCAATTTGTTGTTTTATCCAAACTCAAATATCATTTCGCTATACTTGATTTTTGGCACTGTAAACCACATTATTGCAAAACGATGACTCCTTGATATCGAGCCCATGAATTTCTTGAAAAACTCAATTTTCTTTGGCATACATGGTTTTTGTTGTAACCATGTCAGAACTTTCTTATTAATACATGAACTCGTTTTGTTTAAACCAAGTTCAATTATTTGAACTTGCTCGCATTACGTATTCAATTCAAGATCCCATATGATGAATTGCAGCTATCATATTCAAAATAGTCCCAACAAGCACTTCATTTGTTTTGAACCATAATAGGCTTATTTGGTCTTCGACTTCATTGAATCATTTCTTGAATCACGATCACCTTGTGGTGACGTTTTCCTAAATTGAAGCTTGCGCTAATCTCGTTTGCACACATCATATACGGATTTAATTATTTATTTATTTATTTATATTGAATCCACTTTGTTGATTTATCCTATAAAAGTAACCTTAACACAAATCGTGTGCTAAGATAATAATACACAAATTTATATCATAATTTAGTATATCTCTTAATGGTTCTTACAGCATCAATCGAGTCTTTCGTGATAATTATTGTTTTATCCTCTTCAATCGAAAAACATTATATAAATTTAATTGATTATATATGGAAACTTACATAAGTAATTACCTAATTTACAATATAGTATTACTATATTTAAAAATTCTTGTTAAACCATTGAGGTAAAGAATTTATATTTTTATGTTTGAGGTATACTCTCATTTAAGTTTATGTTTAGTTATTTATTATTGATAATTAATATTAGTTTATTATTAATAAAATATTAATAGTAGTAATGTTAGTATTATTTTTAGATGCTAGGGTTATTGTCAGGAGCAGGTATTGGGTAGCCTAGCCTTAATTAGGCATGGACTGATCACCCATGCTTAAACAAGGCAGCACTAACCAATATCCAACCATGATAATGACTAGTTAATGTATATAAATTAAGTCATCATACTTATTTAATAAATTTTAATTAGAGTTAACTGCCATTTTCGTCCCTGTGGTTTGGTCACTTTGGCCATTTCAGTCCATTTTTCAAAAATGCGCCATTTTCGTCCCCCACGTTCTGGAAAGGTGCCATTTCAGTCCAAAAATCATAACCCAGTTAAGTCAGTTTGTAAATAAGGACTGATTGTGTAAATTTGTAACATAAAGGACTGATTGTGTAAATTTGAAAAATGGACTGAAATGGCAGTTAACACCACCACCACTAGCCCTGCCACCACCACCACTTCGCTGCCACCACCACCACCACCACCGCCACCACCGCCACCACCGCCACCACAGCCACCACCGCCACCACAGCCACCACCGCCACCACCACCACCGCCGGAACCATTCACGTAATTTCACAACCCATCACCACCCAAAATGACCAAACTACCCTCCTAAACATCAAACAATTCTGGTCAAACCCACCCTCCCTCAACCACTGGAACCAATCCACCAACCCATGCACATGGCCGGAGATCACATGTACGGCCACCACCGTCACCGGAATCACCATAATCAACCAAGACATCACCGGAACCGTTCCGCCGTTCATTTGTGACCTCAAAAACTTAACCCATCTTGATCTAAACTACAATTACATCACCGGATCATTTCCTACTGTTCTATACAACTGCACCAATCTCCGGTACCTTGATCTCTCTCAAAACTACTTTGTGGGCCGAATACCGGATGATATATCGCGGTTATCACCAGAGATTCGGTACCTTAGTCTCTTTGGTAATAACTTCACAGGAGATATTCCGGTGAGTATTTCGAGATTATCGAAGCTTTCGTCGCTGCAACTACACGCGAACCTGTTTAACGGCAGTTTCCCGGAGGAAATCGGTTATTTGAATGATCTTGAAGAGTTATTATTGGGTTTTAATTCCTTTACTCCATCAAGACTTCCTCAGAGTTTCTTTCAGTTGAACAAGCTTCGGATTTTTATCATGACGGAAGCCAACCTGATCGGAGAGATACCAGGAAATTTGTCTGGCATGCCGGCAATGGAGTTGCTAGATTTGTCTGTGAATAACATCACTGGAACAATACCAAGTGATCTCTTCTTGTTAAAAAACTTAACACAAGTTTATCTTTACGCTAATCATCTAACAGGAGGAATTCCAGATGCAATTGAAGCAATGAACATGCAAATCATTGACCTCTCTGCAAACAACTTGACTGGAAAAATCCCAGACGGTTTTGGAAATCTTATGAGTTTGACAAACTTGACTCTCATGATCAATCAATTATCTGGTGAAAATAGTCTTTCCGGCAGCTTAAGGGGTTGGAGGTTTGCGAAAATAGTCTTTCCGGCGAGATACCGAAATCGCTCGGGAACTGTAGCCGCTTGAAGAGTTTTCAGGTTTACCGGAACCGATTTTCAAGAATTTATTGCGGTGGCTGTGGTGGCTGTGGTGGGTTGTGAAATTACGTGAAAGGTTCCGACGGCGGTGGTGGTGGTGGTGGTGGCAGTGGCTGTGGTGGCTGTGGTGGCGGTGGTGGTGGTGGTGGCAGCGGAGTGGTGGTGGTGGCAGGGCTGTGGTGGCTGTGGTGGCGGTGGTGGCGGCGGTGGTGGTGGTGGTGGTGGTGGCGGTGGTGGCAGCGGAGTGGTGGTGGTGGTGGCAGGGCTAGTGGTGGTGGTGTTAACTGCCATTTCAGTCCATTTTTCAAATTTACACAATCAGTCCTTTATGTTACAAATTTACACAATCAGTCCTTATTTACAAACTGACTTAACTAGGTTATGATTTTTGGACTGAAATGGCACCTTTCCAGAACGTGGGGGACGAAAATGGCGTATTTTTGAAAAATGGACTGAAATGGCCAAAGTGACCAAACCACAGGGACGAAAATGGCAGTTAACTCTTTTAATTATATATAAAAATATATATATACTTTGTACTGTAAGGAGAAGACATATTTTCATAAAACAATACAAGAATTAGAGGGACGAATAAAATTATCTAAATAACTGTCTAAGTATTCATGGACAAGACATTTTATACTTATAAGTAATTGTTCATCTTATTCCACAACTATTAAATACTTATAGAAGTATTATGTATCAAGATCGACAAAAGAGTTATGCAAATCAGAGACATAAACCCCTAGAGTTTTCATTAAAAGCTTTCAGTTAATTAGACGGTGAATTTGTTCAAACACCATAATTATTAAACTATTTCAAATCATTATGACACCTTGCGGTATTGGTATAAACTTGTAGCTCATGTTAAAAAGGATAATAATAACACTAAATTTTGTTTTGGTTTTCTTATATTCAGCTTATGAAAGTTACATGTGTAGTAGAATTACTTTATATATTATAAAAAAAATATTATTTTACAACCATACACTTAAATTACTATCTAAAGTAAATAAGATAAATATAGTATCACATAAAAGTTTATAAGGATTCTTATTGTCTTTTAAAGTTCTAATCTTAAAAAAAAAAAAAAAAAAAAGAGAGAAGTTAAATTTTGATAAAAATTACATAAAAGGAATTTTATATTTGATAAACTTATGTTTAAATTTTCAAATTTACTTTTATACGTATAGTTACTATTAACATATTGTTTTTACTATTCTATTATATAGTAATAAGAATAAAATACCTAAGTATAACTTTCTGCATATATATATTTTTAGTTATACATATGGTTTAGTGTGCGTATATATAAATTTAATAAATTTGTTACCTTCACAGATTTAGTTCATATGACTTTCTATATTAAGTTTATTATAAAATTCGCAGAGGACTCATATTAATTATGTGAAACTAATGTTTACAAGCCAATTAAAATTTTAGTCTTAAGGTAGCCGATAATTTAATGAATGAACAAAATACTAATTAGAGTTTAACATATCTAAATATGGTTATAACAATATTATAGGATTTCACGATCGTCTAGACGTAATCTATTATCTCACGATCATCGCTTAACGTACGGACGCAAAAAGTCTTAATACAATTCTGTATTAAGACAATGATACACTAACTCTATTGTCTTTTCGTGTATCCTTGCAATTCACTCATCTCAGCACATTGATTTTCTCATATCATAATTCAATATTTGATAAATCATTTTCACGCTTTTATTTCATTTTGAACCTGTCGATTCTAAGTCTTCCTCAGTTGCCAATCAAAGTAAGCTTTCTTTTGACAAAGAATTTTATTGATTCTAAAAGTCCTTCACATTCATTTTAAATATCTATTGATCATATATCTTTTGGCTTGAACCTAGTCACCTTGGAAATTATATCATTTCATCTCATTCGTTTGTTATCGATTTCTTGAACTAATTCAGTTGAACCATTGAATCCTACTTATTGTACAACCCGTATTTACAAAATTTGATATTTTAATTCTGTGTCATCTACCTTTTATTGACTAAAATATGACATAAGTCTAAAAGAAATATCGTAACCCAAATCTCGAGGACGAGATTTAAAACAAGGTGGGGAGGATGTAACATTCCTATTTTTATATAAGAATTATAGGTTTGGTTAAATTTATTAACCACTAGTAACTAGTAACTAATTTATTTTTAATATAAATATTCAACCCAAATAGTTTTAAACACTATTTTATATAGTTGGTTGAAATATTATACTAATTAATTGGCCTGTATATGGGTGACCTTTCTAAATAAAATAAAAGTATATAAACTTATATTATTAGACGGGTAGATTACGGATAAGTTGAAGATTAGAAATATGAAGTACATAGACGGACCTAGTAACCGTTTAATAATTAAATTATAAAAATACATTATATTTGAACCTACTCTGTTTTTAATGAAACTTGGTTCAAAATGTAGATAATATTATTCTCGTTCTAAAGACATATTTATTAGAGTAAACTTCCGTTTTGCTCCCTGTGGTTTGGTCAGTTTAACGGTTTTGCCCCAAACCTTTCAAAATAGTCATTTTGCTCCCTGATCTATGACGTCATTCTCCAGTTTGCTCCTCAGCTCTAACTCAGTTAAATTGTCTGTTATCTAAACGGGTATTTTGGTAACTTCAAGTATAAAAGTAGGGGTATTTTAGTAAAACTACAAATAAAAAATTATATTATATATAATAATAATAATAATATATAACATCATCATCATCTTCATCATCAAAACTCCTGATCTTTTGTTTCTCTTTACCCTCTCTCTTATCTCTCTCTACACTCTCTCATCCTTCCATCTCTGACCACCACCCGACCACCGCCACCGCCACCGCCACCGCCACCATCACCACCACCTTCGGCCTTCATCTCTTACACCCCCCACACAACCACCACCATTGAATCGGAGCTCATACCCCAACCATCACCTCCGTAACGACCCCCACCATAGATCAAATCATGGATCTGAGCCAACCACCTGCTACGACCACAACCACCTCCTACGACCACCGAATCCACCCAACCCCCACCACTACAACATTGATCTGAATCGTCACGGCGGAACCTTAAAAACTGGAACCCTAATGCCGCCGTCATCTAATCGAGCACCAGCCAAGACCACCGTCGATGACCACCAAGGCTCTGCCATGGATGGTGGTCGGCCACCGGAACCCTAATCGAGCACCAGCCAAGACCACCGTCTCTCTCTCTCTCTCCCTGTTCTTATATATATATTTTTTTAATTTGGGGATTTTGATTATAAAAGTTGGGGTTTGATTCTAGAGTTAGTTTTGGTAGATGATAAGGGTTTAACATTAAGTTTAGTGGTGGGGTGGTGATGGCGGCGGAGGTGGCTGATGGGTGGTGGTGGTGATGGAGGATGGTGGTGGACTGGTGATGATGGCAGGTAGCGGCGGCAGGATGGTGGTGGTGTCCGATAAGAAGATTCCACCGCAACACTTGTGCGTGTATCCCTTTGATTTTGATTTATGGAAGGTTTGGAGATAAAGATTGAAGCTTTAGGTGTTATTACTCCACCAACACTGATGTTTTTTTTATGGTTAGAAGATTCCACCGCAACACCTAAAGCTTCAATCTTTATAAATGAGTCGGTTAACAGGTGTCGAACTATTCTTAAACCCATCACCATTACTTGATTTTGATTTATCAGTGTTGGGAGATGAACATCGATTAGGGTGAAAGTCTGGGGAAAAGGGTGATAAAGATTATAATAAGGAGTAGTTAGGGTTTTATTAAAGAGATGGTTGGGAAAAGACATAAATGCCCCTCAGGTGATTTGCACGTGACATGGGTTAACTAGATAAATGGATGAGGTTAAGGGCCGGGGAGCAAACTGGAGAATGACGTCATAGATCAGGGAGCAAAATGGCTATTTTGAAAGGTTTGGGGCAAAACCGTTAAACTGACCAAACCACAGGGAGCAAAACGGAAGTTTACTCTATTTATTATTTTATAAAACGTCATATTTTAAAAGTTATACGCGCCAAATAAGTGAAGCAGTTAAATTAATTATAACATATAAATAATAAAATTTAAATCAAACCTTTAATTAATGCATGAAATCTATAATAATATGTGTTATGGATGAATACGTAAGAAATATAATAATAAAATAATAAAAGTTAAAACTTATCAAATTCATGTATACGTGTACCCTAATTCCACAATCCACAATTTGAAGGAACCTTACATAATTCGTGTCCCACTTCCATTTGTTTACGTGTCCTCACAAAACGTAAACATTAAGTAAAATTCAAGTATATATATAGGAAGTTGAAAAGCCATTTGAAATGCTCAGATCCTTCTTTCTTTCCCACTCGATCTATGTTCCATATTTCTCTAAATATTACACACAAATCCCTGCCCCATTTTAAGTGTTTTAACTCCCGATCACCGCTACCCTTTCCGATTGATCTAGAACCCATAACGCATGTCAGGGCTCTGCCCGACTAAGTTTATTGGGGTTCTGTCTCAGGACATCGGGATAAGGTTGAATTAGGGGTACTATTCTTAACACAATTACAAATATATATTTTTATATAGCTCAGAAATTATACCCAAAATTCTACCAGGAGGTTTTCTAGTTGAACCCTAAAGTTACAAAGCGAGTCCATTCTCTTTTCTCACCATTTTATTTCTTTTTTATAACAACTCTCACCAAAACTATTATTTATTATTATATTTTTTTCACAAGGAAACCTTAGTTAAGACCCTTAAGTAATCCTACATAAACCCTAAAAATTTCAGAACAATCAGAATCAGGATCAGGGCCCCTAAAACTCAAGGGGGTATTCCCTATTGACGATTATCCACATATCTTGCTGTCTAAATCGAATTTTCAAGATCCGTCGACTCAGCTAGGCTAGAAACACACGTGGCAACCATATGATGAAATGTGACCAGTCGCGTCACGCGACGCCCAAAGGTGACCCCTCGCGTCACGCGAGGGGGTCGAATTTCAAGTATAAATAGTGGGGTGTGGGACTTGCATTTTGGCGTTGGAACGACGAACAAATTCGTAATATACTCCGAGTTATAGTCTGTTTACTACAAAACACACACAGCGGGGTAATAACTCGATCGTTTCTACGATTCAATGTCCGATCAATTGAAACTATCCGATGAATGTTTAAGTGCTGCTCAAACTTGGGTTATGCTTTGTCATTCGTCGTTAATTCGATGGATGTTTAAGTATTGCACTTTGTCATTTGTTGTGAGGGTTTTAATCTCGTGAGTTATCGTAAATACTGTATTAGTTACTTACCGAGTTCGTGTGCACTAGGTTACAAGACTAATCAATAGGCTAAGCTCTGCCTGTATAAATCTGCAATATCAAGGATAACCAGTAGGCTAAACTATGCCCGTATAAATCTGCATGCTTATAATGTGAGTCATTCTCTTTTTATCAAATTTGATTTCAAAAGCATGTTTATTTTCAAGGTTATAATTACAGGGATTTAGTCTTTGTAATCTCCAAATTACAGCCGATATGTGGGGTTTGTATACAATACTTGATAATCTTCACCATTGGACAACAGGTTAGCCAAGGGGTGATATGACCATAGTCACAGACACCATTGGACAACGAGATAGCCAATGTGTGGTCGAGTGACAAATACCGTGGGTATATGGTTGATATATAAACATTGTAATCGTTCTTAATACTGTAAATTATAACAAACGTGTCGTTTTAGTAAAATGAATGAACTCACCAGTATTTCCTGCTGACAAAACCTTTTTAAAACGCGTTTCAGGTAATTACAGTAGATTGGAGTAAGAGATGGATACGGCACTGAAAGGCTTCAAGAAGTGGCTTATTTTATTAATCAAATCAAATTAAGAAATATTATTTTATGTAATTGGGTTTATCCCTTATTAAAGCTACCTTTGTAAAACATGGGTTTATCCCATCTATTTAAATAAATAAAATCCGGTGTTTTCTAAACTTTGATATTTTTCCTAACTCATGGTCCTGATGAAATTTCCGCTGCAATATTTTTCAAAATAATCACCGGTACCACTTGGCTGATCACGGCTCTTGATTCCGCCCAGGGTGGGATCGGGGGTCGTGACAGCTCCAGTCTTATTTGTGAAGAAGAAAGACGGTACCTTCCGAATGTGTATTGACTATCGTGAACTCAACAAGGTGACTGTGAAGAATCGTTATCCTCTTCCGCGTATTGATGACCTATTCGACTAGCTGCAAGGGTCGAGCTTCTACTCAAAGATTGATTTGAGATCGGGCTACCATCAGTTAAGAGTTCGAGACGAGGATATCTCCAAGACAGCATTCAGAACTCGTTACGAGCACTACGAGTTTCTGGTCATGCCTTTCGGATTAACAAACGCACCTGCGGTCTTCATGGATCTCATGAACCGAGTATGCAAGCCTTACCTGGATAAGTTCGTTATTGTTTTCATCGACGACATCCTGATCTATTCTAAGAGTCAGGAGGAACACGAGCACCATCTGCGACTTATATTGGAACTTCTTCGAGCAGAGCAGCTGTACGCTAAATTTTCGAAATGCGACTTTTGGCTTCGTGAAGTCCATTTCCTAGGCCACGTGGTAAACAATGATGGGATTCATGTTGATCCATCCAAGGTTGATTCGATCAAGAACTGGCCTGCGCCCCGTACACCAACAGAAATCCGCCAATTCTTGGGTTTGGCGGGCTACTACAGAAGGTTCATCAAGGATTTCTCCAAGATTGCACAACCTCTCACTTCACTGACTCAGAAGGGCGTCACCTATCGTTGGGGTGATGCACAGGAGTCTGCATTTCTTCACTTAAAGAATAGACTTTGCAGCGCACCTATTCTCTCACTGCCGGAGGGCACAGACGATTTCGTGGTTTATTGCGACGCGTCCATACAAGGATTGGGTTGTGTGTTGATGCAACGGGATAAAGTCATTGCTTATGCATCGCACCAACTTAAGGTTCACGAAAGGAACTACACTACTCATGATCTGGAGCTGGGAGCTGTTGTGTTTGCACTCAAGATATGGAGGCATTACCTGTACAGTACCAAGTGCACCATTTACACCGATCACAGGAGTCTCCAACATATATTCAAACAGAAGGAGTTGAACATGCGTCAGCGTCGGTGGGTCGAACTCCTGAATGATTATGAATGCACAATTAAGTACCATCCAAGCAAAGCCAATGTTGTGGCTGATGCCCTCAGTAGAAAGGAGACTAAACCTAAGCGCGTGCGTACGTTACAACTTACCATTCACTCTAGTCTTCCTGCTCAGATACGCGAAGCCCAGGTTGAAGCATTGAAACCAGAGACCATCAGGGCTGAGTCCCTGCGAGGATCGAAGAAACGGTTAGAACAAAAGGAAGACGGCGCTTATTACGTGACAGGGCGCATCTGGGTTCCACTCTACGGTAATCTACGTGAGCTTGTGATGGATGAAGCACACAAGTCTCGTTACTCGGTACATCCTGGTTCGGATAAGATGTACCACGATCTCAAGACTACATACTGGTGGCCTAGTATGAAAGCCAACATAGCAACCTACGTTAGCAAATGTTTGAATTGTGCGAGAGTCAAAATCGAGTACCAGAAATCATCAGGCTTACTTCAACAACCAGAGATCCCGACATGGAAATGGGAGCAAATTTCCATGGATTTCGTTACTGGCTTGCCTAGATCTCAACGCGGGAAGGATACCATTTGGGTGATCGTGGATCGACTTACTAAGTTTGCATATTTCCTGGCTATCAAGGAAACGGATAAGTTCTCCACTCTAGCAGACGTATACCTAAGAGAAGTGGTTGCTAGGCACGGGGTGCCAACCTCCATTATCTCTGACCGTGACGTGCGTTTTACCTCTGAATTGTGGCAGGCAATGCACAAATCTTTTGGCTCTCGATTAGACATGAGCACAGCATATCACCCCCAAACGGATGGGCAGTCTGAACGCAGCATCCAAACCCTTGAAGACATGCTTCGAGCGTGTGTAATCGACTTTGGTAATGGCTGGAAAAAACACCTCATGTTAGTGGAGTTTTCGTATAACAACAATTACCACACCAGTATCCAGGCTGCTCCGTTTGAGGCATTGTACGGACGTAAGTGCCGATCACCTCTTTGTTGGGCAGAGGTTGGCGACAGCCAAATCACTGGCCCAGAACTCGTAGTAGACACAATAGAGAAGATTGCTCATATACGACAACGAATGGCGGCAGCTCGTGACCGTCAGAAAAGCTACGCTGATAAGCGCAGGAAACCACTCGAATTCCAGGTTGGGGATCGAGTGCTACTTAAAGTCTCACCTTGGAAAGGTGTAGTTTGTTTTGGCAAACGAGGCAAACTCAACCCGTGATATGTTGGACCTTTCGAAATCATTGAGAAAATTGGCAAGGTGGCCAACAAGCTGAATCTACCCGAAGAACTCAGCGGAGTTCACAACGTATTCCACGTGTCAAATCTGAAGAAGTGTCTGTCAGATAAGACCCTCATAGTTCCTCTCAAGGAGCTCACTATCGACGATTAGCTGCGATTCATCGAAGAACCTGTAGAGATTACAGACCGAGACGGTTCTCAAGCGCACTAGAATACCTCTAGTTCGAGTTCGTTGAAACTCCCGTCGTGGCCCAGAGTTTACCTGGGAACGAGAAGACCAAATGAAACTCAAGTATCCCCAGTTGTTCGAGAAAAGCGCAGCTGCTACTGAGTCTGAAGCTCCTGCGGAATTTCGGGACGAAATTATAAACCAACGGGGGGATGATGTGACACCCCAGGAAAACCAGGAAACTACGCAACCTAAGTAGCTTCCTTAGTAACTACGTGCTAAATTTCGGGACAAAATTTCTTTCAAGTTGGGGATGATGTGACAAACCGAACTTTCAAGGTCTGTATCTCTTCGTCACGTGATCCTGTTTCTTGATATTTCTATTATGATGATCGGAATTAGTAACACTTGTGACGGTAATTTAATTGCTAAATGTTTAATGTATGAGTGTGTGAATTGGGCCGGACTTAGTATCGTGAATATGTTTGGGCCGCACCTCAAATAACCGAAGCTCACCCACCCCCCCCCCCCCTTAATCACTAAGTATTGGTCGTTTTCCGTGTTTCGGCCCACTTGGGCTTGAGCCCATTATCACTTCGGCAAATTAAATGAACCGCCCAGTTGTATTATATATGCATGCGTAATATCAAAAGGTTATCACAAGAACTCAAAAACAAACCCTACCTATTCCCTGGTTACGTGCGGCTGTGGACACCCTTTTCCCCCCATCGAATTAACCCTATACTTGTGAGGCATCACTTGTAAAGTGCAGTAGATCGGTATGTGTGTTATTACTTTACATATGTTATATGGTGTTTAGATGTGCTAGTGACTTACACGTAATAGGAATGATTGTATGTTACTGGATATTTGTGAATCATGATCTTGCATGTATACTAGATTTTGATAGTGAGTATATGTTAATATATTCATGTATGGGCTGTGATTACTACTATCTTGCATAGATGGATTGCTTGCATATATATTATTGTTAGTTGTTAGCAGTTGGAATGCATGTCAATTAGAGAAACCGGTTATTAACATTCTTGATGCTAGTCGATGATGATTAACTAACGTGTCGATATCATGGATTATGTTAGGGCCGTATATATTAGAAACCCGGATAAACACCCCTTAGATCATTGATAAATCGGCCTTAATGGCTAGTTGATGTTACAAATTGATCTAGCTGTTGCATGATTTATAAAGAAGTATGATGTGTTAGTCGATTGAATATTGGTTGCAAATGTTAAAATTTATGATAATTCTTATAATAATTGTTATGTGATTGTTATGTAATTACTGTTCTATGTTAATATAGAAGATAAGGGGAACCGATGGATTAAGTTTAGCTTAAGGGAATATCTATTTGAAACAAAGCAGTACATTAAATTGTATCACACACAATCATATCTCGGTTAGGCCATATTGTTTCATGTACACCTGATGGGCTTAGACATGGGCAGCCCAAACAACACATTTAGTTGGATCGTATAATTTAACTGTGATTGGGCCATATGTTAAAACAAAACACATCCTACAAACCCAAACAAATCAGACTTAAAAAAAAGAGAAAAACAAGTGGGCCGCACATATAACGAAACTGATTTGGGCCTCAGGTTAGCAGGTAGTGCATAGACTCGGACAGCTTATTGGGCTGCAGATTAATGTAATCACATGTTTGGTTCTGGGCCATGCTATATTGGTTTGGGGTCGGGTAAGATAACGAGCCAAACACACACTAGGCCTGTTCTGCTGGGCCGCAAGGGGAACAAGATTGTTTAGGGGATTGCGGGCCAGGATATGTTTGGGCCGGGTAGGAGGTTTGGGTCAACATGTTGGGTGGTTTTGGGTTAACTGTTGGGCCAAACCAAAATCTATGGGGCCGCACGGTTTATTGGGTTGTTAAGTGTTAGTGTGAGACGTGACGGATTATGTGAAATATTTGTGACTAGAATAACTGTTAAGTGCTATGTGATAGTGTTGCCTGAGTTCACATTTATGATCATGAATTATATGCGAACAATGTGGATGTCAACTGATTATGTATGTATGATTACTATAGGCTTTGACTGAATTATTAGTGAACAAGTAGTTAACCATACCGAGCAAACCGAGGTGAGTTCACACTCTTAAGGCATGGGATTCCAGGTGGGTTGGGAATGGGATTAAGAAGCTAAGATGAAACCTGTATATTCACCACTAATAGACTACATTTAATCCTGCGTATTCTTGGATTGGGAAGAATACGTACCTCCGTCCTCGGATTGGGAAGGACGCCTACACTAAACCTGCGTATTCTCGGATTGGGAAGAATACGTACCTCCGTCCTCAGATTGGGAAGGACGGCTACATTTAACCTGCGTATTCTCGGTTGGGTAGAATACGTACCTCCGTCCTCGGATTGGGAAGGACGCCAATATATATAACTAGTCTAGTGGTTTACAACATGGGGTAGCCCCCACCGATTATGGTTTGGAAAACAAGGAAAGCTGATTAACTTATGGTTGCAAACAAACTCATAGTTCTTGAAAAAACTACTTTAAAACGAACACCTACTGTGAACTCACTCAACTTTTTTGTTGACTCGTTGTTACATGCCATGTTAAACTTGCTAAACTTATAACTTATGTTTTAGTTTTACTTTTGATGCTTCCGCTGTTTAACTTGAATTTGAGAACTTATGTTTGAACACCAATTATGTTGTGTGGTTGGAATTTTATTCACTTTATATATACATTGTACAATATGATTGGTGGCTTGATCCTGGTCAGTCATGCCTCCTGCGGTGATACTCCGCTTGTAGAATTTGGGGGTGTGACACGTATCATACATATGCACCCGAACATGACCCGAAGTTTTGTGGTTGACCCGAACACGACCCGTTCAACCCGAATTGTTTCTGAAATTAATATAATAAAATTAAAATTTACTAAAAAAACACAAATATATATAACACAATTATTTTAAATTATAAAATCTTATGTTAATTTCTCTTTTAAAGTTATTATTATAACATAAAATACACACCCAATTTAATTTATGATATAAAATATGTTGTAAAAAAATATAATATAATATAAATCCAAACCAAAGTGATTGCTAACTGAAACCGGTTGGTGTTTAAACCATATAACCAATATTTTCGTTTTTTGGTTGAGTTAGAGCTAAAAAGAGCAATGCACACCTCTAATTTTTTTGAACGACAAATATTACTCCTAAACTACTTTACATCAATTTTTCTAAAATACTCTCCCAACCTGGATTTGAGCCCATTGGCGAAGCCAGGCCCCCCCCCCCCCAATTTTTCCAAAACCGGGGGCGGCAACGTATATACCTATGCGAATGTACTAACCGAAAAAATGCCAAATATTCAGGGAAACTCCTACAAATGCAAAGGATTTTCTTATAAATATCAAATATTTATCAACAAAAGGGGTGATTAGAAAGGTGCACTACTACAAAATGGAGTATTAGACGGTGTTGAAGATTTATTTTAGACGGTGTTGAAGATTTATTTTAGACGGGGTTAAAGCAATAACTCCGTCTTAAAATCAATACCCATATGACCATTGTTCAAAAGAACCCCGTCTAATGCTTAAACACCGTCTTATACTAATTTATGCAACCTTTAGACGGTGTTGTCTTGAACACCGTCTTATAAACATTATTTACTTTGATTAAAATATTCAAGAAAACAATATACTTAGAAAAGAGGAACTTAAGAAATTTAGAAAATAATTAACATAAAGAAATAAGAGTAAATTGCCATTTTAGTCCCTGAGGTTTGTCCAAATTTGTCATTTTACTCCAAATAGTTTTTTTTTTCGTCTCTGGGTCCCTGACTTTTCCCTTTTGTTGCCATTTTGATCACATACCCTAACTCTATCTAAAAACCTCATTTTTAACCAGGGGCATTTTGGGGATTTTCATTTTAAATCTTTTCAATTTGCCATTTTGATCCAATTCTAAAATATCAAAGAAATTCTAAAAAATCCAAAAAAATCTAAAAAATCAAAGAAATTCTAAAAAATAAAAAATAAATCATAAAAATAAAAAAAATTCTAAAAATCAAAAAAATTCTAAAAAAAATCAAAAAAATTCTAAAAAATCAAAAAGTTCTAAAAAATCATAAAAATTCTAAAAAATCATAAAAATTCTAAAAAAATAAAAAAAAATTAAAAAAATTCTAAAAAATCATAAAAATCATAAAAATTCTAAAAAATTAAAAAAATTCTAAAAAATCAAAAATAAATTCTAAAAAATAAAAAAAATCTAAAAACTCAAACAAACATATTTTAAAGTTTCAAATTCAAAAAAGGACGATATATTCCTCGTCCAGAGGAATATATTTTTAAGTTTTATCTATTTTGTTGAGTGAATGAGTAATCATAATGAGATAGAACCACTAACTAACGAACATACATGTTATGTTTTAGTTTATAAAATTTATATTTCATGATATTTATATTTAGTCAATTATATTAATTGATACTAGACTAAAGATGAAAATATTATTTTAATAAATAGTTTTGCTATGAAAACATATATAAAAAGGCCAAAAGGGTGATAATTAATATGAAAATGTAAGAATGTTTGTGAAAGATGTCAACTTAAAATGAGATTTGTTTTTTTAAATGGATAAATGGTTCTATCTCATCATGACCACTCATTCACTCAATAAAATAGATAAAACTTGAAAATATATTCGTCTGGAAGAGGAATATATCGTCATTTTTTGAATTTGAAACTTTAAAATATGTTTGTTTGAGTTTTAAGATTTTTTTTTTATTTTTTAGATTTTTTTTTTATTTTTTAGAATTTTTTTTAGAATTTTTTAGAATTTTTTTGATTTTTTAGAATTTTTATGATTTTTTAGAATTTTTATGATTTTTTAGAATTTTTTGATTTTTTTATTTTTTAGAATTTTTGTGATTTTTAGAATTTTTGTGATTTTTATGATTTTTTTATTTTTTAGAATTTTTTATATTTTAGAATTTTTTTGATTTTTTAGAATTGGATCAAAATGGCAATTGAAAAGATTTAAAATGAAAATCCCCAAAATGTCCCTGGTTAAAAATGAGGTTTTTGGATGGAGTTAGGGTCTGTGATCAAAATGGCAACAAAAGGGAAAAGTCAGGGACCTAGAGGCGAAGAAAAAACTATTTGGACTAAAATGGCAAATTTGGACAAACCTCAGGGACTAAAATGGCAATTTACTCAAGAAATAACTTAAGAAATACGCATAGGAGAAACCCTAACATAGTTTCTGGAGAAGCCATCGACCAAAGAAATGGAGGGTGAACCGCCACATGTGGCAACGACTGGGTACCAGGCTTTCAGGTCACCGCAGCGGCAATCAACCAACTGCACAGCGGCAAACAACCACAGTTTCAGGCGGTTAGGGTTTCGGTTCGGTTGGACGGGGTACGAGGGTTTCCGGTAACCGTAGCGGCGGTCAACCAGCGGCACATCGGAGATCAACCACAGTTTCAGGCCAGAATCAGCGATGGAAAGATTAAACACAGTGAACGGCAGGTTCACCATTCACGCCTTTAGCAAAAACGATTTCAGAAAGTAGCAGTAATTTGGAGGAGATGATGAAAGAGGGAACGGTACGACTCTGTTATTCCTCCTATTTAAACTTAATTTACCAAATGGTAGTTTGGTTTTTTTGTTTCTCTCATGAACTTTAGATGTAAGTATATAGTTATTGGTGTTGATTAATTCCATGAATTGCTGTCAATTTAGGTTCAGATAGCTTAATTTTTTGTTTACTTTAATGTCCGCCAAGTGTTTGTTGTTTTGCTTAACCCACAATTTGAAATTTTAGACTTAGATTACTAGATGGTTGTTTGACTTTTTTTGTTTCTTTCCTGAATTTTGTAATCTATGCTCTCACTCACAGTGTTATTATGATATTTTGGAGGAGGAAAACTTTACCGATTTGGGTTACTATGAGTAGTTTTATTCAAATGTGATTGGGTTGACATCAATAGGGGCTGCAAGATAGATATTGGGGTAACGTTGGTTTATTTTTTTTCTTTGTTCATGTTTTAGTGCAGCAGTTGTTGGTTGTTTCTTTGCTATTAAGAGTGTGTTAAGGCCTCTACGTGCTCAAAACTAACCCCCTTTCACAGTTGCAATAATAATACTAGCATCAGCTATTTCATCAACCACATCAAGTGTTAATTCATGGAGAAAAACACGCTTCCACAATGCCGACATGTGATTTAAAATCTGTTGCTGGTAAGTGTCTCACTCTGGTTCAGTTAATTGTTGGGTTGGTTATTAATAGATTTTTGTATTATTGTTGGGCTTGAATACTGTTTAATATATTATCTAGTTTTAACTTTTTAATAACCATCTTCTAGTAAATAACAAGGATATATCAACTGGAAAATGCCAAATTGTGATGGAATTACAGTTTTGGGTCTTCTATGTTATTTGTAGGAGAACGTCACCACCAACCAGGCGTCTTCTTTTGTCACCCTTGTTTTTTACAGGCTGTGAAGAAGGGCAACACCAGTTTTGTTGGTCAAAATCCTTCTCAAGGCATTAACGAAATTTCTGTAAGAACAATATTGTATAAATTTTATTTTACATGCTTAGAACTTAAACTTATTTTACGTATAGGGTCCAAAATAAGTGTTCATTAACTGAAGTGTTTAAATTGGTACTGTTTTGTAGGCATTCCATTATTGTTATGCAACTTGTGGTAATTTTTAGCACCGTGAATGTGTAGGAAAGTTGCTCCAGGGGAATGATAAAGTAGAAAAAGTAGGTCTAAAAGAAAAGTTTGTTGTGCCTATGTTCAGCGCGTACTGTTCCGTCTTTCATTTTACATGACAAGTTCGAATGGCTGCTACCTTGGCTTTAGATTGTATTGTACCTTTGTTTGAATTAACAAATTATAAAATCTTGCTTCCTCTCATGGAAAATTTTCACCTAGAGAAGCATGTATTAATCTTCAGTATCTCCTAATTTTTTTAAAAGTTTAGTTTCACATTGAGATTCAGGAATAATACTTTTTGTCTTTAGTCTTGCAACTAGGGAGCTGATGGTTTAACAATATGTATGGTATCTATTGCAACTAGGGAGCTGATGGTTTAACAATACTTTTTGTCTTTTTGTCTTTAGGCTGTGAAGAAGGGCAACACCAGTTTTGTTGGTCAAAATCCGTCTACAGGAAGTGAAACCACCTCTTCTTGGCTATTATAGGCATGAGACCTATCTATTCTCATTGCTATGAAAGGGCATGTTGGTCTGTATATTATTCTGTAGGATGATACACATATTTTTTTGTTAGAGGATCAAATTAAAGATGAAATCAAAGGTGTCTTGGATCTGGCCATATTATTACGTTAAAGTACCCAGCCACCGGGCGGGTATTAAACTAGTTTAATGTAGTTTGTTATGCATTCAACAAAGAATTGCAATTTGGCACGTTTATTTCCGAATTGAATGTGTATTGGGTTGATTTGAAAATGTTCGATTGGTGTATATAAGCTTGATTTGTACAGGTTTGGTGTATATAAGCTTGATGTGCATTTCTAAAAATATTTTTACTATAATTTTTTTTTCAGCAGATGCTTATAAGACGGTGTTAAAAAATATTTGTTTTAATAAATATGTGAAAATGTTTTGATATTAAAAGACGGTGTTTAAGCCGGTGTTCAAATTGAACACCGTCTAATAAGACTTGATTTTAAACCAGTGTGCTTTAAGACGGTGTTGAAAACACCGTCTTAAAACCCATATCACCGCGTCTAATGCTCTGTTTTGTAGTAGTGGTGGTTCACTCTAGAGCCTTCATAACAAATTTATCAACAAATTGCAATCCTAAGTCAACAATAACTCTTAACTACCCATTTGTGAACACAATAACGCCATTTATCTTTGATAGGTTTAGAGACCAGCATCTAGTACCATCGCACCTTATGAGTACACAGTCACACGAAACATCATTAGCATAAAAATTTTCAGAAAAGCGTTTGGTATGACCTAAAAAAGTTGATGATATAAAGTTTAAAACAATTATTATTATAACTAAACAATGAAATTCAATTTCAATGAATAACATGAATACCATATTAGGCGAATTAGAATCCTTTAAAATCTTGAAGTATGAACGTTGCATCCTGAACCTAGCAAAAGTTAATTGCATTAGAAATAGTTTATAAATCAAAATTTGAGATAGGGTTGTATTTAACTAATACCAAATACCCTTTCACACTGATAGAGACTCGTATAGAAGACTAAAAGCAATAGCATAATAATTTGTAATCGTAAGCAATACCTCAAATTTGGCCACTTGATTATTTTACATGTCACATGCTAAAAGAAATCCTAAATAAGTTTCAGATCAAAACATCAAACAACCATCAATAATTTTAACTTGAAAGTCAACTAAGGCATGAATTGTGTAATTGCTTTTTAGGATGTAGAGAAGGATACGGGAAGATAAAAAAAAGTTAATGAAACAACAGAATGGGTTGGGATGGATTACCGTTGTTGAAGGAGATGTTGAGAGAAAATGGATTCTTGCGATAGGGTTTTTGAAACCCCGTGTATTACACGGGTTGAATAAATGTAATTTTATATACCAAATTAAAAAAAAAAAAGAAAATTGGTATTTAATAAACCAACCTTTAACCAGTTGGTAAATAATAATCCAACCTACAGAATTGGTATATAATAATCCTACATGTCAACATGTTGGTACTCAATGAACTTCCGTTAATTTTTTTTTAACTGAAGTTAGTTTTTAAGTTTTATTTATTACACAAACAGCCCCTGTAGTTATAATTTACTAGTTTTAAGTTTTATTTATTACACAAACAGACCCTGTAGTTATAAAAAAATCATAAAAATAAAAAAAATTCTAAAAAAATTCTAAAAAATCATAAAAAATCAAAAAAAAATCTAAAAATTCAAAAAAATTATAAAAAATCAAAAAAATCATAAAAATTCTAAAAAATCAAAAAAATCAAAAAAATTCTAAAAAATCCAAAAAAATCATAAAAATCCTAAAAAAATAAAAAAAAATCTAAAAAATCAATTAAAATGCACAAAAAACTTAGAAATTTATGATTGTTTGATCTTGTTAACCAGGTGCAAACAACAACAAAAAAAAACATTAACTAATACCTTCCAAGGCCAAAGAGTTGTAATTGAAGTCTCAGCCATAGAAAAAAAAAGCAGACAAACCAAAAAGTGCAGCCAAAATCAACCCCTTTTCCTTCAAAACCTTAAGAACCATCAAAACTTTTGGCATATAATTGACCATAGACCCTTTAACCTGCTCCAAACCCACAAAATTCCCACCATTTAAAACCCCTTCCGCAGCCAAAACCCCTATGCATCCCAACACACAACAAACAGCCCCCAAAATCAAACCTTTTTTAACCAAGATTTCAAGAAAACTGGAACCCAAAGTTGAGGGGTTGTCAAGACTGCTGCTACTTTTGACCCAAACAGATCTCAAGCCTCTGTCTTTTTGAACAGCAGTGGTGAATCTTGAATCGTAAAAGTTTGTTAGAGCAATCTTGTGGCTGAATCGAAGAGGGGTACAATGTAAGACTCGTGGGGGTGTTCTTGATGGTAATCTGAAAAGGGGGAGTTTAAGTTTAGGGGTTGTTTGGTACGATGAAATTGAGGAGTCAATAGCGACCACATCCATGTGGGTATTTCTTGAATATAGACAATTGGTGGATTGAATAGGGTTTTGTGAGATGGGTTAGTGGAGAAGATGAATATGGTGGTGGTGGTGTTGTTGCTTATTGGATTTTTTTAGGATTTTTATAATTTTTTTGATTTTTTAGAATTTTTTTGATTATTTAGATTTTTTTTGATTTTTTTAGGATTTTTGTGATTTTTTTAGGATTTTTATGATTTTTTTTTGGATTTTTTAGAATTTTTTTGATTTTTTAGAGTTTTTTTTATTTTTTAGAATTTTTATGATTTTTTTTTATTTTTTATAATTTTTTTGATTTTGTAGAATTTTTTTTTTGATTTTTTAGAATTTTTATGATTTTTTATAACTACAGGGCCTGTTTGTGTAATAAATCAAACTTAAAACTAGTAAATTATAACTACAGGGGCTGTTTGTGTAATAAATAAAACTTAAAAACTAACTTCAGTTAAAAAAAATTAACGGAAGTTCATTGAGTACCAACATGTTGATAGATAGGATTATTATATACCAATTCTGTAGGTTCGATTATTATTTACCAACTGGTTATAGGTTGGTTTAAATTTTCCATAAAACAAATATATCTTTAAAAATCACGTTTATTACACGAGTTGAATAAATGTAATTTTATATACCAAATAATAAAACAATATATATTTAAAAATCTCGTTTATTAGATTGGTTGAATAAATGTAATTTTATATATTAAATAATAAAAATATTATATTTTTAAGAACACCGTGTATTGTACGGGTTGAGTAAATTTAATTTTATATATTAAATAATAAAAAAGTTACATTTTTAAGAATCTCATGTGTTATACGGGTTGAGCACATGTAATTTTATATAGCAAACAATAAAAAATTATATCTTTATAAACCCTATGTATTATATGGATTGAATAAATCTAATTTTATCTACTACATAATAAAAAAAAGTTATATTTTTAAAACCCCGTGTATTACACGAGTTAAATAAATGTAATTTTGTATAGTAAAAAATAAAAATGTAGTTTAAAAAACCTGGTTTATTAGACGGGTTGAATGAATCTAATAAAAAAATTTATGTTTAAAAAAAATTAACGGATATACTCGATATACGATGGATGAGGTGATGGTTCTTATAAATGTCACGTAAACATACTGATTACCGTATTTGAGTTGAGAATTAAACACGAAAATAAAGTATAGAACCAAGAAACATTGATTAATATTTTTGTTTACCCCTTTTAAACATTTTTGAAATAGGTTATACCCTTAACTACTTTAGTTTAATAAAATGAATAAATCATTTACATTAATTTTAGGATAAATAATTTTGAAATCTGATAAGTATTTTAAAATATTATATTATCTCCTATATGAATTGTTTAAATTTATATTAAATTTAATTGTATAATTATCTTTTAATTAATATTAATTATCTGTAAAAATAAATGGTTTCAATGAATGGCACGTGTTCTTTCATTGTTTCTTTTATTATATAGTATAGATAGATTTCATTATTATAGTTCTCATTTCATGTATTTTAAATGGAATAAGCATATATACATAAGTGTATTGTGATTTGTAGTCTACCATGGGCCGGTTGTAGGAAACTTTAAGTCATGCTTTTTATGCCATTTCTATAAGGGTGTGGGGGGCGCCTTCGGGGACTCCCTTCGGGGACCCCTCTTGCCGAGCGGGAGAGACACCGCCATCAAAGCGGTGAGGTAGAGAGAGGGAGGAAAGCGGTGGGGCTTCACCGAAGAGAGGGGGAGGAGAGAGGGAGGAGAGAGGATGAGTGGACCAATCAAATCATTTTGTTTTTTTTTTTTTTTGAATAAAAAAACAAGGGGAGTTAAGAGGGGAGTGGCGCCATCAAATTGGGGTGTTAGGGGAGTTTAAGAGGGGAGTTGACGTGGCACACGAGGATTGGGTGTGCGTAAGAGAGGGGACTCCCCTCTTAGGGGAGTGCCCCCCTCACCCTAAGGCCGGAAGCTTAGGTATCATTTAGCTTATTTTATCAGGTATATCCCGGAAGAGTGAGTGCCTCAATTTTGTATTTTTCATTATTTTTAATGAAATTTGCTAGGTATTTTCCTTAAATAAATGAGTTAAATACGGTTTTAGCGTATGTGATTGACGAGGTATGGTATTGGACCCGACCCGAGTGGTCGGACTTTCCTGCTATTTATCACTTTTATAGTAATTATATATTATTATTGCGTACTAACCCGCGAAGCCCAGCGCATTGCAGTTTATACTACTCTAGGCTGTGGGCTTGTAGAGACAACCCCTAACTGGGCCTGACCCAATGAGGTTAGGGTTTTCGCATATCTCCTATATAAGGTCTCCACCTCCTTATTAGGACATGAGATATAGGGCAACACACTTTTGTAGCTGGAAATAGGAGATTCTTCCTCTACCGGCCGTCTCTACATTGCCCACGTTTCTCACTTCTTGATTACAGGTCTAGGATGAAGTGGAGAAGACAAGGTGTGGCCATTCATCACCGTAGAAGTACCGACCCGCTCGGGTTCATGCTTCTTCATTGGCGCCATCTGTGGGACCGACACGAACCACATCTCGCTATTCGTTCCTACCCAGATTTCTAGATCTGTGTTTTTCATCAATCACGAGAGGAAATCAGGTAAGTTTTACTTCCCTTCCTTTGTATGCAAGATTTTGCAAAACGGGGTTTGAACAAAACCTTGTGAAACGGTTCCGTCACTGCATGACACGTCGGATGTGCGTAGTGCTCTCTTATACAGGCATGAGTTTTCAAATCGTAAACCATGCACCAGAGGTACCAATCCTAAACTGAGTTGCCCATGGCACTATGATAGCACATATATTTAATGAAGTTTCCATCAATATTAATCAAACAGAAATTGTAAAATACTAAATTCGTGCAATTGATCAATGATTATAAAAATAATCATGGTTGATGAATTTAAAAAGGTATTTGACTCGTTGAAATATAATGCATATTTATTTGTTAAAGAGCCTGTATCGAAGGCGGCCAACTCTCCCACGTAGTCACGCGTGTCAACCACCTGTCATCTCTGGCGGATGCCGTCGTGCTCCGCCCATCTCCGGCGGGATGCCCACGTGCTCTGCCTATCTCTGGCGGGTGACCGTTTGGGTCACGCCGTTACTACACCTTTAAAACATGTCGTCAAACAGTCTCTGCCACTGCGCGCCGCTATCTCTTTCCAGTATCTACAGCTTATAACCATCATGAAGCACTATTAGGGCATTCCTGCCTCGCGTAACCTGGTTCGCGCCACTGTCGTCCGCGCTACGTGCTTCACACCACTGGTTCCTTCGCTACGGGCCTCTGTACCATAAGCGATGTTTGTAGGTTCCTATACCTTCTCCTATAAATGCTCACATGAAGCTAAAAGACGTTTGTAAGTGACAACGTCCTTTGTGTCCATCTGGCTTGAGAAAGAAGCTAAAAGATTTTCTATTATTATCTTTAATTTAATATCAGCGGAGAAATAAAGGTGCACGTGCCAAAACTCATATCATTTGGTCTACATATTCACTTTTCAAATTTGTTCCACATTTTACGTTAATAGTCCCTGTAATATCATAAGGTCACTTTATGGTTTCCACACATTCTTGCATACTACAACAGTTGGTACACAATTTAAACATACAAGGGCATTTATTCATTTTAACTAATATATGGGGATGCGTTTATATTGACTAGCATTTTGGAGCATCCATATCCGTACAAGGAGTACTTGACGTCCAAGTCTATTTTCTTCTGGTTTTACACAAGGAATCAATGACCCATTGAACTTATGTACACGCAGTCGTGCACAAGGTACACCATATCCATGCACAAGGCTGCAACGCTTTGTGTTTCATTGCTTTTTTATCATCATCGTAATGCATTTATTTATACGGCTAATACAAAACGTGCTTACATGATATGCCACTTTTGGCATTACATAAATGAACTTCACATGTCATGATTGTCGTTTCTAACTCCTGGCGGACACTTTTCTTGATCGCGCCACCTCCGGCGGACAACCTACTTGAGCGCGCCACCTCCAGCTGACACCTTTATTCATCTCAACACCCCTGGCGGGCAACTTTATTCGTTTCGCCACCCCTGGCGGTCAACTTTCTTCGTTGCACCACCCCTGGTGGACACTTTTCTCGGTCGCGCCACCTCCGGTGGACACCTTTCTCGGCCGCGCCACCTCCGGCAGACACCTTTATTCGTCGCGCCACCCCGACATACACCTTTCTTAGTCGCGCCACCTTCGGCAGACACCTTTCTTGGTCGCGCTACCTTCGGCGGACACTTTTATTCGTCGCGCCATTCCTGCGGACACCTTTATGTGTCACACCATCTCTGGCGGATGAAACCTGCAAAGGGACAACAATCCATAACCACATGTTACCCCTGTATATACTCTTTTTATTTTCAAAACAATGTTGCACCTGGGTAAATGCATAGTGAATCATTTGCCGGTGTTCAAAGAAGATGCCAACATGAAGATTACGGGATCTTGTACAAGACAGGGAAATAGAAGATTGTTTCGAAGTCTACATATGAAAAGGCGTGCAAAGCTCACATATAAAAGGTCAGGTCATAACTAGTGGAGTACGTCGCTTAAAGACAACTGACCAGCCATAATGTCGCATCCTTTACATCGTCGGCATTTACGCAACACCTTTGTTGGGTTACACTTACTCGCCGCGATCTCTCGGACGCACAACCTACTTTGCTGGAAGCCCTGCGTTGCGCCATTACCTATCGGCCAACCTTCAAAACAGTCACACACTCGAGATGACTTGATGCTGCATTTTATAAGCCATGTTCGTCTTAAAAAAGGATTTATCAAGTTTATTTAAGTTCAATGCTACTAACATTATTTACCAGCAATGAACTGGGGGGCTAGCAGGGTACAGCGCTGCTACAACTCAAAGTTCAACAAATACCAAAACAAGGATGGGCGATTCAAATCTTGTGGAAGTTCAACTTTGTATACGTTTGTTGGTTTTGCTATAGATTGAATCACTCACCAGGTACGCGACATATCACTATTTGCTTATCAGCAAGTAAAGCAAACGATGCCATGAAATTTGGAAGGCATATTTAGGTAAAGAGTAAAAAGAATGTGCTCGGATATGTAAACCCACACGCCATAAGCGACATGGATTACATTACTCTGCCATAGGAAGAATAGGTGATAACTGATGCGTGTGAAGTGTTATATATATTAGGTGTATATTTTAAGCCCCTTTAACACTTATTTTTAGCCAAGTTTTAAATTTATAAAACACGATATTTTACTAACACTAAACACACATATGGGCAAGTGCACCCATCGTGAGCGTAGTATAGTGTTGGCAAGATACCGAGGTCGTCCAAGGACACAAGAGCTTTTAATACCGGTTTATCCTCAACGTCTAATCAAAATAAAAAGTTTAGAAAAATGTTTTAAACTAAGAAAAATAAAAACTAACTAAAATGCTGAAAAAAAATAAAAAAAAATAAAAACAGATAGACAAGATGAATCACTTGGTTCCGACTCGTATCTAGTGTAACCTTTGATTATTTCCGCACTTTTGCACATATTTAAGAGATTATCTTAGTTATTGTAATAGGCCCCTCTTTTGAAGGTGACGTTACCCTCACCCCAGTAGTTTGAGTCAGCAAGGATACAATCCTAAAAGGGTGGATTATTGGAAAATAATTAATTAAGTTATTAATGCAATATTATGGTAGGCCCCTCTTTTGGAGGTGACGTTACCCTCGACTAAGTAGTCTGAGTCAGCAGAGATAAAGTCCTAAATAGCCGGGTTATAGTATTAATAGTAGTTAACTTATGAGGGGATCAAAGAGTTTGGACCCCCGCCATCCAATACCGTTAAGTATTGAAGGAGGTCCTACTAAATTTGACCCAGGTCCATTGCAGGACCTCTAAACGCTGAACAATGGCAAGACCTTTACCAAACCGTTCCCTTAACCCCCGACCAGGTAGCCAACATACCTCCATATAGACCGTGGAGATATGAATGGTGAAAATCTTTTATTTTATATAGACAGTAAAATAATTTCAAGACACCACGGACAAACGATAAAGAAAGATCACCTTCAACATAAGCAACTAGTTATTAAAGTCATTAATACGAAACCAAATAAAAAGTGCGAAAAGATTAGAAATAAAAAGTATTACACTAGACACTTTGTCTTCACCAAGTGATGTAAGAGACTTAGGCAAACATGGCCTTGATTGTCAAGAACTCTTACGATCAATCTTGGATCCCGAGACGACTCACACACTCTACGATGGACAATGGATGATGGTGGTGGATGATGGTGTTATGGTGGTGGTGGGTGGTGGGTGAAGTGTGAGAGAGGTGGTGTGCCTAGGGATGGTTTGAGCTTGAGCCAAGCACTTCTATTTATAGGCTGAACAGAAGCTCGGGCACAGCCCCGTGTCTAGTGGGCACGGCCCCGTGTCCACATCCTTCTCTTTCTTCATTTAATGCAGCTTTGTCTTATTAGTTGACCACGCCCCCGTGTCCGCTGAGCACGACCCCGTGGTGCAGAAGAATCTTTGTACTATGTAGATTTGCTGGATTGTACGAATCTTATAGTTGACCACGGCCCCTTGTCCGCTGAGCACGGCCCCGTGGTGGGCAATAGAAGCTTCTACCACTTTGTATTTTCTGCTGACACTTGGGCACGCCCCCGTGCTGGCTGAGCACGGGGCGTGTTCAGTCTTCTGATCTCTTGTTTTGCTTGGGAAGATGTTGTTATGGGGTCAGGCATGTCACGTTTTGTTCCTTTTCTTGTATTTATGTTAGATTTTGATGTCTTTTTGCTTCTTTTGTTAATTTGAGCTCATTTAATCCTGAAAATACAAAAGGAAGACAAAAGCACACTTTTTCCAACATTAGTACTAAAAAAGGGTTAGTTTTATGCCTCATTTGATGAAATTTATATGTTACATTTTGAACACATCAAATACCCCCACACTTGAATCTTTGCTTGTCCTCAAGCAAAACTCTTTAATATGTGGCTATTTACACTCCCAAATGGAATGGGTAGAAAAGAAGGTTTTGGGCTTGTCATAGAGTGTCGGGATTTCCAAGATTCTTTATTTAATTTTATTTTTATTTATTTACAATCCTATTCGTCATGATTTATTTAAAACTTTTCATAAGATAAATTACTTATTAGGGCATAACATGCCTTTGTAAAATTCTATTTATATACAAGTTCACATACCTCACGGGGATCACTCAACACTCGGCCGAAAATGTATTTTTGTGGATCACTCGAGAGCGGCATGGAACTTACTCCTACCATAGGCTTGCCAAGCAATCAATACTCCTCCTTTTTAACTTATATACCTTTGTAAATATCAAGAGGACTTTGTGGATAAAGGGTTAGGCTTGGGTTAAAGGTAGGTGGTTGGGTTGGTGGTTAGTGGTTAGTAGAAAAAGGGTTAAAAAGCGTAACAAGTGTCGGTTTTCGTAAGACTCTCTATTTTCGTAACTTTTATTTTGATGAAGCTATTATTCAAACAAAGTTATTTTTGATGAACTTGTTTGTTTATTTTCTTTTGCTTCATCATCAACACAAATGTTTTTTTTTTTTTGAAAAGTCATATGAAGAACCGAACTTGTTACTAAAACAAAGGGTTAAAAATGAAAAAGGGTTTTGGTGGGTAAAAAGGGTGTTTGGTTTGGGTTATGAAATGAAAAGGTTTAGGCTCAAAGGGGCTAACTAGGGGGATTTTGGGTAGGTGATAAAAAAAAAAGAAAAATAATGGTGTAGAAATAAAAAGGGGTTAGTCCTAATGCCTCCATCATTTACTTACTCGGGTTTAAGTTGGTAAGGACCGGGAATGTATCGTCATGGCAAGTTCTAGAGTTGTAAGAACCAAGCGGCTATTCACACAAGAAACGAAAATGAGCATTTAGTCAAATGATATGTAAGTGTTTGCTCAATAAAGGCTCAAAACTCACTTTTGTGGGAATGGGTTTTTATGTGATCAAGTATATATAATCAAATTTTAACTAAGCTTGTCATGCCTTTTCATAATTTTCTTATGTTGGTTCTTTTTATCACGACGCTATCGGTTGTAAATTCGTAAAAATATAACCTTTTTAGAACTTGAATTTCCCGAGTTAAACCTAGACAAGTAAAAAAAATGAAAAATTTTGGGGTGATTAGCGGTTCCAATAGAGTTTTGTGTAAGGCTTGTATTTAGGACTTGCAAGATTCAAGGTTCCAATAGAATCCCCCCCCCCCCCCACACACACTTAAATTACACATTTTCCTCAATGTGTCCCAAAAATAAGTTTTTAGGTTGATTGAATGTGTAAAAGGTGTGAAAAAGCAAAAATTTTGTGTTACTGGGCGCTGAACACGGCCCCGTGTTATCCGGGCACGGCCCCGTGTTCAAGTGCCAGTAACAAAAATAAAACAAGAGAAACGGAAGTCTAGACACGGGGGCGTGTTGGGTGAACACGGCCCGTGTCCAGTTACCTGAACTGGGTCTTTTTCTGCAGACTGTGCAGCACGGGGCCGTGTTGGGTGGACACGGCCCGTGCCGAGCTTACTGTAAACGAAGAAATTTGTCGGATGGTTCTGTTTTCCTGTATGGAGTGCAGGTTCAAGTTTCCCTTGCATCCTTTGCCATATCAAGTGTGTTTTATTCATTTCAACACCATCCAAAACACCAAATTAACTAAAACCATCATTCATTAATCATAGAGAGAATTACATAATAGTCCTAAAAATTAAAAATAAAGCAGAAAATAAAAGTTAAAAGTCCTAATGGTCAAGTGATCCGTAAAATCTTCCTAAGGAGTTCTACTTCTACAATAAGAACCAAAAATTCTGGAAGTAGACTTCCGGTTTAAAAGTCTTGTAGAACTCCAAGCCGAACGGTGTTCCTTAGATGTTGCTAGAGCCATTCTTCGATTTCCCTAGCGAGAAGGGAGGCGGCTTCATGTTCCTCGACATCTGGTGGAGGATGAGCGACACCAACCGGGACCCCTTAGATTTTTTTGATTTTTAGAAATTTTTTATTATTTTTTAGAATTTTTTTGATTTTTTAGATTCTTTTGGATTTTTTTTTATTTTTTGGATTTTTTAGAATTTTTTTTATTTTTTAGAAATTTTTTGATTTTTTTTGGTTTTTTTGATTATTTAGATTTTTTTTTAATTTTTTTTTATTTTTTTGAATTTTTTGGATTTTTTTATTATTTTTAGAATTTTTTTGATTTTTTAGAATTTTTTTGTTTTTTTATAATTTTTTGAATTTTATTGATTTTTTAGTATTCTTTTGATTTTTTAGATTTTTTTTATTTTTTTCGCTTTTTTAGAATTTTTTGGATTTTTTTTGTTATATTTTTGAATTTTTTGGATATTTTCTTATTTTTAGGATTTTTTGGTTTTTTATTATTTTTTAGATTATTTTTTTGATTTTTTAGAATTTTTTTAAATTTTTTTTATTTTTTAGATTTTTTTTTTTGATTTTTTAAATTTTTTGATACTTTTGAATTTTTTTTGGATTTTTTTAGAATTTTTTATGATTTTTAGAATTTTTTAGAATTTTTATAATTTTTTGGATTTTTTAGAATTTTTTTTAATTTTTATTTAAGATAGTTGTTTTTAAAACTTTTGCCAATTGTTTATAACTCGGGTAATTTTGTCTTTTTAGATATTTTTAAATTCTAATTCCTAGGGCTGGCATATCGTGTATACCCGTACACGATAAGACACGAACACGATAAGACACGAACACGAAATGGGTATACCTGTACACGACACGAAAATTTATCGTGTACCTGTAACCCAAACACGAACACGAATCTGTTTATACCTGGTATACACGATAATACACGATAGTACACGATAATAGCTGTTTATAAACACATATTAGACAACCTTTCAGCGAAACAAAAGTCGACGAAAGTTCATAAAAGTCTTAAAATAAAACATAAATCCATGCTCCTTAACAAATTTAAGACAAGAACACATAGAATTATAATCAAAACATATATTGAAAACAATATCAAGTCCCAAACTTCCAAGTTCCAATTGGTCTTTCTTCTCAAATCTTCAATTTCAAACAATCAAACCTACACACAAAATAAGTATAGTCAAAGATAATATGAGCAGTTTTTTTTATACAGTTTTGACCAATTATCATGAAATATATATATATATGAAATAGGCCCACTAAGCCTACCTTAAGTAATTGGCAGTTTGTGACAATCTGATTCTGGTCAACTGTGTCAACAAGAGGTTCCATGATTGACTGCTTCCTAATGCAGCTCATGTCAAAACCATACACATTGTTCCAAACTGCAAATTCACCAAAATCTCAACGGGTACTATAAACAATTAAACATGATGAGAACAATACGTGCTAATGATTAACAGTCACGGCATTGTCTTCCTACTTGTTTGATCAGTGAAACAGACAGTTAATTTGAGTTTAAACTTACCAACCACTTATCGCGAGCATAAGTGCTAACGATTTGATCAGTATTCAACATGTTTTCATATAACAAGAAATAACCCATCCATTCTGAAACAATAATATCCACTTGAGGAACCGGTAGGTCAAGCTCTTCAATCTTTCCTTTCAAAACGGTTATAACTGCAACATTTAGCAAAATGAGGATGAACTATCAACTACTAAAACATCATATGTGCTAAATCATGTAAAAACATAAATTCACAACAGTCGTTACCATTTGAATAACCATTTGCTTCGACAATCTCTTTTGCCATGTCAGCCATCTGTGAACACTCAACCTGCCAACATGAAAGTCGCTTATTCAACGATATTTATGCTTTTAAGAAGAAGAAAATAAACGGCTTATTAAGACAGGCATACGTACAGCATAAACATGTTTTGCCCCAGCTTTCGCGCAAAAGAGAGATAGAATCCCTGTCCCTGCACCAACATCAAGAACAATCTTGTCCTTGAATAAGAATGTGTTTCTGTAGATACTCAAGACCGACTCGCTAAAAGCTAAGCTTATTGAGCTTGACTAGGCTGGCGATTCGAACAAAATAATCTACAAAATAAAAGCTAGGAACACACGAGCTTGATCCAATTCACATCACTACCTTTTAAATTAATCTACAAAGTCTTATCAGTAATAATCAATCAAAACTATCAGGAACAAACTTCTTACACATCTATGGATTTCAAAGGAATCCATCAAATTGCAATTACTATAGGGATTCCAATTCCAATTCCTACACATTCCGCGAACCAAACGCCTCCTTAGTGTAGGTGGCTTACATCTAAAGGTATTCCAGGACATAATCCTGTGCCACCCCAATAGTAATTTGCAAAAGCTTGATTTTTGTGACAATGATATAGAAAACCTACCTTCATCAATTGGAAATCTTCATAAGCTTGTTGATCTGTCATTCAGTGGGTGCCGGAAACTCAAAAGTCTTCCGGAAAGCATTTGTAGTTTACAACATTTAAGAGTTCTTGACCTTTCAGGTTGTGGCATAGAGGAATTTCCTAAGGGCATTGGCCAGTTGGAGTCTTTAGAAATTCTAGGCTTAACAAATTGCCTGAGGAATTGCTGAGCCACATCAAGACAAACCGAGCCATCTCGGTTTTAAAACTGAGCCAAGCTTGAGCTCAATTTCCCAGCTCAGTTTCAAATCCGAGCCCGGGCTAGCTGTGGTTTGTGAAATGTGAACAGAACTGAGTCTGTGAGCTCAGGTCTAGTATATTCATGAACCTAAAACAGCACCTGTTTCCATAGTTTCTGGTTGTTTTTATCTAAGTTTGCTATTCACGATAAAACATGAGGATCTGTGTTTTGATATCATGTTTAATATGTTATTGAGTTTGAAATGTTATATGAAGGTTGATGAGAATGCATATGGATTCTCAAGTCCAGCTTTACCAGTGTATACTTGCTTATTCCGCATCATTAGTGCATGAAACCTCATAAATTCAGTGGTGGATTGATCCATGATTTTGATCGCTGGTAAAACTCCTTAGTGGCGGGTTAGGTACCGGGTGAACAAGGACTTGGGTCAAACAACAACAACAACAACAACAACCATACCCAGTAAATCCCACAAATAGCAGAGCTATTTATAGGGTCTGGGGAGGGTGGGATGTAGACAGACCTTGCCTCTATCCATAGGGATAGAGAGACTGCTTCCAGAGAGACCTTCGGCTCGAAAACGAACAGCAAACCAACACACCAAGTCAAAGAATATAGAAAGAATACAGAAATAAGAAGTCGCCCATACCAAGAAAATGATAAGAGTGGCACAATATAATGTGAATCATGTATAATGGCATACAACATCATTTGGGCGTAAACACAATGGAAATCATGTATAATAGCATACAACATCATTAGGGCATAAACACAAGAAGGCAATCACCGGAAAAGTCCCTTAAAGAAAAAGAAAAGCCTACGTCCCTGAAAAACACCTAAGACCTTACTGCAATATCATCTAGAATTCCTTAACCCTAATCCTACGCCTCCACGAAGTCCTATCGTGGACCATGTCCTCATAAAGATGCAACTCTAGTAAATCATGCCTAATCTGCTCATCCCATGTCAGTTTGGGTCTGCATCTTCCTCTCCTCCCCTCCACAGTAAGAGTTTCCACTACTCTAACCGGTGCCGTCGCTTCCCTCCGCTTCACATGCCCAAACCATCTCAATCTCCCCTCCTTAATCTTCTCCGCTATACTAGCCACTCCTAGTCTTTCCCTAAAAACCTCATTTCTTATCCGATCTAACCTCGTATGTCCACACATCCACCTCAACATCCTCATCTCTGCTACATCCATCTTGCGCGCTTGTGTCTTCTTGATAGCCCAACAGTCTGTTCCATAAAGCATAGCTGGCCTAACTGCTACCTTGTAAAATTTCCCCTTTAGTTTAGTTGGGAACCTCCTATCGCACAATACCCCACTGGTTGCCCTCCATCTACACCAGCCAGCCTGTATGCGATGGGTTACATCACTATCTATGTCACCATCTCTTTGTACAAACGACCCCGGATACTTAAATCTAGTTACCTGCGGGACCAATTGATCCTCAATGGTGATTTGGGTTTCATCGTCAATGGCTACATCGCTGAAATCACAGTGTAGATACTCAGTCTTAGATCGACTAATCCTTAGGCCCTTGCCCTCTAAAGCTACTCGCCACTCCTCTATCCTCGCGTTCAGGCACTGTTTAGTCTCTGCAACCAACACAATATCGTCTGCAAAAAGCATGCACCACAGAACTGTCTCCTAAATCAACTTGGACAACTCATCCAAGACAACCGTAAAAAGAAAAGGGCTCAACGCACACCCCTGGTGGAGTCCTACCTCCACAGGAAAGAAGTTTGTATCTTCTACAGGCGCGCGGACAATAGTTTCCGTTCTATCGTATGTATCCTTAATTATGTCTATATACTTCCCCGGTAGCCCTCGACCCTCCAAACTATCCCAAATCAGTTACCGTGGGACAGTGTCATATGCCTTGTTGGAAATAAATTGTTTTCTAGTATAGTAACGCTATTAAGTTTTGGTTTTTCGGTTTGGATCCGTTCAAGTTTTTCAAGTGAAACCCAACTACATATGTGAATGTGTTTTCTTTTTTCCTTTTGTGATTTCTATTCACGCTTTATGCTTTTTGGTACGTTACGTTATAACTGTACGGTATAAATTCTATTTATTTTACATTTTGGTTCAACTGCAATACTTATATAAGTTGCAGTAGGTTGAACCGAGTATGTTGAAATATGCGTTTTCATATGATTAACGCATAACATAACGTTTGGAATAATTCTTTCGATTTTTGCACGGGCCTGGTGTGCATCGCCCGTGGTTCGTATTACTAGTTTGTTACTACTAATATATAACAACTTGTTTGTTTTAGAAGTTTGAATCACGATAATAACTAGAAAAAAACAATGCGGTTTTCTTTGGTGGGCTCAATTCATCACATGGTTTTGATGTCTTTATTGTTTGACTTTTCTTCTTATTTATTATTTATTTTTTACCCGCAAAGAAGGAACTTTGTTATAAAAATCTGCTAGCAAGAAGCTAAACGGGCCAAACCATACAACCAAACAAACAAAAGAAAATTAAACCAAAACTACATCAAAAGAATTCCAAGCCGACCATGTCAAGGATATGAATCTCGATCTAATCGACACCCATAAAAATGCCATGTCTTTAATTGCTTCCACATATTTGATCCAAGGCAACGTTCTTCCTTTAAAAAATCTTTCTTCTTAATTGAGTACCAGGAAGTTGTTGTTACCATTAATCATTTGTTTTAGGAAGATCTAGCTATGAGTTCTACACTAGTCAAACTCATTTCAGAATGCTACATCAAATCACTAGACGAGCTCTCACCTGAGGCAAAGCAACCTATCCATTTCACACCTTTTGAGTTGGGCTGGCTCAACGTTAGATACGGCCAAAGAGGTCTCCTTTTCAGAAAACCGCCTTCACTGGATTGTATCTCAATAACTACTTTCTTGGATCACCTCCGACACTCTCTCTCCGCCACCCTCACTCATTTCTACCCTCTCGCTGCCCGTTTCGCCACTCGAAAACAAGAGAACCCACCTTCATATGTCATCTACTTGGATCCGGAAAACTCCCCTGGCGCCAAGTTTATTTATGCTAAGGCAGGGGCCACAGTATCCGACGTACTTGACCCACCTGACGTACCTTTACTTGTTCATTCGTTTTTTGATCTTAGTAACGCCATTTGCTATGACGGTCACACGCTGCCGTTGTTATCCATTCAGGTACAAAAGGAATGTTTGGTAATTGTGATTGATATTAAGGTTGCACGGTATGGTGCGCCAACCGCCTTCCACCTCAGCAAAAAAATCATCAAAAGCGCCCCTCCATACCAGGGGCGCTATTGATGCCCAGCGATTACAATAGCGAGCAATAGCAGATGGAATTGTGGTCCCCACTTCAATTTTAAACCTTTAAACAAAAAATAAATAGGGGGCGCTATTGGGGGACTTTAACCCATACCGTGGGCTTTATTCGTAAAAGGTAATGGAACCCCTTGTCCTATGTGGCGATGATGTGTCACAATGGAGCCCCTAGGGGGCTCTAACCATACCTCGCAGACTAATACAATGTTGATATTTACATAATCTACCCTCTACTATGACTAGTTACAATATGTCTAATGCAACAGGTGACCGAACTTGTGGATGGAATATTCATCGGTTGCTCTATCAACCACATGGTGTCCGACGGGACCTCTTTATGGCATTTCATGGCTGCTTGGAGTGAAATATTCAAATCCAGAGGATTTTCAGTTTCTCGTCCTCCGGTATTCAAGCGATGGGTGCTGGATGGATATGATCCTATAATCAATCTCCCCTACAACCATCAAGATCAGTTTGTTGAACGAGTAGAAATTCAAACCTTTAAAGAGCGGTTCTTCTGTTTCTCGTCAATAGCCATCTCTAAACTCAAAGCAACAGCAAATTCTGAATGCAATACACATAAGATTTCAAGTTTACAAGCCGTGATCGCGCTTTTATGGAGGTGCATCACCCGTGCGCGATGTCTACCACATGATTATGAAGTCACTTGTTCGATTATGTTTTCTGCACGACCTAGGCTAAACCCACCTTTGTCAGATGATTATTTTGGTAACCCAGTTCACATCGTGGGAGGTAAAGCAACTGTGGGGGATTTGTTGGCTCATGGTCTCGGTTGGGCGGCTTTCAGGCTACACGAAACCGTGATGAACCACGATGATAAAGCAATCAAAGAAGAGGTTGAGTCATGGATAAAAAGTCCAGTGATATATAAACTGAATCAACTAAATGGTCCAAACCTTGTGCGAGTTGCGAGCTCACCAAGATTTGACATGTACGGGTGTGAATTTGGATTGGGTAAAGCAGTTGCGGTTAGAAGTGGGTGCACCAACAAATGCGATGGGAAGATAACAATGCATCCAGGGCGAGAGGGTGGCGGTAGCATGGACGTAGAAGTTTGCCTTATGCCGGAATATATGAAAAATATTCAATCTGACAAGGAGCTCATGAGTTATCTAATGATGTACTAAGAGACGGGTTTGTTTCTATTGGATCTAATATTTACTTGTTTATTGAATGATAGGCATTAAGCCCACGTTTGGTTCCATGTTTAGGAGTCCATTCTGGGCACTAAACCCATGTTATCGAGTCAGTCATGTTGTTAACGTGAATGGGTCTTGTTTGATAGGAAATTTACAGTAGAATGACAGGTTAATGGTCTTGTTTGTTTCCGTATTTTCTGTTTTTCTTTGAATTTTTCTATCAAGTATGTAAGCTATTTATAGCTCTTCCGTTATTGAATAAGATATCAAAATTTTGAGAGTCCATTCATACTTCTTGAGTTGTTTCAGTTTTGTAACAGGTATTTTTATTTAAACAAAAATTATTTTCTCTTATAGTCAAGTGACGTTGGGAAGGAAAACGTGGAGCCGAATTCACTTGGGAACGCGAGCACGAAATGAAGAACAAGTATCCACACCTTTTCCTAGAGTCCTCCTCTTGAACAAATATTTGGAAGAAATTTCTTAAAGTATGGAAGACTGTAAGGTTCCGTAATTTTTGTAATCCTTTTCGTTTTATTTTAATTCATAATTCAATTTCAATCCTTGTAATTCATTGACTTTGATCATAATGGAAATTATATTTTATATCAATCTTGTTTGGCCATACATGCATAATACGTAAACAATCACGAAAGGTGAGTTTTATATTTAAAACCAAACAATACACCGAGAATATATTAACTTGAAATTATGTTCATACATACTCATATATTACACATGCATATTACACCCTAAAACCCTAAAAATGCGCTTACCATTGTATTATTGCATAAAATAACAAACCACACAACTCAAGGGACTAAAATGGAATTTTTTGATTTTTCAAGACTATAACAACCCTCCTAGAACCCTTAACATGACCCTAAACGTTCCTTATATACCCCATATACGAGAAACGAGCCCAGAATACCCTAATACTTATAAAAAATCAAGAAAAACAAAGTTTGGGAGTCGCTCGCGGGCGCGACCCAGACACTGGAGTCTGTCGCGGGGCGCGAGAACCTTGGATTACCGGACAAGGCATTGCGCCACGTGTCCAGTGACTCGGCGACCCTACACGCTGACTCGGCAAAGCTATAAACGACACGCAGTCCCTCGCTGGCCGGAAAGCCTGCCCTGTATCTCTCGCGGGGCGTGAGAGAACCCTCGTCAGGCTTATAAATAGGGTCGATCGGCTCATTTGTTCAACGTTCAGAATTCTATTTTCTCTCTAAACTTTCTGATAGTTATTATTATACTCGGGTATTATACCCCTATAAAACGAAGCTCTGCCTCGTTGTAAGTACTATAACTCTGCTAGTACCCTACACGATCGATTTAGGGCTCCGTAACGCATGTCAAGGCTCAGCCTGACTTAGTCGTTGGAGTTCTGTCTCGTGTTACACTCGATTGATCTAGGACTCCGTAATGCATGTCAAGGCTCTGCCTGACTCAGTCATTGGAGTTCTGTCTTGAGTTGTACGGTTAATGTGATTTGGGTTATTTTACTAACACTTGTGCATTGTTTAATTTTAAATAGATAATAACCAGGAGAATCACCAGGAAGCTATAGTAGTATCACCTAAGTCAACAATGTGAGTACATTCTCTTTTTGTCACCTTTTTAAATATATTTTTGTGAGTCAAAATGTTTTACCAAATGTCTGAATTAAACACTTAACAGTAATTGAGTATTTGTGATTCTACAATTACTGCCGGTATGTTGGGGTTTTGTATACAAAATGTGAAAGACGTTACCATTGGACAAAGAGTTAGCCAATGAGTAATATAACCCACAAGTCAGGTGTTGACAGTACTGAATGAGTAATTGAGTAGATATAAGCAAATGTAATTGCGGATGCCCTCAATACTGTAAAGTGATAAAACTGTTTTGATTAAACTGGGATGCACGCCAGTATTTCTTGCTGATAAAATATTTTTAAAACGCGTTTCAGGTAACAAAATGTGAAAGCCAATAGAAGCCAGCTGGAGAGCACTAAAGGCTTGGAAAAATGGCTATAAAAGTTACATAAATAAAAAGGAGTTTTTGTTTTCAATAACTAGGGTTTATCCCTACAAATGTATTGTCAAATGAACTTGGGTTATATCCCAATGATTTATTATTATAAAAGTTTGGTGTTTAACTCTGATAAAAATATTTCCTAACTACGGTCTTGATGTATTCCGCTGCGAAATTAATAAACACCGATACCACTGATCTGGATCTCGCGGCGCCCGCTCCCTGGGTAGGGGTCGGGGGTTGCTACAAAGACCCTTACGGACCGAAAGCCAAAGGCATTACGGTCCGCAAGGACCTGGTCTGGCAGATTATTTGGTTAGCTCGCGAATTTGAGTTTAAAACCCATTTCCCTCCTTCCTAACTCCCAACTACCTTCATTAAACACCAAACCCTAATACCCGCTTATAAATACAAACTTTCCCCACCTCCAAAACACTTCAAAACTCTCTTTAATCTCCTATATTCTCAAGCTTAGGCATATTGTTCAAGCTTCAAAACAATGAGTTTTGAGCTTGTTTATGCAAGTTTCTTCTTGTTTTCTTGTTTTTCCTTCCTTGGATAACCTCTAGGAGTGTTACCAGATGTTTACCTTGGTAAACAAGGATGGGTACATCACCATTTTGAGGTCCAAAGTTAGGATTTTTCTTGAGTTTTGTTAAAACTTTCAAACATGTTTATCTTGCTTTATCTTTGGAACATCTTCAAGTTGCCAACAAATCCCTATGTTGGATAGGTTTGGATTGAAGTTTTGTTCCAGAAATCTTAGTTATGATAGTTTACATTTCATGCAACCTAAGTCACCCAGTAACTTTCAATCAAACAAAGTGAACAAACTATACAAAGTCTCCAACCATAACCATGTTTGGAAAGGACTCATCTAGTTGAATTCACTTGGTTATTTGGTGAATTAGATGGTTTAATTATGTTCTTCCATGACATCCGAATCATCCATGTGATAATTTGTGCATTGGTGAACTCATAAGGTTAATGCATTTATCCAACTTATGCTTGACAATACATGACTTGACTAATACATGACTTATACATAATATTATATATATAATATATACATATCTCTAAAACCTAACCATGAAATCAACCAACGCATGGTTGAATATTAGGTAATAAGGTGGAGAATATCTTGATTTGGATTCCTTACTTTGGACTTCTAATGGGTGACATAGTACCCATGAAAAACACTACACATAATAGTGTCCAAACAATGTATCGTTTGAATTGATGAAATGAAATGGAAACTTTGAATTTTAATTATTGTTGTGATTTAGTGTTTTGAAGTCTTTAAACAATCTTTTACGTCTCACCTCGATGTTTTCGCCATCGATTGGGGTGTGACAGGTGTATCCGAGGCATCTTCCTTTGTTTTAACCAACATGAAAGCAAATAATTACTAGTAAAACGAAAGACACATGAACCCATATCTAACTAAAACCACGGAATTATGGTTCCAAATCTACACATATTTCGAAACCAGTGCCTTGCCACATAGTACTGATACCGAAATTTAGCTAAAACCAAAACCGAATATCGTACAATATATGGTAGGTCAGTACGATATGTTACGATATCATTAAAAAGTCCTAAACAGGTATCGTATCGCATAGTACAGATAACAAATCTGAGCTAAATTTGAAACCAAATATCGTACCATATATGTTTGGTCGGTATAGATAAGTTACGGTACCATTAAAAAGTATCGAAAACATATCATACCGCATAGTATGAATAGTGAAATTGAGTTAAATTCAAAACCGAATACAGTACCGTATATGTTTGGTCAGTAGTGGTATAGTACAAGCATTCGGTATGAAATTTCTTATCCCTATCCAAATCTACCATATACAAAGCAAGTGGCAACATCATGCTAAAATCCTCTATCTAAGTCAGGGCTAGATTAAGAGCTGTTAAATTAATGCATATAGTGATTACTATAAGACCACCCGTAGTCGCCATGTTTCAGCGTTTTTCCCCCCAAACACGCCCGAAAACGCCACCACCTCCACCCCCATGGGCGTGTTCTTGCTTCAAATCAGTTCCGGCGTGCTATATTCCACGCCCAGCCCCTTTCTTGTGTCCAATCACCTTCATTTTCCTTTTTGTAAAACCAATCAGATTTTTTGACCTTTTTTTATTTAATTTTATTACAAACATAATGCCCCACAATTCCCACATCCCCACTACACCCATTTTAGAAAATGTCCCATAATGCCCCATTGCTGACTAGGCTGCCACATGGCGCAAAACGCCCAAGGGTGGGGTGTTAACCACTACACATGGTCTAATCTATATATATTAATAAATGAGATGATTTGGGCCATGTGTCATTGAATGGTGGAGCTATTTTGCTTATGTGGCATCCTATGGTTGAGGAGAGGGTGATTTTGGGAGGGAAGACACAATATTAGATGTGTTGAGAATTGGACACGGGATCCGAATTCTAATCGGGTCAAAGTTAATGGATCTTATATATCATCTTTTCCAAACAACAATTGTTCACAGCCTCACTTTTTCAAACCCTAGATCCATTTTTCTCTAATCTGGTTCTTCCTTCTTCACCGATCGAGCATAGGTATGTTAATTTTCTTTTTCGTCTTTGATTTTTCTTTGTTATTGTTTTAAACACAATCTATCTCTTCCTTAAACCCTAGATATCATCTATCGATCATTGCCACATCTTCTTCTTAAATCACCATATACCAGGTTCGTTCTTGCAAATGGAGTCTTATTTTTTCAGCCATTAAATCTTCTTTTGATGCTATTTGTAATACAATCCATACAAACTTGGCTGAATCATTTGAATCGTCCATCGATTTGAGCAGATTCATGTTGTATCATTCATATTTTCCTTTAATTAGGGCTTTTTTTCTATCATTAGAGTTTTTATTGATGTTTAACTTACCTGAACCATACAATTTTTTTATGTTTGAATTGTCCAGCGATTTGTCGGAAAATTCAAAATTCCAACGATTCAGTAACCAGGTTTGCGATTTTGTATAGTATTTTGGTTTTTATAATATTCATTTTATGTATGTTCTTCAGATCTTCTACGTTCCAAATAGACTGTTGACCATCATGTAAAAATATTTTGAAAATTTTATAAAATTAGGGCACATCACTAGAATATGGCGTGAAAAAGAAGTTTTGTCAATGAATATTTCTAAACGAATGTAGCTTACTATTCTTGGGTTGTTTTCTTACAGAGATAGAAGTTGAGTTTTGTTTATTTATCTTGGTTTTTTTTTCTCTTCATGCTCTTTCTATTTTTGGGGACTGATTTTGCTGTTCAATTTTTCAAGTTGCCATGGCTTAATGCTCATCTTATAAAGATCTGGCCTTTTGTTAACGAGGTTAGTTGATTGTATTCAATGGCTATTTGATGCTTTTGTTGAGTGGTGTATGTCTGTATTTTAGGTTCTTGACATCCTTGAATTGTATAGACATCTGTATGAGGAATACTTGGTTGTCCCTGTTGTGAAAGGTAGAAAGAGTGAGTTGTAGAAATTTGTTGGCGGTCTCTATACCACTAGCGTTGAGGTATTTATGAGATACGATCAGTTTGGTACCGGTCTGGTACTATGTTCATCCTTACTCACATGTAAATTTCCACACAAAATATGAATTCTTAAATTCTACAATGAGTGATGGAAGATCTGTTTTGCCTTTTGTATAGGGAGTAGGTGGGAAAAGGTTGGGTTGGCTAATAGGTTAGAATAGATACTTTTATATAAGTGTCGACTACCGGCTTGCGTTGTTTGTAAACTTCTATTTGTAATATTGTATATCGTAATAATACACATCTTTTTAATATTTTGTTCAATAAGTCTATTTCATAAGTTTATTTTATTCTAATAGCAAGAGGTTTTATGATATTTAGTTGACTTTCGACCAGTCATAGATATTGCATAACCTGATTCAGGCTTCTTTTTTAGTATGATTTTGATAGACAAGACAACATAGCATATTGAAGTTCAGGTTTCTAATTTAATAGTACAAACATCATGCGATATTGCGATGTATGCGCTTGCTAATATTCATAAATGTATTTAGGTTTGGCCCTGCTCCAGGTTAATACTGCTGGTAGTGATGGTGGGAATTTGGAGTCTTCTAATGACGACAACGATGGAATTTCCAATGCGGACTATCTATTAAGAAACGCACATGAAAGCCATCAGCTTCTCTGAAGAAGCAATAGGATGCTTTAGGTATATTTTATACTTTTGTGAGTTTCATGTTAATTTTGTAGACTGTTATTGTCATTGCTATAATACATCTTCAAGTTCATATTTTGCTTAAAATCACACTGGTTCAAATTAATGTAAAACAAATTGATAATTTCTGGATTAAATCATTCCAAATTGAAGTACTCATATTTTGTTTTGGAAGTTTTATTGGGCTACATTAATTATTTAGGTGATTTCAGTTGGTGTACGTTTTGATGTAAATTTTGTCCGTATTCAAATTGGTATAAATTTGAGTTATTTTTCGACGATATAAATTCGAGTTACATATCTTATAAAGAAAAAGTTGCAACTGAAATCCCGCTATTTATGGCTACATACCCTGTAGAGACCTTTGACCTATACGCTATTCGCTATAGCGATCATAGCGACTGCTATTACAACTATGGACTCATTGACCAGCAAAAGTGATGTGTATCAAAGTATATGCAGTTTCAGTTACAATTGGGTAAAGATTGCATTGCCTTTAATCATCCTTCATGGTAGACTTGCGTTAATGTAACGCCGGCGTCCCTAGACTTTTACCAAATTGTCACCTTTAGCCCCTATACTATGGGATATGTGATACTTTTGATACTTTGTGAAACTAATACTATGATTCTTGATTCTTGATACTATGGAAACTATGATTCTTGATACTTGATACTATGGAAACTATGATTCTTGATACTTGATACTATGGAAACTATGATACTTGATACTTGGAGACTATGATACTTTGGTGCTAGACTCTTGAGGCTCGTGAAACTTGAGACTTGGTTGAACGAGGGACTGGAGTCTTGTCACTGGCGGAAACTATGAAACTATGGAAACTATGGAAACTTTTGTATCAATGCTATAATCTAGTTATACTAATACCCAATATTACGCAATGCTTAATCTGATACGGGAACTATCCGATCGGATGACCAACCGATCGGATGGCCATTCGACCGAGGTGCCATCCGACCCGTGCACACCACCTCACTCCCTCTCTCTCTTACTATAAATAGGCCTATCACATCATTCTCACTGATGTGACAGCCTCACTCGATCTAGGCGCACGCACTCCTACTTTTTCTTCATTTCTCGGCGATTTCGGTACGTTTTACACTAGATTCTTGTACAACTTTGATCTACACGTTATTCTCTACATGATTCTCCTTTGAAATCTCACGCTTCACCGTGAAATCCCTAAGATTTGAGCTCTTGAAGGTGATGTCATCATGGCGGTTTGTACCAAACTGTTGCGTGATGTCATTCTAGTCAAAATCTAGCTCAGATCTAAGGAATTTCGGGTGTTTTACACTAAATATTGACTAAATCTAGACTTTTCGGCTAAAACTTGTGCTTATCTTCTTCACTTCTTAAACTTTTACTTAAAGACGGTGGAATCTGGACCTAAACGGGCTATAGACTTGATGATTAGCCTGGAGTTGGTTTGGAAATGGATTGTTGCTGGAGAAGATGACCGGAGTACGGATTCCGACATAAATACCATCAAGGACAGACGACTGAGCGGATTGGGGTGATTCCCATCCGATCAGATAGGCTGTACACTGATGTGTTTACCGTTGTCTCAATACGTACCATGTCGTCGCCGTTTAAACAGAAACTTAGAAACTTTACAAGGTTGTAAACGGAACAAGGACAACTCGATCGAGTGGCAATCCGATCGGATAGCCATCCGTTCGAACTGTCATCCGATCAGATGACACTTGCCTCGTAACCTTAAACATTTTAGAAACTTTGAATCTTGATCATCGAATGGCAATCCGATCGGATAGCCATTCGATCGAACAACCATCCGATCAAGGTAACTTGAGTTGACACTTGACTTGACACTTTGAGAATCTCAACACTTGGATCGAACGACCATTCGATCGAATGGCCATCCGTACGGATGACCATCCGATCTGATGGCAATCCGTCCCACACACTTATGTCACCTCGATCGAGTGGCAATCCAATCGGATAGCCATCCGATTGAACAGCCATCCGATCCAGTGACTGGTCCTACACATGTGCAATCTCGTTGTTTTGTGTTAGGCCCTAAAGTGTGAGACTGACGCATCAAATTAACACAACGGATTATGGTTACGAACTGGGTTTTACCGGGTTAGTTAGTATTAGGTTGTGGACCTTTATAGGTCACTTGGGCCAAGCTTTAGGCCATATGGGCCAAGCAGGCCCAAGGGAAGCCCATGTAGGGAAGTGGGCTTGAGTTAGTATATAAACAAGTTTTTAACTTGTTTTTAGGTTGGAACCTCATTGTTACAATTTCTCTAGAGAGGGATACGATCGATTGGTAGTAGTGAGCTTGTACCAGACGATTTTGCTAGTTCATAGTAATAGAATCGTGTGCAAGTTTGAAAGTGATTCCGGTTTGTTCTTCGTTGTTCATATTTCTTGTTGGTTTTGGTTTTATTTCTTGAATCTCATCTGGTTTGGATTCCGCACAAACTTGGTGATTGTTTGATATCATTGAAAGATCCGTTTCACGGGACTTACAAGTGGTATCAGAGCCATTAGAACCTATTTCTAGGCTCGGTGTGATATCAAAGATTCAAGTTTTCTGAAATTTTTGAGTTGGTGTTCTTCGCGTTCTTCATTGTGTTCATTCAAATTTTATAAAAAGTTGTTATATTTTGGTGCTTAGATTTTGAAAAGGTTGTTAAAGGATTAAATATAATCTTTTTATTTTTTCCGAAAATATCTTGATGTTAATCATAATCCTTTTAAATTTGAAAAGTATCTTGATTTAAAAAAAATTCCAAGTATCTCGGAGTTTGCTACAACTGTCAATATTGTTTCTTATTTCGAGTCATCATCACAACTACCACTACTTTACAGAAGGTTTCGAGTGAAGACAATCTTCTTCACGGTTTCGAGTTACCACATTTGGAGTCACCATTTGAGTCGCAACAATAATCATTCCTCTTGTCTCGAGTCATCACTGTTTCGACTTCCATCTTCCTGGTTTCGAGTCACATCATTCTTCTCGAGTCGCAACCAACACATCATCTTCATTGGTCTCGACTCATCACCTCACTGGTCTCGAGTCATCTCCTTTTGAGCAGTCTCGAGTCGCAACCACGGTTCCGAGTCGCAACCGAGATCTCGAGTCATCAACATTCACTGTCTCGAGTCGCAACCACGGTTTCGTCAATCAACCTTCTGAGTCGCAACCGAGGTCTCGAGTGGTGTGTTCTCGACAGAGATTTTGAGTTATCTACACTTCAGGTCTCGAGTCGCAATCTCATTTCACAGTCTCAAGTCATCTGCTGTTTCATCTTCGTCTTCTCCGCTTCACCCCCACCGGCGACCAAACCTGCAACTATCATCATCATCGATCACTACACCACCTCCACCAACTTCTCCGATCACTAAACCCCAACTCCGTACACCGTCATCATCTCGTTCAACCTTTCGAGTCGCAACCATCAATCGTTCATCATCCTGTTACCATCGTCATATTGTTCATCGACGTAACCACCTCTCCGGTCATCTTCTTCGATCGGTTCTACATCTCCAGTCAACCTCCTTTCACCATCCGTTGTTGGCACATTGAGAGGCAGCAAGATTTGGTATTTGAAATTAGGGTTTCGGGGGATTAGACAAAACGAAGAAGACAACTGTTATCTTTTTTAAATAATATTTTAGGTTTTTAATTTTATAATAATATAATAATCATAATCATAAAGCAATCATTACATAATCATTAATTATAATATAATAATAATAAGTATTCTTTTATAATAAAAAAAATTATTATATTCTAATTAAAAAAAGGGTTATTATTAATTAAAAAAAAAGGTTTGTTTGTTTGTGATAAAAGTTTTGACAGATTTTTGAGGTGCGGTTCAGAAAGCGGGATTATTCGGCTGCAAAGGGTTTGAGTTAGCAAGTACTCAGGTTCTCGCTTTGGGCTTGTGTTGAGGAAATAGTTAAAAACGCACATTTTTGGGGGATCACATCTTAAAATGTCTTCTAAGAGAGAGGTGCTTGAGCAGGAATTCCAAGGATTCAGTTACTCGTATGGTGAATCTATAGAAGCACTTACAGGCCGGTTTGCTGAACTGCTCTCTAAAATGGAGAAGGCAGAGATGGTGGTGTCTACTCGCATGAGCAACAGAAAGCTTCTGGATGCTATAAAAGGGATTCCAGATCAGGCGAACTGTAGTTGGTTTCGCAATGTTAATCAGATAATAGTGAAAACCGACTGCAACTGTTACAAAATGAAGTCAGATGAGCTAATCTCACTCATCAAATCATATGACAATGCTGACAAGCAGTCTACTCAAGGCAACACATCTGCTGCTATTTGCTCATCCACACAAAATTCAGTATTTATGTTTAACAAACCCCTGGCTCAAGAAGTTACTCGTGATCGTGAAGAGATACTTTCTGTCTTTTGCACTCCTGAGTGTAGAGAAAGAAATGAGGCATATCGGTTACACAACGCTGAGTTGATTCAAGACTACAACGACATCAAAAATAAAAACTTTACTTTATCAAAAAACGAAAAACTTTATAAAGAAAAGATTGAAGCTCAGCGAAAAGACATCGTCAAACTCAAGGATGATGTAAGTGTGAAATCCAGTCAACTCCTTTATGTTCAGGAGAAACTGTGTGCTGTGACTAAGGAACTGGAAGATATCAGAGATAGATATCAAATAAATGAGCTTAATATTAAGAAATTTGATTCTTCCAGCAAATTAGTCAAAAACTTGTGTGATCAACAGCTCGCATACAAGGAAAAGAAAGGGTGTGGATTGGGTTACAATCAGGCTCCTCCTCCTTACAATGATAACTACACATATTTACCCATGACTGAGGAGGAATTGATGAATGAGGACAAGATGGCTTACGGTCCTAAAACTGATAAGTCATCAATCAACAGCAGACCTGTTAATAAACGAGTGACTCCTTCGGTAAATTTTATTTCAAATGGTACTTTTGATCCTAATGCTTCGTCTTCCCTTGCAGATGAAATTAAAGTTGAAGGTGTCGTTGGAGATGAACAAGCATCAAATTCTCATGTGTGTGACATTTTTGGCTCATTTTTTCACTCTATGATTAATTTCAGGCCTGATGGTTTGGGCGAAAACGTTGATGCTTGTGTAACAGAGACTGAAATGGCAAACGAAACGAATGAGCCAGCTGAACCATCTAATTCCAAATGCGAATCACATGAAGCAGCTGATTCTGAGAAATTGGAATCGGTTGATTCTAGTGAATTCAGCTCAAGGGTGTCATGTGCAGAACCATCTTGTGCTGAAAATTCGTCAAATGTTTCAGCTGAAGTTTCTGCTAAAGTTTCTGGTATTTCTTCCGACAAACCAGAACTCTCCAATTCTGTCAAAGCTGATGACATGAAGGATGAAGAGAAGACATGCGTGAACAAGGCTCCAAGTGCGCAAGCTAAACAATCTGAACCTTTTGTTAGTGATGACAAAGTTCAGATCAAGCAACAAGAGCCGAAGTGAGCAGGTAAAGGACGCGGAAATAAGAAGCCTAAACATCAAAGACGATCAGGCTCTCCACAGTCCTCAACGGGCAATAATAGTCCTCAAAAGGCCCGTGATGTGAAAAATGTCTTTGTTAAGCCAGTCTGTAATGGCAAATGTGAGAAATATGCATTTGACTGTGCTAACAAGGGTTTTAGAAAGACTGGTGAGATTTCTAAACAAGACTTGCAGTCTAAGGAAAACAAGAAGAATCAAAGGAAATCTCCACCACAGAAGGCCCCTGCAAACGACAAGTATAGACATCCAAATTCATCCTCGTTTGCAAGAAATGTGCAAGGAAAACAAGCACAAAAAGGACCAGTTCATCTTTCAGGGCCTGCAAGAGCTACACAAGATGATCAGAATGCCTTCTACGTGAAGAGACAAACATGCTTCAATTGCGGCATTGCTGGTCACATTGCTCGGAACTGCACAAATCATCCCCATGAACCGTATTATGCTCAAAATCAGAGGGTTACACCTAAGGATAACTACTATTCTAAGCCAATGAAGGTTTCATCACCTAAGGCAATGAAGAATGTGAATCCCAAGGTTAAACCTTCTGATGGGAATTGGAACGCTGCTAAAAACAAACGCAAGGCTGATCAAGAACTAAAACGTTTTTCTAAAACTAACAAGCCTGAATCAGCTAAAGTTGCTCAACCGAAGGCAACAAACACGTTTGTTAAACCGAAACAGATTTGGAAACCCAAATCCAAAGCAGCAATGTCTCCAATCCTTGAAACGAAAGGGGACTTGTGTTTAAAGGAAGTGTCTTACTTTGATGCTTCAGGTAAACCCAGGACCACGATGGCCTGGGTACCCATGTCTTACTAATCTCCTTACCTTTTAGGAACAACCAAGGAGGAACTGTTGACAATCTCTGGAATGTTGATAGTGGTTGTTCCAGAGATAAAAACGGGTAACATTTCACTGTTGCAAAAAGTTCAATTTTTTTTTACAGATGATATGTTTCCTTTGGAGGAGATAAGAGAAGTAAGAAATGATCAGCAAAAGGTACCGTTTAAATTCAGTACTTTGATTTAAATTTGATTAGTCTTCGATCTAATGACAGAACGGTTAAGCAAAAATATTTTTTCTCTTTCTTAGTTTATACTTTGTATATAAATTGTCCTTTCTCTAGTAAATGGTAAATTTGCGCAAAAATACAAGATTTATGCACAAATTTAGGGGGGAGAGGAACATATAGATAGATATAGAGTTTAAGGGGGAGAAAACTCAGAAAAAGAAAAACACAAAAAGAGTTTGCTGTATATATATGCATTGTTTTAGGGGGAGAAAATGAGAAAAATGAAAAAGCCAAAAAGAGAAATTGCATGATATGGGAAGTGAAATAAATGTTTGTGTTAAAGGGTTTGACTAACACATGTAAGGTGCCATAGCTGAAAATACTAGGATCTACTGCGATATGTCGATAGGCTTGACGCTCAACATGATAAAAGATACTAAGTGATATAAACATAACGAACTATGTACCATGTGGGTAACATACCAACGGTGTATGATTTTATGGTCTTAAATCTTGCGTTGATAGATAGCCAACATCTGAGGTTTCGGGTCTTTATATTGTTGAATCATCCGGGGATATCTTGGCTGTCTTTCTGTTCAGAACTAAAATTGTACATGAACCCAGGAAAGAAAGTCACTTGGAATTAGCTCATTTCTATTTGAATGTCAGTATGTTGTCCCGATACACACAATTTTGATCTGATTCTGAAATCTTCTCTGAAAAAAGTCGTGTACCTCCTCTGCTGCATCCAGATATATGCTGACCTGGAGGTGCTAGGCAACGACAGCTTCTGCTGCATCCAGATACATGCTGACCTAGTTGTACGTTGTCGCGCTATAGATCTAATACACCCGAAAGAGGCCCTCTAGTGCCCAAAAGAAACCCGTGAAACCTATATCAAATTGAGAAAAACTCATTTGATCTGTATATTATACCATCTCTGCTTAAGATCTATTCTGTTCTTTTCTCAATCTATTCCCAGTTAAGATTTCAGAAATCTGGATTGGACTTGTGAAATATGTGGTAGGGAAGATACTTGCATGATAGAATGTGCTGTTTATATTTCCAGGATTTTATTAGTATTTATTTGGGTGTTCATTGTTAAGAAATCAAAACATGATAAAACAGATTATATGCAGACCTAGATACAGTCAGGATATCTCAAAGGATGACATCAGTATACTCACCTGCTACGATGAATCGTTGTGCTTACCTTGATCGCGGGGGTATGCCTTGGAATGGGACACACGGGTATAATAGTATAATATTACCTAAAGCATATCACGAAGTTGAAAAATTGAAAGTTGAGCGTTAAAGTTTAAGTGGACAAACATATTGGCAATCGCATAGACCAGTTTGATTAGGCTCGTACTGAAAAGTGTTCCTTAGTCTGCCTGAGAACGAATTTTGATCCCATTGCAATTGTAATTGTATATTATGGTAGTTGTTTATATTTTGAGTTTTATTTGTTTTTAGTTCTTAAAATTAAAATAAAAAAATTAAAAAAAAATTCAAAAATATAAAAATAGTGTCTTGTTTTTCTATAAAATCAAAAATCCAAAAATTGAGTGCTTATTTGTTTTTCTTAAACTTAAAAATATAACCGTTCTTGAAGATTTGACTGATCATCAAAAGTTGAAAGAACTTAAATTGTGAAATCCGAGTATAAGTACTTGGATGTACCTAGTGTTCATGTGGTACGTTCCTCTGTTGCATAAGAAATGTTTGCTTATGAGTTTGTGAGCATGTGCAGAACTTGGTTTCAATCAAGAACAGGGGTTGATGAAGACTGAGATGTTGTTAGTTGCTGAAGAAGCCTGAAGCAGCTCAACAACAAGATGTACCTGAGTCAGAAGAATCGGATACGAATTGCCGTCTGACAGTGATAGTGCATTTGAAGAAGTACAGTGAACCTGCTTGAAAGACAAAGATTGAAGAAGAAAAGATTTGTTGAGAATCCTCCTCTCACATTCTTTTTGACAAAGATTTTCAAGCAAAGCTGATCGAGATCCTGATATGAAGCTAACCACAAGAGCTGAAGAAAGAGACCCAGTGCTGAGAGTTCAGAAGTCAAGAACTTCCACAACATCTGCAGCATAGAGACAACCATAGACTTTGTTGAAGACGTTGCTGAATTCATGGTATGAAGACAATTTGATGGCATCAGTCTAGGGGGAGATTGTTAGGCCCTAAAGTGTGAGACTGACGCATCAAATTAACACAACGGATTATGGTTACGAACTGGGTTTTACCGGGTTAGTTAGTATTAGGTTGTGGACCTTTATAGGTCACTTGGGCCAAGCTTTAGGCCATATGGGCCAAGCAGGCCCAAGGGAAGCCCATGTAGGGAAGTGGGCTTGAGTTAGTATATAAACAAGTTTTTAACTTGTTTTTAGGTTGGAACCTCATTGTTACAATTTCTCTAGAGAGGGAGACGATCGATTGGTAGTAGTGAGCTTGTACCAGACGATTTTGCTAGTTCATAGTAATAGAATCGTGTGCAAGTTTGAAAGTGATTCCGGTTTGTTCTTCGTTGTTCATATTTCTTGTTGGTTTTGGTTTTATTTCTTGAATCTCATCTGGTTTGGATTCCGCACAAACTTGGTGATTGTTTGATATCATTGAAAGATCCGTTTCACGGGACTTACATTTTGTCCGACACTTATCTGTTGTAATCTAATCAGGCTAAACCCAAAGAGCTCCCTTTGATCCAATAACAGTTAACAGGTTAAGCAATCACTGTGAGTATACTCGATCCCTTTTTGTTTTAGACTTTGGGATGCAACATGTATTCTATTAAACTATAATACTTGAGACTTTTGGAAACTAAACTCTATCCTATGTGTATGTGAAACTTGTGATTCTTGTATTCTATGTGCTATGTGGACGTTTAATCCAGGGTGTGTAGTTCCGCCTTAACAATAGTAGCGCTATAGGAGATGCACCTCCCCATTATTCTCGGGGGTATTGTTAGGAGGATTCTAGTTTTCCTTGAGACTTGGGAAAACAACAAAGCATCGGGATACTTGGGCTATCACTTGTTGGACTGCGAACACTAGCATGGCTGAAACTATTTTGTTACATTTACATATGGATATGAGTCTTTTAATCTATTATGCTATTATTCAAACTTGTAGACTCGCTGGTACATTTTATACTGACTCTATTTTAATACATGTTGCAGGCTTATAGGATGCTGAATCAAGGAAATCAAGCTAGGGCTGATGCCTAGAAACCCACCTAGTTTAAATGTAGACTTTTGAACAATGTTTGATGGTTGTATTTTGAATCTTTGTCGGTGGTGCTGTTTTAGACAAAAATTTATGCATGAATCTTGATTAATCTATATTGAAACTTTTGTTGTTATAGAATCTCATGAGCAATCTGAACGCTTAGTGCTCGTACCCTGATGTTTCCGCCATCGGTTGGGGTGTGACAGATTGGTATCAGAGCCATAACTATAGGGAATTAGGATAAGTAGGAATACTTGCCCTAGTCTATAGTTCTAGGAACCTTGATTCTTATCTGTTGTTTAAAACTTATGCATTCTACCGTATCTGCTTCCTAGCAGCACATCCCTCCTGTTAAACTTTCATGCCTTTCCTAAGGCTGACACAATATACACTTGATACTTTGAAAACACTGTTAATCAGTGTTTGTATTTTGCATGAGATTTGCCCTCAAGACAGGAGTGACATCCGAACCTTGATGGGAAACCTCCCTATTATTCTAGTAGGTCTTGTCTGAGGATAAGTACCGACACTATTAGGGTACGATGTTGTCAAGTTAGAGGTGAAACTCGGACCTTGATGACTAGTCCCATTCCTTGATTTTTATGTCTCGCCAAAGTCTCGAAATTCCCAATCAATTAGGTACGTGAAATGACCAAAACGACGAATATAGTAGGCCTAACATCGATGACGTATTTGTCTAAGTAAGTCAAGACGCGTTACCTCAATTCGAAAGGGGTTCGAATCACTTTGGTTAGTCACCGTTCCTCTACCAGGAACAATCCTATGTTCTATGAGCCTATCTTTTATGTTATCTCGATTTCATGTATGGTTTTAGATTTGATTCTTCATTTATCTTGATTCTTCGCTTATTTTGAGGCTTTTTACACAAATCGCACGTACGTCCGCAATTTAAAACCTTAATTCTAATCTCGGGATCAAACTAAATTTATGAAGCTTTATTCATGATGATTGATGTGCTAAAAGTGGTCTAAATAAATTAACTAAATTAAACCCTAAACTAGACTCTCTAAGTTTTAAATTTATAACTGAGACTCTCTAAACCTAGACCACACAACCGGCAAGTGTACCGGTCAATGTAGTATATCCTAAGTAAGTCTGAGTATCGAACCCACGAAACTCTACTGACTACGTTAACTAGACTCTGACTAGACTGACTCTAACCTAACTGTACTTAACTGTTTTGTTGTTTGGGGGGGGGGGGGGTTACTGAAAATTCAAGGAAATCTAATAAACTAATTATTAAACTAGAACTATGCTAATACGAACTAATGTGAAGATTGTCTCAGATGATGATGATGAAGACCACCTAGACTAAAGTCCTGGATTGATTTTAAGAATTTACCAATTAAGTTAACTGCATGTTTTATGGAACCGGGATCTTGTGATACTAAACCTATTAAGACACCAACTAAGCCCCTCAACCCTTCTCGAGGTGAAACTTATGGCACTACCTAGGCCGTTAATCCTACCGGTTATTAGATTTCCTTCCGGTTATCTAATTATTGTGTAAGTACCCTAATGTTGACCTACTCTTTTCCAATTATAGATCTAGGGTAGTTTGAGTTTCTTAACTTGACTTGATAGACTAATAAACCGACGGGGCAACTAAGGCACGACTTTTTCCAAAGACTGTCTAAAGCAATTCGTCGGGTAAGACCTACCAATAGCCCTGCACCTTCCAGCTATTAGGACTAGTAGAATACTGAAATCTAGCAAATTATTAACTATCACTTCTAAGGTTTATTGGCCAATTCACCCTAAAGGTCAAAGACGCAAGGTCAAAGATCTAGCATGAACCTATTCCGTAGCAGACAACCACCTAGATTCACACGAAGCAATTGATTATAATTAACCAAACTAAAGTACGCATACACACCAAATTAATAAACCAAACTTCTTACAATACACAATTAATCCATAAATGACATGCAATTAACTAAAAAGGTCCAAACTTTATTCAAATCCATTCATCGTAGTCTAGGCGGTTTAAAAAATTAGCCAAGGAACATAGTCTTAAAAATAATAAAACTAGGTCTCAAACAAGAATTCATTGAATAAAAACAAAGAAACTAGAAAATAAGAGAAACTGAGTAACAAAACCCATTAATCTCTTGTTCTCCAAGCTTCCCGCTCAATCCCGATGATTCCGTAGTCTTGATCCTTGCCAAATATTCTATAGAATTCGTCCACAAAAGCTCCTGTCTTCGTGCGTCTCCCTGTGCGTCTGACCTCCACTTTTTATGTTGCATATGTCTTCTCCCAATATAATCACTGCTGCCGCCTCGATTACCGTATCCTCCAAAAATCAATATGTATGAAAGTGGCTCACATGGCCCAATAACTCCCTTCACGTAAACAATGCCAAATTCCCTGGCCATAAGACTTTCTTGGCCCATTCAACGTAGGACTTTCATGGTCCAATAAATTGTATGCATTTATTTGTCGAAGAAGCTATATTCACAAATTCACGTCTCCATTAAGGTTGACATATGTATGACTAGGTTTTTACCCGAGATTGCTTCCCGGGCTCAAAAAACTTAGTTATATCAATTATTACCTGTTATTAATACAACCTCATTACATCAAGCATCTCATTGGATTCAACAACAACGTCTTCACATCACCGGATTAGATCATAAACCCATATTATAGGTCAAACAAAAGCACAACAGGACTACATGAATAACATCATTTCCAAATTTACTTCAATGCACCTACATGATCGGGTGATTTGGGATTTTGTAAAAATGTTCGTTCTTGTACTTCTTAACAAAATTATATAGAATTCAAGAAAACAAAACAATGACTTAAAGAACTATACTTTAACACCCAATGTGATCGAGCAAACAGATGTTGACCAAAAGTCAAACAGTTGTTGACCAAAAGTGAAACAGATGTTCAACCAGATCCACTATATTCTTATATTTTAGGACTGTTTTCCTCTTCAAAACACTGTTCAACCTAACATGGGTTTCCATGAACTGTTGACCTAAAGTCAAACAGATGTTAAAACCACTGTTTCAGTTATTCAAACGTCTGTTGAATACTAAATGAGATGTTGACCAAAAGTCAATCAGATGTTGACCAAATGTCAATCAGATGTTGACCAAAAGTCAAACGGAGTATACTGTCTTTAGTTCACATCTCCACATTGTTTCCGTTAAACATGGACCTAATAATTTACATGTACATATATAGTTTTAGAATCACAACTTCAAAACTAAACAAACAAGTCTAGTATCAATTTCGAAAAGCAAACAACTACAACCCAAAAACTTGGTTCAATGTATCCTTCTGCATTTGCCTTCTTCAACCCACGAACATTCATCCGAACATAAAAAGCTTTTTGCCTTCACAAAGTTAAGTGTATATGCTTCACCTGGAGCCATGCCTTTATCTCTCACAAACTTTCTCATTCCTTGCAGATAATATCTTGGTTGACCTCGAGATGAACCTATAGCAGCTTGAATATTCCAAACATCACCTGCCACGTCCACAATCTTCAAACCCATCTTACGATTCATTCCAAGATCTTCAGCCTGTTTTTTAAAAAGGCGTTGTAACAAACAACGAACAATTCAATAAATAAAGAATTAACACATGTTTAAATCTGACTAAAGTAATATATATTAGTAAACTCATCATCACAAACTTACAAAATGACCGTCCACGCGGAAAGAAATAGGTACGATCTGATTATCTTCATTAACAAAAACCACACCACCTTCATTGACATTATCGATGTCCTGTACAGCTTCAGTATCTGAACTCAAGACAATCTCTTCTATCACCTTTTCTTTAACAACAGCACAAACCTCCAGTGGAAGCACTAAATCATAGGTAGCACAATTGAAAACCGTGATATGAAAAGTCTGAAGATTTATCATCTCAAAGACAATGAGATGATCAGCAGTTAATGACAACTCATCCTTTATTTCCTTCCATCCGGTAATTATGTAAAGTTCATTGTTGATATCTTCCACCCCTACAGGCCAGTTCTGGTTTTCAGATCCTTTAATAAGAACCGGATATGAAGGAATAGTGTTTAACATATTGTGATGAACAAAAGAACGATTAATACTCTACAATCAGAATTAAACACATTATATAGTACATTAATAAAAATATATAAGAAAATTAAGTAAACAAATAAAAAACAACAATTAAACAACTTTATCTACAAAAAAATTACATGATGAATAATATTCGAAGTTACATACCACATAATCTTCGTTACCAGATGGTTTGTAGTAAAACTCTTCACAAGGAGCAAGAGCAATGTCTTGATAAAAATACAATATTCTGAAACTTTCTAATGCTTCTTCATAATGAAATATCAACCATGAATCTGAAGGTATTTTCAAACTGTCTACCAACTGACACCAACCATTATAGAAATAATATATGCCATTGCTTAGAGGATAGATCTTGACTTTAAAAACATTTCCAGTTGTGGTCCGGATCTTTGTATTTCCAATTGGATAATTAAACTGTTGAATCCAATTTTGATACTGTTTTGGCAAAATCTAAGCATAAATAAAAGAAACACTTTTATTGCTAAATATCATACCAAAAAATTAAAATTAAGTGTTAAACTAAGATCGGATAAAATTACTAACCAAACATTCCTTTTCCTATCTTCAAGGTAACCCGGAAATCCATAAATCATTCTCACGTAAAACTGTAACAGTGTCAATCATATAGAATCAAAATCAATAACATTAATAAACAAATGAATACAATCCATTAAGGTATGCAATACATCTAAAATAAAATATGATACAACTAATATATATCAAAATAACAATAGACAACATCGAAAAGGTGAAAATACATGTAATTTCTTATCATATCGAAATATATATATTTTTTACAGCAAATCATATAATTAAAACTTAAAACCTACTTTTCCGATTAAGTATCACAAATAGACATGGAGGATCATCAGCTGAATAAATTGTATAGAAAAACAGGATAGTGACTTGTGTCTATTCCAAACAAAAACTTAAAAACAGTATACCAACTACTAATCAAAATAAGTTCAACTTTTCAAACACACATGAGAATACATCAGTTAAAATCAGAAATTTATATTATACTTCAGAATAACATCGTTACATGAACAAATTTATAAACAACTTTACAAATAAACGTGACAACACATTAGTAAAGATTCAAATTTTATATCATACATCAGAATCACATCAACAACTTTATAAATAACTTTAAAAATACAAATGAGAAAACAACAGTAAAGATCGAAATTTTATATCATAAATAAGAATAAGATAAATACATGAGCAAAGTGAAATCCAATAAAACCAACAATGGATAAGACAAATGGTAGATACACGAAATGCAGATCACTTTTTTTAGAATCATATATGTCTATCATAACATGCATAATAACTACATAGTAATCAGATATACAAAAAAATTAGGACTATCAGAAATTGTTCCAGTATAAGCCGCAACAATAAATGCAATAATAACCAACAATGGATTGAAAAAAAACAGGGAGATACATGAATACACCACCGTCGATTACAACTTCTTCATTAAAATAGCAAGAACCATAATCGGCTATGGAATTCAAAACTAAAAGAATAAACATGAAAAAATACAAAACAAATCAGATTATTTAACAATACCTTTATTATTATACAAGATGATATTGATGAAGATCTTGAGAAATTGAAGAAGATGACAGAGTTTCTTGGAGAAAGTGTAGAAAGAAACATGGAGAGAGAAACGAATCGAGATTTTGTGAGGATCTATAAAAAGTTAGAAGTTTAAAAATATCCCATGTAACCGGGTCGGATCATCCCATTTAGTTTTTCGTCAACATCTGTTTGACTTTTGGTCAACAGCTGTTTGAGTTTTGGTCAACATCTCATTTAGTATTCAACAGAAATTTGAATAAGTCAATCAGTGGTTTGAAAATCTGTTTGACTTTTATTCAACAGTTGGATGGAAACCTATGTTAGATTGAACAGTGTTTTGAACAGATGTTTAAACATCTGTTTAGACTTAAACAGATGTTGGGGCTTAAACAAATGTTTGGCGTTCTATATCAGTTGTTTGGACTTAAACAGATGTTTGGACTTAAACAGATGTTTGGCCATAAACAGATGTTTGGAAATAAAGATATGTTTGGCCTTAAACAAATGTTTGAAGTTAAACAAATGTTTACCCATAAAGAGATATTTGGCCTGAAACCAAACATCTGCTTAAGGTCAACATCAGTTTCACTATTTGCCAACATCTGTTTGACTTTTGGTCAACATCTGTTAACATATAAACACTGTTAACATAAATTACAAATAATTAGCTAATAGACGGCACACAATTAGCATCATAAAACATCAAGACCCTTAACAATTTGACCATATGATTTAATCGTGTGTTTTATCTTAGATGGGACAACTCGAAAAGAAAATTCACTAAAAGGATAACATATTAAACGGATCAAAAAAAAAGCTCAAGGTGTATTTTACTACAAATCAGGATTAAAAAACAATGCCAACAGTTAAGTCATCCATGTTTCTTTCACCTTTGACTTTCAAAGTCAAATCAGTTACTTACCAAATTCACAAATACATAAAATTTCTTATATAACCACAAACATTAACACACCTGATAATCTAAACTCTGCTATAAACTGTAAAACACAAACCCAAATATCACATCTCCCTTGTAGTATTAAAGAATTCACACCAATTCAACGAAAATTACAAAAATAGACATTCTTATACAATAACTTTCCAATACATACATCCCTATTCAACCTTCACCAAAGTAGTCAGGCTCATTTCCATCAATGATGTCTATATTGTGAATCTTCATTGCCTCATCAATAATTCCCTGACTTGCCCTTTGAATTGTAATTCAAAGTCCAAGGAATCTGTGTCATCCTCATCCCTGCACAGTGTAAGATCAAGTAGATCTTGCAGATCTTCAACACCCAGGCCCAGTGCTTGTTCCCTTGATATTTTCTTCACCTCACCACTGGATTTGATTAGAGTTAATACGTGGGTCTGTTTGTCAGATATCCACTTTAGTATTTTTGAATCCAGTGGATTTCTTGGGAGAGGTTTTATTGATGATGAGTTTGGAGATGGTGGCCTGGTAATGACTGGCTGAGCAGTATTTGTAGTTTGTGTCAATTCAAGTTTTTCTCCTATCATCTGCTTAAGGCCTATTTTTACAATGTAATCCCCTACTGCTTTATCTGCTGTTGTTTCTGCATCCATCTGCTTTTGTTTCCTTGTTTGGTAAAGGATGGCAGCAAGTGGAGCAGTGGATCTCCTGATTTGTAGCTTTTGTGGCTTAGCTGGAACCACTGCTTCAGGGTAAACAGGCTTTTGTGGAACATTAGGATTTTTCTTTCTTAATTCTTCCAGCTTTTTGTAAGAGGCGAACACTTTATCCTCTTTCCACCTTGTCACTTGGTTCCTTGACCCAAAATTAGCTGTTATTAACTCTTCTTTCATTCTCTTCAGCTGCAGAGTCCTTTCTGGTACATTTTTCTTAAACTTTTCCCAGATAGGAGGAGTCTGCTTCACCTTGTTTTTTATCATATCTTGAATTCTAGCTGTTTCACTTTCTAGCTCACTGATGGTCCATTCTTTGTACTGGTACCTATCTCCCTTGTATGTTTTGTAAGCCATGATATTATCAAGATAATCTTTCCTCAAGGTTTCATAAGCTCTTTCTGATAAATTTTGACAGAGATCTTTTGAAAACTGCTCCAAAGTTTTGACTTGGGTTAGCAGATATTGGTAGTATGTTTGAATCTCTCTTTCAGATTTTCCTTCTGTATTTCTTTTGGAGATATCCTCTGCTTGTTGAGCCTTTAACTTCAAGTATTCTTCAATGTTATTAGGCCTTGGATATCCTTGAACAGATGGCAAGTTCCTTTTAGCAGGGTCATCTTTAGAGTAGAAGGATTTGATCTCCTCTCTAACTGCTTCCAAATCTAATGGATACTGGACTCCTGCAGGAAAAATGGCAGTGTTTGAATTTGAGACTTGTGCTGAAGAGAGTGGGACAGGATTGGGAATGGTAGCAAGGGACAGTGGTTGTGTGGATGTTTGTGGTGGTGAAGGGTCATCATTCAGAATTATCCTTCTCCTTTTAGGTTTTGGAGAGGTTGGTGGTGTTTTGGTGGGTTGAGTGGTGGTGATTTGAGTGGTAGATGGTTGACTAACAGTTGTTGAAACAACTGGTGTTTCAACCACTGTTGCCATTACAACAGATGATGTGTCACCTGAAGTCTTCTGCTTTTTGGCAGGTGGTGTTGGTGGTAATGAGGATGTTTTTGGTGGTGATGTATTTTTGGTGGTGGTGGTAAGGCAGTGGATGTAGTGTGTGTTGAAGTGGTAGTGGTGGCAGTTGTTTGGGTAACAGATGTTGAAACCACTGAAGTACCAACAGCTGTTGATACAATAGGTGTTTTAACATCTGTTGGTTTGGAAGGTTGATGAGTAGAGCTTTTGGAAGTTTGGGGAGTGTGTTTTGTAGGTCTGGATGGTATGGATTTGGGTGGGCTCACTTTTCTAGTGGGCTGTTTTCTTTTAGGCTGAGGATTTTCTCCATCCTTGGGCTCAGAAACACCCTGCTCATCCTTCTCCATAAAAACCCTTTTCTCATGTTCCCACCTTGCTTTATCCTTTGCCTCCATATCCCTTTTTACCCTTGCTTTTGCATTAGCAATGGCATTTGTGGTTACATCAACCTTTTTAGTACCATCTGGCTTAGGAATGTCTGCAAGCATACTTGAATTATCTGGTGCAATGTACAGACCATCTTCATATCCCTTTTTCTTCAACTGCTTCGTTTTTCCCCCCTTTTTTGGCATCAGTTGGTGGTGGGTTGTCCACAAAGATGATAGAGGGAGGAGCAGTGCCAGTGGTGTTCGGCAAGTGAGCCTCGATGGCTTTTATATCTGCCTGGGTGTCTTTGAACCTAGCTTCCATGATATTTCTGATCTTTTGAACTTGTATTTCATGTTGCTGATCAGCATATGCCCTTTGTTGGTGAAGCAGAGGTTGAAATAAACTCCAAAGCTCAGTGGGAGTAGGAGCAGATGATGGAGCAGATGTTGTATCTGGTGCAACAGTGGGTGTTGGCTTTTGTGCTTGTAACAACTGTTGCAGCATTGACTTAATATCTGCAACAGATGTGTCCAATTTGTCAACCCTCTCTGTCAATTCCTTGTACATTAAACCATCACCCAAGTTAATGGGATCATCTGATTTCCCACTGGCAGTGGTTGTATCAACAGTTGACTTAGGCAAATTTTCAAAAAAGTCATCCACAGATGCCCCTTTTTCTTGGTACTGGGAACTTCTTTCCTCAGCAATTGACATCCTTTTAATAGAACCAGTGGTTGAAACAAAGACACCAGCGGATATCACAGTTGCTGGAGAGGAAATTGCCTTCAAGGAAGTCTTATTGATGAAACAACTGGCCAGGTGTATTTCAGTGGATCCAACACATGTAGTTGCTACTCCACTTGAACTACTGACAGGAAGTACTTGTACTTCCAGTAGTGTAACCTCCTCAGTTGTGGGTGGGTTAGCAATGATTGAGACACCAGACCCAGTCACTTGTTGAGGTATATTCTCATTAACAGGTGTTTGAGAACAACTGGTTTGTGTCTGGGCTAAATCAACTGCATCCAACAAAAGTTTTGTTTGTGGGTGAATTTGAGAAGTGAGGATAGGTGTAGAAAGCAAATTTGCCCCGGGAAGTGGGTTGTGGATGATGGAATCAAGTGATTCCAGAGCATCATAATTTGGTGTCCCTGTTCTTACAACCTGTTCTTTTTTAGAAGAAGCAGGAGGAGTTTGAGGCTCAGGTTGAGATCTTTCTTCCAACTGATGTGAGGAAGTAGCAGCAGTGGTTATTGGTGACTTTTGTGTTATCACTGGTAGTTGCTCTGGGATCTCATCTTCCAGAGTTACCTTCGTTTTGGGTTTGGGGGGGCTTTTGTGATTTTTTCTATTTTTGGTCTTTTGGTGGTTTTAGGTGGGGGTTTCACAACAGTTGTTTTGTTGCTGTCATCACCTTGAGCAGTGGGCCCAATAGCAGGTGCCTGAGGAGCAGTGGTAGCTGCTGAAGTCTGCTCAGGAACCTCTGCTTGTGTTTTGGAAATTTTTGACAGCCTTGTAAAGGTTTCAAAAGTGAGGCTCTTTATTGAAAAAGGATTGCCCTGGATAAGCACATGGGCATTATCTTTTGAAAATTTCTTTTTAAAATAGTAACTTAAAAACCTTTGAAAGAGCAAAAATGCCTTTTTATTAACATTTGTAACAAGATAATTGAAGATTTCCAGGGAATAGTTAAAATTTTCACCATGTAAGATAGCATAACCCAGATATTGAATCTTCAATGGGATTTCATTGAAAGCAGTGGTCTTGTTTGAGACACACATCAATAGGGTATGAAACAAAAACCTTGTGGCAGGAGGAAAACTGCCTTTTTCTAAAGTGTCTTTTTTCATTTCCTCTTCTGTAACACCTCGAAAATTCGTGTGTAATAAAATAATGACACGTGTCATGTATGACAACAAGCGTTGTAAACCCGGACTTAATAAAAGTATTTTGGTAGGATTTAAAGATGGCGTTATGTTAATTTTACCTCTGAACGACCTCATATAAATCCCAAGACCCTAATACTTATTATCAACATTTGATATAATCCGGTAAATGCCCACAATAATTTAATTCATGCACAAGAATGGAATGCCACGAAGGAAAAGCATGAAAATCCTTAAATTTCGGGACTTTAATTTGAATCCAAGGAACCATATTCATAATGGTGGGGTTACTAATTGTACAAGGCACTTTATAGAGGCCCCAATCTGTTAATTATTGTCCAAATTGCGAAACAAGTGCTTGCCCTTTCAAAACACCAACAAACAAGCAAATTGTTGTGTCTGATGAACCCCTGCGCATCGTAGGCTTCACACCCCTACGATGCGCAAGCAGCGCCCAGCACCCAGAAAACCTTCAGCAGCCAGTTTTTCGCGACTGTGACCTATTTCACCGGTATTTCTCACTTATAAACGACCCCTAGACACCCCCTATATACTAGAAACATGTGTTGAACAATTGTGGAGGAGTGTAAACCCTTGTGTCAACACTTTGTGGTGTTTGAACTTACTATATAAAGGTCTTCAAGTTCACAACATTCCTCACAACTTCTCCTGCATTGTGGGATCATTTCTGGAGCTCAAGCTTGCTTCCTAGTGATCATATCTCGTGCATAGGACTTCAGTAAGTATTCTTGTCCTTCCCTAATTGAGTTTAGCTAGGTTAATTAGCTAAAAGTCAAACCGTCGTAATTACGGTTTGACTTCGAGATTAGTCAATAATGGCTCAGTCATATCTCGAATTAAAAGTAGTTATGAGATGGTATATATGTGGGTAATAAAACCCCAAAAGGGTTTCCCCTGATCACCATCCTAACCAGGTCAAAAGTCGGGTCAAACTTTTAATTAAAAAGTCAACATAATGCTTAAAATGTCATTTATGCATAATTAGCCATCTAGAACATTTACAACCTGTTTGATCATTGTTATAACTTAGTAATTAGTGTAAGAACATGTCTAAACATGTTCAACCCGACTATTTCCTGTTTAGACCCGGTTTGGAACCGAAAGTCGCAAAGCTTTGACTTTTGCTTTGACTTCAGTTCTGACCCGTTTAGGTATGTTTTAGAAATACCTTAGAGCTTCATTTGGACCAGGTTACATGCTAGTATAACCCTCTGTGATTATACACCTCGGTTCATTAGTTATCCGATTAATACGCATGATTCCGTTAATTGCTCATATGTTGACCATTATGCCCTTATTACCTTAAAACGAGATTTATGAAAATGTAAAAGTATAGAAACGTTAATTACTGATATATAAACTTGTATGCAAAGTTTGACATCAGTTTGACTTGTAGATTAAGAGTTATGCCCATTGTCGCAAAAATTAATGCTTTATGTTAATAAAACGGCGTAATTAGCGTATAGCCTAGTTAAACATACTTTTTGATATCAAATCTTTTACCCACTGATGTAATATATTATTTTGGGATTTTTAAAGATTTTTAATTAATTTTAGGCTGAGCATAACTAGTAGTCGTAGGCTTAATCCGGTAATTGTCGGTTTTGCCCTTACGGGCCATAAAATGAGTTTTACATATCTAAACGACTCCAAACCTTTTGCTACTGATCACATATGATAAATAAATTATGTTAAGCCCTCTAGAAATATAAAAATATCAGATTTAAGTATCAAACCCGGAAATGGCCTTTAATCGCCTTAATTACCGTTTTTAACGCATAGTATGTTTTAAAATCATATTGAACATACCCGGGTTGATACCTACTGATATATGAGGCAAATTATGATATTTTAACAGTAAGCAAAGGTTGAGTAACTCAGACTTCGTTTTTGAGCTTTTCGGCTTATGTGAAATTACCAAAATACCCCTACGGGGCATAGTTTGGTTAAAGGTGATAAATTTCACATATATGCTTTAGTCTACTATTATAACTCATCAAATGGAGTATGTTTGCTGTTTACATCAGACCTGTAACTCAGTTAAACATCTAAACGCTTTTACAAACTTTAAAATGACCAAACTACCCCTACGGGGCATAGTTTGTGTTTAAATTAGTTCGGGGCATAACGAAAGACATCCTACTGATGTCACAACATATTTGAAGCATATTAACTTAGGAAACCTGTATATGGCTCTTACGGATACCCGTTACGCTTATTTCGCGTTCGGTTCGGTTTATGTAACAAGTTTACATAAATTAGCCGAAACGGGTCAAACCTTATCGGTTTTATCTCAAAATCCAGAATGTGAATAATAAACCCATATTAAACAAGTCTTCAAACTTGTCGGGTCTAAATCACATTATATCCGGTCTTCGCTTAATCATGCGTCTGAACCGTATCTTCCTGTAAGACTAACCGGTCTAAGCTTAGGCTTAATTAAAGACCCGTTAGCATTCTAATTAATTATTTATACCATCATTCCAGACTAGAGCTTTCCGGTAAATGGTACCTACGCTTACTTAAGTGAATACGACTGAGTTATTAATTTCTGATATTTAAGACAGGAGCTAGCTCAGGTAAATACTCTTAACTTATTTTCCCTATACGGGCTTGGGATACGGTACTATAAAAGTACCGCTTGGTCGGGTGTATGTAGTCATTTAAATCGGATTGTGATTGATGTACTTACATAACCTGTTTAATATGTATTATTTTATTATTTGGTGTATGGCCTTGGGGGTTAATGACCATGCCCCAGATATCCTTGGCATCATTCGAAGTAATGGCCACGACTTAAGCACGGGGTGTAGGCATACACCTGACAGCTGCATTATGTAAAAACTGGTAATCCACTCCGAGGTATCATCCCTGTGGGCATTATACCGGAACTGGTAATCCACTTAGGGGATGATAGCCCGTGGGCATTATACCTGTGGCGTGTCAGTTAATCTAGTCCGGCCCTACAAACCGGCCCTAACGGACGACAAATAAGTAAAACTGTATACAAGATTATATACAAATAATTTTCCCAAGTTATAAAAGATTAATTTTGCCTCTGTGCATTTTAATCAAAGTGTCAAAAGGTTTTGTGCCTGGTGCTTCTAAATCAATTTTCTTAAACTCTTTTCAAATGAGTCGGTTGAGTGTATTTACCAGTGAAAACTGACGTATTTTCCAAAAAGGTTAAGTGACAGGTACCAAACGAAATTGGCTGGAAGCTCAGGGCGCTAATAAGGAATCTTGCAAGTTCTAGGCGTCTAAAGTCTGTTGAACAAATGATATGTTTTAAAGATCCGCCTGTAGATCCTTTACTTTCCGTCGTAATACTGAATATTACTTTATATTCGGAATGTAATAATGATTATCGTTTGCTTCCGCTGTGCATTCATATATATTGTGTTGTTTGACTATTATGTTGCCAACCATGACGTCACGATACTCCCCACCAGGCCCACCGGTGACACGTGGAAATTCGGGGTGTGACAGGTTGGTATCAGAGCCAACACTGAGTGAATTAAACACTAGCCTTTTGTGTTTAATCTCAGTTACAAAATTGCACATTCTTGAGTCTAGACAAGAACATAGGAAAAATCCAAATTTGTTTCATTTTACCTTATTTGGTTCCTTTGTTATTTTTCTGATTAGCCCTTGCATGGACAAGTCAATTGTTATAGAAGTCCCGTTTAGGGCAACCATATACTTGTTAAATTTTAAAGGAGCGATTATATTTAAAGTATCATTCCTATATTATAAGATCTACCATTATAATAAAATGGCAAAATTTAAAAAGGACAAAACCTAGCCATGTGTCACATTAAGACAGGGCCAAGATGGTAGTTCCATAATTAGATTCAGATCCTTGTTAACAGTTCAATTTAGGATTGCTCTGCGTTGAATATTAAAAAGAATCTTAAAGGTAAAACCTAGCCTAAATGTCACGGCATACAAGGCCAAGATGGTAGAACCTATTCAAGAGATTCAAATCCTTATTAAACATATGAAAGCATATTAACATGCTCGACAAAATGTGATATGATAAAATCACATAAGTCGTTTTGGGATATACTAAATTCCCTTATTTATATAATCATCCCTTATGGATGAAGTGCCCACGGGCCATAACTGACGTCCTCTGGGACTAAAGACAGTGGTAGCCTACAACTCCCTGTCAAGAAAAAGTAATGAACTTTGATTCAAACCTTGAAGCCTCGATTCTATAAAATCAAGACCTATAAATTAAACTTGTCTACGTGACTAGGCCTTTTGTGCTATTATTAACTTATAATTTAGGCTTATGATAAAAATCCTAAATAATTATATATTTATCAAATTAACCAATATGTGTATTAAAAACATGGTTAATAAATCGTTCAAAACGATAAAACTGTTTAAACTTCCGTATAAACCTTGTCCTTGTTTAATTTTTATGTAGCAATTAAAACTACATGGCTGGGTCGGAGGAAGGGAACAGTCATCCTTTGGATAACCGCGATGATAATGGTAGGATTAATATAACCAAAGGAGAACTTCGTTCACTGATTAATACAGCCGTATCTGAAGCTGTAGAGGAACGGTTTAAGGAGTATAGTGAGACAAATAGTAAAGCCTCATCTGTACCCCACTCTAAGTCTGTCCCTAAGACTCATTCGGAGTCTCACAGCAAGCCACCTCCAAAGAAAGATGAGTTAAAGAAAGATGATGATCGACAATCATCTATTCCACACAGTGTTCCATTCAAGAAGATAGAGTTCGATAATGAACCACACACCAAATCCTGTAACTATAAGTACTTTGTTTCCTGCAAGCCCCGAGATTTTACTGGGGAAAAAGGGGCGGTTGATTGTATGATTTGGTTGGATGAAATGGACACAGTTGTCGATATCAGCGGTTGCGCTGAAAGGGATGTCGTGAAGTACGTATCCCAATCGTTCAAAGGAGAGGCACTGGCATGGTGGAAGTCTCTCATTCAAGCTGCTGGGAAGATTCCGCTCTACAGCCTGTCATGGGAACAGTTTGTTATTCTCATTAAGGAGAATTACTGCCCTCAACACGAGGTTGAGGGGATCGAGTCAGATTTCTTATCTTTGGTGATGACAAACTTAGATTGTCAAGCTTACCTCACCAGTTTTAATACCCTGTCCAGACTGGTCCCTTACCTTGTAACACCAGAGCCCAAGCGAATTGCACGCTTCATTGGGGGTTTAGCCCCAGAAATCAAAGCCAGTGTTAAGGCTTCAAGACCTGCTACATTTAGGTCAGCAGCTGATCTCTCTCTGTCCCTTACTTTAGATGCGGTCAGGCTAAGGTCGCTAAAGAAATCTGAAGAAAGTAAGAAGAAGCGTGAGGATGATAACTCACGAGGATCAGAGAAGAAACATAAGGGAAACACTGACTCTGAGAGGTCTGGGTCTGGAAAGAATGGTCAGCGGACAGAGGAAAAGCCAAGGTGCTCGACTTGCCAAAAACGCCACTTTGGAAAATGCAGAATGGAGTCCAATTCTAAATCAGGACCACCTGCATGTGGGATATGCAAGTCTAGGGAGCACAAGACTGTTGATTGTGGGAAAATTAAAGATGCTACATGCTACAACTGCAACGAGAAGGGGCACATAAAGTCCAACTGCCCTAAGTACGCGAAGAAGCCCGAGTAGGCCAAGAGAACAAACGCACGAGTTATCAGGAGGAACGCCCAAGAGATGATGCAGAATAATAATAGTATAATATGTACCTTTCCTTATCAAACAGTTTATGCAGAAACTTATTTGATATTGGCACATATAAATATATTATGAATAATAAATGTTGAGAACTGTTGTCTCCGTCTGATTAAGACTCCGGTCATTTAATACGATGTAGAAATTGGCCGATGATACTTTAGAAAATGCTCCAACAAATCCTATATTGATATCTAATATCTATTAGAAATCACTCTTTCTCATACCTTATAGTAAACTTTTGGTTGCATACATAAGGACTCAAAATAGTGATAAAAATCGATTGTTGGCCTTAAAAATCAAGCCCATATTGTGGGTGATAAGAATCAATTAACTATCAAGACTCCTTATGAGACAACTCTCATAATTACACGTATCCGTACGAGTAATTAATATTAAATATAAAAAAATGGTGGAACTGGCCGTCCCCGGAATCGAACCTGGGTCTAGGCCGGCCGCACCCTTTCGCGCGCCTAGCCAACTGAGCCAGGTGCCTAGTTTGTGAAACTTCCATTATTTATTAGATATAAGCACTTGTACAATAAACTTCCTTATCATTTATCAATGATAATTTCTGCTAAGTGTCCTGTTTTTAATACAGGCAATAATAAATCTTCATAGACCATAAGCTTAGCAAACTTTTATATTATCCACAAGGTATAAATTACCAAGGAAACCATAGTAACCGATTTTTCTAGATCGGCAAGGAATCCTTCCGAAAATCAGAGTACTCTTTCTTTGCATAAGAGTACGACGACATATGTTATTTTTAATTATTTTCTCATTGTTTTCTATCGCCTGCGAATGCCAAACTATGTTGATAAAAGTGTCATATGAGGATTGGCGTATCCTAGTGTGTCCCATAGATTATTACCATGTCTGATCAGCATGGAGGTTTAATGCATGGAACCCCTGAGATATCCCAATGGTCATATTGTGCTAATGTCGACTAGTAGTATTCAAAGGAGATATCCGGAATAGAACTATCCAAGTAAATATTCCTCGGTGAAGGAATATGTGGAATCATAACATGAATGTGTCACTTATTAGACACAAGCGTTGATGAGTGAACTGGAGCCTGAGATATGGAAATCTCTGTAACCTCCTTGTACTTTGATTATCTTCTCCTAAGTTTACCCTGTTTACCTCCCTAGAGGCAAGTAGGGTTATGATTAACATCCCGCTTTGGGTTAGAATGTTGTAAGAACTCCATATTAATTATGGAATAACCGAAAACCTGATTAAGTAAATTTTAAAATAGGAGATTCATATAGCCTAACTCGATCTTTCAGAGCAAGATAGTTGTTAGATAAGAAAGACGGTTCATTTTGCTCATGCACTCATTACCGCAACCCTATTTAGACAACGATTAAAATCGCCATCAACTACCCAGGATCGTCGAATTGTTCGACTAGCTGTAAGGATTAGCTACTCCTTAAGAATTGTTAAAAAAAAAAAAGTGGTTGGAATAACCACCTCAAGAGAAGCTTTTCTATAATAGTTGATATAGAAGTATCAAGGTTGCTCCTTTAGAGACCTTGTAAAAATGAAATGTTAAACCTCTGTTGTTAGGACAATAGATTGGTAAGCCCAATATTGAGGATCTGAAAGTTGCATTGGAAACAACAAATAAGATCATACAGATTCCTAATCATCTGTAAGCTACCATTATTAGGCAGAGGGTACTTCCTTTGTTTCAGTAAATCTCGGGTCGAGATTTATTTTAAGGGGGTGAGGATGTAACACCTCGAAAATTCGTGTGTAATAAAATAACGACACGTGTCATGTATGACAACAAGCGTTGTAAACCCGGACTTAATTAAAGTATTTTGGTAGGATTTAAAGATGGCGTTATGTTAATTTTACCTCTGAACGACCTCATATAAATCCCAAGACCCTAATACTTATTATCAACATTTGATATAATCCGGTAAATGCCCACAATAATTTAATTCATGCACAAGAATGGAATGCCACGAAGGAAAAGCATGAAAATCCTTAAATTTCGGGACTTTAATTTGAATCCAAGGAACCATATTCATAATGGTGGGGTTATTAATTGTACAAGGCACTTTATAGAGGCCCCAATCTGTTAATTATTGTCCAAATTGCGAAACAAGTGCTTGCCCTTTCGAAACACCAACAAACAAGCAAATTCTTGTGTCTGATGAACCCCTGCGCATCGTAGGCTTCACACCCCTACGATGCGCAAGCAGCGCCCAGCACCCAGAAAACCTTCAGCAGCCAGTTTTTCGCGATTGTGACCTATTTCACCGGTATTTCTCACTTATAAACGACCCCTAGACACCCCCTATATACTAGAAACATGTGTTGAACAATTGTGGAGGAGTGTAGACCCTTGTGTCAACACTTTGTGGTGTTTGAACTTACTATATAAAGGTCTTCAAGTTCACAACATTCCTCACAACTTCTCCTGCATTGTGGGATCATTTCTGGAGCTCAAGCTTGCTTCCTAGTGATCATATCTCGTGCATAGGACTTCAGTAAGTATTCTTGTCCTTCCCTAATTGAGTTTAGCTAGGTTAATTAGCTAAAAGTCAAACCGTCGTAATTACGGTTTGACTTCGAGATTAGTCAATAATGGCTCAGTCATATCTCGAATTAAAAGTAGTTATGAGATGGTATATATGTGGGTAATAAAACCCCAAAAGGGTTTCCCCTGATCACCATCCTAACCAGGTCAAAAGTCGGGTCAAACTTTTAATTAAAAAGTCAACATAATGCTTAAAATGTCATTTATGCATAATTAGCCATCTAGAACATTTACAACCTGTTTGATCATTGTTATAACTTAGTAATTAGTGTAAGAACATGTCTAAACATGTTCAACCCGACTATTTCCTGTTTAGACCCGGTTTGGAACCGAAAGTCGCAAAGCTTTGACTTTTGCTTTGACTTCAGTTCTGACCCGTTTAGGTATGTTTTAGAAATACCTTAGAGCTTCATTTGGACCAGGTTACATGCTAGTATAACCCTCTGTGATTATACACCTCGGTTCATTAGTTATCCGATTAATACGCATGATTCCGTTAATTGCTCATATGTTGACCATTATGCCCTTATTACCTTAAAACGAGATTTATGAAAATGTAAAAGTATAGAAACATTAATTACTGATATATAAACTTGTATGAAAAGTTTGACATCAGTTTGACTTGTAGATTAAGAGTTATGCCCATTGTCGCAAAAATTAATGCTTTATGTTAATAAAACGGCGTAATTAGCGTATAGCCTAGTTAAACATACTTTTTGATATCAAATCTTTTACCCACTGATGTAATATATTATTTTGGGATTTTTAAAGATTTTTAATTAATTTTAGGCTGAGCATAACTAGTAGTCGTAGGCTTAATCCGGTAATTGTCGGTTTTGCCCTTACGGGCCATAAAATGAGTTTTACATATCTAAACGACTCCAAACCTTTTGCTACTGATCACATATGATAAATAAATTATGTTAAGCCCTCTGGAAATATAAAAATATCAGATTTAAGTATCAAACCCGGAAATGGCCTTTAATCGCCTTAATTACCGTTTTTAACGCATAGTATGTTTTAAAATCATATTGAACATACCCGGGTTGATACCTACTGATATATGAGGCAAATTATGATATTTTAACAGTAAGCAAAGGTTGAGTAACTCAGACTTCGTTTTTGAGCTTTTCGGCTTATGTGAAATTACCAAAATACCCCTACGGGGCATAGTTTGGTTAAAGGTGATAAATTTCACATATATGCTTTAGTCTACTGTTATAACTCATCAAATGGAGTATGTTTGCTGTTTACATCAGACATGTAACTCAGTTAAACATCTAAACGCTTTTACAAACTTTAAAATGACCAAACTACCCCTACGGGGCATAGTTTGTGTTTAAATTAGTTCGGGGCATAACGAAAGACATCCTACTGATGTCACAACATATTTGAAGCATATTAACTTAGGAAACCTGTATATGGCTCTTACGGATACCCGTTACGCTTATTTCGCGTTCGGTTCGGTTTATGTAACAAGTTTACATAAATTAGCCGAAACGGGTCAAACCTTATCGGTTTTATCTCAAAATACAGAATGTGAATAATAAACCCATATTAAACAAGTCTTCAAACTTGTCGGGTCTAAATCACATTCTATCCGGTCTTCGCTTAATCATGCGTCTGAACCGTATCTTCCTGTAAGACTAACCGGTCTAAGCTTAGGCTTAATTAAAGACCCGTTAGCATTCTAATTAATTATTTATACCATCATTCCAGACTAGAGCTTTCCGGTAAATGGTACCTACGCTTACTTAAGTGAATACGACTGAGTTATTAATTTCTGATATTTAAGACAGGAGCTAGCTCAGGTAAATACTCTTAACTTATTTTCCCTATACGGGCTTGGGATACGGTACTATAAAAGTACCGCTTGGTCGGGTGTATGTAGTCATTTAAATCGGATTGTGATTGATGTACTTACATAACCTGTTTAATATGTATTATTTTATTATTTGGTGTATGGCCTTGGGGGTTAATGACCATGCCCCGGATATCCTTGGCATCATTCGAAGTAATGGCCACGACTTAAGCACGGGGTGTAGGCATACACCTGACAGCTGCATTATGTAAAAACTGGTAATCCACTCCGAGGTATCATCCCTGTGGGCATTATACCGGAACTGGTAATCCACTTAGGGGATGATATCCCGTGGGCATTATACCTGTGGCGTGTCAGTTAATCTAGTCCGGCCCTACAAACCGGCCCTAACGGACGACAAATAAGTAAAACTGTATACAAGATTATATACAAATAATTTTCCCAAGTTATAAAAGATTAATTTTGCCTCTGTGCATTTTAATCAAAGTGTCAAAAGGTTTTGTGCCTGGTGCTTCTAAATCAATTTTCTTAAACTCTTTTCAAATGAGTCGGTTGAGTGTATTTACCAATGAAAACTGACGTATTTTCCAAAAAGGTTAAGTGACAGGTACCAAACGAAATTGGCTGGAAGCTCAGGGCGCTAATAAGGAATCTTGCAAGTTCTAGGCGTCTAAAGTCTGTTGAACAAATGATATGTTTTAAAGATCCGCCTGTAGATCCTTTACTTTCCGTCGTAATACTGAATATTACTTTATATTCGGAATGTAATAATGATTATCGTTTGCTTCCGCTGTGCATTCATATATATTGTGTTGTTTGACTATTATGTTGCCAACCATGACGTCACGATACTCCCCACCAGGCCCACCGGTGACACGTGGAAATTCGGGGTGTGACATCTTCATAACCCCTTTGAATGAAAAACGTTTGATACTATGTTTTAGGGAAAGATGTTTTACCTTGAAGATCATCGAGTTCAAAAACCTCCGAAATGGTTTGAGGTGTTATTGTGACTGGAACATCCTTTATAGAAGAATTGATGGCTAAGGGCTTTTTATCCTTAGTTTCCAACTTAGCATTTTTCCAGAATTCTTGCTGAGTATCCATGTAGATCGGAGCATCACAAGTCAACAAAGTTTTATACTTTGAAGACGACAAAGAATCAATGATGGAATTGAAGGCTTCGGTGTGACTGGGTTTTTCAAGTAGACCCAAGTAGTTATGTGTGGATTTGAGTGGGAGAGACATCGTGATTTGAGTATGATTGCGAGAGGAAGAAGACGATGAAGAGGATGAGTGATTTTGAGAGAAATAGATGATAACTGCTTTGAGAAAGATATTTTGAATTCGATTCGACAGTAAAAACACTGTTTGGGGGTTTTGATCAGGGTTTTATAGGGGAAAAGTGAATGATGACGGGGCAGCGGTTACTAAAAGATCTTACCGCTATGTGTTGTCCAGGTGCCAACCTCTGATGATAATGGAGGACAGTTGGTAGGAAACCACTGATGGAACAATATCAGTGGTTTGCAATGGTTACAAATGAGAACAGTGACTGACTTTAAGCTAGCAGTGGATAGCCATCAGTGGGTTAAAACACTGATTTTGAACAATAGTTTTTTTATTTTTTATTTTAACTTTAATTTTTATCACCAAAACAATATTCGAGGAACTCTTATCTCATTGGAATGTAACGATTAGGTAAAATTGTAATTTCATTGTAATTCTAGTTTTCATTTGATAATTTCATTTTATGATTAATTAACCACATCAACAATAAAAATGTGAGCAGTGAATGTTTTTTAGAAAAAACAATGATTGTCAATATCAGTGGATGTCAACAATAAAAATGTGAGCAGTGACTATTTTTTAACTATCAGTGGATAGCCAACAGTGATTGAAACACAGATGTTTGGTCAGTCAGCGGTCAACATGAAGAATGAAGAAACAGAGGTTGGCCTTCAGCAGTGGATAACATTTAACAATCACATGTTTGAACCAAAACAGTGGTTGTAACAGACTTTTAAGGATTAATGAAAACTAACATTTTTAACTATTTTGAGGATGTTTGACCTTAAACAGATATTTATCCTTAAACATCTGGTTGGACATAAACAGATGTTTGCGCTTAAACAAATGTTTGACCTTAAAAAGAAGTTGGTCCATAAACAACTGTTTGCAAGAAAAGACCAATTTCAAGAATACTATACCCAAACAAAGGTAGAATACCTGTTTGGAATTCGAAATGGCAGTTAAAACCCTATTTGGGGTTTTGATCAGGGTTTTATAAAAGTGAAAAGTGGATGCTGAGGTGTCAGCGGTTACAAAGCGTGGACAGCTAAGAACTGTCCACGTAACAACCTCTAATGAAAATGGATGACAGTTGTTTAGGGAAACCACTGATGGTCAATATCAGTAGATGTCAACTATAAAAATGTGAGCAATGGCTGTTTTTTAACTATCAGTGGATAGCCAACAGTGATTGAAAGACTAATATTTGGAGTTAAATAGATGTTTAACCTTAAACAGGTGTTTGCAATAAACAGATGTTTGGCCATAAATAGATGTTTAGCCTTAAACAAATGTTTGACCTTAAACAAATGATTGCCCATAAACAGATGTTTGGTCTTAAACCAAACATCTGTTTAAGGTCAAGATGTGTTTGACTATTGGTGAACCTCCGTTTGACTTTTGATGAACATATGTTTGACTTTTGGTCAACAGTTGGATGGAAACCCATGTTAGATTAAACAGTATGAATGAATAAACACTGAAGTATCATAAAACATTGAATGAAAATCGTGAAAAGTTAAATGTGATACAACAGTTGAGAGAAGACCTTTGCATTTTAGGGTTGTTTCTTATTTTGACTAACTGTTAATGATGTTGAGAGTTTTTATTGACACTGACATTTTAAAATATGTTAAGATGGATATTGAGATTATTTAAATAAACTATTACATAGAAAAATAGAAATTTAATGAAATATTTATAAACTATTACACGCTAGAGTTAACACTTGTTAGAATTTCGTAAACTCTGGCATTTCTCCATGTGATTTCATGCTCTCTTTTGTTTTTCAGATCAGTTAGCATGTTGCAGATTTTCTGATCCTGTTTTAGAAGTTGTGTGAGAAACTCTTCTGCATTTTTCTGGAAATCTGATGGAGGAGAGTGGAGGACTTCATCAAGCAATGCTATGTTGTTCCAGGTTTTCTTGTAATTAGTGTCATTGATTATGTCAACTTTCCTGTTTAGTTCTTCGTCTGTTCTTTTTTCTTTAAGTGACTACATCGAAAATTGGGTTTTAACATCGCTGGTGTCTGACCAGTGGTAGAAGCTGAAGTTTGCCATGTAGATTTTTTTTGAATTTTCTGATGTGGAACAATCTTTCACAGACAGGGATTTGTAGGACAGTTTGTTGATATTTTGAATCAAAAGTAATTATCGATCTTTTATAGAGTTTAAAAATGTGTCTACATGGTAAATGAAGAGGTTAATTGTAATTATGATATTCTGCTTTTGTTCTTGGAACTTCGAAAATTTGTCCATTGGGTTTCTTGGTATTTAATTTTAAAGTTTTCCCATAAAAGTTGGGGTTTCAAAACGTTTTTGCATTAAAAGACTGCTGCTTTGAAATATACATTAATATGTTTATATTAAATCAACACGTTTTGATTGATTAAGTATATAAACTCATGACCACTTCACCTGTTTTTCATCACGATTTCCTACGAAGATATCATACTTTTAGGAAAGTCGAGTAATATAGTTTATTGATATGGCGTCATTCACTACTGTAAAATCAGATGATTTAAAGCAGCGTTTTGTCAAGCATATAGAGGAACAGGTGTATGAAGATAGGACTACTCTTCAAGAGCTGAAGAGATGTTTTGATGGATTGCAAGTTGGCCTGTTCAGGAGAGAGCAGGTTTCCAGAAATCTTATGCGAATGCCTTCAACTTCAGTTCGTGAGCTTTGTGTTGTCAGCAATATAGAGTGTGGTGATAGAGACGTGGAGTTCATGGCGATGCTGAAGGACATACATCGAGAGGTTCAGTAATCGATGGAGTTGAAACTGACATTTCTTAATTCTTACGGTTATTGTTAGATTTAAAAGTTTAGTTGTTCAGTATGTTATTTATGTAATAATTGGACTTTTAAGGTTATGAATAAATGAATAAATTTTAATCTTATGAATATATGTTGCGTTTTTAGGAAAAAAAAGAGAGAGAATGTCAATTTTAAATTACCATTTTGCATATTTTGAATTTCAAAAGTTATGGATATTGTCAGTAATTACTGATTTGATTTGAAAGCAATTGTCATCATGACATTTCTAATTTTTATTTTAACTTTAATTAAGAGAAAATAACTGTCAATTTGAAATTCCCATTTTGCATTTTTTTCAATGTCCAAAGCTCAAGAAATTAACATTAATTACTGATTTGATATGCAACAAAATGTCATCAACAGTTATTTTTATTTTTTATTTTAACTTTAATTTTTATCACCAAAACAATATTGGAGGAACTCTTATCTCATTGGAATGTAACGATTAGGTTAAATGGTAATTTCATTGTAATTCTAGTTTTCATTCGATAATTTCATTCTATAATTAATTAACCACATCAACAATAAAAATGTGAGCAGTGGATGTTTTTTAGGAAAACCAATGATGGTCAATATCAGTGGATGTCAACAATAAAAATGTGAGCAGTGACTATTTTTTAACTATCAGTGGATAGCCAACAGTGATTGAAATACTGATGGTTGGTCAGTCAGTGGTCAACATAAAGAATGAAGAAACAGAGGTTGTCTTTCAGCAGTGGATAACATTTAACAATCAGATGTTTGAACCAAAACAGTGGTTGTAACAGACTTTTAAGGATTAATGAAAACTAACATTTTTAAGAGTTAATTGCCCGGATGGTCCCTGTGGTTTCATGTTTTTTCACGTTTAGTCCCCACCTTTTGGAAATAGCAGGTACGCTCCCTATGGTTTGTCATTTTGTTACTCGGATAGTCCCCTGACATTTACTCAGGGGACTATCCGAGTAACAAAATGACAAACCATAGGGAGCATACCTGCTATTTCCAAACTAACTGACATCTACTTAGGGGACTATCCGAGTAACAAAATAACAAACCATAGGGAGCATACCTGCTATTTTCAAAAAGTGGGGATTAAACGTGAAAAAACGTGAAACCACAGGGACCATCCGGGCAATTAACTCTATTTTTAACTATTTTGAGGATGTTTGACCTTAAACAGATATTTGACCTTCTATATCAGTTGTTTGGAGTTAAACAGATGTTTGGACATAAACAGATGTTTGTGCTTAAACAAATGTTTGACCTTAAAAAGAAGTTTGCCCATAAACATATGTTTGCAACAAAAGACCAATTTCAAGAATACTATATCCAAACAATCAAAATGAGGAGCTTAATAATCATCCAAGTGTACTTCATTTTTATTTAGTAGTATAAAGATCAAACCACTGTTGTATTTATAATACAGATCAAACCAATGAGGTGATGTGATAAATACTGTTACATATAAACACCTCAGTGATATGACATCTAACAATCTAACAGAGTATAAAACACTGATGTGATAAATATTGTTACATATAAACACTGTTAACATAAACAAAGGTAGAATATCTGCTGTTGATGTTGAACCACTGTTGTTGTTGGGCAGTGGTTCGTCATTGGGTTTTAAAGGGTTTGTCTCGAGAGATAAATTCTAGCGAACCACTGTTATACTAAAAACTGTTACATAAGAAACACTGATACATAAATACTAAAGTTGAATCCGCTGTAGATGTTGAACCACTGCTGCTACTGAACAGTGATTTTCCTTTGGTTAATCAAGTTATAGGTACATAAGTGCTTGTCTTTAACAGGGCTTTGTCTTCAACAGTGGATAGGCCTCATCAGTCTTTAAGTCCATCAGTCTTTATAAGGAGCAGTGGTTAGTTATAACAGTCCTTAGCATGATCAGCTGTTATAACCACTCCATAACCCTTTGAGAAGAAGCAAGTTTCGGTCTATTTAACTGAGAGGAATGATTGTAGTACATCCCTGTTGAAAAACAGAGTCGATAAATTTAGGGAAAAGGTGGTTGAAAGATGATAAGCCAACAGTGGACGATCTCATTCTATAGCTTCGATAAATTCAGGGGTATTCTCAAATAATACTTCCTTGATGCTTCAAAAGAAGCAGCACTTTGGACATTTGTCGGTCTTCAAACATCTATTATCTATTTTCTACTATCTATTATCTATTATATATAATAAATGAAAGTTGATTGCTCCACATGGCCCAAAGTGGATCAATCAACTTTCATTTATTATATATAATAGATAATAGATGTTTGAAGGCCAACAAATGTCCAAAGTGCTGCTTGTTTGGAAGCATCTAGGAAGCATTATTTGAGAATACACCTGAATTTATCGAACATGTAGAATGATATCGTCCACTGTTGGCTTATCATCTTTCAACCTCATTTTCCCTAAATTTATCAACTCTGTTTTTCAACAGGAATGTAATGCATTATTACCTTATTTAAGATACCTTCAACTGTATCTTCTGATAAATCAACATTCATTTCACTCAAAAGATATGTTCAACTGCATCTTCAATCATGAACTATTTAAAGAAATGGATGAAATCATCCAAAAATACCCAAAATAAAACTAATTCAACCATCCAACCATAAGATACTTGCCGTATTAGAATGGCCATTTTTACCTTAATTCAACAGGGATGAAATCATGAACTATTAGAATAGCCATTTTTACCTTATTTCACAAATTTCATAATATTTAAATAAGTAAAACATAAAAAAAATGAAACCAAACACCTGATATTTGTCGTCCAAATCTTTCAGTTGGTCCTCATAGTCCTACAACCTTTTGAAGTCGTTGGAGTCGGTCGGTGATGTCAGCGGCCTAATTAACAAACAACAGCAAACAACAATAGCAAGTAACCAAACAATCGACCTGAAAATCATATAAAAGTCCAAAAATAAAATAAAACAAACCCTAACCTAAAACTCAAGATGGAAAAATGAAAAAATATATTTATAACTAACCCTAAACCTCAAATCCATTACAGCATAACCAAGAGAATTGCAGGACGCAGAGCCGACAACCTCCGATCATCTCCGTCATCAAGTTACCAGCGGAACCCTAGCCAAAGCACAACAATAAGTAAAGACGCATGAAGATCGAATGAGTGAACAATGAAAACAAAGATTAACACTTATAGAACGGAAGTTATTGATAATCTAACCTTGATTCGGAGCATTGATCCGAACATCGATCGGAATAGAGCAGAGCAGGGGGAGAGAGAAAGTGGGAAGCCCTAAATGAGTAAATGAGGGAGGATATAAATAAAAGAGGGCAGTGGTACTGTTGGGCGGGAAAAGGGGAAAAACGATGCCCACTTCTACTGACACGTGGCCCAAATCACTTTCATTTATTATATATAATAGATTAGATTTTAAATATTAATCATCACATTATTTAAATAATTATTTCAAAGCCCAAAAATCCTTTACGTAATAGCTGGGCTGGAACACTTTTGGCGGCCCTTTTTCTTATAACAGAGAGATAGTGGCCCCGGTCCACTCACAGAAAATAGCTGCAATTTTTATTCGGTCACTGGCATCCTACTCTACCCAACTGGCTGATTATTTCCTTTTTACTCTTTTTCGCTCCATTTGCACCAGGACCTGGCCCAACATAAAATAATATAATATAATATAATACTAAAAACTAAATAAAACAAATAAACTTATACAAAAAATTATACAATTTACACGGGACAAATATGTGTATTTTACCCCACATCAATGATTAATCTATGTGGGAATCTTAATCGACTATGATACTATGTGGAGCTGTTTGATGACTCTATGTGTTATTATGGTTGTGAAATGCTAAACGGAACCTGGCATAGAAATACGAGAGAGAAGTGACGTGTCTGAAACATTGTGGATACGTCGCTGATACTTCCTATATATAAGTGTTTCAGGCATGTTACCAACTTTCGTACCAAGTGCCATGCGAAACTTAGTGTTTTGCAGACCGGTGATGAGGTTGTTGAATTCTAAAACTATGGGAAACTACTTGTGTAATCTAAGTGAAATCTAAGCGTGATCTATGTGTAATCTATGTGTACTCTAGCATAATCTACGTGTAATCTAAGTATGCGTTGTTTGAGAAACAAAATACGAAACGTAGCCTAGCGCCGAAGGCGAGGCGGACGTGGCATGTCTGAAACATGGTGGATATGCCGCTGGTACTTCCTATATATAAGTGTTCTGGCATGTTACCAAATCTCCGTACCACGCGCTAAGTGAAGTTCATAGTTTTGTAGGCTCGGGTTGAAGTTGTGGAATCTATTTGGTTAATCTATGTTCTTGAATAGGGGTGTAAATGAGCCGGGCCAAGCCCGAGCTCGCCTGGGCTCGAGCTCGGCTCGTCATGTTTTTTTGAAGCTCGAGCTCGAGCTCGGCTTGGTTCGAGCCTACTTACTTGAGTTCGAGCTCGACTCGCGAGTAAAACCCAAAGCTCGAGCTTGGCTCGACTCGGCTCGAGCTATTTTAAGAACAACCTTAGGCGAGTTAAAAACTCGGCTCGAGCTCGCTTAAGTATCGCTTAAACGAGCCAAAGCTCGGCTCGCCAATGTTATCATCATTATTATTATATTATATATAAAATAAATAAATTTTTGTTTGGGCTCGTTTAGGATTGCCAGCCTAAACGAGCTTTGTATTTCAGGCTCGAGCTCGGGCTCGATAAGAAAACGAGCTCAATTTCAGGCTCGGGCTCAGGCTCGTTAAAGCTCGGTTCATTCGAGATTTTAACCGAGTCGATAACGAGTAGCTCTCGGGCCTCTGGGCTTGTTTACACCCCTATTGTTGAATCTATTTGGTTAAATCTATGTTGTGAGAAGTGGTGAAATCTAAGGTTGTGGTTAACGAAGCATGACACCGATGACGAGACGGACGTGGCATGATTGTAGCATGGTGGATACGCCACTGGTACTTCCTATATATAAGTGCTTCCGTCATGTTTCCGAACCTTCGTAGCACGTGCCATGCGGGATTTCGTTGTTTGTGGATTGTTAACACTAATCTGCGAGAATCTATATGAAACTATTGGAATCTATTGAATCTATGTGAAACTATTGGAAACTATTGGGATCTATTGGAACCTATGTGAAACTATTGAATCTATTGGAATCTATTGAATCTATTGGAATCTATGTGAATCTATGATTATGATGATTAGTGTGTTTTGCGACACGTAACATGACACCGAGTACGAGGCGGAAGCGATGTGCCCGAAGCGTGGTGGATACGCCGCTAGTACTTCCTATATATAAGCGTTTCTGACATGTTGCCAAACTCCGTACAACGTGCCATGCAAAGGTCGTGAGTTGTGGTGTTGAGTCTATTGGAAATCTATGTGAAACTTGAATCTTTAATCTATGTGAATCTTGTTAAATCTTAAGTCTTAAGCTATCATGTGTGAATCTATACTGTGAGACTTTAGACTTAGACGATCCTTCTGTCGGATCTTTAGATATCTTCTCGAAAGCTATCCGACACCCTCAAGAGTTCCAGGGAAAAGTCTCAGAAAAAGATGATGTCCTTCATGGCCGACCAGATTGCTTGAGTCGTGCCAAAGATCGTCTCTGAGTTCCAAGGATCGAACACTCCTCCATCCTCTGTGGACTCAAAGGGTGAGAAGCTAAAGCCTACGAAGTTCAGTTACAAACATTTCATCTCTGGAAACCCTAAGCCATTTACGGGCAGTGATGGAGTGACCGCTATGCTCGAGTGCTTTGACAACATTGAGGTTACTTTTATCAACAGCGAGTACCCAGATCATCTAAAGACTAGGAGTGAGACTAGAATGTTCCAAGGTAGAGTGTTGGAGTGGTGGTCAAATGAGAGAAACATCCGTTCGAATGAAGAGGCCTATGCTCTTCCATGGGCCGAGGTGCATGAGCTAATGATGCTTGAGTTCTGCCCTCCCCATGAACAGTTGAAGCTTGAAGAAGAGTTTTGGCACTTGAAGCAGATTGGTGATGATAATATGGCTTATACTACTCGTTTCAAACAGCTCAGTTTGATCGTTACTCACTTGGTTTCTACTCCTAAGCGTATGATAACCAAATACATCAATGGTCTACCTCCTACTATGCGTGATTCTATTGAAGCAGCCTAACTCGAAACTATTGAGGAAGTCTACCGTCTTGCAGCTAGTCTCAACAACAACCGTGTTCGTGATAAGCAGTTTGCTAACCCTGCTCCCTCCAAGTCCGCACATCAAGTTACCCAGCAGCCAAGTCACAGCAAGAACAAGAGGCGAAAGTCACAGGGTTCAGGATGCAACGCTATTGTTCCTACTACAAACCCTGCTGCTAAACCTACTCCTGCTGCTACTGTACAGAACCCTGCTGCCCCTGAAGTCAAAAAGCAGTACTCTGGGTCTTAACCCAAGTGCGCAACTTGCAACTTTCATCATCCTGCTAGTTCTGCATGTCGTTTGTGCACCCACTGCAATCTCTATGGTCACACGACTCCTTACTGTCGTCAAGCTAATCCTGCTCAACCAGCTCAGGCAGCCCTACCAGCTCTTCCAGCTCCTCAGCAGAATCCTAGGCCAGTCAATGTTGTTCGTGCATGTTACAAGTGTGGAGATACTACTCACCTCCGTAATCAGTGTCCTCAGCTCAACCAGGATCAACAGCCAGCCGCTCGTGGACGAGCGTTCAATCTTAATGCAAACCAGGCTCGTAACGACAATGACGTCGTTAATGGTACGTTTCTCGTAAATAACCTTTATGTTTCGATTCTATTTGATACTGGTGCCGATAGAAGTTTTGTGTCCGTGGAATTTGAATCTTTGTTAAACTGTGCACGCTCTAAGTTACCTAAGTCGTTTTCGGTGGAGATTGCCGATGGGAAGTCTATTCTAGTTGATTCTATTCTCTTTGGTTGTTCCTTGATCCTTAATGACCACGTGTTTACTATTGATCTAATACCCATGCGATTGGGTAGTTTTGATGTCATTATCGGTATGGATTGGTTGCGTAAGAACCATGCCGAGATTGCTTGTCACGAGAAGTTCGTTCGTTTACCTCTTCCGTCCGGTGATATTTTGCATGTCTATGGAGACCGACCTTCGAAAGGACTGAAGCTGAAGCCGTGCACTCAAGCGAACAGATGCTTACGTAAACAGAACTTTGCCTTCTTGGCCCACGTGGTGGAACAAAAGGGCAAGGGGAAAAACATAAGCGACGTTCCAGTAGTGTGTGATTTCCCTGATGTCTTTCCTGAAGATCTTCCTGGTCTTCCTCCTCCCAGATCTGTTGATTTTCGTATTGATCTCGTACCTGGTTCCCTATCGTCTTGCACCTTCCGAGATGCAAGAATTATCCAGCCAACTACAAGAATTACTCGACAAGGGATTCATTCGTCCGAGTACCTCTCCGTGGGGTGCTCCCGTGCTATTCGTCGAGAAGAAAGATGGTTCGTTCCGTATATGTATCGACTACCGTGAACTTAATAAGCTTACCGTTAAAAATTGTTATCCTCTACCTTGTATCGACAATATATTTGACCAACTGCAAGGCGCGTCCTATTTCTCGAAGATCGACCTTCGTTCTGGTTATTATCAGCTTCGTGTACTCGAGGATGATGTACCCAAAACCGCATTTCGTACTCGTTATGGGCACTACGAGTTCGTGGTCATGCCTTTTGGATTGACCAACGCACCCGTTGTGTTCATGGATCTTATGAATCATGTGTGTAAACCTTATCTTGACCGTTTTTTGATAGTCTTTATTGATGATATTCTCATTTATTCTAAATCTAAGGCTGATCATGCTCGTCTTTTAAGCTTGATGCTTGAACTTCTACGTGGTGAACGCTTGTATGCTAAATTTTCTAAGTGTGAGTTTTGGATTGACGAAGTGAAATTTCTTGGTCATGTCGTTAGTAAGCAAGGTATTCATGTTGACCCGTCTAAAATCGAAGCTGTGAAGAATTAGAGTACGCCAAAATCGGCATCTGAGATTCGCTCTTTTCTAGGGTTGGCGGGTTACTACCGCCGATTCATTTTGGACTTTTCTAAGATCGCCGTCCCTCTCACTTCGTTGACTCAAAAAGAGAAACCTTTTGCTTGAGGTCCCGAGCAAGAGGAATCTTTTCAGACTCTCAAGACCCTTTTGTGTAACACTCCTGTTCTAACTCTACCTGATGGGAATGACGATTTCGTGGTATATTGTGATGCCTCGAACCGTGGATTGGGCTGTGTGCTCATGCAGCGGGACAAGGTTATTGCTTATGCCTCTCGTCAACTCAAAGTACATGATAAAAACTACACTACTCATGATCTGGAGCTTGGTGCAGTTGTATTTGCGTTAAAGATCTGGTGACACTACCTGTATGGTACAAAGTGTGTGGTTTTCACCGACCATAAGAGCCTTCAACATATCTTTGACCAAAAGGAACTGAACATGCGACAGAGACGTTGGGTGGAACTACTTAACGACTATGACTGCGAAATTCGCTATCATCCTTACAAAGAAAATGTAGTGGCCAACGCTCTTATTCGTAAAACTCATTTTAAGGCTACTCGTATCTCTAGTGATCTGCATGCTTATATTCGTGAAGCTCAGTATTCATCAGCTAATGAAGGTAGTCTGTCTGTAGAAGTTCTTGGCGCTAACGTGAATCAGCTCGAAACTAAATCTGATGGTCTTCAGAACTATCTAAATTGCATCTGGGTGCCAGATCGTGATAACCTCCGTGAGCTCATTATGAATGAAGCTCACAAGTCTCGATACTCTATTCATCCAGGCGCTGATAAGATGTACCATGACTTGCGTATGACTTATTGGTGGCCCGGCCTGAAGAAGGACATTGCTACTTATGTTTATAAATGCCTTACTTGCTCAAAGATAAAGGCTGAACATCAGCGTCCTTCCGGACTCTTAGAACAACCCAAAATCCCAGTCTGGAAATAGGATAGCATTGCTATGGACTTTATTACTAAACTACCCCGTACACCTTTTGGTCACGATAGTATCTGGGTGATTATTGAACGTTTGACCAAATCAGCCCACTTTCTTCCTATTCGTGAAGATTATAAAGTGGAGAAACTTGCTAGAATCTATACCGATGAGATCATATGTCATCATGGCATACCTCTCGACATAATCTCCGACCTTGATGGTCGTTTTACTTCACGTCTTTGGCAAACTTTTCAATCCGCTATGGGTTCTTATTTGAATCTTAGCACGACCTTTCATCCTCAGATGGATGGACAGACCGAGCGAACTATTCAGACCCTAGAGGATATGCTCCGTTCTTGTGTCATCAGATTTGGTGGTAACTGGGATGTACATTTACCATTGATTGAGTTCTTGTACAACAACAGCTATCATTCCAGTATTCAGATGGCTCCTTTCGAAGCTTTGTATGGCCGCAAGTGTCGATCTCCTCTCAGCTGGCATGAGGTTGGTGACAAGCAGTTTACTGGCCCTGAAGTCATTCAAGAGACAATGGATAAGATTCTTCATATCCGTGAAAATATGATCAAGGCTAGGAGCAGGCAAAAGAGCTATGCTGATAGCAGGCGCAAGCCTCTGGAATTTGATGTTGGTGACTGGTCCTTCTCAAGGTATCTCCCTGGAAGGGAGTAGTTCGTTTTGGTAAGAAGGGAAAGCTTGCCCCTCGCTATGTGGGTCCTTTCAAGCTACTCGAAAAGATTGGCAAGGTGGTGTACAGACTCGACTTGCCACAGGAACTAAACAATGTGCATTAAGTGTTCCACGTATCCAATCTACGTAAATGCCTAGCCGACGAGGAACTACAGGTTCCCCTTGAAGACTTGCAAATAAACGAAGTTGTATACTTTGTGGAGAAACCGGTCAAAATCATGGATCAAGGTGTCAAGTGAGTGAGGCGCAGCAAAATTCCCATAGTCAAGGTTCGATGGGAAGGAAAGCGTGGCGCCGAATTCACTTGGGAACTGAAAAGTGAGATGAAAACCAAGTATCCGCAGCTCTTCGAGCAGTCTTCTTCTTAGATTTCGGGGACGAAATCTCCTAAAGGAAGGGAGACTGTAACGCCTGTGTCCCTAGAATTTTACCTAATTGTCACCTTTAGCCCCTATACTATGGGATATGTGATACTTTTGATACTTTGTGAAACAAATACTATGATTCTTGATACTTGATACTATGGAAACTATGATTCTTGATACTTGATACTATGGAAACTATAATTCTTGATACTATGGAAACTATGATTCTTCATACTTGATACTTGGAGACTATGATACTTTGGTGCTTGACTCTTGAGGCTCGTGAAACTTGAGACTTGGTTGAATGAGGGACTGGAGTCTTGTCACTAGCGAACTATGAATCTATTGAAACTATGGAAACTTTTGTATTAATGCTATAATCTAGTTATACTAATACCCTATAATACGCAACGCTTAATCTGATACGGGAATGCGAAAAGGATGGGATTGGCCGAGTGGAAATCCGATCAGATGACCATCCGATCGGATAGCCATCCGATCGGATGACCAACCGATCGGATGGCCATTCGACCGAGGTGCCATCCGACCCGTGCACACCGCCTCACTCCCTCTCTCTCACACTATAAATAGGCCTGTCACATCATTCTCACTGATGTGACAACCTCGCTCGATCCAGGCGCACGCACTCCTACTTTTTCTTCATTTCTCGGCGATTTCGGTACGTTTTACACTAGATTCTTATACAACTTTGATCTACACGTTATTCTCTACATGATTCTCCTTTGAAATCTCACTTTCACCATGAAATCCCTAAGATTTGAGCTCTTGAAGGTGATGTCATCATGGCGGTTTGTACCAGACTGTTGTGTGATGTCATTCTAGTCAAGATCTAGCTCAGATCTAAGGAATTTCAGGTGTTTTACGCTAAATCTTGACTAAATCTAGACTTTTCGGCTAAAACTTGTGTTTATCTTCTTCACTTCTTAAACTTTTACTTAAAAACGGTAGAATCTGGACCTAAACGGGCTATAGACTTGATGATTAGCCTGGAGTAGGTTTGGAAATGGATTGTTGCCGGAGAAGATGACCGAAGTACAGATTCCGACATAAATACCGTCAAGGACAGACGACTGAGCTGATTGAGGTGATTCCCATCCGATCAGATCGGCTGTACACTGATGTGTTTACCATTGTCTCAATACGTACCATGTCGTCGTCGTTTAAACAGAAACTTAAAAACTTTACAAGGTTGTAAACGGAACAAGGACAACTCGATCGAGTGGCAATCCGATTGATAGCCATCCGATCGAACTGCCATCCGATCAGGTGACACTTGCCTCGTAACCTTAAACATTTTAGAAACTTTGAATCTTGATCGTCGAATGGCAATCCGATCGGATAGCCATCCGATCAAACAGCCATCCGATCAAGGTAACTTGAGTTGACACTTGACTTGACACTTTGAGAATCTCAACACTTGGATCGAACGACCATTCGATCGAATGGCCATCCGTACGGATGACCATCCGATCGGATGGCAATCCATCCCACACACATATGTCACCTCGATCGAGTGGCAATCCGATCGGATAGCCATTCGATCGAACAGCCATCCGATCCAGTGACTGGTTCTACACTTGTGCAATCTTGTTGTTTTGTCTGACATTTATCTGTTGTAATCTAATCAGGCTAAACCCAAAGAGCTACCTTTTATCCAATAACAGTTAACATGTTAAGCAATCACTGTGAGTATACTCGATCCCTTTTTGTTTTAGACTTTGGGATGCAACATGTATTCTATTAAACTATGATACTTGAGACTTTTGGAAACTAAACTCTATCCTATGTGTATGTGAAACTTGTGATTATTGTATTCTATGTGCTATGTGGACGTTTAATCCAGGGTGTGTAGTTCCGCCTTAACAATAGTAGCGCTATAGGAGATGCACATCCCCATTATTCTCTGGGGTATTGTTAGGAGGATTCTAGTTTTCCTTGAGACTTGGGAAAACAACAAAGCATCGGGATACTTGGGCTATCACTTGTTGGACTGCGAACACTAGCATGGTTGAAACTATTTTGTTACATTTACATATCGATATGAGTCTTTTAATCTATTATGCTATTATTCAAACTTGTATACTCGCCGGTACATTTTGTACTGACTCTATTTTAATACATGTTGCAGGCTGATAGGATGCTGAATCATGGAAATCAAGCTAGGGCTGATGCCTAGAAACCCACCTAGTTTAAATTTAGACTTTTGAACAATGTTTGATGGTTGTATTTTGAATCTTTGTCGGTGGTGCTGTTTTAGACAAAAATTTATGCATGAATCTTGATTAATCTATATTGAAACTTTTGTTGTTTTGGAATCTCATGAGCAATCTGAACGCTTAGTGCTCGCACCCCGATGTTTCCGCCATCGGTTGGGGTGTGACAGTTAATTCGAGGTATTTTTTATAATTTTACTTACTTAGCAATAGACGCTAAGTTTCGAGGGATTTTTCTTCAACCATTGTTTTGTTTAATGTAGATGCCAAGTATGACCCAAATTGCGTTAATTCGAGATATTTTTTTATAATTTTACTTACTAATGAGATGTCCCATACCATTATTTAAATGTTATCCAAACGAATGCTTCTCATCTCTTACACTATTTTGCCACTGATACAAGGTTGCGAATGTTTTAGGTTTGGGTTATAATTTCTCATATTATATTGTATTTTATTGATTTAGGATTTTTTTTTTATCAAACTACATTATTTCATTTGGTTGTAGGGAAGGCGGCTTCAAAGCAATCCAAACCACCTCAAGTGATGGTTTTTAAAGGATTAGCGGATAAGTCAAACTGGCTTGGCTTAAACTTTTCTTTAAAATCATGTAAAATAATTTACATGTATTTGTTGGACACTAGATGATGACGCTAGAGGGTGCAAAATCTACCACAGAGATCGTGGATGCCTTAAGAACCGATGCTCAAACAATGAAAGCAATACAGAAGGCGATGTAAGATCCTACTTTTTATATCTAACATGCACCAATTTCTTTTGTTTATTGTCAGCAAAAATGGAATGGGTCATTAAGCATTTATATCTAATGGGTAAATAACCTTATGCTTATGATTTTTATTCATTTTTTATGATTTAGGAATATTGATGATGTTGACAAAACAATGGATGAAATAAACGAGCAAACCGAGAATATAAAACAAATTCAGGAAGCATTGTCAACACCTATTGGTGCAGCAGCTGATTTTGATGAGGTATTGTTTCAAATGGTTGTTATACCTCATGGTCAAATGATTTTGTTTAACTTGCATAGTCAAAGCATACTAATTTTGAAGTCATTAAATAAATTTTAGATATTCATTGTGCAACTAGTAAATGAAGGATGAATTGGAGGCTGAACTTGAAGAACTTGAAGGAGCTGAGCTGGAAGAACAACTTCTGCAGCCTGTCACAACCGCTCATGCAGCCCCACTGTTGAAAGAACAACTTCTCCGGCCTGTCACAACCGCTAATGCGGGCCCACTGCATGTCCTTCCTGGCAAACAACCAGTACCCCCAGCTCAACGCCAGAATACAGCTGAGGAATATGAGGAAGACGAGGAAGATGAACTTGCTGCATTGCGGCCAGACATGGCTTTATAAATAGGTCAGTTTTCGGCAAATAACTTAAGTTGTGACTCAGATCCTACTATGCTCTGCGTGTAATCGTTGTTCGAATCGGACGACTTTCGGTGAAAATGAATCGAACTTCGGTGGATTTTTTATTGTTTTCAGTGATTTACAGTTTGATTTGATTGAAATTTTGAACATTTTAATAAAAATTTGTTGAATTTCAGTTGATTTTGATGACTTTTGATTGAAGTTTCATAGTTTTTCAGACAATCAGTGAGTTTAAGTGAAAAATAATCAAACTTTTCAAACATATTTCGGTAAATTTCAGTCATGTGTTGAACTTTCTGATTGTTTAAAATTGAAAGTGTTATTAACTGAATCTGATTAACGAATCAAAGTGAATTCAGGTTTGTTGTTTGAACGAATCAAAGGTCTGAATTTAGGTTGATTTAGTTGTGATTACAGGTTGTTTCGGATCATTTCAAAGTTATACAAACTGTTTTTTGGTTGATCTTGGACATGTTTTCATTAAGTTCAGATATTTTGATTGGCTGAAACTGAATTAAAATCAGCATATTGTTCATAACTTTATTTCATAACTGTCGTATACGAATTACAAATCATAATTGTTCAACTTCATCTAATACACATCACTGATTCATTCATATTGAACATATCATCTTCACAATATTGAAAACAAGCAGATTCGAGTTGAAACATTGTTATTTTTTCTGTGAAATTGTTTCAGATCTGAGTTGTGTGTATTGTCTAAAAAAACGAAAACGAAATCTAAAACTGTGTGTTCGAATTAGAAAAAAGATAGTCAGATTTGTTTCGAGTTGAATTACAGCTGATTTCATTTGAATTACGGTGAAACTGAATGGTTTTCGGCTGTGTTTTAACGTCATTTTGATATGTTCTAATCATTCTTTGAACATACTGTTGGTCTCGATCTGATTTTCATGAATTCAGATCTGTTTGCAGCTGTTATTGTTTTTTTTTAGTATAAACGAATAAGAAAAGAACTTTGAATGATGGCTGGATAGTGTTTGTTAATGTTCGTGTTGTTTTATGAAGAAGAAAGAATTGGTTTTCGTGTTGTTTGAATATCGGAACTGATAAAAGAATTAGAAGTGTTTGTGAGTTCTATGTGACTGAATAGAACTTTTTAGTTGGTTTGATAGTTGTTGTTTGATTGCAGCAGTGTTAGTAAAGAACTTGCAGGTGTTTTCAATATTCCAAATCTGTTTGAAGGTGTCTAATCACATTCACGTGGATCTGTGTTTGATTATTAGCGTGGATTTGTTATTTGTGGATCTGATTCAGTGGGTTCGCACAAATTAAGAAGGCTTTATAAATAAGTCAGTTTTCGAAAAATAACTTAAGTTGTGATCGTTGATCTTGAAATTTGGATAACGTCTTTATGTTGTAATTGGCTGATGAGATTTTGTGTACTCTTGCAGTTTCAGTTACAATTGGGTAAAGATTGCATTGCCTTTAATCATCCTTCATGGTATACTAGCGTTAATTCGAGGTATTTTTTATAATTTTACTTACTTAGCAATGTTCTAAATCTTTTGAATAAAATAGTTTAGGAGGTTTACAATATGCATTCAAAATACACTTTAGGTGAATCTGACATGTTTGACCCTTTCAACCCTTTTGACCTGGTAAAGATAGAAATAGAACATACTCGAATCGGTTCAAAAGTAAACGGGTCAAAATTGCCATAAGTAGTTTAATATGAATGATTTGGTTTGTGATTATGTAGGTAAACGGGAGTGGATAGTATGTTGGCGTTGCTGAAATGATGGGGCTTGATTTCTTATACAGCCATGTAACACAAGCCACCACCACAATCTTGCACCTTAATTCTCATTAAGGTAACCTACTTTTCTCTAATTCGTTTTTTAAGCTTTGTAAAATGTAGATTTACCATTCCCTTCTTCATGGATTAGGCATTTCCTATAATCGAGATTCAAGAAACCAAGCAATTCTTTTCATGTTTTTTTCAATCTGTTGTTCATTATGCCTAATTCTTTGCTTCAAACCCTTATTTCCCTGTTTTGTTTTTAATTTGTGTACTATTTATGATTCGTATGGATTAAAGGATGAATTTAAGCATCTTAACAAATCCATATGATTACGCCAAGTGTTTGTATATATGCGCCAATGAATCATTATGTTCTTTTTTGTAGGCTGGTACATTCACTATTTCAAATCTAGGGCCTGTTTGGGATACATCAGTTCCGAGTCGTCTTAAATCCATCCAAGGTTGGCACTCTAGCAGTTAGAGGTCTGGTTAGTAAGTAATACACTTATTTCTAAAACCATTTATTGTGATATAATTTTCACTAAAAACATTAGCTGATAGATATGATGACGGTTATGGGTTGGGTATGAGACAAACTTTTATAATCGGGGATGTGGTTGGGGTTACCCAAAACTGGATTAATTTTTATTTAATTAATGCCTCTACAGAAGCCATATTTTATAAAAGGGGAGGGTTATATGTAACTTATTACGAAGAAAATCGCAAAAAGTTAATGTTTTTATTCTCATCATTAATATGTACGAAGAAAACACTATAGGGTTAGGTACCTGGTCAGAAATATAGTGTTTAAAACTGGTGTTGTAGAGGCTTAATCAAGAAATTGCAAAGTTTGCTAATGAGGCTTTAGAGCCTCAACATAACATTAATGGGCTTCAAATGTTTGGGTTTGGGTTATCTCCAAAATTGTATTATTTGACTAATATTGTTGGTAAATAACTTTGATTCAGTTGTATTATTTGAAAGGTGCTAAACCGAGTACGGCTAGAAGCAAATGTGAGAATGATTAGTTTGAAATGGCTTCCCTGAAAATAAGAAAAGTTGTTAATGTTCATGTGAAAATTGGATCAAGTATATATATGTATCAAGTAATAGTTTGTTGAGTTTGAATGATTAGTTAAGGCGCTAAACCGAGTAGGGCTAGAAGCAAATGTGAGAATGAAAGGAGATCAAAGCTACCAAAACAAGTGGCCAAGTCCTTTTGCAGTGGTGTGTGGTCTGTTACTTTTGTTGTCATTTTTCAAATATGTTTATTCACCGTTTCAATGGTTGGCTCTTGGTGATGTCGTTGTTGGCATCATACCGCTGGTTTTGAAAGCAATTGCATCACTAAGGAACCTTGAATTCAACATCAACATTCTCATGCTAATTGCAGGTAACAACACATACATGTGATATTTAAGTTGCATAATGCATTCAATTGTTCTAATTACTTCTTATATGCATCTGGGGGATCTGTTTTCCTAAAGGATTAATGAAAAATCCAAACACAATGGGGCGTTATCATCCAATTTTTAAAAGAAAAGATACTTGAATTTAAATTTCACTTCATTTCACGATGTTGGTTCACCCATTGTTCAGAGTACGTAACTTGGTATAGCTTATGCATAGGTGTGGATTATCCTACTTAAATAAGTTAAAAACAAGTTGTTATACATCAACTTTCTTATGTTCTCTATGACTCTATATGTAATTTTGCATATGTTCTTGGATTTGTTGGTAATGTTGTTTTATTTTCCTTTTTAGGGACCTTCAAATTTGTCTACAGGGTGGTTGTTTATGGTGGGTGCTATAGTGGTTGTTTGAGGTTTAGTTTGTAAGAAGTCTTTACTGTTATTATAAAATAATGACCCACTAATTGCACTTTTTAAATCAACATAACACAGGCCTAAGCATGAGAGAATCATAAGAACACTAAACCCTTAACAACTACATAGATTATCACGACAGGTACAATCAAGTGGGTAACAACTTTATGGGAAAGTATTTGCGGTCAAGAAATCCGAACACTATAGTGGAGTTGGCTGAATGGAATGTTTTGGCTTCTCATCTGGATACAGTAACATTATCGGGGAGGAATGATTGCTGGAAATGGCTAGGAAGTAATGACGAAAACTTTTCGGTTAAGTCGGTGATTGATTTGTTCAATATTGACAAATATTTCAGTCAAGTGTTTTTCATGCGGGTAACGACAAAGAAAGAGAAGTCATCCATGGTATTATTATGGTTACATGTTGGAGAATTTTGATTGCGAAAATTGAGAAAAGGTTTTCGAATAAAGTAGTAAAGATTGAAGAAATATGCAACAACATCAGGTCGATTAGTTTCCTTTGGTTCAAGAATAGGTCTAGACATAATAGTCATGCCATGTATCATATATTTTAAATAAAAGTTAACATTTGTTTGTTTACAAAATTCAAATAGGCATGCCGATGAAGTTCACATTTGATGTAATACTTCATTAATAGTTTTTTGTTCGTCCTCAAAAATTGCATATGTTAAGCAAGAAATTGGAGTTCAAGTAATTTAAGATTCTTTTAATAATCTTATAAAGGAGAATATGATCAAGTTTGTTTCCTTTCTCTTATATTTGATAAGTATTTTTAATTTTGAAGACGTTAACGTTTAATTAAAATAACTTATTCGTCACACATTTTGCATTTATTATAATATATATATATATATATATAGAAACGGGATCAGGAGAAAACGCTCAAAAGTGTGAGAACGGTGAGAACTCTTCCTGGCCCAACACGTGTCACGCCGCTTAGAAAAGGGCGAAGGGGCTTTTTTGTCCTTTCATCTTCTGCTTCTCCAGTTCTGCTTTTCCCAATATTGTTTTAATTTTTGGTTTTTAAGATTTTTGACGTTAACCAAATTCAATAATTAATGGCATTTAATGGTTTCATTATATTAACATTTTGGCGTTTATGCCGTTTATTCAAATCGTATGCCATTGGAACCCAGGGGGTCAGGAAATCTATTTGAATGGCGTTTTCCAAGGCGTTTTAAACAAGATGGCCCATTGTTCTATTATTTTTTATAAACATTTTGGCGTTTGTGTTATCTTGGCGTTTTACTATTGTTAGATTATATTTCAACCACAGGAAAAAAAATACAAGCAAAGAAAATAAATTAAAAATCTTATTCGGATCTCTCTTCACAATCTTCACTGTCATCAGTCTCTCTCTTCTTTAATAGTACCAGAACTGTCACCAAATATATGGCGTTTTATGTAAAACTTAACAAACCCATTGGTTTGATTATTTTGCCTAATCGTCTGTTGAACTGGCTTTTTTTGTGAATGTTTGGGGACATAGATCTATGACGTGTGAGTGGGCTTTTCGCTTTTTCTTTATCTTGATCTTCATCTTTATAATCAGCCCACTCTTCAGTGTCATTGATCTCTTCTCCTCATCCAAACTTTCTTCAACAAAAAATAAAAAATGTCATATGACTGGTATCAGTATCTTTTTCTTGAATTTTTGTCCATCTCATTCAGCAAAATCTTTCTGTGTTACTCCCTTCTGATAACAATTCATTCACTGAAACTTCACGAAGAACAATTATGAATATCCAAGAAAGCATATTAGCCATCTTTGATTTTTTTTTATTTTTTGGCGTTTTACAGTGAGTGGTATTTAGTAGTATTGGCGTTTGTTTTTTTTTTTTTTTTTTGATCAAATGGAAGTTGCTGAGACGTATCATTTTATAGGATGTCTTTTTGGCGCCTAAGTTAGGTGGTGCATTATTATAATAAAGTATTCGTATTTTCAGTTACTGTTTGTAATTATTGTTTTTGATAAGCTTTATCTCTGAAGTCTGTAACACATGCCATCTTCCAAGTTTGGTGTTTTAGATTCTAATATAATAAATTTTCCCTATCTTCAGTATTACTGATTTTTATTTACCGTATCTAGTTACATTTTCAAGTTTGCTTTTTATTTTTTATTTACTTTTTTTTGGGTTTTTTATAATGCTTTTTCAAAGTAATTTTATTATAGTTTGGGAGTTTTTTGTGACAACTGTCAAAAATCCCGGTATCCGTACAATTAATTAACCATGATTAGTGCTTAATAACTGTGCTGAATTACAATTAACTGCTTTCTGGTTACTGCTTTATACATACATGTGCATCACTTGTTGCTTAATGTCATAACATTATTGCATGAGAACCTTATTTACTCAAATGATGCACGAAACATAGTTAGCATAGTTATCTGATAAGTCAGGAATATGCTGACAGAGTTCAGTACATAGACAGGCAGTGTATTGAGACACAGAATGAGCCAGAAACCAAGTATTACACTAGTATAGTGTGTAGGAAAGTAAGGATCACAAAACTGTCTTTCTAGTGATAGTTTAAGTGCCGGAAAGTGCCTAAAACTCACCAAAAGTGCTGAATTCAGCAAAATTCAGTAATAATCAGCAATTTAACACACTAATATTATGCAGAAATATGATTAAATGGTCCTGAATGCTTTCCTAAGTGTCGGGAATCAAAAGTGTCACAAAAGGTAACATAAAGCACACTAAACTGCGAGTTTAGCACCTTAACGAACCAGTAACTAACCGAGCAACCGGACACTACCCGAAACACCAAATTTACACTAGAAACACTGTTTTAACATTACCAAGCTAGTAATGGTCCCCGAACATCATAACACACCATACAAATATCTAATAACTAAAACACTTAACTAATACTTGGATTTCAACTTGTAAGTAACTAATCTAGTTAAAACCTATCCTACTACCCACCCCCCCATGTCTACGGCCCAACAAGGGTCCCACAATGTGGATTTTATTTCAATATTAAATTGGATATGGTTCCCTCTTTAATGACATATTACACACAAGTTAACACTTGAATTTGGTTTATAAGAGAACATGCAAGACCATAAGCTCATTTCTCACACACACTAACACACACAAGCTTTCCTTCTTCCCCCTTGGTGCTCTCGGCCGAACTCAAGCACACCCATATCCACCATCATTCAATCTTCTTCATACATTCTACATACATACAAAGGTGCTAGAGATCAAACAAAGAAGCTAGGAGCTTTCGGAAGATCAAAGACCTCTCTCATTTGCTTTTATCCATCTCATAACTTCTCTTGATCATCCCTAGCCTTGTGCTAGTGGTAAGAATCTTGATCTTGCTAGTTTACTTCTATTTTAAGTGGTTAAAATAAGAATCATACTCATAACTTTGAAGAACACTAAGAATCACAATATGTATACTTGAACATAAGCATGTTTAATGAAGAAACTAAGTTGTTTATGTGATGATTTGCTTGTTGATTGTTGTTTGTTCATGTATATGATGTAGATCATCATATGATCTTGCTAGATCATGATTAAAAACATAATCTAGCAAGATGAGAAAGTAGAAATGTTGAAGGATGATGGATCATCCACACAAAGATCATGAACTTGAAATAATACATTGATTTCTTGAAAAGTAATGATCAAAGTGGATAGTAACACTTGTAGATCTAAAGATTTATGGATGATTTCTAGAGAAACCAAGTTAAAAAAATAAGTTTTATTAAATCTTGGTTCTTACATAAACAAACTTTATTTTTGGTGGTTAAATAAGTGTAGAAACACTTGTGAAACAAAAAGAAATCATAAAGAAACATTTTTAGAAATGATGATCACAAGTTGTAAAGATCCATATTCGTTAAAAATGAAGTTTTTAAAAAAATAATCACACATTAATGGATAACAAGGCTTACTAATGACACTAGTAAATTCCTACAAATTTTTACAAATATTCATGTTCATGAAGTGGTAGATTATTACTTGTTTTTGGCAAATCGGTAAGTAAAGGTTGTTTATTATTGTTTGTGGATTGATTGTGATGATTTTTACAAAAGAAAATGATACGCTTGAAAGCATGGAAACCTCCACTTTTAGGGGAAACTATGGCAAAATTTTCTAAAAATTTAAACACTTAGAAAAATATTTCTAAACAAGTGTTTACAAGTGTATTTCAAACCATGAATTTCTTACATAAACTTTGCCATAATTTTTGTTACAAAAATATAAATATTGGAGGTTGGTTTTCCTAAATAAAAATGACTAAATATGTATTTAGGAAATATATATTTAGAAGACACCATGTGTGCGATTATTTGTATATTATGTGTATTAGTTATATTATTTTAGGACATGAAATAATATAACACATCAAAATACCAAGAATTACCATCCAAAATATTACCAAAATTCCAAGGAATAAATATACACATTATACCCCAAAATATTGGTGAAACCGAACAAGGAATATAACTTACAAAAATATTTCGGAATTTTATTCACAAAGTACATTTTGGTAAATAATATTTTGGACACCAAGGAAGTGAAAATATGATTTTTACAATTACTACAAGAATATGTCATATTTTTAACAAGGAAAAATATATTATTTTTTGGCAAGTATGAAATATATATTTTTCTTGAAATTTTTAGAAGATATATTATTTTTAAGAAATATATATATATATATATTTTCTTACACAAACATGAAATACAACATTTTTGAGTAAAATATATATTTTCTCAAATAAATATGAAACATATCATTTTTGGAAGAAAAATGAGTTTATATATATTTTTTACAAGTAAGACATGAAAATATATTATCTTTGAAACTTATAAGGAAATACAAATATTTTTGCCAAAAGGAAAATTATAAATAATTTTTCTAAATAATATTTATTACAATATATATTTTGGAAATATATATTGGTGGACTTTTATTAAAGATAATATTCCGGAATAATTAATATGAAATTAAGTATAAAGAATACTTAACAAATACCATAAAAATACGTATTCTCGTACGTATAAATACACACTGGAATACGACCCCGATACATGGCAAAAATATACAAGTATAAGAATACAAATACAAATACCCCCATCCTTGGGAAGGAAACACAAGTATAAATACTTGGGAAGTATTAAGTTAAAATAATTGTTTTAACAATTATTCCAAAATTTAATAAATATAATTTAAGTTAAAATATTAATTATTCTGACAAATAATTATATAACTTGGAATAATATCAAAGACATAAAAGAAACGTAACTCAAAGACAATAATACTAAGTCAAAGCACGACCCGCTCGTCTAATAGATCATAGTACGTTGTAGGTAGTCGTGTTTACCCGGAGGAGATTGAGTTACGGTGATTGAAGACTCAAGACTGTGAGTTCATGTCCCCCTTTTCTTTTAAACTGTTTTTGTTTTATAACTTCGAGGGTGAAGTACATGTTACAAAATGATTACAAACAATTACAATTGGTATGGTTAGCTTTGGAAAGTACCGTAGATCATGTGAATGGGTAGGCGCACTCCTAAGACCATTAATCCTCATGTTAGGACCGAGGGTGTAACACCCTTGCTATTATTTTAGGGTTTTCGTATTATTTACGTAAATAAACATGTAATTATAATTACATATACATTGAAAAATATGGTTAAATTAAAACATTTTCGGATTTGAAACAATACAATACAATATGTATAAATTCGTCGTTTTAAATGACGACGAAACCATGTGCGGAAGCTTGTATCTTGATTGTGTTCGGTTCTTCAATGAGCTTGGTCTTCATCCGGGACATCTTCGCATTCACCTATGATCAAAACCAACTTAAAAGTTAGTTTCGATATCTTAAATATTAGTATAATCAAGTTCTAGTAACGAATAATCAAAAACAAAATAAAATTTCGGAATTTAGTCTGTCGCGCCACGCGACAGACTCCTCTTGATCTTTCGCGTACCGCGAGCGCCCTCGCGTGTCGCGGCAGGATTACTGCTCCCTGTCGCGTGTCGCGGGGGAGATGATTTTCCAGCAGTTTTGTTGCTGAAACCTGCATTTTTCCCAGCTATGGTTTTAATCGTAAACGTAAAACGATCTTTAAAGTGTCATAACTTTTTATATACAAGTCCGTTTTAGGTGATTCTTTTTCCTACGCGTCCGTAATTAAATTACGGACTCGTTTATCACCTTGGTTTGCATAAAAATCTGATTTATCCAATGTTGGCTCATAAATCCTTTAGGTGATTATTCGACCCGTTTGGCATTATTATTTCACTACATGCTCTAAAAAGAAAATAGTTAATTCCTATCATTTTACCCATCCCGGGCTTGTCAAACCTTAACGTTTTCACTCCCATCCTAGAGTTTACGTAGGCGTTTACATTCACCGATTCATTTGTATCTATCTAAGCATTTAACCACAATTTGCTTCTTAGTCTATTTTGACCCGCAAACGTTTTTGCCTATACTTTTTATATGTATCTAAGGGTTTCAAAATCAATAAACAAGTTTCTAAACAAACTCTAACGGTCGTTTACACGGTTCGCCCGTTAAGGGCTTTTTGGTCAATTCTAGTCTCTTATTTTACGACGAAAGACTCTCACCAATTATTGACCAAATTAGCACTTTTAACTACAACATAATTATACGTACCTGGCTCGGATCAATACATTGACTCTTTTTAATACCTTGTCTCGAAAATTTGCTTATTCATAGCAACGCTAATTCATAAGCCGCTTTATCTTGTAAGCATAAAACTCGACAAGTGCTTATTAGTCGATATTTGTCAAATGGTATCCACATTACCATTTGACCCGTTTTACTCTTTTTATTCAATAGGCTTACTTATAGTAACCGTTCAAAAACCCATTTTTATAATTAGCTTTTCATGGCTAATTTACCGTTCTATCTCTTTTACCATTAAACATGGTTTTTATCTTTTATATTAGTTCCGACCCGTATTATTTTGCGTCGGGAACCATATCTTGAATATTATCCTTATTGTATCTGAAACTTATAGGATGAACATTTATTTTACTAAAAGGTGTAAGTTTCACTTACCTTGTATCCGGTCATGTCCTTTTTCCGCGTACCTGATCCGTTTGACCCGCTTCTTTCCCAAGTCTTCATCTAGCTTGTCTAGAGTCAAACTATCATCATCACAATTCGTAAGACGGTTAGATTAGTCATAATCGTTTACGACTATTCCATCCTACGGGTTTTATGTCGAATTTATCATTCGACCATATCAAAATTATCATTCGATCTAATCATTTGGTCGGTTTGACTTTTTAAAAGTCAATTGACTTATCAACCTATTCAAACGCACATTTGGTTCATTGAACTCACTTAGGAATATTTCATCCGAACTCTTAATGAAATCAAATTTTACACACAACCAAGTAGACCGTGATTTCATTCAGGCATTTCATATCACTGAAAATGGGCTGTTTTTGGTGACTTGTTTAACCTGTTTACAAGTCTTCAAAAATTATGATTTTTTTATGTGGCGTACCTCTCGGAGGGTTAGACCTTGTGTTAAAATTTCAAGATCTAACTCTTTACCAAAAATTCGTAAAATTCATTTACTAAGCTGCAATCAGATTCGTCACTTCTGACTGCAGCTTACGGAAAAATTCATTTAAAATTCCTCGTTTATCCGATTGACGAAATTCCAATTGGAGATTCTTTTAATCACTTAATAATTTCTACAGTAAGAATTTGAGATCATAACTCAATTCCTAAATTGAGTTATGACATTCGTAATGGGCTGCAAATTTAGCCTGAAAACGCAGCTCAAACCTTTGATACGGAAAAATTCATAAAACGCTCAATTTTCGTCGAAAAAATGCGATTCCAGTGGTGTTTTAAAGATATTTCCTGGAATTACATTTTAGACTTAAGAAACACATGTTTTTGTCACGTTTTGTTCAGGTTACAGCCAATATAAATCGGCTGTAAATTCTGATCAGAAGCTGTTTGAATTCAGCTTTCAATTTGAACATGTTTATGACATTATAACACTTATTCTTAGCAATCAAAAACCCCTAAAAGCATCACATACACTAATTTAGTCAAAACCCACTTAGCACATGCAAGAGTAATCATCAAATCCCTAGTCTTTAATACTAATTCATTAAGTTTTTCAACTAGGGTTTGTTTCTAAACATGAATCCATCCTAGTTTCACCCAAACATCAATCATTCAAGCTTGAATTTCGATTTTTCATAAGTTCATCAAAAATCTCAACTTCATAAATATCAAAAATTTGACATACCTTACGATCCCCACGACTAGGTGATCGTTTCTATGTGTTCATGCATTTGATTCGAGCTAATCTTGGCCTTCAATTTGATGAATTTGGGTGAGCTAGGGTTTCACCCCTCTTTCTCCTGCTCCTGGTCAATCGACCACACACCCATGTGTGTGTTTTGTATAATTTTTTTTTAATTTAAACCTTTAAATTAAACATCATACCTATTGCCCACTTTTAGTCCCTCAAAGTTTAAGGGTTTTATAAATGGGTTAGTTACTACAAGCTCCTCCTTTGTTTTACCAACCATAAATAACTAGGTTAATTATTCCTAGTAAATTTAGCGGGTTTCGGGAGTTATTAACCAAGTTTATTCTAAGTCCCGTTAACACGGGCCTTTCATAACTTTATTTTCTCAAGCATTTATTTTCCTTTTTAATTAATATTAGGATTATTTGTTTAAGTCCTAATATTCACCGGGTTAATTTTACCATTAACGGTATTTTATCCGAATTTTAGTATTAACGTGGTTTGATTACCAAACCCGTTTTCGGGGTGTTACAGAGGGGCATGAGTGATAGATCTATTTGGGTGTAGCGAGGCCACACCCATGTGGACCGGGGTTTGGCCCATGAGGTGACTATGTCTTACAGCCGGAGGCCCGGTACAAATCTGCTAGGTTTGAGCCTTCCTACGCCGTTGCACGCATGTTAATGGCCTTGCAAACCATTAATCGATCTGTTTCCTTGTTTTGCTTTCATACCGGGATTTACAAAACATACACACAATGTTTACAAGCTTTATTTCATACACACGAACAAACACATGAACTCGCTCAACTTTTGTTGATGTTTTCAAAATACATGTATTTCAGGGAATTAAGAATGTGGATCTGGTGGGCGTTCGGAGGTTACAAGTGTTGTTGAGAATAAAAGATGTCATCCATGGTCTTGAGGTTTGGTTTGGGTGTCCTATCCTGGACAAGACACCACTTCCAAATCTTGGTTTTATTTAAAGTCTTTTGATGAGTCCTTAGTGAACTATAAACAATTCGTATGGTTTGTAAACTTAAATTTGAAGTCTATGTTTCAAACAATGATGTCGTGATGTTTTTAAACTTATCTAATGGATGACCAACTATGGTTTTTATCATATAGTGTTGTTATGATTGAATGCAATGATATTAAGCAAGTCACACATAATCACGCTTCCGCAAAAGTCAGGGTGTGACAGTTTGGTATCAGAGATTCGATTGTAGCGAACTAGGATTCCTTCTCGAGTCTAGACTATAATCATTAGGGCTCTCACGAAAATATTTTCACAACATGTTTTCATTGCATACACGAAACGCCCAGATCCAAGGAAAACAAACATTTTTACAAATAAAAAGACACGAAACACATTTCAAGGTTTATGTTTATGGTTCAGTCTGGGAGACTGGGTGGTTCAGTCTGAGAGACTGGGAGGTTTAGTTTGAGAGACTAGGTAGTTCAGTCTGGGAGACTGGGAGGTTTAGTCTGAGAGACTAGGTAGTTCAGTCTAGGAGACTGGGTAGTTCAGTCTGGGAGACTAGGTGGTTTAGTCTGGGAGACTAGGAAGGATACATGTTTGGGTTGTCATTGATTGCATGTTTAATGTTAGTAGTTGATAAATGTGCATATGTTGTGATTGTTTTGTTACAGACACTATGTCATCCTCCGAGAGTGGTTTGTCCGATACCGATGACCCCATGGTTGTAGTCTCAGATGACGAGATTGCACCCGAGCCAGAGATCTTTACTTCTGACACCGAGAGTGACCCGGAGATGATGTCCGACGACGACGATTTCCAGCCATTTGCACTCCCTGATTTTGGAGTTGATTTACCGATTGCTGATGGTATCCCAGACGAGGATCCTTTTGTTATTCCTATTCCAGTTCATGATCATCTTATCATCGGTCACCCCGATGGTGAGCATGTCGTGGCACCGATCCTCGCTCCTATTCCCCTCATGGTTATTCCACCTGAGGATTTTCCTTTTGATGAACTTTTTTTACGATGATTTTGACTTGTTTGTTGATGGTCATCCCGATGATGCTCATGGTGATGGAGAGCTCGATGAGGACATTGTTGCTGTTCCACTTTTGGGGATCCCTGTTATTGAGATTTCTTCTGACTCTAGTTTACACTCTGCTCCAGATTCCTTTGAGTCTGTGTCATCTTCCGCCTTACAGGCAGTTGGTTTGCGACGTTACGCCACTGATTCTGATGATGATACAGCTATGTCAGCTGCACCGTTACCTCCACCTGACTTTGAGCTTGGACTTGAGCCTGATTTTGTTCCTGATGATCAGCCTGTTGATGCACCCGTTGATCCTGAGCTGATGCCTGCTCCTGAGCCGATACCTGCACCTGAGCCTTTGCCTGACCTTGATCCTATCCCGTTTGGCATACCTGACATTGCACCACTCATACCAGATCCAGTTCCTGCACCCGCTGACCCTCCTCTCATTGAGTCAGTTACTCCTCCACTTGCACCTGCACCTGTTGACGCTGCTCCTTTTCACCCAGAGCCTCAACTGGGGGAGGCACCTCGAGAGTCTGATGTACATCGTGTCGACCTGCCTATTGTTTTCTTGCAGGATATACCCGCACCCCGTCCAGGGGAAGGCACTTCTAGCCAGCAGTCTGACCGTGATCCTCATGTTTCAGCAGCATTTCCCCACATAACCCAGTCTGCACCTTCTGCTCATTTTACTTCTTCACCACTTGATGAGCCATTCAGATGGTTCCCACCTTACACCATGCCGATTTCTGATCCCTACCATCCCTCACATTTCACTGGTTATACACGGGATGAGTTACTACTATCATTGCAGCTTCAGTTTGAGATCATGAGTCGCAGGATTTTAGAGCTTGAGATGACACCGCGACCTTTGCCATGTCCGTGTCAGCCATCTTTTGTTCCCCCTCGTTCATCACCGTCCCCATTTTCGCATCCTCCTGCATCGCTTACTCCATTTCCCGAGTTTGACACTCGCTTTCTTACCGTGGAGCAGCAGATCAGTTATTTGTTGCGTCATGTTTACCAGCTTGAGGAGGAGCTTGCGCATGTGCGCAGCTTGCTTTTTGTTACTCCACCTCCTCCTCCTCCTCTACCACCATCAGCATAGACGGTTTTTGGTTTTATGTAGGTAGCTTGCTTTTGATGAGAGCACCACTATTGAGCCTGGCTAGTGAAGCCTTTTGGAGACCACCTTTTGACTGTATGACTTATGATAGATTGATAGACATTTTGGACAAGGGTAGTGTGACCTTGTGTTCCCTTTTGATACGATACATTTGTAAAACATGTAACTGTAATTGTGGTCGATGATTAATGAAAGCTCAATCGTAATGTTCTCATTAAATACGTTGTTAATTTACTTGCTTATGCTAGGATTGTGATGACTACATGCTTACTTGTTATGATAAATGCTATTATATACGTACTACTTATTATATACATAAGACCTGACCTATACAATCTTCTTTTAGAAGATGCCTCCTCGAAGGAACAATCAGTTGCCCACAACAGAGGCAGAACTGCACGAACGGATTTCACAAGCAATTGCACAACATAAGGCCTTGCGCTATGAACATAGCGGAGGTACCTCAGGAAATAACCCATCTCACGGTAATGTTTAAGTCATTTAAGACACATTACGATACGTTAGCACTTTCCGTGTGCTTTTGCTAATGCTTACTATGAATGATGTTGTCTGTACAGGTTGTACTTACAAGCAGTTCCTAGACTGCAAGCCTCTGAATTTTGACGGCACTGGAGGTGCTGTAGCCTTCGTTAGTGTCACACCCCGATTTCCACGTGTCACCGGTGGGCCCGGTGGGGGAGTATCGTGACGTGGTTGGCAACGTAATAGTCAAACAACACAATATAATAATGCACAGCGGAAGCAAATTTTAAATAATATACAACCGAATTTATTTATTGTAAACAAAGTCACAATTATCCGGTGTTTATCCACAGTAGGATCGAATGATAGAAATATTGTTTATGGTTCAACAGACTTCGGCATCTAAAGCTTGCGAGACTTCTAATGATGCTTAGGAGAGTCCCAGCCTATTTCGCCTAGTACCTGCATTTAATCTTTTTGGGAAAATACGTCAGTTTACACTGGTAAATACATTCAACTGACTCATTTTATAAAATGATTGAAAATTGGTTTGGATGCACATGGCATAAACATTTTTATTAACTTGGGAGAATTATTTAATATTATAATCTTGTGAACGATTTACATGTTACTTATGCGTTCAGTAGCCCGGAACGTATCCGGGTTAAAGATCAATAGACACACCACTTTAAGTGAGTTATACACGGGAGTACGCCTACACCCCGTGCTCAGGTCGTGGCCATCTCGTAAGATGATGCCAGGGATATCCGGGACATGGTCATTAACCCCCCAAAGGCTGTAAAGTAAACACATCTGTTTAAAACGAGCCGATCAAATTATTCAACTACCCACTTAGCGTGGAGATTTGATGCCCGATCAAGCGGTACGCTATGTACCGTAACCCAAGCCCGTATAGGGAAAATAAGTTAAAGTATTTACCTGATGCAAAGTATAGTCACAAGAATCAAATAGCAAGTAGCTTTTACTGTTTCTCCTAATCTGGAACGAAGGTTAAATATAACCTATTAGAATCCTAGCGGGTCTTTAATTATGCTTAAGCTTAGACCGGCTAGTTTCGAAGATACGGTTCGTACGCACGATTAAGCGAAGACCGGATAGAATGTGATTCTGACCCGACAAGTTTGAAGACTTGTTTAATATGGGTTTATTATTCACATTCTGGATTTTGAGATAAAACCGATAAGGTTTGACCCGTTTCGGCTAATTTATGTAAACTTGTTACATAAACCGCGCCGAACGCATAATATGCGTAACGGGTATCCGCAAGAGCCATATACAGGTTTCCTAAGTTAATATGCTTCAATTATGTTGTGACATCAGTAGGATGTCTTTCGTTATGCCCCGAACTAATTTAAACACAAACTATGCCCCGTAGGGGTAGTTTGGTCATTTTATAGTTTGTAAAAGAGTTTAATTGTTTAACTGAGTTACAGGTCTGATGTAAACAGCAAACATACTCATTTTGATGGGTTATAACAGTAGGCTAAGGCATATATGTGAAATTTATCATAGTTAACCAAACTATGCCCCGTAGGGGTATTTTGGTAATTTCACATAAGCCGAAAAAGCTCAAAAACGCAGTCTGAGTTTATCAACCTTTGCTTACTGTTAATATATCATAATTTTCCTCATATATCAGTAGGTATCAACCCAGGTATGTCCAATATGATTCTAAGACATACTATTCGTTAAAAACGCTAATTATGGCGATTAAAGGCCATTTCCGGGTTCTATACTTAAATCTGATATTTTTATATTTCTAGAAGGCTTAAAATAATTTATTTATCATAACTAATCAGTAGCAAAAGGTTTGGAGTCGTTTAGATGTGTAAAACTCATTTTATGGCCCGTAAGGGCAAAACCGACAACTACCGAATTAAGCCTACGACTATGAGTTATGCTCAGCCTAAAATTAATTAAAAATCTTTAAAATTCCCAAAATATTATATTACATCAGTGGGTAATTCGTTTGATACTAAAAAGTATGTTTAACTAAGCTATGCGCTAATTACGCCATTTTATTAACACAAAGCTTTAATTTAGCGACAATGAGCATAACTCTTAATCTACAAGTCAAACTGATGTCAAACTTTGCATACATGTTTATATATCAGTAACTAAGGTTTCTACACTTTTACATTTTCATAAATCATGATTTAAGGTAATAAGGGCATAACGGTCAACGTATGAGCAATTAACGGAAATATGCATATTAATTGGATAACTAGTGAACCAAGGTGTATGATCACAGAGGGTTGTTCTAACATGTATCCTAATCCAATTTAAGCTCTGATGCATTTCTAAAATATGCCCAAACGGGTCAGAACTGAAAGTCAACGGGAAAGTCAAACTATGTGACTTTCGGTTCCGAACCGGGTCTAAACAGGAAATAGTCGGGTTGAACAGGTTTGAACATGTTATTACACTAATTACTAAGTTATAACAATAATCAAACAGGTTATATATGATCTAGATAGCTAATTATGCATAAACGACATTTTAAGCATTATGTTGACTTTTTAAGTAAAGGTTTGACCCGACATTTGACCTGCTTAGGATGGTGATCAGGGGAAACCCTTTTGGGGTTTTATTACCCACATAAATACCATTCCAAAACTACTTTTAATTCGAGATAAGACTGAGTCATTAGAGACTAATCTCGAAGTCAAACCGTAATTACGACGGTTTGACTTTTAGCTAATTAACTAAGCTAAACACAACCAAATAAGAATTAGCAGACTTACAATAGTCCAATGCACGACTTATGATCAGAAGGGAGAGTTCCTATGCTCTAGGATGCTCCAAAGATCAAATGCAAGTGTGAAGAAATGTGGTTGCATCATGTGGCCTTATATAGTACTTGGATCCACCACAACTAAGTGACAACTAACTCTAGGACCAACCACAACCATTGGACACTTGTCCTAGAGCTCTAGGATGGTTTAGGGGTCGTTTATAACTGATAAAAACCGAACAAACAGGTCACAATCGCGAAATAACCTGCTGCAGAAGGTTTCTGGTCGCTGGGCACTAGCTTACGGACCTCAACCTTGGGGAGGTTACGGTCCGTAAGCTTCCCTCCAGCCACAATTTTTGACTTTTCTTTGGTGCTTTGCAAAGGTAATCCCATTATCCGACTTTGTGACCTCAAACAACAACTTAGGGACCTCCATAGTGTGCCTAGTACAGTTCCTTACCCTACCATTTGCATTTGCTTGCTTAGATTCCAAAAACAAGACCCGAAAACAAAGGACATCCTTTCTTTTTCTTCGTAGGAGTATATCATGTCTTTCTAATTCCACTCATGCAACTTGAATGAATTATTGTGAGTATTTACCGGGTTATAACAGATGTTTAAAATAAATATTGGGGTCTTGGGATTTATAATTGAGGTCGTTCAGAGGTAAAATTAACATGACGACACTTTTAATCCTATCCAAAACATCTTTATTTAATCCGGGTTCACAACATGTTTTTGTCGTACATGACACGTGTCGATATCTTATTAAACACGAAATTTTTGAGGTGTTACATCCTCACCCCCTTAAAATAAATCTCGACCCGAGATTTACTGAAACAAGTAAGGGTACTTTTCCTTCATCGTGGATTCTACTTCTCACGTGAAATCGGGACCTCTACGGGCATCCCATTTGACCTTTACAAAAGGTATATGCTTTCTTCGAAGCTTCCTTACCTGTCGATCTTCAATCGACAAAGGTTTTTCAACAAATTTTAAGCTCGCGTCTATCTGCACATCTGTATGTGGCATGACATGTGATTCGTCAGCGGAACACTTCTTTAGATTGCAGATGTGGAACACATTGTGAATTCCACTGAGCTCTTCTGGTAAGTTTAACTTATAGGCAACTGACCCGACACGTTCGATAACCTTGAAAGGTCCTATGTATCTCGGGCTTAGCTTGCCCTTCTTACCAAATCGCATCACTCCTTTCCAGGGTGACACTTTTAGTAGAACTTTTTCACCTACTTCGAAGTGAAAGTCCTTACGACTAGGATCAGCGTAACTCTTCTGCCTATTCCGGGCAGCTTGGAGATTGTTACGAATCTGGACAATCTTGTCCGTCGTTTCGAACACGATCTCTGGTCCTGATAACTGGACTTCTCCAACTTCCGCCCAACAAACTGGCGATCTACATTTTCTACCGTATAATGCCTCAAAAGGCGCAGCCTTTATGCTGGTATGGTAGCTATTGTTGTAGGAGAATTCGATCAATGGTAGGTTTTTATCCCAGCTACCTTCCAATTCGATCGCACATGCACGTAGCATGTCTTCCAACGTTTGAATAGTACGCTCACTCTGACCGTCAGTCTGAGGATGGTAAGCCGTACTAAAGTTCAAACGTGTGCCCAAAGATTGCTGGAAGCTCTTCCAAAAATGTGATGTGTACCTAGTATCTCTATCAGAGATAATAGCTACAGGTATGCCGTGCAAGGCTACAATCTTATCAACGTATAACTGGGCTAACATATCGGAGCTATAAGTCTCCTTGATGGGTAAGAAATGAGCTGACTTAGTCAGTCGGTCAACTATAACCCATATCGTATCATTTCCTTTCCTTGTCTTGGGTAACTTGGTAATAAAATCCATAGTTACCATCTCCCACTTCCACGTAGGAAGTTCAGGATGTTGTAGCAAACCTGACGGTTTCTGATGCTCGGCTTTGACTTGCGCACATGTCAAGCATTTTGCTACATGGGCGGCGACAGACTTTTTCAAGCCTATCCACCAATAATTTGCCTTTAAATCCTGGTACATCTTATCAGCTCCAGGATGAACGGAGTATTTGGAACTATGGGCTTCTTGGAGGATGACATCACGGAGTCCTCCAAAAATTGGAACCCATACTCTTCCATTCAACCTCAGAAGTCCGTCCTTGCTAAGAGTTAACTGCTCCTCAGTTACTCCTAGCTTTTCATTAGGATAGTTAGCTTCCAACACAGCTTCCTTCTGTGCAGCTAACAACCTTTCCATCAGACTGTTCTTTAATTCCATGCGCTTGGCATGGATTCGGATAGGTTTAACTCTTTCCTTCCGAATCAAGGCATCGGCGACTACATTCGCCTTGCCGGGATGGTACTTGATTTCACAATCATAGTCGTTTAAAGTTTCCATCCAGCGGCGTTGCCTCATGTTTAATTCCTTCTGATTAAACAGATGTTGGAGGCTCTTGTGATCAGAATAGATCACAAATTTGACACCATAAAGGTAGTGCCTCCAAAGTTTCAGTGCAAATACAACGGCACCCAGCTCCAAGTCATGGGTGGTGTAATTCTTTTCATGCACTTTCAACTGCCTTGAAGCGTAGGCAATAACTTTGCCTTTCTGCATAAGCACACACCCCATGCCAGTATGCGAAGCATCACAATAAACCACAAATTCTTCAATTCCCTCTGGCAATGTCAGTACTGGGGCGTTGCTCAGCTTTTGCTTCAGAATATCAAAGGATTCTTGCTGCTTAGGGCCCCAAACAAACTTAACCTTCTTCTTAGTTAAGGAGGTTAGGGGTGCAGCAATCCTTGAAAATTTTTCAATGAAACGTCGGTAATATCCTGCCAATCCCAGGAAGCTACGAATTTCTGTTGGCGTCTTTGGCTCTTGCCAGTTCATTACTGCTTCAACCTTAGCGGGATCCACCTGGATACCACGCTCACTGACCACGTGTCCAAGAAATTGGACTTCCCTAAGCCAAAATTCACACTTGGAGAATTTGGCATAGAGCTTCTCCTTATGCAGAAGTTTGAGAATACATCGAAGATGTTTCTCGTGGTCAGCTTTGTTCTTAGAATAAATGAGGATGTCGTCGATGAAAACGATGACGAATTTATCTAAGTGCGGCTTGCAAACGCGATTCATGAGATCCATGAACGCAGCCGGTGCATTGGTGAGCCCGAAAGGCATCACTAGGAACTCGTAGTGACCGTAACGAGTCCTAAATGCAGTCTTGTGTACGTCTTCATCTTTGACCTTCAGCTGATGGTAGCCTGACCTCAAATCTATCTTTGAGAAGTAACTTGCCCCTTGCAATTGATCGAACAGATCGTCGATTCTGGGCAGAGGATATCTATTCTTGATCGTGACTTTATTAAGCTCACGATAGTCGATGCACAGACGCATCGACCCATCCTTCTTCTTGACAAATAAGATTGGCGCTCCCCAAGGAGATGAACTAGGTCTAATGAAACCCTTAGCCAGCAATTCATCTAGCTGCGTCCGCAACTCCTTCATTTCCGTGGGTGCCAGTCTGTATGGAGATCTAGCAACAGGTGCTGCTCCAGGGATGATATCGATCCTGAATTCCACTTGCCTATCCGGTGGCAAACCAGGTAGATCTTCAGGAAACACTTCTGGGTATTCAGAGATGACAGGGATGTCCTCTATCTTCGGTTTGGGTTCATCAATGATCACTTGTGCCATGTAAATGACACACCCTTTCTTCAGACATTTGGAAGCCTTGAGCATAGTCACATGCTTAGGTAATCCGTACTGGGTATCTCCCCGAATGGTAAGTGATTCCCCAGACGAAGTCTTTATTACCACTTGTTTCTGATTGCAGACAATTTGGGCTTGGTTATGAGATAACCAGTCCATACCCAGAACTATGTCAAAACCAGCTAATTTAAACGGGAGTAGAGACAGAGGAAAAGAATGGTTCTTAATGGATATAACACATCCATCTAACACAGTAGAGACGGTTTCTACGGTACCATCTGCTAACTCTACCTCATAGTTCACTTTTAGGGTTTTGACAGGTAAATTCAACAATTCACAAAATTTATGATCTACGAAAGACTTATCTGCGCCTGAATCAAAAAGTACTCTTGCAAAAACATCATTTACAAGGAAAGTACCTGTTATGACGTTATCATCCTGCACAGCCTCCTTCGCATCCATCCTGAAGACTCTGGCATTAGTCTTCTTAGCCTCCTCAGGCTTCTTGTTGTACTTAGGGCAGTTAGTCTTTATGTGGCCCTTTTCATTACAACGGTAGCACGTTGCATCTTTCATCTTCTTGCAATCCAAGGTTTTGTGTTCCTTGGACTTGCACAAACCACAAGCAAAAGACCTTGACTCGTTATTCGAGTTTGATTCGAGTCTGCACTTTCCAAAGTGCTGTTTCTTGCAAGTTTTGCATGTGGGCTTCTCTCCAGAACGATGCCCATCTTTCTTTGAATCCGATCCCTTCTTGTGATCACCGCTCCCACGGTGCTTCTTGTTCGATCTACGCGAACCATCATCTTCTCGCTTCCTCTTCTCAGCATCCTTATTCCTCAGCGATCTCTGCCGGACCGCATCCAGTGTGAGGGATAAGGAAAGGTCAGTTACAGACCTGAAGGTAACTGGCCGAGAAGCTTTGACACTGGCCTTGATCTCGGGTTCTAAACCACCAATAAAACGAGCGATCCTTTTAGGCTCCGGGGTTACCAGGTAGGGAACCAGCCGAGACAGTGTATTGAAGCTCGTCAAATAAGCTTGACAATCGAGGTTCTTCATCACCAAGGATAGAAAGTCATACTCTATCTTTTCCACCTCGTGTTGAGGGCAGAAATTATCTTTGATCAGGGCAATGAATTGATCCCACGTCATGCTATACAACGGGATCTTTCCGGAGGCCTCCATCAGAGATCTCCACCATGCCAACGCCTCACCTTTGAAGGACTGTGAGACAAATTTAACCACATCACCTTCAGCACATCCGCTGATGTCCACGACCGTGTCCATCTCATCGAGCCACGTCATACAGTCGACGGCTCCTTTCTCCCCCGTAAAATCCCTGGGTTTACAAGACACAAAGTACTTATATGTGCAACCCTTGTTACGGGGTCCTTGATGCAGTACTAATTGCTGAGATGGATTACTTTGGTGGTTGGTGGACTGGCGATCATCATCGTTTTTCTTTGGTCCATCCTTTTTGGGAGGAGGCTTGTTATGAGCCTCAGAATGTGTCCTTGGCTTTGACTGTGACGCAGAGTGGGTCCTACTCCGAGTACCACTGTATTCCTCATATTGTCTATCCAAAGCTTGTGTGATAGCGCCGTCTATGATTGCTTTTAGTTCAGCACCCGTTAATGTAATCTGGGCGTTCTCATTCGGCTCCACAGGATGGCTATTGCCTTCATTGGAGTCAGCCATTTGTATTGAACTGTTGCAGAAAACAAGGTCAATATTTTATTTGGGATTTTATTATGGAATTACCCCTTAGGGTAATTCGTTAACCATGGTAAACAGAGACCATATTTGGTTAACTTATTAATCGTATTAATTTTGGATTTCATTTAAAATTTATCCTAAACATAAAACAATAACAATATATATTAGCACATAAGGCTTGGTCACATGGACTATTTCATAAACCATGATTTCAGAGAATCAGGACTTTTAAGGTTTGAACCTAGTTCATTACCTTTATTAGACAGGGAGTCATAGCTACCACTGTCTTTTGGCTCATGTAGAAATGAGCAAGGCCCGTAGGCATTTTATTACCAACGTATGGTAAAAAGGATCATCTTAATTGATGGTGTAGACCCAGGATTCGGAGATCATTAAACTGGGTTTGGAATCTTCTAAAGAATCCTTATACAAATGTGATTTTTTTTTTTTAACGAAATCACTTCTGCCAAGAGTGTTAACATGTTTTAAGATGTTAACAGGAATTTGAATCCTTTAAACAGGTTTTACCACCTTGGCTCGGTCTTATATTTGACACTAGGCTAGGTTTTACCTTTTAAGATTCTTAATTTATAATTTCATAGGCAGATTAATTTAAAAAGGAAATGATTTTTAATTTATTTATTTCATTTATAATTTATATATGCACATAATGGCAACATGAAATTTATAAAATAACCATTCCATTAATTCATTTAGAATATTACACATTTTGCCCTAAACGGGTCTTCCAAATACAAACTTACCCTCGTAGGGGTTAAACAGATATTTACCCTCGCAGGGGTTAAATAACACACATGCCCACGAAGGGGCTAAATATAATACATGTCCACGTAGGGACTACTTATTCAAACCATACACACCCACGTAGGGGTTAAAACAAACAAGCATGCCCACACAGGGGCTTAACAATCAACAATGGAAGAATTCAACGATCCTTCTTGTTCTTCCCTTTGATCAGACCCATCAGTCCTTGGAAGAATGTTTGCCTTTCCCTACGATCTTCGTGTGCTTCCCGTTCCACCTGTTCCAACCTCTGCAAAATTTCCTCCCTATTTGGAGAAAATCGTGGTGGCTGCGATTGCGTCCTTATGATGGGCCTAGGTGGTATCGAGTATCCCTGTGTTGGGTAACTCACCCCCCAAGGATCCCCATAAGGTCCTTGCGTGCCATAGTTCGCTGCTACCGAGTACGGATCAGCCTCTCCGTAACCATAGTTATGATGCGTTGGGGGTTCAAACGGGTTGTAGCCCATACCACCCGGGTATGCTGGTATCGGGTTTTCAAAACCCATTGGAGGCGGCTGCAGTACGGCAGGGTTAGAGGGTCCACCCATTTGCGGGTCCTCATAGTGCGGTGGGTAGTGACTAGCACTTGACTGACGCGGGGAATCAAAAGTGAAGCCCCCCGGTCGTACCGATATGCGGGCACCGGTTCTTCTACGCCTTGGCGGTTGAGGAGGTGCCGGTTGAACTGGTGGCGGTGGAGGTGGTGGCGTAACTGCCACAAACCGATGATCCTCAGATGAATCTTGATGATGCGGCTGCGGCTGTGGCTCCTGTTGCTGATGAGACGGCTGCTGCTGGTGCTGCCCATGTGACGACGAGTGGTGTGATGGTGTATAATACCACTGGTGTTGATCGAACAGGGCTTGAAAACTGTCTGGACCACCATAGGGTGATCCGTGAAAGGACGATCCGTCGGATATCTCGATCGGATGGTTTGGAGTTCCGCTTGCAGGCATGACGGGGTCCGTATCCTCGTCCATGTCATCAGCTTGATCACCGGAGAAGTGATCGTCAGGCCCAAGTGGGTTGAAACCCACGGGTTCTTGTAAGTAATCGGCCGGATTAAACTGGCCTCTAAAGATAGGTGTGGGGTCCCCATAGGAATGATGGGACAAAGACCTTTGTAGTGGTATATATGAAGGCTGTGGGTTGTGAGGTTCATATGGGTTAAGTGCAGGCGGTGTTGAGCTATGCGAAACCGACCGTCTGGCCGGTTCGGCCTGGTTGCGCCTGTTTCGGCGTGGGTTCTCGCTCTCCGTAGCAGTCGGAGCCCGTGTATTGGATGGTCCTGCCTCATGGTCGTTGGGGGCGGCTGCCGGCCCCTTTCCGCGTCCTCGTGTTCGGAAGAATCTTGGAGGCATCTTTGTTATTCCTGTCAATAAAGCATGAGATAACAATAACAAAAATATAAAATTTAAAGGACAAAACAAATACCGAAGAGGTGGAATTTGTCCTAAGTTATAAGTCTAGACTCGAAGGTTTAGATATGTGCAATTGTGTAACTGAGATTAAACACAAAAGGCTAGTGTTTAATTCCCTCATTGTTGGCTCTGATACCAACCTGTCACACCCCGATTTCCACGTGTCACCGGTGGGCCCGGTGGGGGAGTATCGTGACGTGGTTGGCAACGTAATAGTCAAACAACACAATATAATAATGCACAGCGGAAGCAAATTTTAAATAATATACAACCGAATTTATTTATTGTAAACAAAGTCACAATTATCCGGTGTTTATCCACAGTAGGATCGAATGATAGAAATATTGTTTATGGTTCAACAGACTTCGGCATCTAAAGCTTGCGAGACTTCTAATGATGCTTAGGAGAGTCCCAGCCTATTTCGCCTAGTACCTGCATTTAATCTTTTTGGGAAAATACGTCAGTTTACACTGGTAAATACATTCAACTGACTCATTTTATAAAATGATTGAAAATTGGTTTGGATGCACATGGCATAAACATTTTTATTAACTTGGGAGAATTATTTAATATTATAATCTTGTGAACGATTTACATGTTACTTATGCGTTCAGTAGCCCGGAACGTATCCGGGTTAAAGATCAATAGACACACCACTTTAAGTGAGTTATACACGGGAGTACGCCTACACCCCGTGCTCAGGTCGTGGCCATCTCGTAAGATGATGCCAGGGATATCCGGGACATGGTCATTAACCCCCCAAAGGCTGTAAAGTAAACACATCTGTTTAAAACGAGCCGATCAAATTATTCAACTACCCACTTAGCGTGGAGATTTGATGCCCGATCAAGCGGTACGCTATGTACCGTAACCCAAGCCCGTATAGGGAAAATAAGTTAAAGTATTTACCTGATGCAAAGTATAGTCACAAGAATCAAATAGCAAGTAGCTTTTACTGTTTCTCCTAATCTGGAACGAAGGTTAAATATAACCTATTAGAATCCTAGCGGGTCTTTAATTATGCTTAAGCTTAGACCGGCTAGTTTCGAAGATACGGTTCGTACGCACGATTAAGCGAAGACCGGATAGAATGTGATTCTGACCCGACAAGTTTGAAGACTTGTTTAATATGGGTTTATTATTCACATTCTGGATTTTGAGATAAAACCGATAAGGTTTGACCCGTTTCGGCTAATTTATGTAAACTTGTTACATAAACCGCGCCGAACGCATAATATGCGTAACGGGTATCCGCAAGAGCCATATACAGGTTTTCTAAGTTAATATGTTTCAATTATGTTGTGACATCAGTAGGATGTCTTTCGTTATGCCCCGAACTAATTTAAACACAAACTATGCCCCGTAGGGGTAGTTTGGTCATTTTATAGTTTGTAAAAGAGTTTAATTGTTTAACTGAGTTACAGGTCTGATGTAAACAGCAAACATACTCATTTTGATGGGTTATAACAGTAGGCTAAGGCATATATGTGAAATTTATCATAGTTAACCAAACTATGCCCCGTAGGGGTATTTTGGTAATTTCACATAAGCCGAAAAAGCTCAAAAACGCAGTCTGAGTTTATCAACCTTTGCTTACTGTTAATATATCATAATTTTCCTCATATATCAGTAGGTATCAACCCAGGTATGTCCAATATGATTCTAAGACATACTATTCGTTAAAAACGCTAATTATGGCGATTAAAGGCCATTTCCGGGTTCTATACTTAAATCTGATATTTTTATATTTCTAGAAGGCTTAAAATAATTTATTTATCATAACTAATCAGTAGCAAAAGGTTTGGAGTCGTTTAGATGTGTAAAACTCATTTTATGGCCCGTAAGGGCAAAACCGACAACTACCGAATTAAGCCTACGACTATGAGTTATGCTCAGCCTAAAATTAATTAAAAATCTTTAAAATTCCCAAAATATTATATTACATCAGTGGGTAATTCGTTTGATACTAAAAAGTATGTTTAACTAGGCTATGCGCTAATTACGCCATTTTATTAACACAAAGCTTTAATTTAGCGACAATGAGCATAACTCTTAATCTACAAGTCAAACTGATGTCAAACTTTGCATACATGTTTATATATCAGTAACTAAGGTTTCTACACTTTTACATTTTCATAAATCATGATTTAAGGTAATAAGGGCATAACGGTCAACGTATGAGCAATTAACGGAAATATGCATATTAATTGGATAACTAGTGAACCAAGGTGTATGATCACAGAGGGTTGTTCTAACATGTATCCTAATCCAATTTAAGCTCTGATGCATTTCTAAAATATGCCCAAACGGGTCAGAACTGAAAGTCAACGGGAAAGTCAAACTATGTGACTTTCGGTTCCGAACCGGGTCTAAACAGGAAATAGTCGGGTTGAACAGGTTTGAACATGTTATTACACTAATTACTAAGTTATAACAATAATCAAACAGGTTATATATGATCTAGATAGCTAATTATGCATAAACGACATTTTAAGCATTATGTTGACTTTTTAAGTAAAGGTTTGACCCGACATTTGACCTGCTTAGGATGGTGATCAGGGGAAACCCTTTTGGGGTTTTATTACCCACATAAATACCATTCCAAAACTACTTTTAATTCGAGATAAGACTGAGTCATTAGAGACTAATCTCGAAGTCAAACCGTAATTACGACGGTTTGACTTTTAGCTAATTAACTAAGCTAAACACAACCAAATAAGAATTAGCAGACTTACAATAGTCCAATGCACGACTTATGATCAGAAGGGAGAGTTCCTATGCTCTAGGATGCTCCAAAGATCAAATGCAAGTGTGAAGAAATGTGGTTGCATCATGTGGCCTTATATAGTACTTGGATCCACCACAACTAAGTGACAACTAACTCTAGGACCAACCACAACCATTGGACACTTGTCCTAGAGCTCTAGGATGGTTTAGGGGTCGTTTATAACTGATAAAAACCGAACAAACAGGTCACAATCGCGAAATAACCTGCTGCAGAAGGTTTCTGGTCGCTGGGCACTAGCTTACGGACCTCAACCTTGGGGAGGTTACGGTCCGTAAGCTTCCCTCCAGCCACAATTTTTGACTTTTCTTTGGTGCTTTGCAAAGGTAATCCCATTATCCGACTTTGTGACCTCAAACAACAACTTAGGGACCTCCATAGTGTGCCTAGTACAGTTCCTTACCCTACCATTTGCATTTGCTTGCTTAGATTCCAAAAACAAGACCCGAAAACAAAGGACATCCTTTCTTTTTCTTCGTAGGAGTATATCATGTCTTTCTAATTCCACTCATGCAACTTGAATGAATTATTGTGAGTATTTACCGGGTTATAACAGATGTTTAAAATAAATATTGGGGTCTTGGGATTTATAATTGAGGTCGTTCAGAGGTAAAATTAACATGACGACACTTTTAATCCTATCCAAAACATCTTTATTTAATCCGGGTTCACAACATGTTTTTGTCGTACATGACACGTGTCGATATCTTATTAAACACGAAATTTTTGAGGTGTTACAGTTAGATGGGCTGAGAAGACAGATTCTGTGCTACGAATGAGCAAGTGTGCGCCAGAGCACCAGGTCACCTACATTTCTGGACTTTTCCTAGACGGAGCTCTATCATGGTGGAACCTTCAGGTTCAGACTCTGGGAGAGGAGGCTGCGTATGCTATGACCTGGGATGAGATGAAAGAACTGATGCGCAAGAAGTACTGCTCGAGAGCTGAGATTCAGAAGCTGGAAACCGAGTTCTGGAATCTGAAGATGGATGGACCAAAGATTGCTGAGTATGTGCAGAGATTCCATGACCTGTCTCGTGTTGTCCCCTACATGGTAGAACCGGAATTCAAGTGAATTGAACGTTTCATTTGGGGATTGGCACCCCAAATTATGAGCATGGTGACGACATCCAAGCCCCCAACGATCACTGAGGCCATTGATTTGAGCGTGGCACTGACGGAAGAAGCGATTAGGCTAAACAAGTTTTCAAACTCTGAAGGGAAGAAGAAGGAGACTCATGTCTAGTCATCAGGAGAGAACAAAAGGAAGTTCTCCAATTTCAAGAAGGGTACCCAAGGAAACAACAGTGGTAACAAGAAGAGAGATACGAATCCACCAGCCGAGGTTAAGACTGGTGCTGCCACTTCTGGTGCTGAGATTAGAGGAAAAGGATATATGGGCACCCTGCCCAAATGTGATGTGTGTCAGTTTCATCACACTGGACGATGCAGAGCCGGAAAGTGTAAAACGTGAGGAAAAGTTGGCCATGCCAAGGAGACATGCTGGTATGGTGCCGGTCGTGGGAATAGTGGTCAGAGAGGAAATGGTAATGGCAACGGAAACCGTGGTGGCAACGGTTATGGCCACAGAAACCAAGGTGGAAACAATAATCAAGGAGGTAATGGTAATCGTGGTGGTTCTGGAAACCAAGCTGGTAATGGAAACCGCAACCAAAACAACAACCAGGGTGGTACTGGAAACAGACAAGGATGCTTTAGTTGCGGAGATGTTGGGCATTTCAAGCGGGATTGCCCAAAGAACAATCAAGCCAAAGGAAGAGTTTTCAACATTGGAGCTAGGGAAGCTCGCCAGGATCCGAACGTAGTTACGGGAACATTCCCTATCAACCAACACTTTGTATCTGTAATGTTTGATACTGGTGCCGATTATAGCTTCGTATCCCTAGAATTTAAGGATATACTTGGGTTAGTTGCCAGTAAGTTAGATATCCCGTATTCAATAGAACTAGCTAATGGAAAGCTAGTAGAAGTAAATGAAGTAATTAGAGGTTGTGTGATAGAACTTGGAGAGCGTGAGTTTACGCTTGATCTTCTGCCAGTTGAGTTGGGAAGCTTTGATGTGGTAGTTGGAATGGATTGGTTGTCGAGCAACCGAGCTGAGATCGTATGCCATGAGAAGATCATTCGCATCCCGATGGTGAATGGAGAGACGATAGTAGTGCATGGAGAAAAGCACGATACGCCTCTAAGGATTATCAGTTGTTTGAAGGCCCGGAAGTTTTTGCAGAAAGGATGTGTAGCCTTTTTGGCTCACATTGTTGATAAGGAAGCCGAAGAGCCAAAGCTGGAAGATATCCCAGTGGTAAGGGAATATCCTAAAGTCTTCCCCGAAGACTTGCCAGGATTGCCGCCTCAACGACAAGTCGAATTCCATATTGACTTGGTTCCAGGCGCTGCGCCTGTAGCTAAGGCACCTTATCGACTTGCGCCTTCCGAGATGCAAGAATTGTCAACGCAACTCCAAGAGCTATTGGACAAGGGATTTATTAGACCAAGATTCTCGCCTTGGGGAGCTCCAATTCTGTTTGTGAAGAAGAAGGACGGTAGCTTTCGCATGTGCATTGACTACCGAGAGCTAAACAAGTTAACCATCAAGAATCGGTATCCTTTGCCGAGGATTAATGATCTCTGCGATCAACTACAAGGTTCGAGTTATTACTCCAAGATCGATCTTCGATCCGGTTATCACCAGCTGCGGATTCAAGAAGAAAGCATACCAAAGACTGCCTTTAGAACTCGTTATGGACATTATGAGTTTCTAGTGATGCCGTCTGGTTTGACAAACGCGCCAGCAGTATTTATGGATTTGATGAACCGGGTTTGTAAACCATATCTCGATAAATTCGTGATTGTATTTATCGATAATATCTTGATTTATTCTCGAACGAAGGAAGAGCATGAACAACACCTTAGAGCCATTTTAGAGCTGCTCAAGAAGGAGGAATTGTACGCTAAGTTCTCGAAGTGTGAGTTCTGGTTGCGTGAGGTACAGTTCCTTGGTCATGTAGTGAATGAAGATGGAATTCATGTGGATCCCGCCAAGATTGGGGCAATTAAAAATTGGGAAACTCCGAAGACGCCAACCGAGATCCGTCAGTTTCTAGGCTTAGCAGGGTATTATCGCAGATTCATTGAGGATTTTTCTAAAATCGCTCAACCGTTGACCTCCCTTACTCAAAAGGATAAGAAGTATGAATGGGGAGACAAGCAAGAAGAAGCTTTTCAGTTGCTTAAGAATAAGCTATGCGATGCACCTATTCTATCCCTACCCGAAGGCACCGATGACTTCGTGGTTTACTGTGACGCCTCGCGTCAGGGATTGGGCTGCGTGCTGATGCAACGACAGAAGGTTATCGCTTATGCTTCACGCCAGCTAAAGGTTCATGAGAAGAACTACACCACACACGATTTGGAGTTAGGCACGGTCGTGTTTGCTTTGAAGATTTGGCGACATTATCTCTATGGTACGCGTTGTACTATCTTTACAGATCACAAGAGCCTTCAGCACATATTCGATCAGAAAGAACTTAATATGAGACAGCGGCGATGGGTAGAGCTGTTAAACGATTATGATTGCGAAATCAAATATCACCCAGGAAAGGCGAATGTGGTGGCAGACGTCTTAAGTCGAAAAGAGAAGATTAAGCCCATAAGGGTTAGGGCTTTGGAGATGATTATACAGACAGACCTCTCGTTGCACATTCGTGCTGTGCAGAGAGAAGCTCTTAAGAAGGAGAATCTTAAGGATGAATATCTCCGTGGGATGGAGAAGAAGTTGGTACCCAATGAGGAAGGAACTTTGTGTTTTATGGGACGAATTTGGGTTCCCCTCTTTGGTGGTCTTAGAGATGTGCTCTTTGATGAAGCTCACAAATCTAGGTACTCGATCCACCCAGGATCGGACAAGATGTACCAAGATTTGAAAGATTTCTACTGGTGGCCAAGATTGAAAGGTGATGTTGCAACCTATGTTGGAAAATGCTTGACTTGTGCCAAAGTGAAGGCCGAGTATCAGAAGCCTTCAGGTCTTCTGCAGCAACCTGAGATACCCATGTGGAAGTGGGAGCAGATTTCGATGGATTTTATAACAAAGTTGCCAAAGACACCCAGAGGTCATGATACGATTTGGGTAATCGTAGACCGTTTGACAAAGTCTGCGCACTTTTTGCCAATCAGAGAGAAGGATAACACAGGTAAGCTAGCTGAGGTGTACCTAAGGGAGATAGTTGCACGTCATGGAGTACCTATCTCGATTATATCCGATAGAGATGGGAGATTTGTGTCAAGGATTTGGCAATCTTTTCAAGAAGTGTTTGGTTCTCAGTTGAATCTGAGTACAGCATTTCATCCACAGACGGACGGTCAAAGTGAGAGAACGGTTCAGACGCTTGAAGATATGTTACGAGCTTGCGTAATGGACTTGGGTGGCAGTTGGGACACTCACCTGCCTTTGGTTGAGTCCTCCTATAATAACAGCTACCATACAAGCATTCAAGCTGCACCGTTTGAAGCTCTCTACGGACGGAAGTGTCAATCGCTGTTATGCTGGGCAGATGCAGGCGATAGACAGCTGGTTGGTCCCGAATTGGTCCAAGAGACGACATATAAGATCATGCAGATCCGAGTGCGCATTAAGGCGGCTCGTGATCGCCAGAAGAGTTGTGCGGACCAAAGAAGGAAACCTTTGGAATTCGAAGTGGGAGATATGGTTTTGTTGAAAGTCTCACCTTTGAAAGGTGTGGCACGCTTTGGGAAGCGTGGAAAGTTAAACCCACGATTTATCGAACCATTCAAAATCCTGGAAAGAATTGGCCCTGTAGCATATAAGTTGGAGCTACCCGTAGAACTGAATGGTGTTCATGATACATTCCATGTATCTAATCTGAAGAAGAGTCCAACACAAGAAACAGTGGTCATTCCTGCTGACGAAGTTCACACTGACGACACACTCCACATTACCGAAGAACCTGTTGAGGTTACTGACTGGAAAGTTAACAAAACTCAGAGGAGTAGTGTTAAACTCGTCAAAGTTCGTTGGAACGCACGTCACGGCCCAGAGTTTACTTGGGAGCGTGACGACCGCATGAAAGCTAAATACCCGCATTTATTCCCCAACTCCCCTGCTGCTAGTAGTAAAGCTTAAAATTTCGGGACGAAATTTTCTTAACAGGGGGAGAATGTGACAACTGTCAAAAATCCAGGTATCCGCACAATTAATTAACCATGATTAGTGCTTAATGACTGTGCTGAATTACAATTAACTGCTTTCTGGTTACTGCTTTATACATACATATGCATCACTTATTGCTTAATGTCATAACATTATTGCATGAGAACCTTATTTACTCAAATGATGCACGAAACATAGTTAGCACAGTTATCTGATAAGTCAGGAATATGCTGACAGAGTTCAGTACATAGACAGACAATGTATTGAGACACAGAATGAGCCAGAAACCAAGTATTACACTAGTATAGTGTGTAGGAAAGTAAGGATCACAAAACTGTCTTTCTAGTGATAGTTTAAGTGCCGGAAAGTGCCTAAAACTCACCCAAAGTGTTGAATTCAGCAAAATTCAGTAATAATCAGCAATTTAACACACTAATATTATGTAGAAATATGATTAAATGGTCCTGAATGCTTTCCTAAGTATCGGGAATCAAAAGTGTCACAAAAGGTAACATAAAGCACACTAAACTGCGAGTTTAGCACCTTAACGAACCAGTAACTAACCGAGCAACCGGACACTACCCGAAACACCAAATTTACACTAGAAGCACTGTTTTAACATTACCAAGCTAGTAATGGTCCCCGAACATCATAACACACCATACAAATATCTAATAACTAAAACACTTAACTAATACTTGGATTTCAACTTGTAAGTAACTAATCTAGTTAAAACCTATCCTACTACCCACCCCCCCCCCCCATGTCTATGGCCCAACAAGGGTCCCACAATGTGGATTTTATTTCAATATTAAATTGGATATGGTTCCCTCTTTAATGACATATTACACACAAGTTAACACTTGAATTTGGTTTATAAGAGAACATGCAAGACCATAAGCTCATTTCTCACACACACTAACACACACAAGCTTTCCTTCTTCCCCCTTGGTGCTCTCGGCCGAACTCAAGCACACCCATATCCACCATCATTCAATCTTCTTCATACATTCTACATACATACAAAGGTGCTAGAGATCAAACAAATAAGCTAGGAGCTTTCGGAAGATCAAAGACCTCTCTCATTTGCTTTTATCCATCTCATAACTTCTCTTGATCATCCCTAGCCTTGTGCTAGTGGTAAGAATCTTGATCTTGCTAGTTTACTTCTATTTTAAGTGGTTAAAATAAGAATCATACTCATAACTTTGAAGAACACTAAGAATCACAATATGTATACTTGAACATAAGCATGTTTAATGAAGAAACTAAGTTGTTTATGTGATGATTTGCTTGTTGATTGTTGTTTGTTCATGTATATGATGTAGATCATCATATGATCTTGCTAGATCATGATTAAAAACATAATCTAGCAAGATGAGAAAGTAGAAATGTTGAAGGATGATGGATCATCCACACAAAGATCATGAACTTGAAATAATACATTGATTTCTTGAAAAGTAATGATCAAAGTGAATAGTAACACTTGTAGATCTAAAGATTTATGGATGATTTCTAGAGAAACCAAGTTAAAAAAATAAGTTTTATTAAATCTTGGTTCTTACATAAACAAACTTTATTTTTGGTGGTTAAATAAGTGTAGAAACACTTGTGAAACAAAAAGAAATCATAAAGAAACATTTTTAGAAATGATGATCACAAGTTGTAAAGATCCATATTCGTTAAAAATGAAGTTTTTAAAAAAATAATCACACATTAAAGGATAACAAGGCTTACTAATGACACTAGTAAATTCCTACAAATTTTTACAAATATTCATGTTCATGAAGTGGTAGATTATTACTTGTTTTTGGCAAATCGGTAAGTAAAGGTTGTTTATTATTGTTTGTGGATTGATTGTGATGATTTTTACAAAAGAAAATGATACGCTTGAAAGCATGGAAACCTCCACTTTTAGGGGAAACTATGGCAAAATTTTCTAAAAATTTAAACACTTAGAAAAATATTTCTAAACAAGTGTTTACAAGTGTATTTCAAACCATGAATTTCTTACATAAACTTTGCCATAATTTTTGTTACAAAAATATAAATATTGAAGGTTGGTTTTCCTAAATAAAAATGACTAAATATGTATTTAGGAAATATATATTTAGAAGACACCATGTGTGCGATTATTTGTATATTATGTGTATTAGTTATATTATTTTAGGACATGAAATAATATAACACATCAAAATACCAAGAATTACCATCCAAAATATTACCAAAATTCCAAGGAATAAATATACACATTATACCCCAAAATATTGGTGAAACCGAACAAGGAATATAACTTACAAAAATATTTCGGAATTTTATTCACAAAGTACATTTTGGTAAATAATATTTTGGACACCAAGGAAGTGAAAATATGATTTTTACAATTACTACAAGAATATGTCATATTTTTAACAAGGAAAAATATATTATTTTTTGGCAAGTATGAAATATATATTTTTCTTGAAATTTTTAGAAGATATATTATTTTTAAGAAATATATATATATATATATTTTCTTACACAAACATGAAATACAACATTTTTGAGTAAAATATATATTTTCTCAAATAAATATGAAACATATCATTTTTGGAAGAAAAATGAGTTTATATATATTTTTTACAAGTAAGACATGAAAATATATTATCTTTGAAACTTATAAGGAAATACAAATATTTTTGCCAAAAGGAAAATTATAAATAATTTTTCTAAATAATATTTATTACAATATATATTTTGGAAATATATATTGGTGGACTTTTATTAAAGATAATATTCCGGAATAATTAATATGAAATTAAGTATAAAGAATACTTAACAAATACCATAAAAATACGTATTCTCGTACGTATAAATACACACCGGAATTCGACCCCGATACATGGCAAAAATATACAAGTATAAGAATACAAATACAAATACCCCCATCCTTGGGAAGGAAACGTAAGTATAAATACTTGGGAAGTATTAAGTTAAAATAATTGTTTTAACAATTATTCCAGAATTTAATAAATATAATTTAAGTTAAAATATTAATTATTCTGACAAATAATTATATAACTTGGAATAATATCGACGACATAAAAGAAACGTAACTCAAAGACAATAATACTAAGTCAATGCACGACCCGCTCGTCTAATAGATCATAGTACGTTGTAGGTAGTCGTGTTTACCCGAAGGAGCTTGAGTTACGGTGATTGAAGACGCAAGACTGTGAGTTCATGTCCCCCTTTTCTTTTAAAATGTTTTTGTTTTATAACTTCAGGGGTGAAGTACATGTTACAAAATGATTGCAAACAATTACAATTGGTATGGTTAGCTTTGGAAAGTACAGTAGATCATGTGAATGGGTAGGCGCACTCCTAAGACCATTAACCCTCGTGTTAGGACCGAGGGGCATGAGTGATAGATCTATTTGGGTGTAGTGAGCCCACACCCATGTGGACCGGGGTTTGGCCCATGAGGTGACTATGTCTTACAGCCGGAGGCCTGGTACAAATCTGCTAGGTTTGAGCCTTCCTACGCCGTTGCACGCATGTTAATGGCCTTGCAAACCATTAATCGATATGTTTCCTTGTTTTGCTTTCATACCGGGATTTACAAAACATACACACAAGGTTTATTTCATACACACAAACAAACACATGAACTCGCTCAACTTTTGTCGATGTTTTCAAAATACATGTATTTCAGGGAATTAAGAATGTGGATCTGGCGGGCGTTCGGAGGTTACAAGTGTTGTTGAGAATAAAAGATGTCATCCATGGTCTTGAGGTTTGGTTTGGGTGTCCTATCCTGGACAAGACACCACTTCCAAATCTTGGTTTTATTTAAAGTCTTTTGATGAGTCCTTAGTGAACTCTAAACAATTCGTATGGTTTGTAAACTTAAATTTGAAGTCTATGTTCCAACAATGATGTCGTGATGTTTTTAAACTTATCTAATGGATGACCAACTATGGTTTTTATCATATAGTGTTGTTATGATTGAATGCAATGATATTAAGCAAGTCACACATAATCACGCTTCCGCAAAAGTCAGGGTATGACATTTTTGAGGGCGTTTAACGGGATGATATCGTTTAAACAAGCATTTTGGCTGTTTTGGCGTTTTTATTATATATGGTGTTTTTATTATATAACAATCAACTGAAAAGGAAAATAAAAAAAATACATAAACAATTGATCTTCCAAATCTTCACTGTCACCAGTCTCTTTTTTTTTTTTTTTTTGAATCATGTTAACTGGCTGGTTCGACTTTCGTATGATTCATTTTGTTATTTTGTTTTTCAAGTAGTTTTTTGTGTGGCTGTTTGGAAGCACATAGTCTGACATCAGCATCTTTTTCTTGAAGATTTGTCCATCTCATGCAGCAAAATGTTATTGAGTTTAGACCCTTCAGCCAACAATCTTGAATTTCACAATGAACTATGTTTGATTTTTTAACTTTTTTGGCGTTTTACCGATAAAAAGAACGCCACGAAATAAGAGCACCTTAAACCTCAAAATTTGATCATGCTAAAATCAATAATGTTTTGCTGTATGAGATGGACAACATTGTTAATCCTCGGTTAAGAAAGATAACTGACAATGTTATCCACCCCATACAGCTAAACTTTATTGACAACAAAGCTCAATAATGTTTTTGTATGTTTTGGCGTTATAAATTGGATGGAAGTTGAGAATTAGTCAATAAGATTTTACTCAATGAAATGGACAAGATCCTCACTTAAGGATTTTGTCCATTTCATTGAGCGAAATCTTACAGACAACCAAACTGAATTTCAAAAAAACGTTTTGGGTTAGAAGATATTTGATGTTTGGGTTTTTTGGCGTTTCTAAGACGAATGGGATATATCAAATATGGCGTTTGGGTTTTTGTGTGTGTTTTTAATTGAAGGTCTGAGATGTTGTATATATAGGATTTTTTTTTTGCGGTTTTTTTAGGCGGGATTTTACTATAATTAAGTTTGGCGTTTTATATCTAATGGCGTTTGGCGTTTTATTTCATGAGATGGCGTTTTGTGTGGAGAAGTCAAAAGACCCTTTTACCCTTAATGAAGCGCTTCCACGTAATAAAATTGATGTTATTTACGAAAACGCCATCGCGCCAATCTAGTCCATAGATTGTTTTAATCGGACGATCGTTAAGCGTTCTCACCGTTCTCACACTTTCTACCGTTTTCTCTAAATCCCGACCCTATATATATATACATATATATACACACACACACACAGTTGTGTTTAATAAAATTTAAATGTCCGACCCGTGAGTATTCACGGGTGATAACCTAGTAATATTACATATGAATTCAACATCCGTTGAAGTATTGAACAATTAGATTAAAAAATAAAAACATTTCTCTAAACTTAATGTAATCATGCATGATCAGATCGTAAGCAAAGAACAACATAATTAGGGTTAGGATTCATACCAAATGACCTCAATAGGTGTTTGATAAGTGGTAAAATACACATATTTGCCCCGTGTAAATTGTATAATTATTGTAGAGGTTTTATTTATTTTTTTATTTAGTTTTAGTGTTATTTTATATTATTTCGTGGTGGGACAGGTTCTGTGCAAATGGAGCGAAAATGAGTAATATGGAAATGACCTGCTAGTTGGCCAGAGTAGAATGCCAGTGACCGGAGTAAAATTGGCGCTATTTTCTGTAAGTGGGCCGAAGCCACTATATACATTTTATAAGTTAGCGGGAGCCCAGCGGATTTCGTGAGTTCATGATTATTGGGCTTTTTGTGATGATATATGTTATGCATTAACATATCCAAAACTTAAATCAACATCAACGACATATATAGGATTGGATTAGTCCTATTGGGCCGCCAAAAGATAACCCGCCATCAAATTGAGTAAAACAATGAAGCCTTGGACGTGAATAATTATTTTGAAAAGAATATTTAGTGGCCCATGAAAGATTTACTTGGAAGACACGCATACATAGTAAAAAGATATATAATTCGGAGGAGGTGGAGATCAGACGAGGTCGGCTGGAAGAGAAATCATCATATTACGAACATATACGAATTTAGAGGCTGTTTAGAGGCGGATTGGAGTAGTTTGGAGCATTCGGGACGCGTAGAATCATCGGGTAGCATCTTGGAAGCATTCGGGAGTGGAGAAAACGGGTTTAATCATCTTATTCTCTTGTTTTCGTTTGTTTAAACCTTGTTACATGATGAATTCTGTTTTTACATTGATTGATATTGCGTTTTTGGACATGTTTCTTGGCTAAACTTCTCGTACTACCTAGGTTAATGACAATAGTTTAACAAAGTTTGGATCTTTATTTGATTTTAGCGTGGTTGTGGATCTTTCTTGTATTGTAAAAGCTTTGGTTTTCTACCTTGGTGCGTATGTGTGCTTGTGATTATTTTATTATTGTTTGTTGCTTCGTTCGAATCTTGGTGACGGTCTTTATCACGGAATAGTTTCGGGCTAGGTTTCTTGACTTAGGTGACTGTCTATATCACATAATAGGTCATTAATCCTTTAGGGTGAAAATTGCATAAGTAACCTTAGAAGTAATATTCGGTAATCTAATAAAATCAAGTGTGCTGCTAGACTCGTCGCGGAAAGGCTCGAGGATATTGATAGGTCTAGGTTTGGTTATAAGTCTTTAACATTCCATAGCCTATTAAACCAAGATTAGAACCCATTGTCGCTTTAGACGTTCGCGCGGCAAAGTAGAGCGTCTTACATAAGCACTTTCAAGAAACTAGAGGACGGAAAAGAAATCTAGGAAACCGGTAAACGTAAAAGCCTAGGTAGTGCCATAAGAATCGCCTTGAGAGTGTTCGAGGGGCTTAGTGGTGTCTTAATAGGTTTAGCATTTTAAGATCCCGGTTCCACACCACAACATTATCAGATAGAGATCCATTCTGAGTTAGCTTGCGTCTAGCCTAGGTAGTCTTCATCCATCACTGGTCAAAGTCTTCGTTCAAGTTCGTGTTAGTTACTTAGTTAATCTAGTTTAGTCGTTATTTGCATTCTTAGGATTTTTAGAAACCCCCCCCCCCCCCCATCAATAAACAAATAGTTAAGTCGTGTCAGTCTTAGTCTAGATAGAGTCTTAGCGTAGTCAGTAGAGTCTCTTGGGTTCGATACTCGGACTTCCTTAGGCTATACTACATTCGATCGGTACACTTGCCGGTTGTGTGTTTTAGGGTTTAGAGAGTCTTAGTTTTATAAATTTAAAACTTAGAGAGTCTAGAATTTAGGGTAATTTTAGTTGTTTTAATTAACCCGTTTCGAGCACATCAAGTTTTTGGCGCCGTTGCCGGGGATTCTTTGGCGATTGCGTTGATTACTTTGTTTGGACTTGTTTGACATTATACGTGCTATTTGTTCTTTTGTTTGAGTCGTAGGAGTCTAATTGTCCGTGTCTTTTATTTTTCTTGAGTCTTGTAAATATGTGTGAAATTTGTGGAGGACCTCATTTTACTGTTAAATGCCCCCAATATGAGGGGTCCTCTACACCATATTATGCTAACCCTTTTGTGCAGCCGCAGCCATATTTTTCACAGGGGTATTCTTTGCAAGGTTATGATAATCGGCCATATTACAATGATCTATATCAGCAGCCGCAATGTAACCTGGTTCAGACGAGCGATAGAGGTTTTGAGGGTAGTATGAGTAGGATAGAAGAGATGTTCGCTCAGATAATGGCGCAAAATCAGGCTACCCTGGAAAGCATGGCTGAACTTACAGAGAGAAGTAAAAAGGGAGTAGAGGAGTTAGTTCGAGAGCGGGGTGAGTTAGAGGAAGACCGAGATGAGAATACGGGTCAGTTAATAATTGATTTCTCGTGTAGTAATGAAGAGATAGATGCTCAATTGGCTGCATATAAGAGATGGAAGGGAGAAGACCTAGAGGAAGTAGAAGAAGAGTCAGATGAGGAGATCATTCCAGTCACGGAGACGATAATGGACGACGAAGTCCCACCTCCGGTTCAGAAGGGCATTATATATGACTTCGGGAGTGACTCTGATGATGAAATAGATGAAGAAGAATGGGCGGCGTATCAGAGGTCGTTAGTGAAGAAAGAAGTAATTGAAGAAGAAGTGGAATTAGGGGATTCCACTGGTTGGATGTTTGATGAAGTGGGAAAAGAAGAAGTGATGGAGGAGGAAGTAAACTTAGGAGACTCCCTTGGGTTAATGTTTGGTGCAGAGGAAGAAGATGAAGAGGTTGAAATTAAGTCTTCTGGGGAGGATGAGGTTTTAGAGTCGGAATTGATCGAACCTACCCCTTACGATGAGACTAAGTGTGGGGATGATCCTGCAAGAGTGGTGGAAGAGGAAGAACACCATAGCTGGCCTGTGGCATTAGTGATAGATGAAACTTCAGAATCGATAAAACTGCAGGAGAGGGCAAAGAAAAGAAAGAGAAAGGTTCTAAACAGGAAGAGGATCGAAGGCTGGTACAAGATGGAGAGGAAGAAGCCGTTCACGCACGATCATTCTTCTCATTACATGTCACGCATCCGGTTTCTTCCAGGTATGTTTAAGTTTTGGTGGTCTGACCCGTTTAAAATTTTTAAAATATTTTATAATTCCACCGATATATTTTTGAAAATTTTTGCGGTTTGGGTGGAATTAAACGGGTTGGATAGGGTCCAGATCAAAGAAAAACCTCCTGATTAAATTCAAGTGTGGGGAGGTTTTGTAGAGTTTGTAATTTTATATATTTGGTATTTTTTTCGGTGGTGTATTTTGAGTCTTTTATTTTTTGTAACATGCGTCTAAGTTAGTAGTTTTTGAGTCTTTTTATGTTTCGAGTCGGTATTGCTTTGGTATTTTGCTTGTTTTTGTTGATGCAGGTTCGAATATGTACCACCCGTACTCAATCTCCATTCGGGTGAGTTTGGAGCTGTTTATTCAAATTTCGGGCAGTTATCAAGCATGTCAGTCAGAGTCAAAGCCGATCGCGAATGAAATGCTATACGATCGAGCTGGATTGGACGAGAGTTTTGGAGCATACGCGTTATAAAACCAGCTAAGTCCTTTCCAATTTGCCTTTGGTCTTTTATTTCTTATTTATTTTTAGTTTTTGAGTCGGTTTCCATCCTACATTGAGGGCAATGTAGAGTTTAAGTGTGGGGATGGGAACTATCGGTTAGTGTCTAGTTAATGTGTCTTTTGAGTCATAAAACCCGAAAAATACAAAAAAAATTAAAAAATTGAAAATCCAAAAAAATTGAAAAAATGAAAAAATGTCTTTTGAAATAAGAAGTTTGCAAAATAAAAACGGGAAAATGATAGAAAAGTTGGGTTTTTGTTCGGGTTCAAATAATGATAATATGAGAATAAAATAATCGTGCTTGTGTCTAGTTTGGGATGCGCGGGTAGGCTCGGTTCGGTTCTGGGTTCCTTTGATCTTAAATTTACCTAATTGTCGGTCTACTAGTGGGTTCTCATCTAGGGAAAGTGGAGAAATTGAAACCGCCAAAAATAGTATAAGGGATGCCGTTATAAGCTAAGATCGTTAGAGTTTTTGGTCATATCTCGTTGAAAAAGAAAAAAAAAGGAATAAAAAGTGAGCTAGAAACTAAATGAAAGTAGCACAGGCCTATGTAATCCGAGTTGGGGATAGCGACTCTACAGCCGGAATGCCTCTGGGATGTGTGAAATCGACTTGCCGAATAAAAGTACCGAAACCTAAGTAATCTGTGGTTGGGGATAGCGACTCTACAGCCGGAATACCGCTTGGTTAGGGAAAGCATCGTCTAGTCTCACGAAAGAAAAAAAAAAAAAAAGAGCAAAAAGCAAAGCGGAAAAGAAAAAAAAAGAAAAAAAATGGAAAAATAGATTTGATTTTAAACTCTCTTGATCTTGGTATAAAACGGTTAGGAAATAACCCAGTGGTTGTTCCTTTTGTCCTATAAGCTTGAGGGGGGATTAGGTGGACTTGCAATTCTTAGTGTGAGACCCTAGGTAGATTGACCGCACTTGAATTAAATTGCATGATGAGGGCTTGGAACCGGGTTGGGTTTAAGAGGATCAATATACTTGCAATCGCGGCTAACACGAGTTTCGATTCTAATTAAGTAATTTAAGCTTTTGGCCCGAGTGATTATTCCGACTATGATTCCGTTTGCATAATTCTTTTTCGAGGACGAAAAAAGGTTAAGTGTGGGGATATTTGATAAGTGGTAAAATACACATATTTGCCCCGTGTAAATTGTATAATTATTGTAGAGGTTTTATTTATTTTTTTATTTAGTTTTAGTGTTATTTTATATTATTTCGTGGTGGGACAGGTTCTGTGCAAATGGAGCGAAAATGAGTAATATGGAAATGACCTGCTAGTTGGCCAGAGTAGAATGCCAGTGACCGGAGTAAAATTGGCGCTATTTTCTGTAAGTGGGCCGAAGCCACTATATACATTTTATAAGTTAGCGGGAGCCCAGCGGATTTCGTGAGTTCATGATTATTGGGCTTTTTGTGATGATATATGTTATGCATTAACATATCCAAAACTTAAATCAACATCAACGACATATATAGGATTGGATTAGTCCTATTGGGCCGCCAAAAGATAACCCGCCATCAAATTGAGTAAAACAATGAAGCCTTGGACGTGAATAATTATTTTGAAAAGAATATTTAGTGGCCCATGAAAGATTTACTTGGAAGACACGCATACATAGTAAAAAGATATATAATTCGGAGGAGGTGGAGATCAGACGAGGTCGGCTGGAAGAGAAATCATCATATTACGAACATATACGAATTTAGAGGCTGTTTAGAGGCGGATTGGAGTAGTTTGGAGCATTCGGGACGCGTAGAATCATCGGGTAGCATCTTGGAAGCATTCGGGAGTGGAGAAAACGGGTTTAATCATCTTATTCTCTTGTTTTCGTTTGTTTAAACCTTGTTACATGATGAATTCTGTTTTTACATTGATTGATATTGCGTTTTTGGACATGTTTCTTGGCTAAACTTCTCGTACTACCTAGGTTAATGACAATAGTTTAACAAAGTTTGGATCTTTATTTGATTTTAGCGTGGTTGTGGATCTTTCTTGTATTGTAAAAGCTTTGGTTTTCTACCTTGGTGCGTATGTGTGCTTGTGATTATTTTATTATTGTTTGTTGCTTCGTTCGAATCTTGGTGACGGTCTTTATCACGGAATAGTTTCGGGCTAGGTTTCTTGACTTAGGTGACTGTCTATATCACATAATAGGTCATTAATCCTTTAGGGTGAAAATTGCATAAGTAACCTTAGAAGTAATATTCGGTAATCTAATAAAATCAAGTGTGCTGCTAGACTCGTCGCGGAAAGGCTCGAGGATATTGATAGGTCTAGGTTTGGTTATAAGTCTTTAACATTCCATAGCCTATTAAACCAAGATTAGAACCCATTGTCGCTTTAGACGTTCGCGCGGCAAAGTAGAGCGTCTTACATAAGCACTTTCAAGAAACTAGAGGACGGAAAAGAAATCTAGGAAACCGGTAAACGTAAAAGCCTAGGTAGTGCCATAAGAATCGCCTTGAGAGTGTTCGAGGGGCTTAGTGGTGTCTTAATAGGTTTAGCATTTTAAGATCCCGGTTCCACACCACAACATTATCAGATAGAGATCCATTCTGAGTTAGCTTGCGTCTAGCCTAGGTAGTCTTCATCCATCACTGGTCAAAGTCTTCGTTCAAGTTCGTGTTAGTTACTTAGTTAATCTAGTTTAGTCGTTATTTGCATTCTTAGGATTTTTAGAAACCCCCCCCCCCCCCATCAATAAACAAATAGTTAAGTCGTGTCAGTCTTAGTCTAGATAGAGTCTTAGCGTAGTCAGTAGAGTCTCTTGGGTTCGATACTCGGACTTCCTTAGGCTATACTACATTCGATCGGTACACTTGCCGGTTGTGTGTTTTAGGGTTTAGAGAGTCTTAGTTTTATAAATTTAAAACTTAGAGAGTCTAGAATTTAGGGTAATTTTAGTTGTTTTAATTAACCCGTTTCGAGCACATCAGTGTTCAATGAGTGTTTGAAGATGAATTGCTAACTGACTGAAGACGAAACTGCCATTTGGTGATAATCCGTGCTTTAGGTGGCGATTATGGTGGCTGACGATGGTGTGAACCGGCTGAGCTGATCATACTGGTGGTTCGACGGTGGGAGGCTGACAGTGGCGTTGATGGCTGTTGTAACAAAAATGGTAACGAATACAAACGTATTAAAAAAGTTGTTAACATTTATTTTGGTTCAAATACTTGAATTATGAAAATGTTATAAGAAGTTGTATCTACTAATCGAGGCCCTAAATTGCTAGAGAAGTCTTGAGACATCTAAATGTGAATTTATTGATTAGTTGCATGTTGCATATGTGAGATTTTGAGAAATTTGGCACCCAACCCCCCTAGGAACAATATATAACAAAAGAAGTTATGGGATGTCTAAGGCAACCTGGGGCACTCCCATGATGAGCCTTTGGGTTCATGTGAAACACAACCGGTTAGCCTGATGGATTGGCGGGTTTACCATCACGGTATTGATGGAAAAAAGTGGATAAGTGTAAGGGAATTTATTGGGAAGTGGTGTATGTTCAAGTGATGAGCTAGAACACTACCTCAAGGGTGCAGCCCATTTAATCTTGTAACCGTGATTCAAAAAGATGAGGTGGAATAGTTTGATTGGTTAGTAGGAGGGGTTTGGTGATGGATTTGGGGAGTGCCCCGTCCCCCTAAAGGAGCACGTTTAATTCATGTAGACCGAGGTTGATGCAATACAAAACTCCTAAGTCTTTGATGTGCACAAAATGCAACATATAAATTACATCAATTGTGGCATAAAACTAACCCCTTTTTAGTACTAATGTTGGAAAAAGTGTGTTTTGGTCTTCCTTTTGTATTTTCAGGATTAAATGAGCTCAAATGAACAAAAGAAGCAAAAAGGCAGCTAAATCTAACATAAATACAAGAAAAGGAACAAACATGGCATACCCGACCCCCCGACAACATCTTCCCAAGAAAAAACAAGAGAACAGAAGACTGAACACGCCCCGTGCTCAATGAGCACGGGGGGCGTGCCCAAGTGTCAGCAGAAAAGACAAAGTTGTAAAAGCTTCTATCGCCCACCACGGGGTCGTGCTCAGCGGACACGGGGTCATGGTCAACTCTAAGATTCGCAGAATCTAGGGAAATCTTGATGGTACAGATACGCTTCTGCACACGGGGTCGTGCTCAGCGGACACGGGGGCATGGTCAACTAATGCAGACAAACTGCAATTAATGAAGAAAGAGAAGGAGGATGGACACGGGGTCGTGCCCAATGGACATGGGGCCGTGCCCGAGCTACTGTTCAGGCTATAAATAGGGGTGCTTGGCTCATTTGCAAACCATCCCTTGGCACACCACCTCTCTCACACTTCACCCACCACCCACCACCATCACAACACCATCATCCACCACCATCATCCATTATCCATCATAGAGTGTGTGAGTTGTCTCGGGATCCAAGATTGATCGTAAGAGTTCTTGACAATCAAAGGCCATGTTTGCCTAAGTCTCTTACATCACTTGGTGAAGACAAGTGTTTAGTGTAATACTTTTTATTTTTAATCTTTTCGCACTTTTTATTTGGTTATGTATTAATGACTTTAATAACTAGTTTCTTATGTTGAAGGTGATTCTTCCTTATCGTTTGTCCGTGGTGTCTTGGCATTATTTTACTGTCTATATAAAATAAAAGATTTTCACCATTCATATCTCCACGGTCTATATGGAGATATGTTGGGTACCTGGTCGGGGGTTAAGGGAACGGTTTGGTAAGAGTCTTGCCATTGTTCGGTGTATAGATCCTGCAAAGGACTTGGGTCAAATTTAGTAGGACCTCCTTCAATACCCACCGGTATTGGATGGCGGGGGTCCAAACTCTTTGATCCCCTCATAAGTAAGCTACTATTAAAACTTTAACCCGGCTACTTAGGACTGACTCAGACTACTTAGCCGAGGGTAACATCACCTTCAAAAGAGGGGCCTACCACATTATGCATTAATAACTTAATTAATTATCTTTCAATAATCCGACCCTTTAGGATTGTATCCTTGCTGACTCAAATTACTGGGTTGAGGGTAACGTCACCTTCAAAAGAGGGGCCTACTACAATAACTAAGATAATCTCTTAAAAGGTGCAAAAGTGCGAAAATAATCAAAGGTTACACTACACACGAGTCGGATCCAAGTGATTCATCTTGTCTATCTGTTTTTATTTTTAATTTTATTTTTCAGCATTTTTAGTTAGTTTTATTTTTCTAGTTTAAAACATTTTTCTAACTTTTTGATTTGATTAGACGTTGAAGATAAACCGGTACTAAAAACTCTTGTGTCCTTGGACGACCTCGGTATCTTACCAACACTATACTACGTCCATGATGAGTGCACTTGCTCATATGTGTGTTTAGTGTTAGTAAATATCGTGTTTTATAAATTTAAAACTTTGCTAAAAAGTGTAAACGAGCTTAAAATATACACTAAAAATATATTACACTACACGCACACCAGTCTTATTCTTATTGAGTTATTGTTGGTGCATATTAGTTTTTTGAATTCGAAGTTATGACATTTTGAGATGCCTAGATTATTGTGAGTGTTAATTTGAGTCTTGCAATTGAACGAATTAGTAGATTAATTATTTAAACAGGTTTTAGTCGTTGTTGGCACGTAAGAAATCTATTCCTTTACCATAAGTTAGACTTGTTGAATCAATGGGAACTTTCTTGTAAAAGAAACACGTTTTTAGTCGGTTTATATTTTTTAGGAAATATCTAAGGCATGTATCAAATTTTTTTAACGACGACTTTCAATTATGCAACCTTTGGTCGCATCCCCGCATTGGGGGACCCACCAACCTACTTCGGTGAGCTATGTTGTTGTCTTAACAGGTTCTGCACTAGCTTCAGAGTTTGATTGGATGTTCACAGGAAAAACCACACAGGTACTCACGCGAGTAGTTAACAAGGAGTGATCCCACCTATGCGTAAAACTTGTTGGCTCCAACACTTGAATACGTGACCAAAGGCCGGTTCCAAGCCTTATCATTGCCTGGTGTCCGCTGTACGAAGGGCCGAAAGACAAGCATGTATCAATTATAAGTTAAAACATAAACCATAAAATGTTGATTTTTATAGAACACTCCCTTTACAATTTACTTTTTTGACGGTAGTTAATTATTCAAACGAGGTGTTAGGTTCGACTTAAGCCACTTTCAGATGCTTTTGTTTTCATAACAAAAACTTACTACGTCAAACTTTTATATATTTTAAAATGTAACAACTAGAACAAATTATAAAAAATGTGTGTGAATAGATATAACATAATTCACATATAAGATTAAATAATTTCTCTTTGCGAACATTAGAAAAATGTAAACAATTTATTTTGTGTAAGGATCAAATGCAAACAGATGTTAACATGAGAAATGAAATAATCTTTGTTTAATTGCAAAATGTAAAAAAAAAAAACGTGTTTATACACGTTACTCTATGGTAATAGCGTACAAACAAGATTTTTTTTGGATTATGGACTAAAAAGTTGGGAAAAAATTAAACATAAAAATTTATCCTTCACTTCTCATGTTAAGCCCAATTTATACGTTAAGACTCATTTGTACCCCATTTACTTTACGTATATTTTGTATAAATATTTAGGTAATGATTTAATGGGTTAAGTTGTTGTACAAATAGATCAACATATATCTTTAACGTAAAAAGTGAATGGGTGATTTTGTTTTTTTAATGTTTTTCCTTACTTATTAAGCACGTATTTTAGTTCTAAATTCAAAAAAAAAAAAGTCATGATTTTACACTAGTATAATAATTATGTAATTTTGTATAGTAATTATAATTGCTCACTCTATTAATTATAGGGTTAGGATTAAATACAAAGGATAAAATAAATAAGAAGGGTAAGGAGGATTCTAGTCCATTGATCTTAGATTTGGAGGGTTGAGATTAGTTGTAGGGAAAAAAGATAATAGAAGGGCATAAAGGGAATTCTATATTTATGGATTTTCTCTCTCCACATGCAAGGCACATGCCAATTCCCCCATCGATTTAAAACGTCTATAACTTTTTCATACGACATTTATAAAAAAAAAATTCACCATAATAACGAGCGTTTTTTTATCTTTAATATGAGTACCATATTATCATATAAAAATAAAATAAAAAATTTCATTTTTACTGGGTTTTTTTTGCATTGTGTTAAATGTTCAGGTCATTGTGTCTTTTAACTGGGTTTTGGTCAGTAGAGTTTCTATACATTGTGTTATTATCAAAACCTATAACACAATGTTAATTTGGGTTCTATCCATTGCGTTTTTATAAGAACCTATAACACAATATATGACACAATGAAGATGGTGTTATATTTGGGTTTTCTATAAATTGTGTTATTAGTTCAGGTCATTGTGTTTAATATGTTATTCATTGTGTTTTAATATATTGTCCATTGTGTTTTAATAATTTGTTCAATTTTTTTATTATCTTTGTTCATTGTGTTTTAGTTGTGTATTATGTTTTTAGTTTGTTTTTCATTGTGTCTTCATCTGCTCTCTATTGTATCTTTTATCTGCTATCATTAATTGTGTCTTTTATCTGCTGTCATTAATTGTGTCTTTTATCTGTTGTTATCAATTGTGTTTTTATTTAGTCTGATACTTATTGTGTTATATGTTATCGCCATTGTGTTATACGTTATGGTCATTTTGTTTTAGTATCTTATCCATTGTGTCTTTATCTGTTGTCATTGATTGTGTTTTTTTATCTATTTTACATTGTGTTTTACATCATGTCCATTGTGTTATTATCAAAACCTATAACACAATGTTAATTTGGGTTCTTTCCATTGCGTTTTTATAAGAACCTATAACACAATATATGACACAATGAAGATGGTGTTATATTTGGGTTTTCTATAAATTGTGTTATTAGTTCAGGTCATTGTGTTTAATATGTTATTCATTGTGTTTTAATATTACGCCCCGCTTGCGGTATGCTCATATAATGTATATATGCGTGGGCGCTCGGGGGGCAAAAGTGAAAGTGCACTAATTTTAACGTTATTTTACTAATTTCGTGAAAATAACGTTATAAGAGGGGGACGGTTAATCATGCATCATGTGGTGGCGTTGATAGCCAAAAGACAAAGGGGTGCATGCACTAATCGGCGTTTGTCTCAATTGCTGAGTGTTATGTGCCTTATGTCCAAGGCTTGATGCAAAACCACAATCGAGCCGGGGGTCTCATTGGAAGCAGCCTCTCTATTCCTACGGGGTAGAGGTAAGGCTGTCTACATCTCACCCTCCTCAGACCCTACCTTAGCTTTGCTATTGGTGGGATATACTGAGTATGATGATGATGATTGTGTTTTAATATGTTGTCCATTGTGTTTTAATAATTTGTTCAATTTTTTTTTTATCTTTGTTCATTGTGTTTTAGTTTGTTGTGTATTATGTTTTTAGTTTGTTTTCCATTGTGTTTTCATCTGCTCTCCATTGTGTCTTTTATCTGCTGTCATTAATTGTGTCGTTTATCTGTTGTTATCAATTGTATTTTTATTTAGTCTGATACTTATTGTGTTATATGTTATCGCCATTGTGTTATACGTTATGGTCATTGTGTTTTAGTATGTTGTCCATTGTGTCTTTATCTATTGTCATTGATTGTGTTTTTTATCTACTTTACATTGTGTTTTACATCATGTCTATTGTGTAATATGCAACTGGGTTTTTGAAAAAAAAAATTGAAAAATATAACAATATGGTACTCATATTAAAGATAAAAAAACACTCGATTTTATGGTATAATTTAAAAAAAAAAACAAATGATGCATAAAAAAGTTACGGACGTTTAAAAATTGGGGGGAAATAACATGTGACTTGCATATGTATATTCTCTTTCCTCTTGTAGACAAAATTACCCTTTCCATTTAATTCCTCTTAGGATACTTGTCACTCTCTGGTGGCTTCTTACCCTTCTAACTTTTAAATACTTTGTATTATAACTCAACCCATTAATTATAATTACTCTACTACTACTGTAAGATCATGATTTTTTTTACATTTTCAATTGAACATTATTTTTAAACAGTAAAAGAAAAAAATAAAAAAAAAATCCCCTTAAGGGCATTTTATATGTTAGCCATTTGTATTTATCTTTATTCTTTACACATGATTTAATAGCTAGAATAATTTGTGTGTTAAATTCAAAGTTAACAAGTAAAATACTAAAATGGACTATTTGAAAACCCATACAAAAAAGATCAATCCTAATCAGCACTCCACCTGTACCAGAATAGCCACGTGGCGAAACACCATTCGTTCAAAACACGCCACCAACGTGTCACCCCCATTGAAGAAGAAACTTCACAAACAACAAATCTCAAATTCCAAATCGAATCCCTGCAACACGCACACACGCTCACACACACACACATACACACTCGCCAAAGGCCGGAACTCCCGCCGGAGGATCCGACCGGAAAAAACATTCAGCCGTGGTTCCTCCGTCAGGCCAATCGCAACACAGCAGCAGCAACAACAACAGCAACGTCACTCGAAGACGCACCGGGTCGTCTAATTCTCCGGCGTCACGTGACTCACGTGCGGCACCGACTCGGATCATTTACAGAGAGACGATCGGTCCGTCATCGGAATCGGATCTAGATTTACCGTTTTGGCAACGGACGTGGTTCATTGGATTATTACTTGTTATGGCGGTTTCGTTCTTCGGACTCGCTGTTTTCCTGTTTCTAACCCTAGATTCGGAATATACCTCGACTCCTGTGTATGCTGCTACTTCTGAAGGTGTTGAGGTAGTTTGCTTGTTGTAAGATCTGATTGTGGTTTTGTTTTATCATATTGTTGAAGGTTATTGATAGGTTGAAGTTTGACCTAGGTTACTGATTTTTTGCTTCAGTTTTGGTATGAATTGTGTAGTGTTTGTAGCGGATTTTGGTTAAGTTTGGTAACTTGTTTGACAAGTAATAAGCGTATTAGGTTATTAGAATGCTATTATTGAAGTTTATAGGTTTGTTTGTAGTATTAACATTGATAGGTTGGAATTTGACCTAGGTTAACTGCTTTTTTGCTTCAGTTTTGGTGAGAATTGCCAATTTTATAGTGTTTTTAGTTGATGTTGATCAGTTTTTTGCTAACTTTTTTTGACAAGTAATAAGCATGTTAGATTATTAGAATGCTGGTGTTAAGTTTGGTAACTTGATCAACAGAACTTCAATCAGAAAAGTTGTATGGTTGACCTTAAAACTCAAAGTCATGTTTAGTACTATTTATTCAGTTTATCGGTTTTTTTTTTTTTTTTTTTTTTTTTTTTTTTTGATTTGGACACTAAGAAGTAAGAAGACTTGATTCTTTGGATATGTGGTCGGTTTGTGGATGGATAGACTCTTTCCTGTCTATGAGGTGAAAAAAATTGTGATCTCTCAACAAGGTCAAATGGACCACATTTGTTAAGACCTTAAAGTTCTTGAGAAAAAAATTGATAACTATATGAAAGTTTGTGGTGAAGTTGGAACTAGAAAAGAAAAATGACAGTAAACTTGGTAACGAAGTGTCGAAGTCCATGGATTTTTTTCTAGATTTGAAACGCAATAAACCATATTGGGTTAGATTTTCCTGCCATTTTAGTTGCGGTGTGTGTAAATTTCATATATATGAACTGTGAATATTATTGATTTACACATGTGAATGTTGATATCGTGTTCTTAAACTAGCAAAGTGAAACTAGTGTAGTGTTGCTCACTTACTCTTTTAGGGTATAGCTTTATTGGTACGTATTTTACCTAACATGATATTAAGGATTGCTTAAGATATACAGTTTTGTTTGTTTTTAATTCGACTGTAAGTTGTTTCTTAGTCCTTTTATAAAGAATGAATCTTTAGGATGTAATGATCGGAAAATAGGAGCTAGTAAAATGGTGAGTAAACTTTAAAAGGAACCAACTTTCTTATTCGTTCTTATAAGTACTTTTTTTGGGACGTTGTATACATTTCATTTATGCTCATTTATTGCAACTCTATATATACTTCAGATTACTTATGGGTCGGTACTCAAGCTGATGCATGAAAAGACAAGATTTCGACTGCACTCACACGATGTGCCGTATGGATCAGGCAGTGGTCAGCAATCTGTTACAGGCTTTCCTAACGTAGATGATGCCAATAGCTATTGGGTATGTTAATGTTGTTTATATACCCAACCCAGTTTGATATGTTTGAAACATTGAATGACATGATTAAGTTTTATAGTATAACTATGATGTGATGTGGGGTTTCTAATTATTTTATTCATATGATCTCTTACATAACTAGATTGTGAGACCTATGCCGGAAACATCAGCAAAACAAGGAGATAATATAAAAAGCGGAAGCATTATTCGATTGCAACACATGAAAACCAGGAGATGGCTTCATAGCCACTTGCATGCTTCACCAATATCAGGCAATCTAGAGGTTTGTTGATTGGCCTTTTGCTTGTTCTTTTTCAAATAATATGTGCTTGTAATTAACACAACAAGAAAGGGTAGTAAGGCTGATCTCACTGAGACCCCCGGCTCTAAAAATCCTTTTTTCTCCATGTAAAGTTTAGTAAACCAAGTAACACTCAAAGTGTGGCTAAGGGACCCTTTGGACAATATATGTGCTATACATGTAGGGCTGCAAATGAACTGAACGTTCAGCGAACAGTTCGTGAACCGTTCTATGGGAAGTTCGTTCGTTTAATAAATGAACGGACACGAACAAGAAATTTCGTTTGTTTAGTTAAATGAACGAACAGGAACAGAGGCCGCGTTCGTTGATTTGTGTTCGTGAACGTTCGGTAACATGTTCGTTTGTGTTCAATAGTTCATTAATGTTTTTAGTTTTTATATTTTATTTAAATAACCCAAAATTCCAACAAAATAAAATATTTAAGACGTATCAATGTATTATATATTCGGTTCATGAACACTTGTTTGTGTTCATTTGTGTTCATGAACCTTCGTCACCTAAAATTAACAAACAAACACGAACATAAAATCTTGTTCGGTAAGTGTTCATGAACAGTTCTTGAACATATATATTTCCTTAACGAACGAACACAAACAGATTCGTGTTCTTTCTGTTCATTTGCAGCCCTAGTTACATGTATTCTTTCTTATAGACTTTATTAACAATGATTATATGATTATGGATTAGGATCAAATACAAAGGATCCTAATTGTAAGAAGTGTAAGAAGGATTTATAGAGTGACAAGTGTCCAATAACCTAAAAAACCCACTACACAAAAAAACCCACTAAAAAAAAAAACCTTAAACATCCACCACCACCAACCCCCCCCCCACCCACCCCGCCCACCCCCCACCCCCCCCCCCCCCCCCCCCCACCACCTCACCCACACAAAAAAAAAAAAAAAAAAATTTTTTTTTTTTTTTTTTTTTTTTTTTGCCGAGGGGGTGGGGGATGGGGGTTTAGGCTTTTGGGTGGTGGTGGGGGTGGGGGTGGGTGTTTAGTTTTTTTTATATTTTTTTTTTAGGTTTTTTGGGGGTGGGGGGGGGGGGGGGGGGGGGGGGGTTAGGTTTTTGGGGGGTGTTTTTGGTGAGGTATAGTTTTTTTTTTTTGTTTTTTTTTTTTTGCGGGGGGGGGGGGGGGGGGGGGGGGGGGGGGGGTTTAGGTTTTTGGGGGGTGGTGGGGTGGGGGTGGGTGTTTAGGTTTTTGGTGGTGATGTAGTGGGTTTAGTTTTAGGTTATTGGACACTTGTCACTCTATAAATCCTTCTTACACTTCTTACAATTAGAAGTCTTTGTAGAATAACTTGACCCATATGATTATATAATATGATAAGTTTAGCTTTGTATGATTGGTATAAATTATAAGCGAGAGAGGTTTTGTGTAGGTGAGTTGCTTTGGAGATGATGGGAATTCAGATACAGGAGATTACTGGAGGTAAGAGCTATTATGATCATTCACTTATATTTTCGTTTAATTTTGTGAGATTCCTAACTGTTCAAAATCAAGAGAAAGTATGTTTAAGACGTGTTAAACTTATTGAGATTATTGGTTGATTTTACTATGATGTCTTTAGACTTGAAATTGAGGGGAAAGGAAAAACTTGGAGACAAGATCAGAGAATAAGGCTTCTCCATGTCGACACAAGCGGATATCTACACAGCCATGATAAGAAATACAGCCGTATCGCTGGCGGTCAACAAGAGGTTAGTGTCATATCTGTATGACTAATCATAGTTTTTTTAAAGGTGGCAATTTCAGAATTTTTTACTTATAAATATGTCGATGTGGATTTCGATTTTATCTTTAAGGGGTCTCACATGTAAAATACATAAAACAATGTATGCAAACGAAGCATGAGTGGCGATTTCAAACTTTTACATACTTTTTTTATTTGTTATAGGTTTGTGGCGTAAGAGAGAAACGCGCGGACAATGTTTGGTTGGCCGTGGAGGGTGTCTATCTACCAGTTTCCGAGAGCAAATGAATGAATCGAAATTTAATGTAACACAGTAACTTTTCTAGATCTTGCGGTAGTTTCTATGTTATTGGTCACATATTATGTGTAGGTTTTAATTTTTACAAGTGAAATAGAACACTTAAAAGCATGTCATACGTATACCAGATTTTGGGGCCTTTTGAGACAATTATTGCTTCTCCACAACTCGTTTTGTTGGTGTGTGCTATGTAACTTTATTATTAAGAGTCTATAAAAGGTTAAATAATGATTTTTTTTAGTTTGTTTTAAAATTTGTTGATGAGAATTGTAAAGCAATAAGGAAGGTGTTAACTTTCAGGGGCTGTTTGGCAAGCCTCTTAATGAATCATTAAGAGGTTGGACCTCTTATTCGGACAGAGGTTAGCTGTTTGGTTGTGCCTCTTAATGGCAAACCTCTTAATGATTCAGTGCTGAATCATTCAGCAACTAGAACATGCTGAATGAAAAAAAAGACATGTGTTACCCCCTTTAACCCTCCCTCGTCCCTTTACCTCTCTCTCGATCAGAATTCCCGGCGACCGGAGCCGTGATTCCGGCTCCCCTTTCTTCTGTCCGGCTAGACACCCACACCCCTGAAACCCTCTCCCCTCTTGCATACAGCCGACCACCACCATGTATGGCGGCGGTGCGGCGGAGCTGCGTCACCCCCACCCCATCGTAATCATCATCATCTTCAACAGCGGCATCATCGTCTCGTAACACCACCATCACCGCTGCTGCCGCCGTTCGTTTAATTAGAGAGGAGAGGTCTGTGTGCGGCTGTAATCGAAGAAGAAAGAGAAGAAAGGGGGTCACCGACCACCGTCGGCTCCCCCGGTGTTCTTGCCGGAGCTCCGGTGTTCTAGAGAGAGAGAGAGCAGAGGAAGGGGTTTGAGAGCTTTTGAGTTTTGAAAGTCCAGTGTGTTTGTGATTTTCTTGAGTTTTGTAGTGTAAAAATGTAGACATTTTTATGTTTTTTTTGTTTTTGTGTAGAGGGGTAAAAATGTAATTTCACACGGTCATTCAGATGTGCAACCAAACAGCACTTTACTGGTTCAGCACTTACTGGTTCAGAGCCTCTTACCCATTCAGACCTCTTATTCATTCAGCACTTATTGATTCAGATGTTGCCAAACAGCCCCTCAGGTGGTAAAGTACAATCAATAAAAAGCTCTTTCTAATCCTAGTTTAAGTAAGGTAGAGGTGATATTCGTAAATTTTGAATATGAGTCACCTGCTATCGCATATAAGTTGTAACTAAGTTTTTTACCCAAGACCAATGTTTTCAAAACTGGACCGGACGTCGAACCGGTTGACTTACTGGTCCACTGGTCCGATCGATTCAACCCCTTGAAGTCTGGTTGAACCGGATAGTTTTACGGTCTGATCACCTGTCCAACCACCGGTTTGCTGCACGTCTGGTCCCATACCCTGACCAGGACTCTTCAAACTCCCGGTTCCTGGTCCGACCGGCCTGTCCGGTTTTCAAAACACTGCCCAAGACCTCCCGCTAAGAGAAAAGAGTCTCTACCAAGTGAGTTAGCCCAACATTGGCACATATAACTAAGTTACTAAGTACTTGAATATATATTACAACGTACCTTTTTTTAGAACAACACAACGGTTAGGATGTCGCTAACCCCGTCTAACCCAAAGTTTGAATCCCACCCAAAGGGTGTTACAGAAATTTATGAAGTGCACCTTGCCAAGGATCGAACCTGGGATCTCCACCGGAGGAAAGACTTAAGGCAAAACTCCTTGACCACCAGACCAAAATCCGATGACTTATGGTATACATGACAAAATGTTTTTTTGAGTACAAGAGGATGATTTAGGTTTAGGCCACGAAACTTTCTTGAATAGTGGATTAGAACAACTTTGAAAAGTTTTGGTCGAGTCATGAGTCATCCGTGATATGGTTTGTAGAAAGTTTTTGATTTTTAATGAAATGAAGACGTTTTTCTTCCTGAAATCTCATACTAAGGTTTTATAATCTTTAAAAGTTTTGAATGGACTGGATGGTCGAACCAGTTAAACCGGAAACCAAACTCCTCATCGGTTTGTTGTGCATCAATTGGACTGCTTGGGGTTTAACTAGTAATGATGGGACTGCTTGGTCCCCGTGTCTTCTCTTGCAACTTCGAAAGTTCAATTATTTGATTTTTTAACTAGGGTTGGGTTTAAGGTTTATATGTGGTTTATCGAAACATGTCGCTACAATAGATTAAGACGTTACTTGTGTAGTTGAGTCTTTGAGATACAATTTGAGTTTGAAATCTCAATTTGGACCGAAGTAGACCGTTGCAGATGATGAACTCCTAACATAGACGTTCCTACATGTGTCTAACATAAAACATCCTCAAACGTCAACAAATATCTTTTAAGAGCAAATAGACCCAATCAGAACGATTATGTAGTCATTTCGTGGTCTGGTTTTAACCAGTTGGAGCAAACAAGATTCTTTCAATGAACCAACTACATTTCCAAGTTGTTTCAAGGTTAGTACGCCATTCTTCTTGTATGCATAACTTTTAGGGGCGTTCACGGTCTTGTTCAGCCAGTTTTGATGGGGTTAATGAGCCGAACCAGTAACTACGATTTTTGAATAAACTAAACCAAACCAGATGGATGGTTGAGTTGGCCATACTGGCCAAAATTGTTTGGATTAACTGTTTGGGTCTTTTTTTGGCTCTATATAGAGTCGTTCCTTATTTTAGTTTTATTTATAACTCAGTCGCACAAAATTTGACTTTCAATTTTGATTTAAAAGAAAATATAATTTAAAAAAACCGAGAAAAACAACACTGTAAGAGGTTAGGAACCCATGACCTAAGTTTGCATGTTGACAATTTACCTAAAAGGTAATATAACTTTTTATGGAAAAAAAGTAATTAATCTTGGCACATTGGTTTATCAAATTAATTCGAAACAACAAACCAAAGTTGAAGAGATATGGCCCTAGACCTCCTGCGGCCCCGAACAATATACTCGGGGGCCTAGGACCAAACTAATACCTGAACCAAAAAATAGTCAACTGGTAACAAACCACTTGCAAAAGACTCCCGTCACGTGGTACGATGCCAACACGGGGGAGACAAATAGTACAAGGTGAAAGTGACTTGCAGCCAATCACCGCCCGCCAAACACTATACCAGGTGATCTCCACCAAGCGCTATCATGCAAATCACAGAAGGTATAGGCGAGAGCAACACATGGCCAATCACGAGAAGTCAGTCCACGGATCCTTAAGCCTCCACTAACGGCCGACAATAGATAAGACAACAGGGACACCCAGAAAGCGACATGTGGCCAACCAGGGCCTGCAGACGTACTCCCACCTCTGCATAGGCTAACTGTCATGACAGAGAGAACCAAATGGATATCTCTTTGATGTCAATCTGTGTTTTCAATTCAACTTTGAAGTTTTGTATAAAAAATAGAATGTAAATGACAGTAAAAATGATTCATATGTAACTAGGATATCAATAATGTCAGGTTGGTGGTTGATGCGTTTGAGGTTGGCTTGTTGAAATTCTCAAACCTTAACCCAACCCATATCATGTTATGTCATTCGTTTATCAAGACATGTTCAAGCCACAAACCGAAGTGTATGTGGATTAGATAATGACGGATAAAGCCTAGCCTCCTTGTAGATGAGTCAGGTTCTACCCTGAGCCCACCTGGGTTTTTGTCTCACCATGTGTTACGCCAGAGAGTGCTCATCACTTGTGATGGCACAACAGTTGTCAAGTGACAGTCGGCAGTATGTTGATTTGGCCGGAATAGGGCAACGAGGCTCTCCAATTTGAGTGTGGATACAAGAAAGTCACCGTTAAAAAATATCAACTTAAAATGTTTGTATAAAAAAATAAAATACAAGTAACAATAAAATGTAGCCATATGTAAGAGGCTTGAAATTCTTCAATCTTAACTCAGCCCATATCAATGGGATCTTTTTGCTCGTTGTTTAACCTCTATTATTTATATTAATTTAAATTTAAAAAACTTTATTATTTTATTTATGTTTTTACAATCATATTTAATCCATTTATTAAAAAAAAAACATAAGCAAGCCATTCCGTTTATCTAGGTTTTAAGCGATTCTGAACCCCACAGACAAAATTCAGATAATTAACATCTAATGAAGTTTGACAAGAGTCTCACTCAAACAATCTTCACTCTTACAAAATTCAGAAGCCCATAAAACATTATGATGACTCAATAACATATATTTAGTGAGATTTCACATACTCCTGGACAATGTGAAGTCCTTCACTTTCCTCACCATAATCCTGAAAGAATAACAAATTTTCATTTAAACTCAAATATTGTATATAAAAATCTATATCTTGTTAATCAAAATATAACCGCTTTTACATTTCCAAAAATGTAATTATACATACCTTCACAACAAGGCATGAACAGCCAACAACCTTCCTTGCCTTTCCTTCAGAATCAATCTTGCACAACTGTATTTAACATTCATGTTCTCAGTAAAATCACCGAAAATGGAAAAATAATGTGCTAAATATAATTGCTTATATACTGTTACAAATGTCATCTAAACTGATTAAATAAGTTTGAAAAACTTGTAAGCGATTTAATAGAATTGTGATGAATAATAAAACTTATATCTTTACTAGTATTACCTGACCCGTTTACAAGTAACTAGATTAAAGTCGCAAAATTGGCCAAACCTCAGGGTTAAAAATAGCATTTTACTCTAAAAAAAATTAACTACAAAAAAAATGAGTCAAGCAAGTCATCCAAAATCTACTTTAAATGCTACAAGATAGATTATCATGTTAATTATAGTTTATAGCAAGTGTAAATATGTATTAATTATTTATTTAAAATGACATAAAATGATTGGGGACAAATCTAACCTGACCCAAATCTACAAATACAAAATGACATGTCATCTAAATTTTTAAAAAAATAATGCTTAAATAAAATTGTAAATTAAGGTAAGTAAAACACTTACACCAGCCCACTCGCCAAGAGTCTTTGCACTGGGAATGGTTACCAAACTGACATTATGGTCAGCACAAAGAGCTTTGACCAACTTTTGATAATCAGGCTGGTTGCAATCTTCAGCCAACACACAAAGTAGAGCAGCGTGTTTTTCAATCACTTTTGCAGCCTCGTGAAGTCCACGAATAAGTCCACCGTGAGCATGTGATTTTTTCAACACAAGCTGCAAAGCAGTCATGATGTCCATTGGCTCACCGAGAGCGGGAGCAGGTGCCTCAACGGGAACAACACCCTCTTCACTGCACAACAAAAATATATATTATTTGACAAAAAAAAAACAGTTATACAAGTACCATATCAAGACTCAAAGGTGCTGGTTACAATAATGCATTGAAGTAACTTACGCTGCCATGTTTTCGGTTGAGAAGATCTTTGAGTTCAAACTGTTCAAAAAGAAATCGTAATTCAGGTAAAGAAATAATATGGCCAAAGATTAATAACTCGTATGCAACTAGATAAACATGTGAAATTAAGTACTAACTCTTTACTTGTATACAATAAAGCTTTAGAAAACTAATTATGTCATATCCTTTCCATCAAAAAAACTTGTGTACACGATACTTTACAAGCAGCAGAAAATAAAAATGTAAACTATATTCTTTCAGCTGTCTTCAAAATGTAATGTAATGGAAATGAACAAGACACAAGCAAAGGATACACAAAATAAAAATCAGGTTAACACTGTTCATTACAATTGCTGACTGAAATCAATCTTTTTCCTTCATAATGTTTGTAAAAATCCCGACTAGTCTTCGATTAGTCGCCGATTAATCACTAATCAGAGGTTCACCAATTAATGGCCGATTAATAGCTAGGCGGTCAATGGCGGCCCTACTGGCCAAATTTTGGCCAAACGCTTGCTAAATTTCGACCGAACCTTATAAATTCCATCCAATTACTTAAAAAACGGGTCAATAAAGGGTTAAAACATGCATACTTTAAAAAACTACATATAAAAAGGTGTGTGTATATGTATAACTAAAAATTACATATAAAAATCTCGATCCGATTAATCCCTACTAATCCCGATTAATCGCTAGTCGGTACCCCACCGCCCGACTAGCGCCTAGCGATTCTTACAACACTATTCCTTTCTGTTCTCGCAAAATTTACACCAGAACTTAAAATAACTAATTTTCATTTCTTAATATTGTTTAAAAAAGCATTTAAATAAACTTGAATGCACTAATCTACATTTATATCTTCTTAATAGTGAATACATAATCAGAACCTAACTCCAACCTAAAATATGCCAAATAACTACTTTTAAGACACATTTCACAGTTCTGAACGGTTTTCTTTTCTCTGTAAACTATCAACCGTACATATAATCAAATCATGAACTCAAAACAAATCTCACGCCAATAACAATAAAAAATAAAAAAGAAAAGCAAAGAATTTCTATAGTGCCTCCATAACATATCAACTGATACAGATAAATGCGTCAAATTAATATAGCTAATGTACGTATAACAATCAAATCATGAACACAAATAAATCTGCCGTCAATAATAATAACAAAAAATAAACAATTGCTCTAATCTCTCCATAACACATATATCGATACAGATCGATACATCAATCGAATATAACGATTCTAAAGAAAACTGAAATCTATCACAGAGCAAACGATAGATTCAAGCAATATCGACTAAAATTAAATGATGCGTAGTTTATAGCAACGATAACAACAATTAGCGGAAATATTACAGTAATTCAGTGAGATTTTGTAAACAAATGTGCATAATATGAGCTAAGGATGTAGATTCAAGAGAGATATATAGATCGAAAGAGAGAGAGAGATGAATACCTGCTTCTGCTGCTGAAAGATTGAAGAAACGCAAGAACAGACGGCTGGGTGAAAGTTTGAGAGATTATAAAGGGTGTGGGATCTTAAACCCTAATTCTATATTAACTTTGTGAGTTTTTATGTTTTAGTCCTTCTACTTTTTTTATTTCGGTTTTTTCTCTTGCATCTTTTATGTTCTTTGCATATCATACATGGCAAACATAACATGCTTGTTTGACTTCGATGTGTTATCTTTGTTTGCTAGATGTTTTGTAAACTATTATGTTGGACCCGTACGTTATATCGGGATTGTTAAGGCCATGTGTAGTCATAACGCCCCTTTGTGGGCGTTATGCGACACGTGGCGCGCCACGTCAGCGTGGGGCGTTATGGGGCCTTATGCATTTTAACTCCGTAGTCATAAAGCCCCCGTCTAATCATTACTCAATTATTAATTTCTAATTTTTTATAATTATTTTCTAACTTTATAAAATTAAAATTCATTTCATTAAATTAAAAAACATTACACTAAAATAAAAAAACATTACACATAAAAAAAAATACAGTAACCTAAAAAAAAAAAAAAACGGTTCCAAAAAAAAAAAGTTGGACCAAAAAAATAAAAAAAAACAACACTTCAAAGATTAATCTTCTTCGTCTTCGTTCTCTCCTTCTTCCTCTTCGTTTTCTCCAGCATCTAAACCTACGTCTTCAAAGTTCCCGTCTTCGAATTCCTCAACCTCTTCTTCCTCGGAATCTTCTTCGTCTTCATTGTTGTATCCAATTGGGCGAATCGCCCAAGCATGCTCAACCAAATCTGCCTTCAACGTGTTATGTATGTCCCTAGATCGCAATAGTTGAGCATTTGCGAGTCTCTCTTCCATTGTTGCTTGGGTTCCTTCGACTAAATCTTCCGGAATGTAGTTTTGGGATATCGCTTTTCCATCATCCTCAATGATCATATTATGCAAAATGATGCAAGCATACATGGTCATTCGTATTTTATCCTTATGCCACATGCGACAAGGATTTCTGATAAAATGCCATCGTTGCTGTAGAACCCCAAAACACCTCTCGATATCCTTTCTCGAAGACTCTTGTAATTTTTTAAAATACTTTCTTTTTTCATCGAACGTTTCAGAAAACGTTTTAGCAATAATCGAATACTCCGGGTAGATACCATCGGCCAAGTAGTAGCCATGCTCGTAGTCGTTCCCGTTTGCATGAAAACCGGCCTTTGGTATAGTTCCAGAAATGTAGCCCTCTATTAATGGTGAAGCCTCTAACGTATTAATATCGTTAAAACACCCGGCTACACCAAAGAAGGCCGACCAAACCCAAAGGTCGTATGACGCAACAGCTTGTAATACCAAAGTTGGCCCTTTTTGATCACCTCGTGTATGTTGACCTCGCCATGCGGTTGGACAATTATACCAACGCCATTGACGACAATCCAAGCTACCAATCATGCCAGGTATTCCATGCTTTTCTAGATGCACCTCATATATTTGTTGAAGGTCGTTCCAAGTGTGATTTCTCAAATAACGTTTTCCATATAACTGACATATACCTAAAATATAATTTAATATATAAAAGTTTTACTAGTAAGCTACTAAAAAATCAATATATAAAAGTAAGTAAATAAATAAATAAAAGTCAATAAAAAATACCATAGCAAAAATGTTCCACGCAATCTCGGGTTGTTTTCTCCGCCATCTTCAAGTACTCGTCGTTGATGTCGTACGTGTTTCCGTATGCTAATATGCGTAACGCGGATGTGACCTTTTGAATTGAGGTGAAGCCTAAATATCCTCGCGCGTCCATTCTTTGCTTAAAGAAATCATACGTATTTTCCAAATCATTAGAAATGCGCAAAAATAACCTTTGGCTCATACAAAAACGCCGTCTAAAAACATTGGGTCCGTGAACCGGTGTCGCATCAAAATAGTCTCTCATCAAACGCTCGTTCGCGGCTTCACGATCTCGCAAGATATAGGTGCGCCGCAAGATGGGTCGTGGAGGGGGAGTAGGCCGAACGTGCTCAAGTGCTTGCGTCATAAAAGTACACACACTCGTAACCGCTTCTTCCTCCTCCGCGTCTTCTTCGGGCGAAAAAAATCTTCGGTAAATATTGGTGAACGAGTCTTCCGACGGGGAACCCATTTTTTTGAATAAGGTGAGAGTATCTTCAACACTTTTTAAAAAATATAGAGAGAATGAGAGTTGGAATGTATTGATTTGTAAAAAAAATGGAAGAGTTGGAATGTATTTATAGTGTGAAAATTAAAAAAAATGAATTTTTTTTTTTTAAATATGACCGTTTGACAACGGTCAAAAGTCCAAAAGATCGAAAGATAGCGCCGCGATATCCTTCGCGCTCTGAATTTTTTTTTGGGCATAGCGCCCTTCGTCCCGGTGTGGCCGGCGCCATCTCGGCGCTATGTGGGTTGGTCGCGCCCCAGTACGCAAGGTCTAAGTAGAACAAAAAATAGACATAAAAATATTGAACCGGTTTGAATCTATTTCTATTATATATAATAAACAAAAAAATTTTGGGACACTTGGCACAATATTAGGGCTTCCTAGATGTGGTTTTGGCGGGAAACTGAATGGGTATTCTTTTGACATATAATGAAGCCCCGTTTTTTATCCGGATCCACTAATTCGGATCCGTATATATATGTTATAAAAAATGTAATATTTCCAATCTTCATTTGTGTCATCGCCAACACCATTGTTAACCCTATCTTCTCTGTGTTATTGTGCTGTCCGCCACCGCCTCCTTCTTATCAACGGCGATATACAAGTCAAATCCGATGTATGTAAGGGTAAACTTTAAATATTCCATTTCTAATCTTTCTTATTTATCCTCTGTTTTCATTTGATTTCTTAAGATTTTTTGGGTATTTTGAAATTAGGGTTTCTTATATTCTGTTGACGACTCCTACTCCTTTCTCTGTGTTAATTAGGGTTTTATCATCGTTTATATGCAATGAAGATCCGATTTAATACAGGTAATTCTATAAATCTTTGATGTTTGATACACACATAATGTTACAAGTATCCGGAAGACACTGGCTGAAATTGACGCACAAGGAAAGATTCTTCCTAAGTTTTTAGTTCATTCGAAATTGATTTTATATAGGTTTTCACTTCGTTTCTATTCAAAATATGCAGGATATTGATGGCGATTTTAATTTCTTGAAATCAAGGTTGCACAAATGGGCAGGTGATGCATACGGTTGATGTATACTAATGCCAAATTTAATATACCATTGTTGTTTTATTGTTGTTGATCATTTACTGATTTATTATTGAACAAGATTTAGTTATTTAGTTAAGATCCAGACATGATGGTTTGATAGCAAGGTTCTACCAATATATGGCATTTGGATTTTGCTCTCAATCTCACTTGAAATGAGTAAACGAATGAACAATGAAAGATGTGTCAATTTGAGAACTTTATATTTCAACTTACACACATGGATTGAAACATTTTTGAATTCGATTTTGATCAGTTTTAACGATTGTTGTTACTGGTTGTAGCCCTAAGTGGAACAGTGGTACAACAAAATGTTTTCGCAAAAAAAAAAAAATAAGTTAATTGTATCAAAGAATAAAACTTTTGGGATGATGTTATTAAAGCATGGTTTCTCAAAACCCATGAATAAGCCAGAGGCTATGTCCATCACAGTAGAACTTGAACGCTTGAATGGGGTATTACATTGTTTTATCATTATATTTATTTCATATCATTTCAAAAATATGATTAGCTTGAGTTAGAGGTTAATTTTTTTAATGCAGTTTGCTGGAGACTCTTCATTGCCATCTGCAAGTAATGCAAAGACTTCCCCAAAAAAGCCGAATGTTGGCCAGAAAAAAAGTTAGAAGCATCAGTTTCTTCGTTAAGGTAGTTTGTTTTTTGTATCTCATATTATATCCTTTTAATATAATGTTCACTTTTCTGCTACATATTAGTTAGTGTTCCTTTTGATGCTGGTATGACCTTTTAATCCTGTTTCGTGGTAATCTTTATAGGTCGAATGACGTATTAATGTATAGTTTGATGTTGGTGTGATCTTTTAACCCAGTTTTGTTGTGAATTTTTTAGGGCAAATGACATATGCAAGGAATCGAAGAGGCAAACAATTAACGCTGAAGACGTATTCAAGGCGCTTGAAGAGATCGAGTTTCCATAATTCATTGCACCACTAAGAGCCTATCGATTTGATAACATACACTTTCTTTATAGGATATGCAAATCGATTCCTTGCATTGCACCACTAAAGATGTATTCAAGGTACACTTTCTTTATAAAGATGTTTTTTTTTTTAATTTCATAACTGATTAGTTTGCTAAATATGATTACAAAAACTATGATATTACATCAGTAATGAGTAATCTACTTCCTAAATAAGGTCTGATCAGAATTGCAATAATTTCCATTTCAAAATATCCTGTAAAATTGCATTGGGAACGCGATGAATCATGAATGGGACTATACATGTTGGGTAAATCCTAACCATTTGTTTAACTTCGATCCTGAGACTCGCTTCGCTAACTCCTCCATTCGAATTGCTTTGCCTGTAAAAATTTGACTGAAAAGATAAATATTAGTTCGAATCGTGTTCATAAATATGGATCCCCTATATATCGATTTGCATTTGCTCACACATAACATAAAAAGCAAGTTGTCCAAGAAAACAAAAGCCTAACCAGAACAATCCAATTTGCACATATGAAAATAAAAAAAATGAATACATAAGTATATGCCTATTCTTAGAAGCAATAAAGTAATATTTTTTACAAATTATGTAAACACATTATATTTTTAAATTTTTTTTTTACAAATTATGTAAACACATTATCACACATGCTTCCACCCATAACATATAAATGTGATTATCAGAATAAATTCCAAAAACAAACTATTATATAATCCTAAAAGTCAAAACACATTTAACTGAGTGGAAAAAAAACGGAACAATCAATATGAATCATGAACTGCAAAAACAAACTATTATATAATCCTAAAAATCAAAACAACATTTGAATGAGTGGAAAAAACGGAACAATCAATAGGAATCATGAACTGAATTCGTTATGATAGCTGTGTATGTTGCCAGAATGAAATCACCCAAATTAGCAATTAATAGGTGAAGAAGAAAGAGATAATCTCGAATTGTTAAAAGTGAAAACTAAAAGGAACGGGATTTATTGATTATTTTGTTGACTTGGTATTTTTTATAATAAATCTTTTAAGCCTAACTGAATTGTTGACTTGATATTTTTTATATTAAATCTTTCAAGACTAAGACCGCGGGGTGTGGGAGATTTAGGTTGGGGGCTTGGGTTAACATGTGGCGGTTGTGGGCTCCACATGGTGTGGCTTGGCTGGGCGTGGATTTTTTTGGGTGTGGGGTGGCGTGGATTTTTTTAATCGATTAGTTTGACCTTTTCAAATAATTTTGAATTTCAAAGTTAATAAATAAAATCTTTATCAAATTTGAATCCTTATTTTGGTAACTTGAATAAATTACATTTCTTCTCTAATTATCAATTATTACTGATTACTGATAATAAATAGATTTAACTTATAAGGGATTTAAAATTCAAAATTGATTTAACTGATGATAAATTCGGATTTTTATTTTTGGTAATCAAACCTGTACCATTCTCAAAAGTTTTATTTTGGGTAACTTTAAAAATTTAAATTTCATGCCTACTTAAAATAACTACCCTACTTTTTATTATATATACATGTTCCAAAACCTCATCCTCAAACACGGTTTAGATTTCTTAAACCTATTGAAATATCAGTTTTCAATATGGAACCTCAAAACATAACCATGTTGAACAATCTCAATCCTTTGTCAAACAACTATACGCTCAAGTTGAAGATCATTTCCCTTTGGAGGAAAATGATGCACGGCCGTCCGACTGAAACTTATCGTGTCGACATGATATGTATGGATGAAGAGGTACGATTTAGAAAGTTTTACTCTACTGTTACTATATTATGTATTAAATATTAAGTATGGGTCTTCATCTCTTTAATTTTTTTTACCAGTCTAACTTAATTTTTTGTGATATTTTGTAGGGTCACCAGATTCAAGCTAGCTGTATGCATAGGATTTTGCCAAGGCTTCAGGACCACTGCAAGCTGGATGAATTTATTCTTGTGCTTTTTATGTTATTGATAATGGAAATTGGACTTTTAATGTTATAAAAGTGTTGGGCCGTATATGACTTTAATTAGTAAAAGAGTATTTGATGATTAGTTTAAGTATTAAAACTCATTGGCACCTAAAAATCGTAATTACCAATATTAATGTTCACAACTGGTAGTTATTTGTTTAGTTTAAGTATTTCAACATTTTTGTCTTAAAATTTAATGAAATAATATGTTACATTTTAATAAAAATACAAGTTTTTTAACTAATAAAATTAAACTACCCGGGAAGCAGTCCCGGGTGATAACCTAGTTAATAAAATATACATACATAAAACATACAAGGAATAAGTAAGTTGAAACGGTGGAAAAACATTATTGAACCGGTTTGAATTAATAACAATAATAATTGTTAAATAAATTTATAAAGTTTGGGGTGTAATAAAATTAAACGTAAATTATAAAGATTATATTATATGTTATTATAAGGGAAGAAAACAAAAAAAAAAATATAAGTTTTACTAAATTATATAATATAACAAGAAACTAAAAATGAAAACGAAGAAACACATTGTCATTTATGTAAAATAAAAGAACAACCACGGTTGTCGATTGACCATCTGACTTGTGCCTACAACCGCTGCCACCACAGCTCTATCTCTCTTTCTTTGAAGACAATCGTTGCCTCGTCTATGTCGCTTATCACCCCTCTCTCTTTGTACTGAAGATTGACTCCGTTTGGGTCAAGCCTAAGAAGTTGCGCCATTACTCAAGAGTCTGGGAAGTGTGATGAGTGTTGAAGTTGTCTTGTGAGGGGACCCCACTTTGTGCTACTTTGAAAATGATAGTATTGATAGTTTAAGTATAGTAAAATATGATATATAATAACATAATGAACATCTATACTAGTTATGACATTATAAATTTGTTTTTATTGATATTAACTTAAGCTTATTTAAAGTTTGGAATAGTTAGAACTATATGTGGGGTACATTATGTTGTAGTCATTTTTTATGATGAATTTGAGATCAGATGCTAGGTAATCATGCTTTCAACTCATGAATTTTGCCATATGAGATTATACATACGAATCCACGATTTCCATGAGAAGCCACCAAATGCAACGAGTAATCGGAGTACCCACATATGTAAGGGTTGGAAGGGGTGCTCAATGATAGTACACTGGGTTCCACCAATCATCACCTGCCACCTCACTGTTACCCTCAACCACCCCAAAACACATTAATAAGTTACAACACTTCTTAAAACTACCACACACTATGGCCCCTACCTTTTTTACAATACAATATATAATCCCTACTCTCTATGTTTCTCTCAATCTCTCTCCTCTTCCTTATTCGATAATCATTCACGAATTCATCTACCCTAAATAGGTGGTGACAATGCTATCAAAATTGGTAACCATATTCGATTTGGCCTGCCCGAGAACGCCCCTCCCAACTTAAGACCAAGGGGCTGTTTGTTTAGGTCTGAATGGCCCCATTAAGAGGCTTGGCCTCTTAATCGGTCAGACATGGGGTGTTTGGTTCACCAAATAACAACCTCTGAATGAACCCATTCAGATTTGAATGGTTCAGCACTTTTTGAGATCTGGATGAAAGTTAGACAAGCATACCCTCGTGCCCAACTCCTCTTATTCCACAGCCCCATCTTCCCCCTCCTCTCTTCCTCAAGTCGCCGCCCTCCTCTACGGCCCAACCTGCACAGAGCCGCCGCCCTCCTCCACGGCCCAACCTGCACAGCACCGTCGACCTCCTCAAATCGCCGCCGCCCTCCCCCTCAATCGGACCTCCACAGCGCCGCCTTCCTCCTCATCCGACACCTCCGCAGCGCCGGCGCCCTCCTCCACGATCGATTAAGGTTTGTTGCTATATATCTCCTCAGTTGTAATTTTGAAGTTACATGCCCTCCTCCATGATCGATTAAGGTCTGTTGCTATATATCTCCTCAGTTGTAATTTTAAAGTTACATCTCTGTGTGTATATAATGACTGTTGCTATTAATTTTGAAGTTATTAATTGACTGAATTTATTTCTCAAATATAACTTTAATTTGAAGTTTGAGTTTGAATTCTGATTTTGAAGCTATTAATTTTGAAGCTATATGATGTATGTTGATATATCTCTGTTGTTTGAGTATGGTTTGTGATGTTTAATGATATGATTAGAAATAGTTCAGAGGGGTAAAAATGTCATTTTACACGGTTATTCAGATGTGCAACCAAACAACACTTTATTGGTTCAGCACTTACTGGTTCAGAGCCTCTTATCCATTCAGACCTCTTATTCATTCAGCACTTATTGGTTCAGATGTTGCCAAACAGCCCCCAAGTATTAGATACAATTCTACAATTGGGTACGAGCCTACACATATGAAAACACGATCATTGTCATTTTGTACCCGTTATAAATAGGTGATTATAACATTAAAATACTATTAATAAACAAATAGAAAATCTTATCATTAACATGACAGGTATGTTTGGTATGGAGCTTTTAGAAGTTTTTAGAAACTTCTAGCTTTAAGCTTTTAAGAAAAAGTCCTACTCCATAAAAAGTCTTGTTTGGTTAAAGGAGCTTAAAGCTTTTAAGTTATGAGCTTGAAATTTTTTGTTGAACGCTCATACTAGTAGCGTTTAGAATGAGCTACAAGCTTTTAAGGAAAAAATGACTATTTTAACCTCTAAAGATAATGAACTTTGTAATGCACAAATTTTTTAAATTTTTAGTTATGTCTATTTTAATCATTTTATACATTTTATTAAAAGCTCCAGCTATTCTGCCAAACATCAAATATATCTAAAAGGCTACAGCTACTAGCTACCAGCTACATCTACCAGCCACCAGCTAACAACTTCCAGCCACCAGTTACTTTTGCCAAACATACCTGTTAACATGACACATATATGTGTGCATATATGCTACTTTTAATTTTATAAAAACACAATATTACAAAGTTTTTAAAATTCACATAATTTTAAATTGATTTTATCACAAAAAGTTTTAAAGCACAAAATTTTTTAAAAAGATTATTACATGTGTTTTTGTAGACCATATCCCGGTCACCCAATAAAATAACAATCCCCCAAAATTCCCCTTTCCCTTCGAATTTCGAAACCCTAATTTTAGCCTCCATCCCCTGATTACCAGATCTACATCGCCGCAAAGGTTTGCAATTCCGTCAATAAATTCTGTCCATCTCCTTCATCTCACTTCAATTTCACATTTTTCAATTCAATTCACCCTAAAAATGTCCATTTATTGTGAATTTTGCAGATCTGATTCGACTCGTAATCGGCTCCATTGATATTCATTCATGTTGTTAAGGTATGCAATTCCGTTCTTAACTTACGTTAATTTCATTCATCTTGCTTTGATTTCACGTTTTTTGAATCAATTTATGCTCTGTTTCTCGTTTATTTTTCAGATCTGTATCGATTTCACATTTTTTCGATTTTAATTTGTGATTTTGTACATTTTTTAATCAATTTTTGCTGATAATGATTATCGATCGTATGTTTTGTAGATCTGTATCGATTTCACATTGATTTTCGATTTCAAATTTAAATTTTTTACATTTTTCGAATCTATTTATGCTCTATTTCTCGTTTATTTTGCAGATCTGTATCGATTTTAGATGATAATTTTATATGCTTTTTGAATCAGTTTATGCTGAATTTATCGTGTATTTTGCAGATCTGTATCGATTTCACATTATAATTTTATACATTTTTTCAAATCAATTCATGCTGATAATGATTAGTGATTGTGTATTTTGCAGATCCGTATCGATTCTCAAGCGGCACTGTTGATATTAATCCATGTTCTGTTTCCTCACGAAATTCCGATAAATTTTGATAAAAATTGAACGATTTTGTTATGAGAAATGTCGCTTTTGTCAAAAGGCGATTCGATTCAGATTCGCGAGGTGTGGAATGACAATCTCGAGGAAGAATTCGCGTTGATTCGAGAAATCGTTGATGATTTTCCGTACATTGCAATGGATACCGAGTTTCCTGGAATTGTTCTTCGTCCGGTCGGTAATTTCAAAAACAGTAACGACTATCATTACCAGACGTTGAAGGATAACGTTGATATGCTCAAATTAATTCAATTAGGGCTAACTTTTTCGGATGATCAAGGAAATTTACCGACGTGTGGAACCGATAAGTTCTGCATCTGGCAGTTCAATTTCCGTGAGTTTAACGTGAATGATGATGTTTTTGCAAATGATTCTGTTGAGCTGTTGAAACAGAGCGGCATCGATTTTAAGAAAAATAACGAAAACGGAATCGATGCGCGTAGATTTGGCGAGTTGTTGATATCTTCAGGGATTGTGCTGAATGATAGTGTGTATTGGGTAACATTTCACAGTGGATATGATTTTGGATATTTGTTGAAAGTGTTAACATGTCAGAATCTGCCTGATACACAATCTGGATTTTTTAGTTTGATTAATATGTATTTTCCCACCATTTTTGATATTAAACATCTGATGAAGTTCTGCAACAGTCTTCATGGTGGGTTGAATAAGTTAGCTGAGTTATTGGAAGTCGAAAGGATTGGTGTTTGTCATCAAGCGGGTTCGGATAGCCTGCTTACTGCGTGTACTTTCAGGAAGTTGAAGGATAATTTCTTCAGCGGCTCGTTGGAGAAGTATGCTGGTGTCTTGTATGGTTTAGGTGTTGATAATTGACGACAATGGTAGAGGAATAAGCAACGATTTGTTAAAAAAGATATCGATATGTTGGTTTTGTTTGGTCTTGTTTGCGATATATTCATGGTTTACATTTTTTTATGATTTATAATAAAAAGATGCAGCTGGTATTTGATGTCTATTGGTTTTGTTGGTATTGGTGACTTCCTATTTCTATATTCTTTGACTTGGTGTGTTGGTATGATGTTCGTTTTGGAGCCGGGTCTCTCTGGAAGCAGTCTCTCTATCCCTAGGGATAGAGGCAAGATCTGTCTACATCCCACCCTCTCCAGACCCTATAATAGCTTCGCTATTTGTGGGATTTACTTTTTTTTTTTTAACGGCAAATTTCTTTTATTCCTATCGTCTGTGGGACTTGAACCCAAGACCTCCCCCTCCCAAGATGTTGTTGGATTTACTGGGTATGGTTGTTGTTGTTGGTTTTGTTGGAAAAACCGAGTTGAGTTGGCTTGTTGGGATTGGTTGTTTGTGAGGGATGTCGAAAGAAAAACCAAGATTTGACTTTCTTAGAAAAGTCAAAATGTTGTAATAAACTTCAAACCATTTATATACTATCAATTTTTAACAATGTTGGGCATTAGTTGTTGTATTGTTTGCTTTGAAAGTTATACATGGTATTTAGCATAGTTATGGGCTCATAAATACAAATAATAGGTTGTTAGTCTTATGTCATTTATATTCTATTAATTTATATTTATATACTATTAATTTGAAACATTTGTGTGCATTTTTGGTTGTAAGTTGTGCTTAAATGGTTGTACCTTAATCAAATATAGGTTGTAAGTTGTGCTTAAGTGGTTGTACTTTAATCAAATAATAATGGTTTCATTACCTTACCAAATCTAATCTGTTTTGTATGCATGTATGGTTGTAAATTGTGCTTAAGTGGTTGTACCCTAATCAAATAATGGTTTCATTATCTTACCATATTCAATCAGTTTGATCCATTCAAAGTTGTGTTGTTTTATTTGTAAATAATTATTATTTATAATAATCTAATTAATTTAGCCAAAATCTTGTATGAATATAATTTGCAACATATTGATGCAATGGTTGTTTTAATGTATGCATTATGGTTTGTATAGTGGTAATGATATATATTATATATAGATTACGATGAACCTGTCAAACGGGAAAAATAGACGCGGGTTCATCGTAACACGCGAGTCCTAGATCAACTTAGTTATTTTATTCTATATTTTACATTTCGGTTTAATTTTTTCGCATTAACACCGCAACTTCAGTGTCGGTGGTCGCTGACAGTAGTGTGGCATTAGTGCTCGCCCCCGCCGCAACGCGGGGGTACTTAATACTAGTTGGGCTTTATTTGATATCAAAATCTTAGAAATTGAGTTTAACAGGAGCTTATTCAAATATTCAAGAAAGCTATTTCAGAAATGGTGGTATAACATCTTCTTTAAGGATTCGAGTTAAAAACTAACCTCAAAATAGTTGTTACCGGAGCCCTTCGGTTTCAACTATCTTTAACTTGTGTTGTGTTTGATCTGCTGTTCTGCTTGTAAGTGTCTTACAAAGGAAACTAGGTTAGAACCCCGTGTATTACACGGGTTGAATAAATGTAATTTTATATACTAAATTAAAACACTTATTCTTTATAAATCTCGTTTATTACACGAGTTAAACAAATGTAATTTTATATGTTAAATAATTAAAAAAATATATCTCTAAGAACCCCATGTATTGTACTGAATAAATGTAATTTTATATACCAAATAATAAACACCCGTGTATTGTACGGGTTGAATAAATCTAATTATATATACTACATAATAAAAAAAAAGTTATATTTTTAAAAACACTGTGTATTACACGTGTTAAATAAATGTAATTTTGTAACCTTGTATATTACACAGGTTGGATAAATGTAATTTTATAAACTAAATAATAAAAAAATTATATCTTTATAAACCCCGTGTATTATACAGGTTCAATAAATCCAATTATATATACTAAATCATTATCATCATCATCATACTCAGTAAATCCCACCAATAGCAAAGCTAAGGTAGGGTCTGAGAATGGTAAGATGTAGATAACCTTACCTCTACCCCATAGGAATAGAGAGACTGCTTTCAGTGAGAGCCCCGACTCGATAGTAGTTTTGCATCAAGTCTTGGATATAAGGCACATAACACTCAACAATCGGGACAAAGACCGATTAGTGCATGGTCCCTTTTTGTCTTTCTACTATCAACGCCACCACATGATGATGATGCATGATTAACCGTCCTCCGCTTTTAACGTTTTTTTCACGAACTTAGTAAAATAATGTTAAAATTAGTGCAATTTCACTTTTGTCCTCCGAGCGTCCACACATATATACATTATATGCGCATACCGCAAGCGGGGCGAATATATACTAAATAATAAAAAAAGTTATATCTTTAAAAACACCATGTATTACACGGGTTAAATAAATGTAATTTTGTATAATAAATAATTTTCTATTGGATTCGTTTAAAAAAGCATAAATTTGGTTCGGTTTAATTCGAATCAAGTCATAAACTTGGTTAAGTTTAATTCGAATTGATTAGAACCCCAATTTGAAAAATAAAAAACAGAATTATATTATAAGCTTCTCTTCCTAATTAGTGTTTTTTAAAGTTTGATCTAATATCTAATAAGTTATTTTGTATATTTTGTTTGTACTTTAAATTTTTTATATGAGCGTATTATTGTTTTTTTAAGTTTAAGATTATTGTTTTGTGTTATTATTTAAAAAAATCTTTAATTTATAATTTAAATTTGAAGATAATATATTATTAGATTAAATAGAATGATTCTATCCGACATTCAAAGTAAGATAAGATTTAATATTAATTGATTATTTATTATTTAATTAATTGATATAAGATAAGTATGAAAATGCAGGAAATTAAAATGTAGACGTCTTCAATGAGTGACACGTGTCCCAAAGTTGGTTTCTTTTATTATATAGTATAGATATAGATTTTATGCCCAACACGCAAAAACTTCCGAGTTGACTATTCTTTCATCGACTTAAAAAGATTAATTGGTTTCACACCTCGTTTTTTAATGCATCTTTTATTCTTTATTTTTTAGTAAAATAATAAAATCAGCCCTGAGAGTGAGGGCCGGCCCATGTGTGTAATTAGGTGAGTGTGAAACAATGGCCTAGTGCCACTAGGGCGGCAATTCTTGACACGGCCTGTTAACCGGACCTGAATCCGACACGAAAAACACAGGTTTGGATCGACTAACACGATCCGTTTAAAAATACGTACCGGGTTCAGGTTGACCAACATTAAAAACGGGTTGAGTTCGGGTTGACCCGTATGAAAATGGGTTGACCCATTAACCCGTTTAACTATTTAGAATTTTTGTTTATATTTTTGTTTTTTCCGTTTCTCTTTTAGATAATTAGTTATAATAATGTTAGTTTTGACACATTATACTATTTACTAGCGGTAAGACCCGTGTGCAAACACGGGTGGTTTTAAGGATAAATTTTACATACCACATTTTATTAAACAACGAATCACTGTTGGGTTAAAACAGTGGTTTGTGGAGAAAACAGATCTTTGAAACCACTGTTGGGTTAAAACAGTGGTTTGAACAAATGGCTTCCCAGTTAGATGTAACAACCAATGTTTTTTCTTCACAAACCATTGTTTTAACCCAACAGTGGTTTCAAACATCTGTTTTCATCCATGTGTTGACCCAACAGTGGTTTCAAAAGTGGTTTCAAAACACTGTTTTAATCGAAGACTGCATAATTTGGCGAAAAAGCAATTGTGTCAGATTGTAAAATCATATTTAGGTTATTTAAAAGAACTTGACGATTTAAAACATTATAACCTTGATATATTGTTCCCTCGATTTAGCAGCCAGCAGTGTCGGGTTCCCTTTAGGATGTCTCAGTTCCCTGAACATCACATCCTATATACAACAAGATTACAATCACAAACATTAATATCGTAATAATAATGCTTTCATATTCACAATTAACACAGTGAACTTATAGAACATACAGCTTCAAACACTTGGATTTCTTACAGTTACATCGCTTGCAAGCCTCCGCCTCTCCAGCATTTTCCGCTCTACGCCTATAAAATTCAACCAAAACGTTAATCACCATCACGCTTAGGATATTGAAACGTTATACACCAACACTATAATGGTTCGAGTAACTCATCATTAACTACAAACCCGACCGCTTTAGAAGCATCTTCTGCAATGTTTAGAGCAGGCCCGACGTCGGGTGAATCCGATAACCTTGATATATTGTTCCCTCGATTTAGCAGCCAGCAGTTTCGGATTCCCTTTAGGACGTCTCAGTTCCCTGAACATCACATCCTATATACAACAAGATTACAATCACAAACATTAATATCGTAATAATAATGCTTTCAAATTCACAATTAACACATTGAACTTATAGAACATACAACTTCAAACACTTGGATTTCTTACAGTTACATCGCTTGCAAGCCTCAGCCTCTCCAGCATTTTCCACTCTACGCCTATAAAATTCGACCAAAACGTTAATCACCATCACGTTTAGGATATTGAAACGTTATACACCGACACTATAATGGTTCGAGTAACTTGCCTTTTCTTTCTTGGGCTAGTTTGACTTTGACTTAACTCATCATATAACAACTCTCCCGAAACCCGTAAACATGTCCCATACGTCCTAAAATATACCCCGTATACGTAAAGTGGGCCCAAAATACCTTAATTTTTACAAAAATCAAATAAAACAAAATTTAAGGGTCTCTGGCGGGGCGCGACAGACTACCCTTAGTCCGTCACGGGGCGCGAGCGCCTGGCCACCAGGCCGCCTCCTGAGCTCGTGTCAAGTGCGTGTCGAAGCTAGTAGCCGAGTCAACCAAGCTAGGGCCTACCCTAGCCTAGCTCGCGGGGCGCGATGGCCTCCTTTGTCTCCGTCGCGGGGCACGAGAGACCCCTGGTCAGGCCCTATAAATAGCATCGATCGGCAATCAGTTTCCGTCGTTCAATTCTCGTGATTCTCTCTCAAAATTCTGAATATTAGAAGTAGTATCGGGTGTAATACCCCCCTAAATAGTGAAGCTCTGCCTCGATGTAAGTATCATAACCCCCGGTTACGTATTAGATATGCTGGCCGATTGATCTAGTGTGACACTTGTGCTCTGTAAACGATGTATGATGTAAAACAATATCAATTATCAATGAAATGATGTGTTTTGGTGTCAATATTTTTGTATTTGTGTTTGACTATTTTACGTTTTGATTCTAGTTCGATTTCAAGCTTTAAATCGCTTTCTGGAAAGTTATACGCAAACTAATGCGTAAACGTAATCAGTTTAACGTGACAAACACTCTGGAATAGTGACATAGGCTTAACATACCTTAAATAACCTTTACATAACTTAGAAATAAGTTTTGGAGGGTTTGGTGTGTCGAAATTCGAAAACAAGTTTATTCGATCACAAGGACTATTTACGACAAACTGCGAAAGTATGACGATTCGTATAGTAACGAACATTCAGTAACTTGATCATAAGCTAAACGTACCCTAAATATCCTTTACATAGCTTAGAAATAGGCTTTGAGGGGTTCGTTATGCGAAAATACGCTTATTTGATCAATAGGGACTAAAAGCGTCAAAAATTGCATAAGTTTGCATTTACGCGCATATCTTACGTTCTGAACATATCCGGACATCCAAAAATTTTTGTAATCATTAAAATATTTTATTTTAGTGATTGGAGTGCAAAAATACCATTCGTCGCGCAATTTGAATCGATTTCGCGTCCGTTCGAGTTTTCGTCGTAATTAACCGAATAACGTGACCGTACGACCAAACGAACCGACATCCGTGATATTTTTAAGCATATTTCATGTCCCCTATACTTTAACTTCATTGTTGAGCCTTGAAAATGGGTTAATGGGGCTTAAACGCGTCGGAAATCAAGTTTAATGCTTACAGGGACCTGTTTTGCCAATTTCTGAAACTTGCTCGCGCCACGCGACGGCCTCAGCCATCTCTGTTGCGCCACGTGACAGCCCTATCTGGGCAGAAACATTGAACCTGGCAAACAGCAGCTGATTTCTTTGATTTTACAATCGTTTTAGCATACAATGGACTTGCTTTAAGCTCCCCTAGTATTCTAAACAATGTGCCACAAGTGTATGGCCAAGATTGAGTTTCAAAAACACTTGTAATGATCTAATTCATCCAAGAAATCTATAAATAGCTTGGGTTTTTGCCAAGTTCCTTGCTCATTCACTTGAAATCTGCTCACTGAAGCTATCACACTTGTTGAGGGCTTCAAATCTTCAGTTTTCTTTGTTCTATCTCCTAGCTTGGACCTTTGTAAGCTTCTTTCATGCTTATTTATGTATTTAAGCATGAAAGTCAAATAGTGTTTGACTTTCTGCTTTGACCACGATTTGGTCAAGTCAAAGTTCAATCGAACTTTGCAACGTGCGCGTAATCACGATGGTTATAGTCCCCTGTGACTATACCTACTGATTATCACGTCGATTAGTCGAAGTGACGAGTCAAAGTTTCGGTCAAAATGCCGATTATGTGCATTTTACGACGGAACTATTTTCGGGTATCAAAACACTTTGTTTTGATATCAAACTTGTTTTCTAACTTAGTTAAACATGTTTTAACATGTTTAACTCGTCACTTTTAGGCTAGTGCTTGTATAGGGTCGTAAGTCAAGTGGTCTTGACAACCGCTTAGACTTTCAAACCCGACCCGTTTGGTCGATCATTAGGACCCGACCAAACATATATTGTGACCATAGTTGTATAGGGAATAACCTTCCAAGGTTATACCTTATGGTCACTTAGTTTAATTAGTTGTATGATAGGTAGTTTATATGCCTTAGGAAAATGACCAAAATGCCATTTTCATGCATAATTTGAATTTAAGCATATGTAACCTAAATTTTGTCACTTAAACTAATTATGCAACATATTTAAACATGTTAGGGCATATAATACTTGTCATAGGACTAGTTAGGCGTCTCGAACGCGCATTCGTGCGAACAACGCGTTAAAGTAGCGTAAGCTACCTAAACGAGTTGTAACGGGTCGTAAGCACTTAGGATAGGTTCCAATTTAGAATGTAGGCTTTGTTAAACCATTTCACATGAGTTCCAATACGCATATGATTTACGAGACCTCATTCTACCCGATCTCCCGATTTAGGTGTCGATTTATTAACATAGCGATCCGATTACTAGGTGCCACTTGATTTCCTTGGTTTGCCCGAGCTTTGTTAAGTTCATTAAATCGAGGATACTTTGCATATCAATGTGAGTACATAGTTCCCCTATTTTACTGTTTTCAATTATTTTGGGGTGATTCATATGTGTTAAACGATTTCGAGGTTTTCAAAGAATACTATGGTTTATATTAAACACAACGATTTCGATAATGTGAACGAACTTGTTGGGATGTATTTACATAACAAATAACATTCATTAACAATGATCAAGCCGACCAGTAATAGGTTATGGTACCATAGGATCTGACAAATCCCGTTATCGGACTGCCACCATGGTTATGTATGGGGGTTATGTGGGTAACGACTGAACCTGATGATTGTTAACTTACCCTTTGGTGGTATGTTAATACGAGTTGAACGATGGATGAGTTGCGAAGGTTTGAATGTATTCCGCGAGACGACCAAAAGTTAGTTTTCACAATTAAAACATGAACGATTATGAACGATTTGAACGATTGTAACGATTTGAACGATTGGAACGATTTGAATGATTGAACGATGATTTATAACACAAACGAGTTAAACGAATTGAACGATTGGTTTTTAGTATGTGATTACATAACGGGACGGGTGTAATGTGATAAAAGCATGGTAGATACGCCGCTGGTACTTCTTATATATAAGTGCTTTTATCTTATTACATTCCGTGGCGTTATTTAGTTCACTTGGACGAACGATTTCAAACGATACACGCAACGATGTTTACTAAATTATATAAACCATACGAGTTTTATTACGAGAACGATTTACAATTTAGTTTACATAAACAAATGTTTTGGGTTAGGATTCATGGCATCGGGGTTTTATAAACTATAACCAATTTGTTTTGAGTTGGTTATTCATTTTACAATACAAACATTTTACAAAACAAGGTTTTCTAAAATCGACTCATGTAATTGTACGAGTTATTTCAACATGTATACGAGCCATGAATCTGATACTCTCATAAAACCTATGTGCTCGCCGACATTTCTTTGCTGACTTATTTTCACATATGTTTCAAGTGGTGAATGATGATGTTGATTGTGACTAGGATGAATGCTCACTTAGGATCGGACGAGGCCTTAGTGACTTAATAACAATGATAGACGATGTGGTTATGTTTTATCTTTAATTTCAAGACAATGTAAATGGTTAATATTTAAATAAAACGAAACTTTTTAATCCATGGTTGTGAAACAATAATTCTGTCGCTCCACTCCCCGACATTTCCGCCGCGGTTTTTGTTTTACGCGGTCGGGGTGTGACATCTAGTGCTCCGTAACGCATGTCGAGGCTCTGCCTGACTCAGTCGTTGGAGTTCTGTCTCGGGGATGGTATAACTAATGTAAATTGGGTTATTATACTAACATGTGTGCATTGTTTAATTAATAGATTATAACTAGGAAGTTACAAAGTAAATACCTAAATTAGCAATGTGAGTAATTCCTCTTTTCATAAATTGTTTTTACAAAACCTCAATTGTTTTCATCTTATAATTAACAGTGATTGAGTATTTGTAATTCTACAATTATCGTCGGTATGTTGGGGTTTTGTATACAAAATTTGTTACTACACTGTGAGTAGTAGCACTACCACCAGTCAGGGTTGACATTACCGTGGGAGGTAATTAAAGTAGATGTAAACAAATGTAATTGCTGGATTGCCCTCAATGCTGTAAACTGATAAAACTTTTCTTGATTAAATTGGGATTCACTCGCCAGTATTTCTTGCAGATAAAATATTTTTAAACGCGTTTCAGGTAACAAAATGTGAAAGCCAAATAGAAGCCAGCTGGACAGCACTGAAGGCTTGGAAAAGTGGCTATAAAAAGTTACCTAAAAAAGAAGATGTTTTATTTCAATAAATTAGGGTTTATCCCTATAAACATGTTTGTAATGGAAACTTAGGAATTTCCCATGTATTTGTTATTATAAAAATGTGGTATTTTACTCTGATAAAATATTTCCTAACTAAGGTCCTGATGTAAATTCCGCTGCCAAATTGATAAACACCGATACCACTGATACTGGTTCGCGCCCGCCCGTTCCCAAGTAATTAGGGGCTGGGGGTTAAGACAGAGAGTGGTATCAGAGCTACAGCCACTGATTTCAGCCACATAAGTGTTCTGCTGACACCAAAATTTTATCTAGTATGTTAGGAAATAATCTACGTGATTACGTGCATATCCGTATATTATTGTTTTGTGTTATTTGACAATTTGTTAGTTTACAGTATGAGTGATCAAGGTACGTCAGATGCTTATCGTCAACCGTCTAGTTCTCCTAGAGATGAAGGAACTTCTTCCCAACCTACCCCCTCGGGGTATTCAGCTGACACAGAAGAGGGGATTTTCATATTCAAAGCGCAATCCGAAGAGCCATTCCCTACCAAAAAGAGAGGATGGTTCAGTCGGGGAGCACACGAGCGTAGGAAAATAATGAGAAAGTTACAGCAAGAGAGAACTTTAGCAGCTGCGAATAGGGAGATGAATGCCCAGACTCAGTATATAATCAATAGACGATTGGCAAATTTCCACATACTAGGCACTACTGCCGCAGACCCAAACTTAGAACAAATCATTGCACCACAGCCATTACCATTGTTCCCAACTCAACCCATGGAAATAGAACCTAACCCATGAGACCAGATTCCCGACGAAATCCCTAGAGTCCCAGCACCCCGTCCTCCAGATTATGACCGATGGGAAGACGACCATAGGGATTATCGAGAACTCTACCCACAGGATGAACCTATACAAAACCCAGTAGCACCTTATCCCAACCTTGACCCTGTAGATCCATATTGGGATAATGATCAGTATATTCGGGAGATCCTAGAGAACCCATACCCATACGAAGAACCGATGCCCCAGTACCCTGACCTGATACCAGCACCCGCACCACCCATGAGTACCGAGAATGTACAGGAACTCCACACTTTTGGTGAGGAGTTATTAGATGAAGATGAAAGAATAAGGCAAATAGGGGAGAGGCTCGTTTGGAAGTACGACGAGCGTAACATGCAGTATTGGATGAACCCCCACTAGTAGTAATAATATATATATATATATATATATGTGTGTGTGTGTGTGTGTGCGTAGGTTAATATATATATATATATCCACTAAAATATATAATCCAATAGCTACTGATGCAAACTAGTATTGTATTTTAAATTTTAGTTACGGTTTGTAGTAGATATAGATATCTATAAAATAGAGTAAATGTCGCAATGCACGACGATTTTGATCAATGTGTTTGTTTGTGTGATTGTTCGCATTAAATCTTGTTTTGTGATATTAATACTTGGTAAATGTTTATAACCCAGATGGACAACGAAGTGAATCAAGAAAACCCGAATAACGATAATAACGGCAACCAAATAGATAACAGTGCCATCCAACATATAGTGGCACAAGGGATTATAAACGCTATGCCATATATTATCAAAACGGTTAAGGAAGCGGAAAATAATAAAAGTAATAGTGGAAGTAAACGACCACCTACTGAACCCAGTCACAGTATAAACAATGGACCGTTACTTCAATTGCCTATTCCAAAAAGAATAAGAAGAACCATGTCTTATGGTTGTTCTTACAAAGAATTATGATCGTGCAAACCAATAGAATTCTCAAGCAATGAAGGAGCCATTGCAGCTCTACGCTGGATAGAAAAGACTGAGGCAGTCTTAAAAATAAGCAAGTGTGCAGAGGAAGACAAAATCATGTTTGCTTCCAATCTTTTTAAGAATACCGCTCTAGAATGGTGGAACACTATTCTCCAATCTAGGGGAAGTGACAGAGTCTATAATATGGAATGGATAGAGTTTAAGAATATGGTTGAAAGAAAATTCTGTCCTTCCAATGAAAAAGAACAGATTGCTAATAAGTTCTTGAACCATAGGATGACTGGAGTAGACTATAAGGGTTACACTACCGTATTCGTTGAATATGCTAGAATAGTGCTAACCCTAGCTTCACCAGAACCAGTGTTAATCTCCCGTTACATCTGGGGAGTAAGCAGTGAGATTATACACGTAGTCAAGGCAGCTAGACCACAAATCATAGAAGAAGCTGTAGAACTAGCAAATATCTTGTCCGATGAACTAGTACGTACACAAGAAGAGAACCAGAGGAAGAACCTATTCCAAAAGCTTACCCAAGAATTTCGCTATGGTAATTCCAACCGTGGGAAAAACGTAGGTTCTACTTCTGCACCTTATTGTAAGGCCTGCAAGAAGAAGCATTCAGGAAGATGCTCCACATACTGCAACTTCTGCAAGATACCAGGACACAAAGAAGAAGACTGTAGGAAGAAACCCAGTAATGGAGTATGCTTCAATTGTGGAGAAAAAGGGCATTTTAAGCCAAACTGTCCAAAACTAGCTCTAGCCATGAACAACAATACTACTAAGAATGCTAGGGCATTTGTTCTGATAGCTGAAGAAGCTAAGATGATTCCAGACGTGATTACCGGTACGTTTTTAGTTAATGATGTTTTTGCTAAAGTATTATTTGACTTTAGTGCAAACCAAAGTTTTATTAATACTTCATTTTGCAAACTTCTCAATCAACCATTAACTAAACCACAACAAGAATGTTCAGTAGAGACAGCAAATGGGGAATACATTAAGATTACTGAAATCTTGCAGGGAGCAAGAATAGAAATTTCAAACCATAATTTTATTGCTAATCTTTACCCAATGAATCTGGCTGGCTTTGATATTGTATTAGGAATGGATCAGTTAATAGACAATAAAGCCAGTATTCTATGTGATCAAAAGTCAATACAAGTAAATTCACCAAAGGATGAAAAGATCACAATTAAAGGAAATAAGTCATCTAGATCCACGAAATTCATCTCTGTAATGAAAACAGCCAGTTATGCAAGAAAAGGATCACTAGTGTATATGATTTCCATAATCATTAACACTAAAGGAAAATAATTGAAAGATATTCCAGTAGTATCTCAATTCTCAGATGTTTTCCCAGAAGAATTACCAGGACTACCGCTGGACAGGGAAGTCGAATTCAGAATTTATCTGCTACCAGGGACAGCACTAATTGCCAAGGCACCTTATCGTTTGGCACCAGCAGAAATGCAAATATTGAAGAAACAGTTGGACGAACTTTTGGAGAAAGGATTCATACTGCCCAGTTCATCGCCATGGGGAGCACCAATCTTATTCGTCAAGAAGAAAGGCGGGTCAATGCGTATATGCATTGATTACCGAGAATTGAACAAGGTCATGATTAAAAATCGGTACCCATTACCGAGAATCGAAGATCTGTTTGATCAACTGCAAGGAGCTCGATTCTTTTCTAAGATCGACTTATGCTCAAGATATCATCAATTAAAGGTACAGGAAGAGGACATTCCTAAAACTGCCTTCAGAACAAGGTATGTCCATTATGAATTTACCGTCATGCCATTTGGTTTAACCAATGCCCCAGCCGCATTTATGGACATGATGAACATAATATGTAAGCCATATCTGGATAAATTCATAATTGTCTTTATATATGATATTCTCATTTACTCTAAGAGTAAAGAGGAACATGCAGCGCATCTGCATACACTCCTAAATTTGCTGAGAAAAGAAAAGCTTTATGCTAAATTTTCGAAATGCGAATTTTGGTTAGAAAAAGTACAATTCCTTGGACATTTAGTTAATCATGAAGGAATCCATGTGGATCCCACAAAAATCGAGGCGATCACCAAATGGAAAGTCCCTGAATCACCAACGGATGTGAGAAGTTTTCTAGGACTGGCAGGTTATTATAAAAGGTTTATCCGAGATTTCTCTAGAATAGCCATTCCCTTAACAAAACTAACATGTAAATCTGTTAAGTTTGAATGGGGACCAAAATAGGAAGAAGCCTTTAGAATTCTTAAGCAAAGATTAACCCACGCACCCATACCAGCGTTACCAGAAGGAACTGAAGACTTTGTAGTCTATTGCGACGCTTCTAAGTTAGGTTATGGATGTATGTTGATGCAACGTCAAAAGGTGATAGCCTATGCCTCTAGAAAACTTAAGAATCATGAAGAAAATTATTCAACAATTGATTTAGAGTTAGGAGCCATAATTTTTGCCTTTAAAATTTGGAGACACTATTTTATGATAGTATGTTTACCATTTTCACCGATCATAAGAGTTTAAGATATGTTTTCGTGCAAAATGAGTTAAATATGAGACAGAGACGCTGGATGGAAATTCTCAGTGATTATGATTGTAATATCCAGTATCATGCAGGGAAGGCTAATGTAGTAGCCGATGCTTTAAGTCGAAAGTATCATGATAAGCCAAGAAAAGTATGTTCTCTTAAATTAAATCTGCAGATAGATTTAAATGAGCAAATTAAAAAAGTACAAGAATCAGTAATCAAGGATGATACTGAAAAATTGAAAGGAATGATTAAGGAATTAGAACAAGGAACAGATGGAATTTGGAGATTCCACAAGAAAAGGATTTGGATACCTAAACAAGGAAACCTACGCCACCGAATATTAGAAGAAGCCCATAAGTCTAAATATACGATACATCCTGGAAGTGATAAGATGTAGCAAGACTTAAGAAAGAATTTCTGGTGGATAGGAATGAAAAAGGATATAGCAGCTTATGTTGCCAAGTGTCTAACCTGTTCACAGGTCAAAGCTGAACATCAGAAACCCTTAGGCTTACTACAGCAATTAGAAATGCCAATATGGAAATGGGAATTGATAACAATGGACTTTGTTACCAAATTACCCAAGACACGAAAAGGTAATTATACAATCTGGGTGATTGTGGATAGATTAACCAAGTCTGCTCATTTCTTACCGATGAAGGAAACCTTCAGCATGGAACAGTTAACCAAGTTATATGTAAATGAAATAGTTTCATTACATGGAATTCCTTTATCTATTGTATCTGATAGAGATAGCTGTTTTACTTCTCATTTTGGACTAGTTTCCAAAAAGCAATGGGAACCAAGTTAAATCTAAGCACCGCTTATCGTCCTCAAACGGACGGACAAAATGAAAGGACAATTCAGACAATGAAAGATATGCTTAGAGCTTGTGTAATTGATTTCGGAGGAAATTGGGACGATCATTTACCATTAATAGAATTTTCCTATAATAACAGCTATCATACCAGCATCAATGCTGCACCATTCGAAGCACTTTATGGACGAAAGTGCCGAACTCTAGTCTGTTGGGCAGAAATTGGAGAAAAGCAACTGTCTGGACCAGAGATAGTACAAGAAACAACGGACAAGATTGTTCAGGTCAAGGAAAGACTAAAAGCAGCACGCGATCGACAAAAGAGTTATGCTGATAACAGGCGAAAGCCATTAGAGTTCCAAGTAGGAGATAAAGTATTATTAAAAGTTTCTCCATGGAAAAGGAATAGTTAGATTCATCAAAAGAGGAAAGCTAAGCCCCAGGTATATTGGACCCTTTGAGATTGTTAGAAGAATAGGACCCGCAGCTTACCAGCTACAACCGCCAGAGGAAATGGCAGGAATACATGATGTATTTCATGTATGTAATCTCAAGAAATGCTTAGCCGATGAATCATTAGTAGTACCTCTCAAGGATATAGAGGTAAATGAGAAACTTAAGTTTGTAGAAAGACCCCTACAAATTGAAGACAGGAAAGTCAAAAATCTCAAACACAAGAGATTGATTCTAGTCAAAGTGAGATGGAATTCTAAAAGAGGACCAGAGTACACTTGGAAGCTCGAATCAGAGATGCAGAGGAAATATCCATACCTGTTCCAGTAGACCTCAAGGACGAGTTCTAAAACAAGGTGGGGGGGGGATATAACAACTCTCCCGAAACCCTTAAACATATCCCATACGTCCTAAAATATACCCCGTATACGTAAAGTGGGCCCGAAATACTTTAATTTTTACAAAAATCAAATAAAACAAAATTTAAGGGTCTCTGGCGGGGCGCGCCAGACTACCCTTAGTCCGTCGCGGGGCGCGAGCGCCTGGCCACCAGGCCGCCTCCTGAGCAGCTACGTGTCAAGTGCGTGTCGAAGCTAGTAGCCGAGTCAGCCAAGCTAGGGCCTACCCTAGCCTAGCTCGCGGGGCACGACAGCCTCCTTTGTCTCCATCGCGGGGCGCGAGAGACCCCTGGTCCGGCCCTATAAATAGCATCGATCGGCATTCAGTTTCCGTCGTTCAATTCTCGTGATTCTCTCCCAAAATTCTGAATATTAGAAGTAGTATCGGGTGTAATACCCCCTAAATAGCGAAGGTCTGCCTCGATGTAAGTATCATAACCCCCGGTTACATATTAGATACGCTGCCCGATTGATCTAGTGCTCCGTAACGCATGTCGAGGCTCTGCCTGACTCAGTCGTTGGAGTTCTGTCTCGGGGAGGGTATAACTAATGTAAATTGGGTTATTATACTAAACACGTGTGCATTGTTTAATTAATAGATTATAACTAGGAAGTCACAAAGGAAATACCTAAATTAGCAATGTGAGTAATTCCTCTTTTCATAAATTATTTTTACAAAATATCAATTGTTTTCATCTTAAATTAACAGTGATTGAGTATTTGTTTTTACAATTATTGTCGGTATGTTGGGGTTTTGTATACAAAATTTGTTACTATACTGTGAGTAGTAGCACTACCACCAGTCAGGATAGACAGTACCGTGGGTGGTAATTATAGTAGATGTAAACAAATGTAATTGTTGGATTACCCTCAGTGCTGTTAAATGATAAAACTTTTCTTGATTAAATTGGGATTCACTCGCCAGTATTTCTTGCTGATAAAATGTTTTTAAACGCGTTTCAGGTAACAAAATGTTAAAGCTAAATAGAAGCCAGCTGGACAGCACTGAAGGCTTAGAAAAGTGGCTATAAAAAGTTACCTAAATAAAGAAGATGTTTTATTTCAATATATTAGGGTTTATCCCTATAAACATGTTTGTAATGGAAACTTAGGAATTTCCCACGTATTTGTTATTATAAAAATGTGGTATTTTACTCTGATAAAATATTTCCTAACTACGGTCCTGATGTAAATTCCGCTGTGATGTGCGTACAGCGTGTTGTAATTTTAGTGTAATTATAATTTCCAAAATATGTTTTAAGTGTTGGAAAGCGTGATATAATTACATCATTGATTGAATTGCTTACAAGTTTTAAAAATGGAATCGCTAACTAAACCACACATAATCGGCAAGTGCACCGGTCGCGGTGTAGTTTTGTTGGCAAGACCGGATATCAATCCGTGGACACTATGGCGAGAAATATTGAAAATAACCTTTATTGAATATTTAGCTAAATTGATTTGAAATTGGATTTGTGATTTTTAGTTTTATAAAAATATTAATTTAAAATGAATTTGTATTAAATTAAAACAAACATTAACAATATACAAAATTCGGGAAAATAAGACGAGAAGCGTCGAATTAAAGAAAATAAACACAAACACAATTTAACAATTATACAAACAACAAGTAACAATTACTGAGACAAAGTATTATAAATATAATTTAATTTGGATTACAAATATATAATAAACGGACTGCCTGGGTTTTAGAATCCATAAAATCATGCAATGCTAGTTTGATAATAATAACAGTTAAGTATCTTTTTCAATTGATTAATCCCCCGTTAGAGACGCTACTTAAACAATAGATAAAGACAAAATGTGAAATGCTAGAACAAACCGGCACGAGTTATCGAAACCAAATCCTACGTGAATCCAACCGTTGGAACCTCAGAGACTATGTTGTGAGACGATCTTTTAAACACGCAAAGCGAACAAATCTTTGAAAATTAAAATCCCAAGAAACCTTAATCACGATGTAATAAAAGAGTTCGAGTTATCGATTACCCAAATTACCCACCAATGATTAGCTAATAACCTGGCTTACCCTAATCATATTTCTATTCATGAGGTAATGATGCATGTTTTATTATTTTGACTTGGATTATTATTAGACTTGGTTAATTTCTCAACACAATATTTAACCCGTAAACGAATTAAATTAAATTCTAAGTTTAAAGGGAATTTCTTCATGTTATAAACTTGGTGAATTTATCGACAAATAATTAAATCAAAATTATAACAACATGCAATATCAAGATTAATTTCAAAGATTAAATTCTGTAAATCACATAAAATAACTGAAATTACATCAAACAGCATTACAATCCTTTATTTCATCATAACCCAGGTAGTTTATAAGTTTAGCTACACATATTACACATTAACACACTTACAACAAGCATTACAACTACTGAAAACATAATAACAACACTTACTGGAATGGAAATTACGAGTATTAACCGAACCGGGTTGATTAGGATTAGAACCGACGGCCTCCAGACGTCTCGAGAGCTCCGAGGGACTTCACCGGCACTTCCGAGTGCTAAAACTCGACTTATTACGGACTTAGAATTGAGATTTTGTGTTGTGAATGGTGTATTTTTCGACTAAACATGCATGGGTATTTATAGGTAAGATTTTTGGCCACTGTTCACCCCTAGCGCACCGCTACACTTTGGTGGTAGCGGTGCGCTACCTCTTTTAACCTACTACACTTGCCGACAGTGACGGGCTAGCGCACCGTTACACTTTTGTGGTAGCGGTGCGCTACCACTTTTTGACCTGACCCACTTGCCGACAGTAAAGGACAAGCCTTGTACCCCTAGCGCACCGTTACACTTTAACTGTAGCGGTGCGCTACCGTTGACTGAGGTCACATTTTGACTTTTCTTTGGCACGCTTCCCGAGGCATCGATTCCTTCTTCGATCATGTACGGTTTTCTCGCACAATCTACAGATAATTCACCGATTCCTGCAGATTCATAATTTTATCGAATCAGTATCGAAAACAACGGATAAACGCGCACAATCTTTCTGAAACAGGGGTTATCTGATATAAAAGATGTGTATAATTCTAAACACATCAAATATCCCCACACTTAACCTTTTGCTTGTCCCTAAGCAAAATCCTAAACACATATCAAACTTAAATTATTAAACAGAAACGTATGTTTTAAACAAATCTAAATATGAATTACAAAATTGTTGAATACAGAGGTTTCACAAGACTTACAACGTTCAAAAGGTTAATAAATCAAGAAAATGAAATGAGCAACCGAGAATACTTAATCAAAATTTTCTTACTTTTAAGTAATTAATTATGCAAAAACAATACCACTCACTGAATTCACTCTTCTCTCGGATAATATGTATGTAATTTTTAGTGAACTCTCAAAACCAGACTGTGAAACATTACTACTATAAGCTTGTACGTCAATCAAATCTCCACCTAATTGTTAGAAATCAATACATAAAAAGAGGACTTAAAATGGGTAGATGGGGTTTAAAGGTAAGCTGTATATTTACAAAGATGTGACTAACTATAGAGTTTCATAGTTTATTGGACATATATACAAATGGAAACTATGAAATGAACAAGATCAGGCCTTAGTCCAATGGTTCGATAAGTGCGCGAAAGAGTGTGGAAGCACAGACCCGAGTTCGAATCTCGGGGGCTGCTTCCATGCTATTTTTATTCCCGACTTTATCTAGCGCACCGTTACAATATGAGACTAGCGGGGCGTGATTGCAAATAGTAATAATTTTTTTTTTTTTTTCACACCACTTTCATCCTAATGACTCTTTTTACGGTCAGATCGTCAAGACCATTTTATCGAAGAAGTAAACCAAGTCTTTCTCAATGTAGCGAATGTTACTTCTAATTCTGATAGATCGTTCGGCATTGAGCCTAATAGACACTACCTATATTAGAAGCGTGTAGTTGACTTTTTTACATCTTCTCGTATAAGATCAATTTCTGGTAACAAAGGAATGATTTTAGGCTCAAAGTGGTAACGAATGGTAATGGTGAATTTTTACAGAAAAGGTGATTCTAAGGCCTCTTTTATACTTGTATTAATAACTAAACCAAGGTCTTGAAATGTATCAAAACGTACAAGTTCTAAAGTAATGCAACACATCGGTTATACACACATGAAATGAAAGTAGTGTTTTTGTAATAAACACTTTTAGGCTCAAATCTTACCGTCATGTGGTAATGTAAGGGTTAAAGGTTTTGTTATTGCATAGTTAAATTACTTTAAAGTTTGAAAAATTATGTTAAGTATCTCGTAAAAATTTTCACAAAAACCTGATTTAAACAACCTACTATCCCGCAACTTAAAGAAACATATATTTTCAAATTTTGCAAATTCAATATTTAAATTGTTTTTAACAAACGTTTTTGCAAAATGTTCAAATTTTTAAATGCGTTTAAAGGATCGGGACAAGTGTAAACATTTATGAAGTTTTTGAATTTTTTTTTTTTTTTTTTTTGTATATACTAAATTTTATACAAAATTCCTCATCCCCACACTTGAAAGACACATTGTCCTCAATGTGTGAAAATGAGAAATGAAAATAAACACACTTGCAAAGAAATTAAAAATGTTACTTCCCTGATGTGTTGTCGTATTCCTGAGTATGTGTTGCCTTGTCGCATTATATCAGTATTGGCTCAATTCCTGTATACGACTCTTGCAAAATAATAAGCCAACACATCAAATAGAAATAACCATAATAAACAAAATCACACAAAATCACACCAAACCAAATTTAAAAATATATACAAAATACGTTTACCACTAAAAATTATTCACAAACCCAGGGACTTTCGTAACGTCTTCTTGTCAAGCCCAGTTTTGTCGAAAATGTGCGCGATGTCTTCCTTTATCCTATAGTGTACATAACTTCCAACCCTAGTGGAGCGTTCGGCATCCAGCCTAATGGCACCCACCCTCATTAATTGAACGTACTCACTTTGAGATTCAGTCTGACTTTGTTTACATTTTCCGGTATGTGTCCAGTTCCCACATCCTCTGCATCTATCGTAGCGTTTAGCTCTCCGCTTCATCGCACTTTTAGATGTTCCACAGAATGGTGTTACCTGTTCTTGACGACGGTATTCTTTCCTTACCCCGGCGGTTAGGAGAAAGATTTTCTCTTTAATTTCTGTAGGTAATCCTGGCTTTGCAAATTCTAAACAACAAAGAAGATTAAGATCAAACGGATGCATATTAAATCTAAATTACACTTAGGATAATGTTTCTGATATTGTAGCAGCTCCAAATCACCCGAATGGAGATTGAGTACGGGTGGTACGATCCAAACCTGCATACACAAAAACAAAGAAACCCCAGCGTAAAATTGATTTAAAATACCAACTATCTAAACAATCCACACTTCACACAGAATTAAACGTAATATTTACACTACCTACCTATCACTACCTACCTCTAAGTTTTAACTAAAGGGAGGTTCAGCTCCTCCACCAGTTCAGGAATTGGTCTTCCAATGTAATGCTTTAAACGATGACCATTAACCTTGAACTTCTGTCCATCCTCATTTTCCAACTCAACCGTTCCATATGGAAAAACCTGTGTAACCAGAAACGGACCTGTCCATCGGGATTTGAGTTTTCCTGGAAACATCTTCAAACGAGAATTGAAAAGCAATACTTTCTCCCCACACTTGAATTCTTTCAAACTCTTGATGTGGCGATCATGCAGTTGCTTTGTCTTTTCCTTATAAGCCCATGATCTTTCATATGCAATATCACGAAGTTCCTCAAGCTCATGAATTTGGAGAAATCTTTTCTTCCCTGCTGCATCCATATCAAGATTTACTTTACGTAAAGCCCAATATGCTCGATGTTCCAATTCAACTGGAAGATGGCACGCTTTTCCATAAATCATCCTAAAGGGTGTTGTCCCTATAGGAGTCTTATATGCAGTGCGAAAAGCCCAAAGTGCATCATCTAGATTATCAGCCCAGTCAATGCGACTTTGTCCTACAGTTTTCTCCAAAATGCGTTTAATACCCCTATTTGCATTCTCCACTTGTCCACTCGTTTGTGGATGATAAGCAGTTGACAGTCTATGGGTTACCCCATATCTTTTCAATACTTTCTCCATTGACGAGTTACAGAAGTGAGTACCTCGATCACTAATGATCGCTTTAGGCGTTCCAAATATTGCAAACAACTCTCTCAGGAATTTTACTACAACCTTAGCACTGTTGGTGGCCAAAGCTTTCGCCTCCACCCATTTTGATACATAATCAATGGCTACTAGGATGTACCGATTTCCTCGTGACATTGGGAAAGGTCCCATGAAATCAATGCCCCAAATGTCAAAAATTTCAATAACTTGGATGGGATTTTGAGGCATTTCATTTCTGGATGAAATGTTTCCGGCTCTTTGACATGCGTCACAACCACGAACGTACTCATGAGCATCCTTAAAAATTGTCGGCCAATAAAATCCTGCATCAAACACTCGTTTGGCAGTATAATTTGCTCCGTAATGGCCTCCTGTCGGTCTGTCATGACAGTGTTTAAGGATATTCATAGTTTCTGGTGTAGTTACACAACGTCGGATAATTTGATCCGCACCTACCCTGAACAAGAAAGGATCTTCCCAAATGTAGAATTTAATATCAGAAAAGAATTTCTTCTTTTCTTGATAAGACATTTCAGCTGGAAGATCTCCTGTTGATAGGTAATTTGCAATGTCTGCAAACCAAGGAAAACCTTTAGTTTCTATGAACATCAACGACTCGTGGGGAAACTCATCCCTAATTCTTTCCTCCCGAGTTCTTTCCAACTCGGGGTTCTCCAATCTGGACAGATGGTCAGCAGCAACGTTCTCAGCTCCTTTCTTATCTTTGATTTCAAGATCGAATTCTTGAAGTAATAAGATCCAACGAATCAGCCTCGGTTTAGCATCTTTCTTTGCAAATAAGTACCGAATGGCTGCATGATCAGTAAAGATAATCGTTTTTGAAAGCACAAGGTAAGAACGGAACTTATCACATGCAAACACAACGGCAAGTAACTCTTTCTCAGTTGTTGTGTAGTTTTCTTGTGCATCGTTTAGGGTTTTGCTAGCGTAATATATTGGATGAAAATGCTTTTCTTTACGCTGCCCTAACAATGCACCGACTGCAAAGTCACTTGCGTCACACATGATTTCAAATGGAATGCTCCAATCTGGAGTAATTAGAATAGGTGCTTGAACTAATCTCTCTTTCAGTAACTTAAAAGCTCTAAGACACTCGTCAGAAAACACAAATGGCCTATCTTTTTCTAAAAGTTGAGTCATAGGACGGGCGATTTTTGAAAAATCTCGAATGAATCTACGATAGAATCCTGCATGTCCTAAGAAACTCCTGATTGCTTTAACTGAAGTAGGCGGCGGAAGCTTGGAAATAACATCGATTTTTGCTTGATCAACCTCAAGCCCCGCTTGTGAAATCTTGTGCCCTAGCACAATCCCTTCCCGAACCATAAAGTGACACTTTTCCCAGTTAAGCATCAGGTTCGTCTCCTCACATCGTGTAAGTACACGCTCAAGATTACGCAGACATCGATCGAAGGAATTTCCAAACACTGAAAAGTCATCCATAAATACCTCCATGGAATCCTCGATCAACTCATGAAAAATTGCCACCATGCATCGCTGAAAAGTGGCTGGAGCATTACATAACCCAAATGGCATACGTCGATATGCAAAGGTGCCAAAAGGACATGTAAATGTGGTCTTTTCCTGATCCTCTGGTGCAATAGGGATCTGGAAGTAACCTGAGAATCCATCAAGAAAGCAGTAGAACTGCTGTCCTAACAGTCGCTCCAACATCTGATCAATAAATGGTAAAGGAAAATGATCCTTTCGTGTGGCATCGTTCAGTTTGCAGTAATCAATGCAAACTCTCCAGCCGGTAACGGTCCTGGTGGGTATCAATTCATTTTTGTCATTGACGATCACTGTCATACCCCCTTTCTTGGGTACCACCTGGATGGGACTTACCCATGCAGAGTCTGAGATTGGGTAAATTAGTCCTGCATCAAGCAGCTTGATTACCTCTTTCTTTATGACATCCTGCATATTAGGGTTTAGCCTTCTCTGAGGCTGAACTACCGGCTTGAACTCTTCTTCCATCAAGATCTTGTGCGTACAAAATGAAGGGTTGATACCTTTTATATCCATCAATTTCCATGCAATTGCCTGCCTATGATCTATCAGGACACTCATCAACTTCTTCTTCTCCTCCTCCGTCAATCCAGCAGAAATAATGACGGGTAACTGTGATCCTTCGCCTAGAAATGCGTACTCTAGATGAGACGGCAATTCTTTCAACTCCAGGGGCGGAGGTACCTCAACAGACGGTCTTTCTTTCGTGATTTCTTCCTCCTTGATAACTTCAAACACCTCGTTCCTAGTTGTATCCTGCAGTAAAGGATCCTGCTCATCATCCAACTTAGTGAAATTACTCTCCTGATCATTCATAGTCACATCATGCGTTTCAGATTTGCCTTTCCCACAAAACTCGCTGAAAAAATCATCCACATGTGGCTTAAGAGTATCGACAAAGTAGAGAGTGTCATCATGCTTATGGGTATGCTTCATAGATTGTTGGATATCAAAGGTGACCTCATCCTTATCGACACGAAGAGTCAACTTGCCATCATATACATCAACGACTGCTCGTGCAGTGGCAAGGAATGGACGACCTAAAATCAACGGGACTTCAGAGTCTTCTTCCATGTCAAGAATGACAAAATCAACTGGAAATACGAACTTGTCAACTTTTACCAACATGTTTTCCACAATTCCCTTTGGATATTTCACTGATCTATCGGCGAGTTGAATACTCATGCGCGTAGGTGAAGGTTCTCCTAGGTTGAGTTTAGCAAATATGGAATAAGGCATGAGATTTATGCTAGCACCTAGGTCTGCAAGCGCATTGCTGTCAATGAGGTTCCCAATCAGACATGGGATGGTAAAGCTACCAGGATCTGTCATTTTCTTTGGCAGCTTGTTCTGCAAGATAGCAGAACATTCCTCACTCAGGGTGACAGTAGAAAGATCTTCTAATTTCTTCTTATTTGTAAGAAGATCTTTCAAAAACTTTGCATACTTCGGCATTTTTGCCAAAGCCTCAACGAATGGAATATTCACATGCAGTTTCTTTAGCATTTCTATGAATTTACCATACTGCTCTGCATCCTTTCCTCTCTGTAACCTACCAGGATAAGGTGGTGTAGGTTTATACACCCTTTCTGGTTCTGGTTCTTTCTTCTCTTCAGGAGATCCACTAGGCTGTGCTGTACTTGCTGGGCGAAGCCTAGGATGCACTTTGCCAGCAGGGGTCTCCATCTCAATTTCCTCATCGACCTCTGGGTCTTCATCATCTACATGTTCTTTCTCAACAGCTCCTTTCCTGCTCCTAGTGGTAACAGCCTTTGCAGTGGCGTTTGGATTTCCGACAGTATTGCTAGGGAGACTGCCTTGAGGTCTCTGGTTCAACTGATCGGCCAGTGAACCAACTGTCCTCTCTAAGTTCTGCAGTGCAGTGCTCTGACTCTTCATGAAGGCCTCATGCTCCATGAACCTCGTCTGTGTCTCCTGATGTCGAGTTTCCTGTTGTGTAACGAATTGTGTAAGTAACTGCGTTTGCTTTGATAAGGCCTCATTGTTTTGTCTTAGCATCTCCTCTATGGTTGGGTTCTTCGTTCCTGAACTCGATCCTTCTCCTGCGTCTTGAAACAAACTCTGACGTGGCTGAAAACCAGGTGGGTTGTTGTTCCTCCAGCCAAAGTTTGGGTGGTTCCTCCAATTCGTATTGTAACCACCTCCGAAATTGGTCTGATTTCTGTTTCCTATGAAATCCACTTGCTCTGTTGTCTCCGTAGGGGCAATGGGACACGCGGTCGTGTCATGCCTCCCAGTGCATATCTCGCACAATTGTTCCTTCTTTAGCTCCATGTCATTCAGCTTCTTCTTCAAAGCATCGATCTGTGATTGCATCAAGGTGGTATCATCGACCTTATGCACTCCTCTATGTGTAGTGGATGAGTTTCTAGAATCCGGAAATTCGTAGCTACTCATTGCGATGTCTTCAAACATCTCTGTGCATTCTTCTGGTGTTTTGGCAGTCATCAGATTTCCTCCAGCAGTAATGTTCAGCATGTTTCGTGTGGCAGGCGTCGCTCCGTGGTAGAATTTCTCTACTAAGGCCCAGTCCTCGAATCCGTGGTGTGGACATTTGAGTAACAGCTCCTTGAATCGTTCCCATGTCTCGTAGAAAGACTCTCCTTCTCTTTGGCGAAATTCTTGAATCATGCTCCTCAGACGAGCAGTTTTAGAAGGAGGAAAGTATTTTCCTAAGAATTTTTCTTTCATACCAGCCCAAGTGGTGATTGATCCCGCAGGGAGGGATTCTAACCAAGCATGAGCTCGATCGGCAAGTGAGAATGGAAAAAGGCGCAGTTTACATGCGTCCTCGCTAACATCTTGTTCTTGAAACGTATCGCAGATAGCTGAAAAGCGAGAAAGATGGACATTGGGGTCCTCGGAAGGCAATCCATGGAATTGGATTGTATTTGTAACCATTGAGATGATTTGAGGTGGAATTTGCCACCTTCGAGCTTCAATAGCGGGTCGAGAGATACTGGATTGACCAATTCCCGCATTCGGTCTGGCGTAATCCGCAACAACTCTCCTAACAGGGGGATTGTTGTCAGCCATGTGTTCTTTACTATCTTGAGAATTTCGTAGGCGCTCGTGTAAGTCTCGCTCGGGCTCAGGTGAAATTGCAATTAAAGCTAACCCTTTTGAACGAGTGTTGTGCATACAAGTACTAAAATTACTAAAGCAAATCTAACACTAAAGGCACAAATTTCAAGCAAAAGGCACCTAAAGGCAAATAAAATTCTAATAAAGCAAGTAAACTAAGAAAGCATATAAACAACTAAATAAACAACTTGTGTTATTTTCAAAATTTTTCTTAGTGTCCCCGGCAACGGCGCCAAAAACTTGATGTGCGTACAGCGTGTTGTAATTTTAGTGTAATTATAATTTCCAAAATATGTTTTAAGTGTTGGAAAGCGTGATATAATTACATCATTGATTGAATTGCTTACAAGTTTTAAAAATGGAATCGCTAACTAAACCACACATAATCGGCAAGTGCACCGGTCGCGGTGTAGTTTTGTTGGCAAGACCGGATATCAATCCGTGGACACTATGGCGAGAAATATTGAAAATAACCTTTATCGAATATTTAGCTAAATTGATTTGAAATTGGATTTGTGATTTTTAGTTTTATAAAAATATTAATTTAAAATGAATTTGTATTAAATTAAAACAAACATTAACAATATACAAAATTCGGGAAAATAAGACGAGAAGCGTCGAATTAAAGAAAATAAACACAAACACAATTTAACAATTATACAAACAACAAGTAACAATTACTGAGACAAAGTATTATAAATATAATTTAATTTGGATTACAAATATATAATAAACGGACTACCTGGGTTTTAGAATCCATAAAATCATGCAATGCTAGTTTGATAATAATAACAGTTAAGTATCTTTTTCAATTGATTAATCCCCCGTTAGAGACGCTACTTAAACAATAGATAAAGACAAAATGTGAAATGCTAGAACAAACCGGCACGAGTTATCGAAACCAAATCCTACGTGAATCCAACCGTTGGAACCTCAGAGACTATGTTGTGAGACGATCTTTTAAACACGCAAAGCGAACAAATCTTTGAAAATTAAATCCCAAGAAACCTTAATCACGATGTAATAAAAGAGTTCGAGTTATCGATTACCCAAATTACCCACCAATGATTAGCTAATAACCTGGCTTACCCTAATCATATTTCTATTCATGAGGTAATGATGCATGTTTTATTATTTTGACTTGGATTATTATTAGACTTGGTTAATTTCTCAACACAATATTTAACCCGTAAACGAATTAAATTAAATTCTAAGTTTAAAGGGAATTTCTTCATGTTATAAACTTGGTGAATTTATCGACAAATAATTAAATCAAAATTATAACAACATGCAATATCAAGATTAATTTCAAAGATTAAATTCTGTAAATCACATAAAATAACTGAAATTACATCAAACAGCATTACAATCCTTTATTTCATCATAACCCAGGTAGTTTATAAGTTTAGCTACACATATTACACATTAACACACTTACAACAAGCATTACAACTACTGAAAACATAATAACAACACTTACTGGAATGGAAATTACGAGTATTAACCGAACCGGGTTGATTAGGATTAGAACCGACGGCCTCCAGACGTCTCGAGAGCTCCGAGGGACTTCACCGGCACTTCCGGGTGCTAAAACTCGACTTATTACGGACTTAGAATTGAGATTTTGTGTTGTGAATGGTGTATTTTTCGACTAAACATGCATGGGTATTTATAGGTAAGATTTTTGGCCACTGTTCACCCCTAGCGCACCGCTACACTTTGGTGGTAGCGGTGCGCTACCTCTTTTAACCTACTACACTTGCCGACAGTGACGGGCTAGCGCACCGTTACACTTTTGTGGTAGCGGTGCGCTACCACTTTTTGACCTGACCCACTTGCCGACAGTAAAGGACAAGCCTTGTACCCCTAGCGCACCGTTACACTTTAACTGTAGCGGTGCGCTACCGTTGACTGAGGTCACATTTTGACTTTTCTTTGGCACGCTTCCCGAGGCATCGATTCCTTCTTCGATCATGTACGGTTTTCTCGCATAATCTACAGATAATTCACCGATTCCTGCAGATTCATAATTTTATCGAATCAGTATCGAAAACAACGGATAAACGCGCACAATCTTTCTGAAACAGGGGTTATCTGATATAAAAGATGTGTATAATTCTAAACACATCACGCTGCCAAATTGATAAACACCGATACCACTGATACTGGTTCGCGCCCGCCCGTTCCCAAGTAATTAGGGGCCGGGGGTTGCGACAGAGAGTGGTATCAGAGCTACAACCACTGATTTCAGCCACAGAACTGTTCTGCTGACACCAAAATTTTATCTAATATGTTAGGAAATAATCTACGTGATTACGTGCATATCCGTATATTATTGTTTTGTGTTATTTGACAATTTGTTAGTTTACAGTATGAGTGACCAAGGTCCGTCAGACGCTTATCGTCAGGTGTCTAGTTCTCCTAGAGATGAAGGAATTTCTTCCTAACCTACCCCCTCGGGGTATTCAGCTGACACAGAAGAGCGGATTTTCATATTCAAAGCGCAATCCGAAGAGCCATTCCCTACCAAAAAGAGAGGATGGTTCAGTCGGGGAGCACACGAGCGTAGGAAAAGAATGAGAAAGTTACAGCAACAGAGAACTTTAGCAGCTGCAAATAGGGAGATGAATGCCCAGACTCAGGATATAATCAATAGACGATTGGCAAATTTCCACATACTAGCCACTATTGCCGCAGACCCAAACTTAGAATAAATCATTACACCACAACCACTACCCTTGTTCCCAACTCAACCCATGGAAATAGAACCTAACCCAGGAGACCAGATTCCCGTACCTGCTTTCGACCCAAACGAAATCCCTAGAGTCTCAGCACCCCGTCCTCCAGATTATGACCCATGGGAAGACGACCATACGGATTATCGAGAACTCTACCCACAGGAGGAACCTATACAAAACCCAGTAGCACCTTATCCCAACCTTAACCCTCTAGATCCATATTGGGATAATGACCAGTATATTCGGGAGATCCTAGAGAACCCATACCCATACGAAGAACCGATGCCCCAGTACCCTGACCCGATACCAGCACGCGCACCACCCATGAGTACCGAGAATGTATAGGAACTCCGCACTTTTGGTGAGGAGTTATGTCACACCCCCAAAATACCACCCATGGAAACCCCGCTAGGCGTGTGACAAACCAATAACGAGCCACTAATCATGTTGAACTCATACAAGTTTAAAAATGAAATTGCCAATTATTAATGAAATGTACCAACAGTGAGTTTAATGAAATCCAACAAGTTCAGCGGAAGCAATAAGTAAACCAAGTTTAAATGTTTCAAAGCAAGTATGTAATTTCAACAATCACATCGTGAGTATCCATCAGCTCGACACATGACCAATCCAACTACTTCAGATAGCAAGTTCCAAATCCAAGTAATCTAACGACCTGCGAGCATGCAACAAGTGTGTCAGACAACGCTGGTGAGTTCATAGTTTGTGAAAACGTTAGTTACCAAGTGTTTAGTTCAGTTCATTGATGATAATGTTGATAATAACTCAAGTACCGTACAAGATGGCTACCAGATTGTTTTGCCCATCCCCACTGCCCCCTATCTAAGCAATGGTCATGATTTAAGGTCATTAGGTCACGCCCGTCCTCTCAGGTACGGTGTGAGGTTACCAAGCCTAATAGCGCTATCAACTAACACCCCGTTACCTCTCAGGTAACTATTCGGTATAAGATGGGACTTAAAATGATAGGAAGAGTGTATTATCTAACATTCACATTTTAACCAAGAGATGTATTCCTCTCAGGAATACCCAATGATTTACCCAAGACCCATTCCTCCCAGGAATACCCAATTGACTGTCCCAACCACCGGGACGCATGCTCAAGAGATGAACTCACCTTCGGTTTGCTCGGTAAGATTAAGTACTTGTTTATCAGTTGAACACACACGTCCTAAAAGGGTTACCGATCACAATCAGTTTTACGTGCACATGAACCACATATTATACACATAATTAACTCATGTATTTCATGTTCCATAATAATCAGTCAATCCCTAATGTAGTGACTAATGACAAATTAGTGTCGTATCCGAGTAGTACACAACTACACACATAACACCATGAAATAGGTAACAGTTAGTCACGCACTTAATAACAATTAAGCATGCCACACGCTTATCCAAAGTACACACCCAAAATCATCACAGGTAATAATACTCGGGCCAACAACGAAATCGTATCACATTCTCCTATCCCATGTACTCGGCTAGATAGTTTATGAATTTTATTCGTATATGTGTGTGGCTGGGCCACTATTCGTGGTCACGTGAAATTCCCAGACTACCCGGCCCAGTAGTGCCCCATGCCCAAGGGAGTATGTATTTCGATTGTATGTTTCATCCAGAATGTGTAGCCCATTTAAGTGATGCGACCATTTAAGTATGCGACCGACCTAAGAGTGTGCGAGCCCAACTCAGGGCGGCCCATTTGGAACCGGCCCATACTCAAGAGTGTGGGGCAGGCTCGATGTTATAGCCTGTTTCGTGGTGGTGCGATTGGTATTTTATTTGTGGACCCGTGTGCGGCCCAAATGAAATGGGTGAAATCAGTTTACTTAGAGGCCCAACAAGGTGTATGATCAATCGGTGCAAGATTTTTAGTTATTCATTCCCTAAATCATGCTTAATCAGTTACACTTTATCGTTTTTTTCCATGCTTGTTGCAAACCACCAACCCAAAATCTATTCAGATCATTGCATGGAAATCTTCGGAATCAAAATAACATATCATCACTTATCAATATGCCAATGATACTAAATCTGATCATATTAGGTTTACCAATTACATCACACAAACACCCTAGTTCATCGGTTTACTATTTGCCAATATTGGTGTGTCTTAACTTCTCTAATAAATCAATTGTTCATCAAGACAAATTCATCACAGAATCATACATCACAATTCGTACACATAGTTCCCTAGTTCGTATTATCACATAGCTATCATAATTATTGTTTCAAACCTTAATAAATTAATTAGCAACATTAGAAAAAGTATAATCACTAACCAAAGGTTGTTGGAGATGTGTTAGAATAGGAGGAAGGGGGCTTTGAAGGGACTTGGTTGATTCCTCAGATCTTTCGTCGCTTGTGTGTGTAGGATTTTAGGGTTTTCAATTGTGCCAAGCTTACACACATGCATGTATACCCGTACATAAGGGAGGGAGTGGGCTGAGTTAGAACTTGGTAGTGGTTTGGGCCAACATACATGGGCCGAGAACAACAATATGAGTGACGTTAATAAGTGGAGTCGAGCTCGGTTTGGTTTGGACTTGATGGTCAAGTATGGACACTAATAATTCTTATGCATACCTTCTAAACGTACAATTATATAAAACGAAATACTCTTTTAAATTACACGAAACAAACACCTGTTAACCACGTATGACAGATTAGGAAGTAAAGATGACACGCACCTAACGACCACGGTGATTCGGGTTGTCACATCATCCCCAACTTGAAAGAAATTTCGTCCCGAAATTTGATAAGCAAGCACAGAGAAGTGAAGTGTTAAATTAAGATTGCTGCAGATTTTGCTCAGGTGCCACATCATCCCCAACTTGAAGCGGAATTTCATCCTGAAATTCACCAGTTTCACCAGAATTAGATTGGTCATCAGGAAAAAGTTGAGGATACTTGAACTTCATCTGATCCTCACGCTCCGACGTGAACTCCGGTCCACGCTTTGAGTTCCAACGAACTCTCACAATCGGGATTCGACTATGCTTACGAACCTTGACTTCCCGATCCATGATTTCGATTGGTTCTTCGACAAACTGCAACTTATCGTCAATCTTGAGTTCTTGAAATGGTACTACCAGTGTTTCATCAGATAAACACTTCTTCAGTTGCGAAACATGGAACACATCATGAACGTTACCTAGCTCAGCAGGTAACTCGAGCTTGTAAGCCACTTTACCTATACGCTCCAAGATTTTAAATGGCCCAACGTAACGCGGATTGAGCTTGTCGCGCTTCCCAAAGCGTACAACACCCTTCCACGGCGAAACTTTCAACATAACACGATCACCTACAGCGAACTCCAACGGTTTCCTACGCTTGTCAGCGTAGCTTTTCTGACGGTCACGCGCTGCCGCCATACGGTTTCTGATCTGAACAATCTTTTCTGAAGTTTCAAGTACAAGCTCAGGACCCGTGATCTGGTTGTCACCCACCTCAGCCCAACAGAGAGGAGAACAGCATTTTCGCCCATACAATGCTTCGAACGGAGCTGCCTGAATACTAGTGTGGTAGCTGTTGTTGTAGGAGAACTCTATCAACGGTAAATGTTTCTCCCACCCTTTCCCAAAATGAATCGCACATGCCCGCAGCATGTCTTCAAGTGTCTGAATGGTTCGCTCACTCTGACCATCCGTCTGTGGGTGATAAGCAGTACTCATATCGAGACGTGAACCGAACGACTTATGCATCGAATGCCATAAATCGGATATGAAACGCGGGTCTCGATCTGAGATGATGGAGGTTGGCACCCCGTGCCTAGAAACCACTTCCTTAAGATAAACCGCTGCGAGAACTTATCCGTTTCCTTGATTGCTAGAAAATGCGCTGACTTCGTGAGACGATCAACGATCACCCAAATGGTATCGTTTCCGCCCTGCGTTCTCGGTAAACCATCGACGGAATCCATAGCAATCTGCTCCCACTTCCACGTGGGTATCTCTGGTTGCTGAAGTAGGCCTGAGGATTTCTGATACTCCACTTTGACTTTAGCACAAGTCAAACACTTACTCACGTATGTCGCTATGTGAGCCTTCATCTTTGGCCACCAATACATAACCCTGAGATCCTGATACATTTTGTCTGATCCCGGGTGAACTAAATACCGAGACTTGTGCGCTTTGTCCATCACAAGCTCTCTAAGATTACCATACAAAGGAGCCCATACCAGTTCCATAAAATAATGAATTCCATCAGATCTCTCCACAAGTTGTTTTTCCATGCCCCGCAAGTATTCAGCCTCGATGTTTTCTTCTTTCAATGCCTCGATCTGAGCGGAACGAATCTGATCAGGTAAACTAGAGTGAATAGTAAGCTGCAGAGCGCGAACATGCCTAGGCTTCGTCTCCTTTCGGCTAAGTGCATCAGCTACGACGTTAGCTTTACCCGGATGATACTTGATGGCACACTCGTAGTCGTTCAAAAGTTCAATCCACCGACGCTGTCGCATATTCAATTCCTTCTGGTCGAAGATATGCTGGAGACTCCTGTGATCGGTGTAGATAGTGCATTTGGTACCGTACAGATAATGCCTCCAAATCTTCAACGCGAAAATCACAGCTCCTAACTCCAAGTCGTGAGTCGTATAATTCTTCTCATGCACCTTCAACTGCCGAGAAGCATATGCTATCACCTTCTCGCGTTGTATCAACACGCAACCGAGACCCTGAATAGAAGCATCACAATATACCACGAAATCCTCGGTACCTACAGGTAAAGACAAGATCGGTGCGCTGCAGAGTTTCTGTTTCAAGAGTTGGAACGCGTCTTCTTGCTTCGTTCCCCAAGAGTAAACAACATTCTTCTGTGTTAATGAGGTGAGAGGTTGAGCGATCTTCGAGAAATCCTGAATAAACCGACGATAGTACCCCGCAATACCAAGAAATTGTTGCACCTCCGAACGATTCTTCGGTGCCGCCCAATTCCTAATAGCATCGATCTTAGCAGGATCCACGTGTATCCCCATTTCGTTAACAATGTAACCAAGAAAGTGTACTTCCTGAATCCAGAAATCACACTTAGAGAACTTTGCGTAGAGTTGCTCCTTCCGCAGGAGCTCCAAGATAAGACGTAAGTGCCGTTTGTGGTCTTCCTTGCTCTTGGAGTAGATCAAGATATCGTCGATAAACACAATAACAAAATCGTCGAGATACGGTTTGCACACGCGGTTCATGAGATCCATAAAAACCGCTGGTGCGTTAGTCAACCCAAATGGCATAACCAAAAACTCATAGTGGCCATACCGTGTTCGAAAAGCCGTTCTGGGAACATCCTCCTCTCGAACTCGTACCTGATGATAGCCCGACCTAAGTCGATCTTGGAATAAAAACTTGACCCTTGCAACTGGTCAAACAGATCTTCGATACGTGGTAAAGGATAACAGTTCTTAACGGTTACCTTGTTGAGTTCACGATAATCTATACACATCCGAAAGGAGCCATCCTTCTTCTACACAAACAGTACTGGAGCTCCCCAAGGTGAAGAGCTGGGTCAGATAAAACGTCTATCCAACAGCTCTTGGAGTTGGTTTGACAACTCCTGTAACTCTCCTGGCGCAAGACGATAAGGAGCACGAGCAATCGGGGCTGCTCCTGGCGTGAGGTCAATTTGAAATTCCACCTGACGATGTGGAGGTAATCCAGGGAGTTCTTCAGGAAACACATCAGGAAACTCACGAACAACTGGAAGGTCTTCGATCCTTCTCTCATCAGATGGCGAATCTGTAACAAGAGCTAAAATAGCAGGGTAACCCTTACGCAGACACTTCTGGGCCTTCATCGCTGAGATAATACTAACCATAGCACCACTACAATGACCCTGAACCGATAAAGATTCTCCACTAGGGAGAGGGATACGCACGATTTTCTCTTTACAGAGAATTTTCGCCTGATGCTTAGACAACCAATCCATGCCAACCATCACATCAAAACTTCCAAGAGTAACGGGGAGTAGGTCAATGTCGAACACTTGACCCATAAGATCGAGTTTACACCCAACGAGGACATGTGAAGCTTCAATCGATTTACCATCAGCTAGTTCTGTGACACCTGTGTCACTTCAACCATCAAACAAATACCAAACCAATGAAATATTGTATTTCATACTTGGGATTTGTAAAAATATGTGTATCGTTTACACATATCAATTCTTGTTCGATTTCAAGCTCTAAATCGCTTTCTGGAAGGTTATACGCGCACTGATGCGTAAATATAACCAGTTTAACGCAACTAACACTCCGGAATAGTGAAATAGGCTTAACATACCTTAAATAACCTTTACATAACTTAGATATAAGTTTAGGAAGGTTTGGTGTGGTGAAATCAAAATTTATTCTCTTACAGGGACTAAACTTGACAAACTACGAAAGTATGCCAATTTGAACTGTAACGAACATTCCGGAAGATGACCATAAGTTAAACACACCTTAAATATCCTTTACATAGCTTAGAAATAGGCTTTAAGGGGTTCGGTGCGCTAAAATAAACTTTTGGGTCATTCAGGGACTAAAAGTGTCAAAAAGTGCACAAGTTTGCACTTTCGCGCATAACTTACGTTCTGAATACATCCGGACATCCAAAAATTTATGTAAGCATTATAATATTATGCTTTAGTGTTTGGCTTGTCAAAAATCCATTCGTCGTGTAATTTGGATCGTTTTTCGCGCTTGTGCGCATTCCGTCGTAATTAAGCGAACATCGCGTTCGTACGGCTAAACGAACCGACATCCGACATATTTTTGAACACATTTTAAGTTCCCTATACTTTAACTTCATTTTAGAGCTTTGAAATGGAGTTAACGGGCCTTAAACGTGTCGAAAATGGGCTGATTACACTGCAGGGACCAAAAATGAAATTCTGCCAAACTTGTATGGCTACGATGCGTATGCACTTTTTTCCCTACAATGCGTATGTGTTCTGCAGATCAGATAATAACAAACAGTCAGCAGATTATCAGCTGATTAAACCACAACCACAAGTTCTAAACTTGCCCTTTCAGCTCTTAATAGGCCATTTTCAGTAACCATAACATTTTGACAAATGTACGCATGAGATTCGAGCACGGTTTTCATGAAACGATCTTAACGGTTACCCGAAATCTATAAATACCCATCACATTTGCACACATTTCTCACAAGAATCTGATCATTTGTGCTCTAAGTTGAAACCTTTGTTTCATACCTGAGCTATTTTGATCTTGATTAGCATTCGGGGACCCTTCGTAAGTATTCTTTCGTTCTTTTATTGCTTTTCGAGTCCGAAAGTCAAACTTTGTTTGACTTTCTACATTGACCAATTTATGGTCGATGCGAAGTTCGTTTGAACTTCTTAACGTGAGCGTGATCACTATGGTTATAGTCCTTAGTGACTATACCTACTGATCACCACGTTATCTAGGCTCAGTGACGAGCCGTAGTTTCGGTCAGAATACGTATTCTTGCGTATTTTGTAACCAAACTACTTAAGGGTATCAAAACCGTTTGTTTTGATACCAAACCTGTTTTCTGAACTTAGTTAAGCATGTTTTAGCATGCTTAGCTCGTCACTTTTAGTTTAGTGCTTATATAGGGTCGTAAGGTAAGCGATCTAAACAATCGCTTATACTTTCGAACCCGACCCGTTTGGTCGATCATTAGGATCCGACCAAGCACATTAGGTGACCATAGTATATAGGGAATGACCTCACGAGGTTATACCTTATGGTCGCTTCGTTTAAGTAGTTGTATGATAGGTAGTTTATATGCCTTAGGTAAATTACCAAAATACCCCTTTGATGCCAAAATTCATTTTAAACTTATGTAACATAACTTTTGACATCTAAACTGATTTGACAACTATATTAGACATGTTAAGGCATATATTACTTGTCATAGGACTAGTTAGGCGGTCCGAACGCGTTTCACGCGAATGACGCGTTAAAGTAGCATAAGCTAACTAAACGGGTCGTAATGGGTCACAAGCACTTAGGTTAGGTTTCATTTAGTATGTAGGCTTTGTTAAACCATACTACATGAGTTCCCATACTCATTCGGTTTACGAACCCTCATTCTATCCGATCTTCCGATTTAGGTCCGGTTTATTAATGTAGTTACCTATATTAGGTGCCGTTTGATATTCCGAGATCTCTAGCATTGCTTGGTGGTTATCTTAGGACTTCTGAGCAATCTCAAGTGAGTACATAGAACCCCTCTTTTACTGTTTTCCAAACTGTTTTGGGGTGGAACACATGTGCCTACTTGTTACTTTCGTGCTTTCCTGTTTTCACATCATATACCTGCTATGTTCGTTAGTACATTAAAGTACATGATTTTCATTACATTTCATACAAGGTGTGCCCATTGTGTGCATTACTTAGTACATCGTTTTACATTACATTTCATGCTAGGTGTGCCCATTGTGTGCATTACTTAGTACATCATTTTACATTACATTTCACGCTACGTATGTTCATTTGATTACATACTTAGTGAATCGTTTTCACGTGCTTACATTTTGGATACATATTACATGATTTACATTGATCATGCATTTCCACAGGACATAACTTTGATTTAAACCAAGTTTTACTTCAATATTATGTTCTTGTGCATATGGTTTAGTTGATGCATTTCACTAGCCATACATATCATTTTGGTTACATATTACATGGTTTACATTTGACACATAAACACTTTTGACATTGGTTATACATTATATGATTTACATCTTGACATAAACATTTTAACATATTGTTTCAATACATTTGGAAGTTGGTTTAAACATAGACATCTTACATTGTTTGGTTTGGTTTGAGTTAGTGATTAAGTAACGAGGCGTGTGTAATATGATACAAGCATGGTGGATACGCCGCTGGTACTTCCTATATATAAGTGTTTGTATGGTATTACATATCGTAGCGTTATTTGAATCATTTCAATTTGAGACATGGAACATTTTATACAAATAACATACTTTTCACAAGACATTGATTTACAAACAACTTATCATATACAAACTCATTTTACATGGTTATTCATTTAACCTTACATTTATTTATACATATCATCTGATCTTATCGTTTTTCAAATGATTTACAAAACAAAGCAAACTAAAAGGTTCATGACTAAACATTTTCTTAAACATAAGTCATGAATCTCATTTTCACAAAACCTATGTATCTCACAGGCATTTTTATGCTGACGTACCTATTTTCACATGTGTTTTCAGGAGATGATGCATAGGACTTATCAAGACATACTTAGGCGGACTTGTACCTTAGTGACTTAAAACGAGACAAGAACTAGTTAATTTATGTTATGTACTCTTTGTTTCTCGTTTAAAACAATGTAAACTATCATGTTTGATTAATAAAACGAAACTTTAATTTCCATGGTTGTGAAACATTAATTCTGTTACAACACTCCCCGATGTTTCCGCCACGTTTTGTATATTCTACGTGGTCGGGGTGTGACAAGTTCTACTATATGTTTAGTTACAAGAGGTGTAGGACTCAACCCTAACTGACGACTGAACCCCAAAGATACATAACTCCAATCGGAACCAGAGTCGAATAAAACAGAAGCAAATAGATCATTTACTGAAAACGTACCAGTCACTACGTTGCCATCATTCCTAGCCTCCCCAGCACCAATAGTAAACATCCTCCCACGTGCACCGTTTCCACCATTGTTCCCATTGTTGTTATTCCCAGTGTTGTTGTTATTATTACACGCATTCTGATTCAACTGAGGGCAATCCCGCCTGAAATGACCCTCGTCACCACACTGAAAACAACCCTTGCGATTACCCTGGTTCTGCTGAGGTTGCTGCCTATCCTGTTGCTGTGGGGGTTGCTGCTGCTGTTGTCTCGAGAGTGGAGCCCTGCAATCTTTAGCCATATGACCCACTTTGTTGCACCTGTGACAAACTCGGGTGCACGGCCCACGATGATGAAAGTTGAACCTGTTACACTTTGGCTGCTTCCCCGCATAAGTACTCTGACTCGAATTGTTGCCCTGGTTCTGATTCACAGAAGATGACTGACTGAAACTGCGATTGCTACCGGTGTCTGGTTTCTTCTGTGGCTGTACCGAATTGGATGCCTTGTCCGCATCATTCCATTTACACTTGCTGTCAGTGGCGGGAGTAGTAGCAGTTGTAGCAGAAACACGCGGTGGCAGCGAACCACGCTCCACCTCCTGATCTGTGATCTTGTGGGCTAAGCGGATGATCCGGGGTAAGTTGTCAAGATTTGCAGCAGTGACCAAACTCTTGACTGACGGTGCTAACCCCTTGATGTACAATTGGATCCTGCGTGGTGGTGGTCAAGATAAGTTAGGACACATATTCGCGAGCTCATGTGACCTCTTTGTATACGCTTCAATTTCAGACCCTTCCATCTTCAAATTGTAATACTCGTTCTCAAGCTTCTGAATCTCATCACGAGGACAATACTCCTCTCGCATCAACTCCTTGAAATCATCCCAAGTAGTCGCGTTAGCCATCTCAATGCCCAACATTTGCACTTGGGCATTCCACCAAGTTAAGGCACCATCCTCCAATGTGCCTGTAGCATACTTCACCCGGTCCCCCACGGGACAGTTACACATAGCGAACACTGACTCAGCCTTCTCAAACCAACGTAGGAGTCCCCCAGCTCCTTCAGTCCCACTGAATGTCTGTGGCTTACAGTCCATAAACGTCTTAAACGTGCAAACAGGTGGATTGTGCTGATTCTGCTGCACCTGTTGACCTATTTGACGAAAGAGTATATAACACACAAGTAAGACTCGAGTACACGACACAAGGATAAAGAGTGTTTGGCACTTATCGTACCAGCTTGCTGAGCTACCAAAGCTTCAGCCACACGAGTGTTGATCAGATTAGTTAGTTCGGCCTGAGTCATAGCAATGTGGCCACGTCCACCACCGCGGCCTCCACCACGTCCACCACGTCCACTCATGATTCTATACAAGAAAAGGAAGGATTAAAATGCGAGTTCGAGTAGGAGTCAAACATTACTATGACCTCCATAGACTACCGAGTTCTATCATTTCGTCAATTTACAGAGCGGAACCCCCTTCACACTTGTCAAGTTTCACTGGGACTCACATGCACCCCACATAATTATTATGTGTGCACCCATAATAATAATCCAGTTTGCATGTTTATCTCAGCTCCTCCCAACTCGTGTTAAAAGGTTCCTCAAATTCGGGTAACAGGATAAAAGACACCACAACATAGGTCATGAAAGTTCAAAGAAGCGTCACACCATCAAACCCATAACATGGGTTGGTAACATAGAAACTCATACTGTAGTGCCAAGTGTGCATTCACGTGTGATGTCATTCATATGTCTACACTATATATGCTATGCAACAGTAAACGAGAGACGAACCTTGCAATCTGGAGCTGAGTGTCATGGTCGATTTCAGAACTATTCGGTTATAGTCTGGTTTTATAAAAATCGTTTTAAAACCAAGTTCACTATAACCAGTGGCTCTGATACCAAACTGTCACACCCCCAAAATACCACCCATGGAAACCCCGCTAGGCATGTGACAAATCAATAATGAGCCACTAATCATGTTGAACTCATACAAGTTTAAAAATGAAATTGCCAATTATTAATGAAATGTACCAACAGTGAGTTTAATGAAATCCAACAAGTTTAGCAGAAGCAATAAGTAAACCAAGTTTAAATGTTTCAAAGCAAGTATGTAATATCAACAATCACATCGTGAGTATCCAATCAGCTCGACACATGACCACTCCAGCTACTTCAGACAACAAGTTCCAAATCCAAGTAATCTAACGACCCGCGAGCATCCAACAAGTGTATCAGACAATGCTGGTGAGTTCATAGTTTGTTAAAATGTTAGTTACCAAGTGTTTAGTTCAGTTCATTGATGATAATGTTGATAATAACTCAAGTACCGTACAAGATGGCTACCAGATTGTTTTGCCCATCCCTACTGCCCCCTAATTAAGCAATGGTCATGATTTAAGGTCATTAATTCACGCCCGTCCTCTCAGGTACGGTGTGAGGTTGCCAAGCCTAATAGCGCTATCAACTAACACCCCGTTACCTATCAGGTAACTATTCGGTATAAGATGGGACTTAAAATGATAGGAAGAGTGTATTATCTAACATTCACGTGTTAACCAAGAGATGTATTCCTCTCAGGAATACCCAATGATTTACCCAAGACCCATTCCTCCCAGGAATACCCAATTGACTGTCCCAACCACCGGGACGCATGCTCAAGAGATGAACTCACCTTCAGTTTGCTCGGTAAGATTAAGTACTTATTTATCAGTTAAACACACACGTCCTAAAAGGGTTACCAATCACAATCAGTTTTACGTGCACATGAACCACACATAATTAACTCATGTATTTCATGTTCCATAATAATCAGTCAATCCCTAATGTAGTGACTAATGACAAATTAGTGTCATATTCGAGTAGTACACACATAACACCATGAAATAGGTAACAGTTAGTCACGCACTTAATAACAATTAAGCATGCCACACGCTTATCCAAAGTACACACCCAAAATCATCACAGGTAATAATACTCGGGCCAACAACGAAATCGTATCACATTCTCCTATCCCATGTACTCGGCTAGATAGTTTATGAATTTTATTCGTATATTGATTGGAGTGTCGCTCTCCGGTCAAAGATAATATTTATAAGCCCTAATTACCCTTAAAAAATAGTTAGTGGTAGCAAGGGGTCGAACCACGAAGAGTATGTGGTTTGCGAGTGGATTCGATTGAATTATGAAAAGGTATCACAATTATGAAGCTTGCTATGATATATTTTTGTATTTTTGTTTTGTTGAAAGATGTGAATTAAAATTACTAAAATAATTGGATTGATTAACTACTAACGATTAATAAATTGCGAGAAATGAAATTGATTGATTAAACAATATAAGGAAAACAAGGTTCACACCCGGTTCAGTATTTGAAGTCTTAGGGTTTCTACACGTTTTAGATTCGATTCAATTGCAAATATGATTAACAAATTTAGTGTTACAAGGCTTAGGTGCCAAGAGCTATCAACGTCGTGAATGAAATGATGGACCACAATGCACTTCGTTACCAAGAACATGTAAACTCTAACTTAGATAAGGCATAATTGCACATACACATTTCGCAAAGTCAAGTTTAATCTTCACTCGACAATTCACGAATACAATACCAATGCAAGACAATTATCATAAGTTTAGAAATCAAATCACAACTTGTCACAAATCGAATCTCAAATACAATGTTTAAACCCTAAGAATTTACAAAAACCTACACCGGGGTGAAACCTCCAAGAATTTAGCCGCTCAGGGTGAAAACGGCACGACCAACGGATGCTTGAGAATTGAATTGGATCATCTTGAAGCTTGAAGGTGGATGAATGGATGAATGGTTAGGGTTATGGAAGGTTTGTGATGATGGATTGAAAGATGAATGGAATGATGGTAAATTAGGGTTCTTGATTGTGATTCGGGATGTAGAGATGATGGTTGGTGAATGGTAGGTGATAGATGGATGATAATGGCTCCAATATATGTTTTAAACTTCAAAAGGAAGTGTAACTCCCGTATATTGATGACCAAGACCCTTTTTAGATCATTCCAAACCCAAGAAAACCAAGAATTCGCATCGGACAAATTGAGAAGCCGTCGCCGACGGGGCTTCAGGCCGTTGACGACGGTGCATGTGTCACGGCCCCCGACCCGGTTTGACCCGTTTCAGGAGCCGCGGGACAGAAATCCCGTGGTATTTATTTAATTAATTTGACAGCGGAAGACTTTTGCAGGATCTTTTTAAAACTGAAATTTCCAGATTATTTTATTTCACAATTCGGGATAAAACCCCAGTAATTTACAATCATATGATTTCACTGAGAAATCTTTATTTTACAAAACATGTTTCTTTATTTTATATTGAGCCACTTCCTTAAGCTTGTAGTGCTTCGCGACACTTTTTCTTGGATCACAACAGATTACCTGAAACATGTTTGAAAAAGGTTTTGTCAGCGGGAAATACTGGTGAATCATTCTTTTTACTAAAACGACTCGTTTGTTATAATTTACAGTATTAAGGGTGATTACATTGTTTCCATATATCAACCAACTACCCACAGTATTTGTTACTCGACCGGATCTGTGACTATGGTCATATCATCCATTGGCCACCCGTTTGTCCAATGGTGAAGATTATCAAGTAATGTATACAAAACCCCACATACCGGCTGTAATTTGGTGATTACAAAGACTTAATCCCTGTAATTATAACTTTGAAAACATTTAAGAATTTATAAAGCACTTTGATAAAAAGAGAATGACTCACATTGCAGATTTATATGAACAGAGCTTAGCCTACTGATTAGCCTTTTAACCTAAATTTAATAACATGCACACGAACTCGGTTAGTAACTAATACAACATTTACGATAACTCACGAGATTAAACCTTCACAGCGAATGACAAAGTGCGATACTTAAACATTCATCGAATTAACGACAAATGACAAAGCATAAACCCTGATGTGGGCAACACTTAAACATCCATTGGATAGTTTAATCGATCGGACATTGAATCGTAGCAGCGATTGAGTTAATACCCGGTTTCGAAGCAGCGCCTCGCTAATTATATATGAAATTTCGACTTTAGAGTATCAAGAATTCGTTTTTTGAGTTTGGATATCGACACCAGTGGACTGTGCATGCAACAAGCTATTTATAGCTGAAATTGAGACCTCACGCGGCCCGAGTAAGCCTTCGTCTTACCCTTACGCGGCCCGCGTGGCCGCCCAGTCTACGAGTAGCTTTGACCAGTCACGAGTAGGTTAGCCAGCTGGACACCACGTGGATCCGGAACACTTATCCGGTCAAACAAGTGTTGACGCGGCCCATGTAAACTATCCTTAATGTTTACGCGGCCCGCGAGAGGACCAAGATTCTGAATTTCTTGGTTTTTAATATGGATTAGGGTTTCAGGGGTCCGGGTTTATAATTACGGGTATTTTTAGGACAATTTTGAGAATCCTTACATCCTCCCCACCTTATTTAAAATCTCATCCTCGAGATTTATTGAAATAAGTGAGGATACTTTTGCTTCATCTCTGATTCCAGTTCCCAAGTGTATTCAGCTCCTCTTTTTGAATCCCACTTGACCTTGACAAGTACTAATCGTTTGTGTTTGAGAAACTTTATCTTTCTATCTTCTATTTGAAGAGGTTTCTCAACAAATTTCAACTTTTCGTTTACCTCTATATCTTGGAGAGGTACTACCAAAGATTCGTCTGATAAGCATTTTTTGAGATTGGATACATGAAATACGTCATGTACTCCAGCTAACTCTTCTGGTAGTTGTAAACGATAAGCAACTGGTCCTATACGTTGGATCACTGAAAATGGTCCTACGTACCTTGGATTTAGCTTTCCTTTCTTACCGAATCGAACTACTCCTTTCCAAGGAGAAACTTTTAATAGTACTTTGTCTCCCACTTGGAATTCTAACGGCTTCCGTCTATTGTCTGGATAACTCTTTTGACGATCTCGAGCCGTCTTCAGTCTTTCCTTGATTTGAGTAATTTTATCGGTAGTTTCTTGCACTATCTCTGGTCCTGATAATTGACTTTCTCCTATTTCTGCCCAACAAACTGGAGTTCTGCATTTTCTTCCATACAATGCTTCGAATGGGGCAGTTTCAATGCTTGCATGATAACTATTGTTATAGGAGAATTCAATTAAAGGTAAGTGATCGTCCCAATTTCCACCAAAATCTATCACACATGCTCGGAGCATGTCTTTTAGAGTTTGTATCGTTCTTTCACTTTGTCCGTCTGTCTGAGGATGATATGTCGTACTTAAATTTAATCGAGTTCCCATTGCTTCTTGGAAACTTGTCAAGAAATGAGAAGTGAAACGACTATCCCTATCTGAAACAATGGAGAGTGGAACTCCATGTAAAGATACTACTTCGTCTACGTACAATTTGGCTAACCTTTCCATACTAAAGGTTTCCTTCATAGGTAGAAAGTGAGCTGATTTGGTTAATCGATCCACAATTACCCAAATCGCATCATTACCTTTTCTAGTTTTGGGCAACATAGTAACAAAATCCATTGTTATGAGTTCCCATTTACATACAGGCATTTCTAATTGCTGTAGTAGACCTGAAGGTTTCTGGTGTTCTGCCTTAACTTGTGAACAAGTAAGACACTTAGAAACATATCGAGCTATGTCCTTTTTCATTCCTATCCACCAAAAGTTATTTCTTAAGTCTTGGTACATTTTATTGTTTCCAGGGTGCATAGTATACCTAGATTTATGAGATTCTTCTAAAATCTTATTTCTTAATTCTCCTTGTTTAGGTACCCAAATTCTGCTTTTGTGGAATCTCCAAATTCCATCAGCTCCTTGTTCTAATTCTTTTATTTGTCCTTTCATTCCTTCAGCATCATCCTTGATTGCTGTTTCTTGAAAATGCTTCAATTGTTCCATTAAATCTAATTGTAGATTTAATCTGAGAGCATGAACTCGTCGTTGTTTCTCATGGTACTTACGACTTAAGGCATCTGCAACTACATTGGCCTTTCCTTCGTGATACTGAATATCACAGTTGTAGTCACTTAGGATTTCCATCCATCTCCTTTTTCTCATGTTTAATTCTTTTTGCCCAAATATATATCTTAAACTTTTATGATCTTTATAGACAGTAAACTTACTTCCGTACAGATAATGTCTCCAAATCTTAAGGGCAAAAATTATGGCTCCTAATTCTAAATCATGAGTTGTATAGTTTTCTTCGTGCTTTTTCAATTGTCTTGAAGCATACGCAATTACCTTCTTACGTTGCATTAGCACACATCCTAATCCTAATTTTGAAGCATCACAGTATACTTCAAAATCTTCAGTCCCTTCTGGTAAGGCTAGGATTGGGGCATTTGTTAACTTTTGCTTTAAAATCCTAAAAGCTTCTTCTTGCTTAGGTCCCCATTCAAAATTAACTGCTTTACAGGTTAGCTTAGTTAATGGTACAACTATCTTGGAAAAATCTTTAATGAACCGTCTATAGTATCCGACTAAACCTATAAAACATCTAATTTCCATTGCGGATTGTGGAACCTTCCATTTGGTAATTGCCTCTATCTTAGCAGGATCTATATGAATACCTTCGTGATTCACCATGTGTCCTAAGAATTGCACTTCTTGTAGGCAAAATTCACACTTCGAGAATTTGGCGTAAAGCTTTTCTTTTCTTAACAAAGTTAAGAGTGTATGCAAATGCTGACAATGCTCGTCCTGACTTTTGGAATAAATAAGTATATCGTCGATAAAAACAATTACAAATTTATCCAAGTACGGTTTACAGATCCTATTCATCATGTCCATGAATGCTGCAGGTGCGTTCGTTAATCCGAAGGGCATGACTGTAAACTTGTAATGACCATACCTGGTTCTGAAAGCAGTTTTAAGTATGTCTTCTTCTTGTACCTTTAATTGATGATATCTGGAGCGTAAGTCTATCTTAGAAAAATATCGAGCTCCTTGAAGTTGATCGAATAGATCATCAATCCTAGGTAATGGGTATCGATTCTTAATTGTAACCTTATTCAATTCTCTATAATCAATACACATTCTCATCGAACCATCCTTCTTCTTTACAAACAACACTGGTGCTCCCCACGGGGATGAACTAGGTTGTATGAAACCTTTACTTAGTAATTCATATAATTACTTTTTCAGTTCTAACATTTCTGTGGGTGCTAACCGATAAGGTGCCTTAACTATCGGTGTAGTTCCTGGAATTAGATGAATTCTAAATTCTACTTCCCTATCTGGTGGTAATCCTGGTAATTCTTCTGGGAATACATCTGGATATTCTGAAACTACAGGAATCTCCTTAAGTTCTTTACTCTTAGTGCTAATGACTACTGAAATTATATACACTATTCCTTGTTTTCGTTCATAACTAGCAACTTTCATTACTGATATGAACTTCATGGGTTTTCGTGGTTTATCTCCTGTAATTGTGATTACTTCCCCAGTAGGTGCCTGAATTTCTATAGAGTTTTTATCACAAAGGATTCGAGCATAGTTGGCTACTAACCAATCCATTCCTAACACCACATCGAATTCAGCTAATTTCATAGGTAATAGGTTTGCAGAAAATTTATGACCTGAAAGTTCTATTTCTACATTTTGCAAAACCTTATCTATTTTAACTGAATTCCCATCTGCCGTTTCTACTGTAAAAATCTGCCTAATGCTGGTTAAAGGTAAGTTAAGAGCTTGGCAGAATGAAGTATTGATAAAACTTTGGTTTGCACCAGAGTCAAATAATACTTTTGCATATACGTTGTGAACTAAGAACGTACCAGCTATCACATCAGGGATTAGCTCGGCCTCCTGAGTTGTTAACTGAAAGGCTCGAACATTCTTTTTGGTAGCTCCATCAGCTGGCTTGGCTTTATTGTCTGCTGGTTTAACCACTTTAGGACATTCTGTTTTGAAATGCCCAGCTTCTCCACAGTTATAGCAGATCCTTGTTTTCCTTCTGCAGTCTTCTTCACGATGTCCTGTGGCTTTGCAAAAGTTGCAGGTCACATTACATCTTCCATAATGTTTCTTTCGGCAATTCTTGCAGAACGACGGATTCGAGGATTGCCATGTTCCTCTTCTCTTGAAGCTGTTATTATTACCCGTACGAAATCCTTGGGTAATTTTCTGAGCCAGTTCCTTTTTCCTGTTTTCATCTTTTGTGCGTACCAGTTCGTCAATTAGGGTGTTAGCTAATTCCACTGTATCGTCAATAGTGCGAGGTCTCGCAGCTTTAACGATATTGCGGATTTCACCAATCAATCCCCAAATATAGCGAGAAATGAGTACCGGTTCTGGCGAAGCCAGTGTTGGTACCACTCTAGCATATTCAAAGAATGTCGAAGTATACCCTCGACAGTCTACATCCACCATCCGGTGGTTCAGGAACTTATTTGCCATTTGATCTTTTTCATATTCGGGACAAGATTTTCTTTCTACAAGACTCTTAAATTCTTCCCAGTTCATGGCATAGGCCATATTTTTTCCTTTGGCCTGAAGTACTGTATTCCACCATTCTAGTGCCCCTTCTTTCAAAAGATTTGAAGCGTACATGACCTGATCGTCCTTGGCACATTTACTTATTGTAATCACTGCCTCAGTTTTCTCTACCCAACGCAGTGTCGCAGTCGCTCCTTCATTGCCTAAAAACTCAGCGGGTTTACAAGCAAGAAATTCTTTGTAAGTGCAACCAGACGTTGCAGCTTTCATTTTCTTAGGGAGTGGAGCCTGTCTTGAATCATCATCGTGATGATTACCGCCTCCGTTTACGCTATTACTGAAGTTATCTTCAGAAATACGTTTGCTAGGAATGATTTGTTGAGGTTCGATTGGATTTCTAACAGCAGCAACTATTGCTGGAATAGCGTTGGCTATCCCTTGAGTAACGATATTTTCTATATCTTGCCTAGTCATAAATTGATCTTCCGGATGTTGCTCAGATTGGTTAACCTCATTAACTGGTTCATTATTAGCGTTTTCCATCTGATAATTAATATATATAATTTATTAGTATTGAATAAATAACAATTATACACAAAACAATCATACCATTTCATAACACACATATATCCAAAATTATCGATTTCTCGATTCCCGTTTTTTATATATATGTATTATGCATCAATACACACCCTTATCTTACAAAGTTTTATTTGTAGTTATTTTACAAGATTATAGTTTAATTTTACTATTACACAACCACAGTTTCATAACCCTTATTATTCCTTATAGTTGATATTTCAATAACGATGTTCCCTTTCGTCATATTTCCAGGAGATCTATTCTCCTACTTCCCTGATCCTATTTCCTGCATCCATCAGTTCTTCGCCAAAATGGCGGAGTTCAGCTAAATTCTCATTGCTCATGGGTGGATTTGGTATAGGTTCCGGGTCGAACTGAGGGAGAAAGGAATAAGGACTATTGAGAAGGTTTTGAAACTGCCAATCGTTTGTCCACCACTCGTCTATTCCTAGAGGTTGGGTGTGGATTATAGGTTCTGGGATTGCTGGTTCCAAGTTTATTGGAAGTTGATTTTCAGCAGGAAAAGGGTGGAGGTTATTATTTATGGGCCTGAGAATTTCACAGCTCTCTAATGCACGATCCAATTCCTCTTGAAATGGTAACTCCTTAATTTGTCTAGAGCTTTCCCCAATTTCTATCTTGGTTTGCCTAGAACCTTCCCCAAATTCCATTTCCATCTGCCTAGAATATTCCCCAAACTGCATTTCCATCTGCCTAGAACCTTCCCCGACTTCAATTCCCTTCCCTTTGTCTAAGGGATTTTCTATTTTAGGAATCTTCCTAGTGGCGGGTTTCCTCCTGCGCACACGCCTCCATCCTACAAATCTTCTCCTTTTCTTAGGCTTGGGTTTCTCCGGAGGTGGAGCATTGAATTCCATGGGTTCCTCTACATCGGCTATGTATCCCGTAAAGTCTCTAGAAACCTCTATTTTCACCGGATAGAGATTTAGATTTTGAAGGGCTTCAGATAAGTCATTCATGCTGTTTAGCAGATATACAAAAATTGCTAAGTTATAATTTTATAATAAAATTTCATAGATAACCTTTAAATATTATTTCATAATGTGTGACTAATTTAATACAAAGATAACTGAAAATTAAAACACACCAGGGTTTACTGTAACTTATTTATTTACTGGATAAGGTTTCTAGCTTGTAGGTAATAAAGGTGCTAAAACTTGAGTCAGAGCATTTAAAGATTTGCATTTACTGCTACAGTGGCTAGCATATAGAGATCTGCCCATTTTTCATCTAACTTGTCTTCCCTCTGATTAACTTTCTTTTCTTTTGGTTGTGATTTCTTTAATTTCTCCTGACTTTTCCTAATAATCAAACTTCTTTTATTAGGAGAAAGTGGTTCCTCATATTGTGCTTTTCGAATAAATATTCCTTCTTCAGGATTTGCATAGGGTTTTGTTTGGGATGAACTTCCCTTCTCGTTTGATGACCTATCTAATTTAAGATAGATGTTGGAAAGCTTTTGCTTACCCATACTGTACATAAATATTCAAATAATAAAACACATAATCACAGAATAGTAATTAGTAAAATTTAAGTATTTTCTAAATACTTAATTGGCTTAAATCAGTGGCTCTGATACCACCTTTTTCTGTCACGGCCCCCGACCCGGTTTGACCCGTTTCAGGAGCCGCGGGACAGAAATCCCATGGTATTTATTTAATTAATTTGACAGCGGAAGACTTTTGCAGGATCTTTTTAAAACTGAAATTTCCCGATTATTTTATTTCACAATTCGGGATAAAACCCCGGTAATTTACAATCATATGATTTCACTGAGAAATCTTTATTTTACAAAACATGTTTCTTTATTTTATATTGAGCCACTTCCTTAAGCTTGTAGTGCTTCGCGGCACTTTTTCTTGGATCACAACAGATTACCTGAAACATGTTTGAAAAAGGTTTTGTCAGCGGGAAATACTGGTGAATCATTCTTTTTACTAAAACGACTTGTTTGTTATAATTTACAGTATTAAGGGTGATTACATTGTTTCCATATATCAACCAACTACCCACAGTATTTGTCACTCGACCGGATCTGTGACTATGGTCATATCTGTCACACCCCGAAATATCAAAGCATTGGTGTGACTGGACTGGTATCTTCATTGCACAGCGGAAGCAAAATAAGCTAAGACTTTCTAGAAAATGAACGCCCACTAAGTACTCGAGTCTCCAATGGTTCTCCTATTCCAACCGTGCCTTGTCTTAGAAATGCAACCTGAGAAAGAGACATGCGAAAAAGTCAACATAAAGTTGAGCGAGTTCATAGTTTGTTTGTAAAAGATTTGAAATAAATCTTTTGAGTAACCGGTTTTTGAAATAGTATTGAGAAAATGAATCAAAAGTCATTTTCTTGCCAAGTTATATGGAAACGTTGTGTTTGTAACACAGTATGTTCATAAAAACCATGTATTTGTAATGTTCGCATAACCGTCAATGCCCACCCTGACTTTGACTCCATACCCGCATAATCCTGTGCTTTGAATTTTTGTATAAAACATGGTATTTAATTTGTATGTACAAGTATTTTCCGTAAGTATAAAATCCCTGGTATGTAGCAAATAAGGAAAAAGAGATCACCAATGGTTTGCAAGGCCATTGATATGTGTGAAGTGCAAGTAGGAAGACTCAAACCTAGCAAATTTATGCGTCGGGCACAAAGTCACCCCGAGGTCCGTTCTGTTTGGCCTGGGGGCTGGGCTCGCTACACCCAGATAGATCTACCGCTCCTGTCCCTCGGTCCTACAATGAGGATTAATGGCCTCCAGTTCCCTCCTGCCCACTCACATGATCTAAGTAGTAAACCCTCCTTACGCTAATCATACCATGTATAAAAAATCCCTGGTATCCCCGACCAAATCCCTGGTCACCCTGACCGAATCCCTGGTCACCCTGACCGAAAATCATTCACATTTCAAAAATAAGCATTTGCATCATACTTGGTACTCGTTCTCACCAAGAGTGCTTCTTGTATTTACCCGTAGTTTAGAAAACTAGAATTCGTGGGTATGCATATTCCGAAAGATACGTTTGTTTGAAAACCGGTATGTTTAGTATAAACCTTTCGTAAATCATTTGTGTTCCTCGAAATCCCTTCGTAATATGATTTAGAAATACGAGTTTTGCGTTTGTTCAAAACTTTGTATGTTTTTGCAAAACGTGCATGTCTTTCCGCCCCGAAAACATTTACAAAAATGTAAAACAGTAAAAAGTGGGGGTTATGAACTCACCTGAATATTCCTGTGCAAAGCTAGCTAAATACGACTTCGTGATGTCGTTTCCAAGATGAGACTCGCTAGCGTGCATTCTACAATATTCCTAACACGGAATACCTTATAAGAAGTTTCTAAACAAAGCGGTAACTAGTCTACGTGTCACCGAGCTCTACCGAATCGTTAGCCGAACGATTCGACAGTAAGTTATTAACTTAATGGAAAAGATTAAGTTATATGTGTTAAGTCTCGTTTAATGTCAGTAGCAGTTTAGTAAGTCTTGCAAAAGACTTAGTTTCCGAGAGACTTAAAATGAATAAATATTCCTATAAAAATATATAAATATCTCGTTGTAGGTGTGTTAGCCGTCTCGAGTAGTCATACGTGTATAAACGAATACGAGTTGTTTGACGCTTGAAATAAATATATAAAATATATTCATTTTATAAAGGAATTGTCAAAATTCCGAAGTTTATAATAAATATAATAATTATATTTATTTGTTGTAAATAAATTTCCGACTCGTCATTTATTGTAAGTTGTAAAGTGTTATCGAAAGAAACTATATGCTTGTATTCGTCTTTCCAAAATATCATTTGAATCCGATGTTTGTTTTATAATAAAACGCGTTCCTTTTTACGGATTTTCTCGAAAAACGGGCAGAGTTTCCTCTGTTTTTGGACGCCCCCGACAACCACGTGTCGATATATTTTGTCAAACTCAACAATATTCTCAATATCAATATGTTAATTTTCATCATACGTATAAAATGTAAACTAACTTTCTATCAAATCGGTTCAAGCTCGTTTTTCACGTAACGTATAAAACTATGAAACGAAATAAAACGCGTCGTAAAATCTTTACCACTCTTCGTGTCGAAACGTGGACAGGTTGACTGAGTTGACCTGGTCAACCGAGTTGACTGAGTTGACTCGGTTTGACCGAGTCAACCGAAATGCTTCATAAACCGGTCCAAGCCAAACCGTTCGACCCGTTGTTGATCGTTGACCAGTTGAACTGCTGTTGACCGAGTTGAACTGCTGTTGACCGAGTTGACCCGGTTTGACCGAGTCAACTGAAACTGAGTCTGACCCGAACCCGACCGAGTCGCGGAACCCGAAACAACCACCCGCTTCGACTGAATCCAACCCGAACCGTGACTTGAACAGAATGTGAAACGTACCAACATCTGAACCCCGCAAAAAAATCTTGAATCTAAAACCCAAACCACACTCAAATCTGAGTTGAACAGTTTTGACCCGACAACCGTGATCCGAACCAAACTCGAGCTGAAACCCGAGACACACGAACCCGCTGACTAGCTCGGACTGCACCCACAACCTGAAATCTGAAAATATGAGCCCGAACCACACACCTCCCGAAGCTGAACCGCCGTGAGTCGAGCCGCCGGAAACCACCACAGACGCCTCCACTGCCGCCGCCGTGAGCGTCGGCGTCGGTTCCTTTCTCTCCCGATCTCGATCTCTCTCTCTCCCTTGCTTCTCTCTCTCTCTTGTCTCTCTCTCTTCGTCCCTATGTTTGCACCACCACCAGACGGTGGTGGTGGTCGCCACCAGTCGCCATCGCTCACCACCACCCGATGAGGATGGGGGTGGTCTGTTTAGTTACCGAGGAAAAGGGGGGGGGGTGTTTGAGTGGAATGATGTTTTGAGAAGATGAATTTTGAGGATGTGAAGGATTTTCACATGAGTTGCCTGTGATTATATTCGAGAAGAGAGATGAGAGGCATGAATGTGTTTTAGGGTTTGAGAGGTAGGAGATGAAGTGTGTCTTGTCTGTGTATGAGTATTTATGGAGATCTAAATGAGATCTTATAATATTTTGTTGAGATTTCATAAAGATTTTATAGATCTAGTGTTGGTTTGGCAGGGATTTTGGAAGGTTTTATAAGATTTTGATGAGTTCTTATGCAGATTTTATAGGAAAACCCCTATTATTTTATGTGCGGTTTAGGCTTGTGGGTTTTGGGCTTGGGCCCAAGGCCCACAAGCTCAATCCCCGTGTTTAATCGGCTACGAGACCCGTTGTGAAAACCGAAATCACCGTAGCCAAGTAAAATAATATTTCGTGCAAAAATAATGTTGGTATCCGTTGTAGTCGCGTTCGCGCGTTGATAACGGTAAAAATCTCGCGTAAAAGGCGCCGTTCGCCGTTTCCTACCATCGCGTTTTTAATCCACGTTTGCATTTGTGTCGCACGGAAGCCCAATAAATTAACAAAATTAATTTCATAAACATAAAGTACTCGTGTAACATTCATACTTGTCGGCGTTGTCAGTATTTTGTACGGCATCAGTTCGTTGTCGCTTAATATTCAGCAGATTTTGCGTAAATCACCATACGCGCACGGTAAAGTCGTATAGACGTTCCTAGGCACTCCAAAGGCCTAATTAAGTTAATTTGTGCTGTAAACACTATTTATTATCACGTTAATTACCTGTTAATCACGTAATTAAGAGCCGTAAATTACGGGTTGTCACATTCTCCCCCTGTTACAAGAATTTCGTCCTCGAAATTTAGACTATGTTATCTCCTCAGAATTGTGTTGTTCGCAGGTAAGTCCGAATAATAACAAAGTGAATGACCACGTAATCGAAACAAGACTTATTCGAATCATGACATTCCTCAACAATATGAACCCAACGGTAAAAACAATATGTCTCAGTAAGTGATGTCAAAGGAAACGAGACGTAATGATACAATCACCAGTGTGACTAAGTTAACAACGATCCAACAATGAACAGGAACTTCGACCAACCGAATTCCATATGAATGTTTACAACGTGTAAGTGAGTTCTAGAAGCAATAACATCCACTGGATGAACTTAGAATCAACAAATCTCAATCTGTAATAGTTTGCATGAAACGTTCGATCGTGATCAGCGCAAGCTGTAAGTCATACTGACGCCACAAGGTGTCGCAATGAATGAAACAATTTAATAATAGAGGTGATCGAACAAGTATCACCTGTGTTTTGCATAAAACGCTCAATCATAATTAGCCCAAGCTACAAGTTTGTGCTGACACCACAAGGTGTCGTAGTGATTTAAATAGTTCAATAATAGCGGTGATCAAACAAATCCACCGTGTTTGAAGTCAATTGAAAGCGTAATGAAGTAAATATGAATGTTTGTTCCAAACAAACATCAAAGAATTTCAATTGAAGATGGAACACCAAAGAATTACTGTTTCGATCGAAGAGGAAGGAGCAATGAATATTGCAAGACTTTCGATTGATAATGAAAGAAACGTTAGTAGGTACCCCGGAATATAAAATGGATTTGTGTACCATTGTCTTAACACACTATTGTATTAAGACTGTTGTAATGTGATAAACCAAAGCGGATTTAAAGCAATTCAATAATTAAATCCGTGTATGAGATGTGTAAACGAGTTTAGCGCAAGGTTCAAATAAGTGAAAATACCACCACAAGGTGTCGAAATCAACAAACAATTTAATGGAGTCGAATGCCAAACAAGTTTACTTCGACTCGGAACAAATGAAACACTTGTTAAAATTGATTTGAATATGATGTTCCCAATACATCATATGGTGTCTTGAATCGAATATATGTAATGAACAAGTTCAAACAATTGAACTTGTTTTAGCATAATCCGACAATAAGTATATGTATCGACAAGAAAACTTTCGGCATGGTCACAACGAAAAACCATGTATGTAACTTGAAAAGAAGAGAAATTTTCAAAAAAATGTGTTGACTTGATAACAAAGGAGCCAACAGTTACAATAATGTGGGTCATTCGAATCACAAGTCAATAATAATGCTCGTGGCACAGTGTCCATTAAGAGGAGTAGAGATACGAAAATCTACTCAGTAAATGTGAGAGTCGAAATTTCAATAAAAGAAATTTGAGGACTTTACCTGGGGTTTCGTGTGACGACCATTTGTTAGGTGACATTACCATGGAATGTCGAACATAGCGTATTCGTCGTTAGTTAGGTAGAGGGGGGGGGGGATGCGGAGACAATCGTCTTCTCCCTGGCGTGATTCGTGTCGTTGCAGGATCGCGTGACAAGTTGTCGTTTCCTGATTGTTAGTTCTCCTGCTGACAGGAATCTAGCGTCGTTGTTAGATTGCGTCATCGTTCCTTCTCAAAGGCCTCGCCTCGATAGTCTTGTATGTCGTATTTCAATCTCCGTTGATGTATAGCTTAAGTTTCACGTATACCTGTGCACTAGCGTTGTGTGCCGCGTAGAAGGTGATGTACCCCGACATCCGTTGGCGTAAAATTTGAGTTCTATGTATTCTCATGCGCTAGCGTTTTGTTATGCGTAGGATGCCTGCTCGGGAAGTTAAAATATCATAGACAATATGGATAATAGTGTGTGCCCGAGTTAATATTCGAGGTTCCTACGTGATGACCTTTAATAAACACACACATGCACAAATAACCAATAAGCAATCAAATAGTCCTCCTAGTCCCACTAGCCTCCCAGCCTCCCAGACTGACTCCCTAGTCCCACTAGACAATTTTCCCAGCCTCCCAGACTGACTCCCTAGTCCCACTAGACTATCCTCCCAGCCTCTCAGACTGAATCTCCTAGTCCCACTAGACTATCCTCCCAGCCTCTCAGACTGAATCTCCTAGTCCCACTAGACTATCCTCCCAGCCTCTCAGACTGAATCCCTGTTCCGAAGGTCTTAAATGCATGTTTCCTAAACTCTCAGATTGTTGTGTACTGTATGTAATTGTTTTATGTACCGTGTATAAAACACAACTTTAGCGTATGTTTGAAAACAAAATTTTGACTGTTTGTTTTTCGGAAACAGTTGGAGACCATATTCGAGTACTAGGCGTTCTGTATGTATTCAAAGTCATAATAGTCTAAGTCCCAGAGAAAAGTGAGGTTAGAGCCTAGGTATCTTTACAGAAAACCCTATTCGCTGTAACCTATAGCTCTGATACCAATCTGTCACACCCCGAAATATCAGAGCATTGGCGTGACTGGACTGGTATCTTCATTGCACAGCGGAAGCAAAATAAGCTAAGACTTTCTAGAAAATGAACGCCCACTAAGTACTCGAGTCTCCAATGGTTCTCCTATTCCAACCGTGCCTTGTCTTAGAAATGCAACCTGAGAAAGAGACATGCGAAAAAGTCAACATAAAGTTGAGCGAGTTCATAGTTTGTTTGTAAAAGATTTGAAATAAATCTTTTGAGTAACCGGTTTTTGAAATAGTATTGAGAAAATGAATCAAAAGTCATTTTCTTGCCAAGTTATATGGAAACGTTGTGTTTGTAACACAGTATGTTCATAAAAACCATGTATTTGTAATGTTCGCATAACCGTCAATGCCCACCCTGACTTTGACTCCATACCCGCATAATCCTGTGCTTTGAATTTTTGTATAAAACATGGTATTTAATTTGTATGTACAAGTATTTTCCGTAAGTATAAAATCCCTGGTATGTAGCAAATAAGGAAAAAGAGATCACCAATGGTTTGCAAGGCCATTGATATGTGTGAAGTGCAAGTAGGAAGACTCAAACCTAGCAGATTTATGCGTCGGGCACAAAGTCACCCCGAGGTCCGTTCTGTTTGGCCTGGGGGCTGGGCTCGCTACACCTAGATAGATCTACCTCTCCTGTCCCTCGGTCCTACAATGAGGATTAATGGCCTCCAGTTCCCGCCTACCCACTCACATGATCTAAGTAGTAAACCCTCCTTACGCTAATCATACCATGTATAAAAAATCCCTGGTATCCCCGACCAAATCCCTGGCCACCCTGACCGAATCCCTGGTCACCCTGACCGAAAATCATTCACATTTCAAAAATAAGCATTTGCATCATACTTGGTACTCGTTCTCACCAAGAGTGCTTCTTGTATTTACCCGTAGTTTAGAAAACTAGAATTCGTGGGTATGCATATACCGAAAGATACGTTTGTTTGAAAACCGGTATGTTTAGTATAAACCTTTCGTAAATCATTTGTGTTCCTCGAAATCCCTTCGTAATATGATTTAGAAATACGAGTTTTGCGTTTGTTCAAAACTTTGTATGTTTTTGCAAAACGTGCATGTCTTTCCACCCCGAAAACATTTACAAAAATGTAAAACAGTAAAAAGTGGGGGTTATGAACTCACCTGAATATTCCTGTGCAAAGCTAGCTAAATACGACTTCGTGATGTCGTTTCCAAGATGAGACTCGCTAGCGTGCATTCTACAATATTCCTAACACGGAATACCTTATAAGTTTCTAAACAAAGCGGTAACTAGTCTACGTGTCACCGAGCTCTACCGAATCGTTAGCCGAACGATTCGACAGTAAGTTATTAACTTAATGGAAAAGATTAAGTTATATGTGTTAAGTCTCGTTTAATGTCAGTAGCAGTTTAGTAAGTCTTGCAAAAGACTTAGTTTCCGAGAGACTTAAAATGAATAAATATTCCTATAAAAATATATAAATATCTCGTTGTAGGTGTGTTAGCCGTCTCGAGTAGTCATACGTGTATAAACGAATACGAGTTGTTTGACGCTTGAAATAAATATATAAAATATATTCATTTTATAAAGGAATTGTCGAAATTCCGAAGTTTATAATAAATATAATAATTATATTTATTTGTTGTAAATAAATTTCCGACTCGTCATTTATTGTAAGTTGTAAAGTGTTATCGAAAGAAACTATATGCTTGTATTCGTCTTTCCAAAATATCATTTGAATCCGATGTTTGTTTTATAATAAAACGCGTTCCTTTTTACGGATTTTCTCGAAAAACGGGCAGAGTTTCCTCTGTTTTTGGACGCCCCCGACAACCACGTGTCGATATATTTTGTCAAACTCAACAATATTCTCAATATCAATATGTTAATTTTCATCATACGTATAAAATGTAAACTAACTTTCTATCAAATCGGTTCAAGCTCGTTTTTCACGTAACGTATAAAACTATGAAACGAAATAAAACGCGTCGTAAAATCTTTACCACTCTTCGTGTCGAAACGTGGACAGGTTGACTGAGTTGACCTGGTCAACCGAGTTGACTGAGTTGACTCGGTTTGACCGAGTCAACCGAAATGCTTCATAAACCGGTCCAAGCCAAACCGTTCGACCCGTTGTTGATCGTTGACCAGTTGAACTGCTGTTGACCGAGTTGAACTGCTGTTGACCGAGTTGACCCGGTTTGACCGAGTCAACTGAAACTGAGTCTGACCCGAACCCGACCGAGTCGCGGAACCCGAAACAACCACCCGCTTCGACTGAATCCAACCCAAACCGTGACTTGAACAGAATGTGAAACGTACCAACATCTGAACCCCGCAAAAAAATCTTGAATCTGAAACCCAAACCACACTCAAATCTGAGTTGAACAGTTTTGACCCGACAACCGTGATCCGAACTAAACTCGAGCTGAAACCCGAGACACACGAACCTGCTGACTAGCTCGGACTGCACCCACAACCTGAAATCTGAAAATATGAGCCCGAACCACACACCTCCCGAAGCTGAACCGCCGTGAGTCGAGCCGCCGGAAACCACCACAGACACCTCCACTGCCGCCGCCGTGAGCGGCGGCGTCAGTTCCTTTCTCTCCCGATCTCGATCTCTCTCTCTCCCTTGCTTCTCTCTCTCTCTTGTCTCTCTCTCTTCGTCCCTATGTTTGCACCACCACCAGACGGTGGTGGTGGTCGCCACCAGTCGCCATCGCTCACCACCACCCGATGAGGATGGGGGTGGTCTGTTTAGTTACCGAGGAAAAGGGGGGGGGGGAGGGTGTTTGAGTGGAATGATGTTTTGAGAAGATGAATTTTGAGGATGTGAAGGATTTTCACATGAGTTGCCTATGATTATATTCGAGAAGAGAGATGAGAGGCATGAATGTGTTTTAGGGTTTGAGAGGTAGGAGATGAAGTGTGTCTTGTCTGTGTATGAGTATTTATGGAGATCTAAATGAGATCTCATAATATTTTGTTGAGATTTCATAAAGATTTTATAGATCTAGTGTAGGTTTGGCAGGGATTTTGGAAGGATTTATAAGATTTTGATGAGATCTTATGCAGATTTTATAGGAAAACCCCTATTATTTTATGTGCGGTTTAGGCTTGTGGGTTTTGGGCTTGGGCCCAGGGCCCACAAGCTCAATCCCCGTGTTTAATCGGCCCGTAAATTCCTACGAGACCCGTTGTCAAAACCGAAATCACCGTAGCCTAGTAAAATAATATTTCGTGCAAAAATAATGTTGGTATCCGTTGTAGTCGCGTTCGCGCGTTGATAAAGGTAAAAATCTCGCGTAAAAGGCACCGTTCGCCGTTTCCTACCATCGCGTTTTTAATCCACGTTTGCATTTGTGTCGCACGGAAGCCCAATAAATTCACAAAATTAATTTCATAAACATAAAGTACTCGTGTAACATTCATACTTGTCGGCGTTGTCAGTATTTTGTACGGCATCAGTTCGTTGTCGCTTAATATTCAGCAGATTTTGCGTAAATCACCATACGCGCAGGGTAAAGTCGTATAGACGTTCCTAGGCACTCCAAAGGCCTAATTAAGTTAATTTGCGCTGTAAACACTATTTATTATCGCGTTAATTACCTGTTAATCACGTAATTAAGAGCCGTAAATTACGGGTTGTCACAATATCATCCATTGGCCACCCGTTTGTCCAATGGTGAAGATTATCAAGTAATGTATACAAAACCCCACATACTGGCTGTAATTTGGTGATTACAAAGACTTAATCCCTATAATTATAACTTTGAAAACATTTAAGAATTTATAAAGCACTTTGATAAAAAGAGAATGACTCACATTGCAGATTTATATGAGCAGAGCTTAGCCTACTGATTAGCCTTTTAACCTAAATTTAATAACATGCACACGAACTCGGTTAGTAACTAATACAACATTTACGATAACTCACGAGATTAAACCTTCACAGCGAATGACAAAGTGCGATACTTAAACATTCATCGAATTATACTCTTATACAATTAGTAACTATAGGGTGCCATGTCATACACATGCCTTTTCATTATACCTGCATACAATTAGTAACTATAGGGTGCCATGTCATACACATCCCTACTGTGATTACTAATTTGAAAGGATTGGTTTATAAAATCTTAATTGGTTGAAAAACCCTAAATCCTGTAAGTGATGTCGTGGGGTAAATGATTATTTGTTTCAAAATTTTGAGCATTCGATCCGATTACTAAAAAATGTGAAGAATCACGACATCAAAACCTAATTTGAAGACATAAAATCTATAATTGAATTGAAAATCCTAATAACATCAAGAGATCGAGGGGAGAGAGTGATGATAATGTTTGTACAAAAGAAATCCATAATTAGTTTTTTTATCAACACCTTCAAATTTCACACGTTGGAAAATCCCCTGTTTTCGTGTTTGAATTGGTAATCAAGAGGAATATAAATCATCAATCAGAAGGACTTGATCGATTGATTAAACAACAACGACATTATCCTTGATCAGAATTGATCAAGTTTGATAAAGACGAATCGAAGGCCGGTCAGTGAATTGTTTTTCCGGGGAGTAATTCCGGCGAACGAAGTCTTGAATATAAATCAAAAGAAACTCTCTAATAATTTTGAGATGCGAAACCCTCTTTTTAGAACTATCTTCAAGTTAAAACCAGAATTCAACGTGTTTTTATATATAAATGCTTTAGATTATTGGTCTGTTTTTATATATGTTAATATTCATAAATTTAGTTTTTTTCATGTTTTCTTTGATGCATTGTAATTATATATAAGTGCTTTAGATTGTTAAAATCTAGCTTTTTATGTTTTCTTTGATGCATTTTAATAAGATATAATATATCTATGTTTTTTTGTTGATATCTTAGGGGGTTTTATGTTATGAGATTATGTTAGAATCTTAATTGTTTTTTTTTTCAATTTGGAAGCGTTCCCCAATTGTGTATGTAAATATACCATGCCTTTTTGTTGATATGTATTTGTAGATCGGTTCATACATACATGTATTGTATAGATGTAATTGTTATACATGTGTTTTGAACTGGTTCTCTGTTTGGTTGAAAATTTTCTCAACAGTTGAGGATTGGTGTTCTTTTTCTGCTTACCCATTAAACAACTTTTCATGTGATATCAGTATATATTTTTCTCACTAAAATACATGCAATTGAGAACTTTCTCACTAAATTACATGCAATAGAGAAATGTTGACTAGATAATTAATATGCATTCACTAAATTATATTCCTTCCTTCGTTGTATTTACCATTATCTTTAATGAGAAATCACGTGACCAAGTATGTTTTGCGTAACCAATAATCCCATATATTCTAGGTGATCTTGATCTAAGATGAGCAACTTTGCAAATGAAGTGCGGCAACTCAAAATACATAATTGACGTCCCGCTGCAACGCGCGGGTGAGCGTCAACTCGTTAACGACAAATGACAAAGCATAAACCCTAATGTGGGCAGCACTTAAACATTCATTGGATAGTTTAATCGATCGGACATTGAATCGTAGCAGCGATCGCGTTAATACCCGGTATCGAAGCAGCGCCTCGCTAATTATATATGAAATTTTGACTTTAGAGTATCAAGAATTCGTTTTTTGAGTTTGGATATCGACACCAGTGGACTGTGCATGCAACAAGCGTGGCCGCCCAGTCTACGAGTAGCTTTGACCAGTCACGAGTAGGTTAGGCAGCTGGACACCACATGGATCCGGAACACTTATCCGGTCAAACAAGTGTTGACGCAGCCCGTGTAAACTATCCTTAATGTTTACGCGGCCCGCGAGAGGACCAAGATTATGAATTTCTTGGTTTTTAATATGGATTAGGGTTTCAGGGGTCCGGGTTTATAATTACGGGTATTTTTAGGACAATTTTGAGAATCCTTACAGCATGCTTTCTTAAATCCGGCCGACGGCCAATGTTGCTGTCTACGAACAATTTTGGCGACGAAAGTTTACACCAGCCGTTGGCGACGGCCCATATGGGCGTCGGCGACGGTGCCCCCAAGCCCGAATCTTTGTTTTTCGTGTTCCTTGCTCCCGATTGACTCGTTTCGCATCCCGGTGGTCCAGTTTTCACTCCGGTGACCCGTAAAGCTCCCGAAAAGCTCCTTAAACTCTGCTAGACCTGCAAAACAAGTATCTAATCAACAGTAGGCTATTCGAGATTAAAGCTTGCGTAAAAACATCAAATTAAACAATTACAGCCACCGGTTTTCGACCACGTATCACATCCCCACACTTGTCTTTTGCTTGCCCTCAAGCAAATCTGTTTTTCACTTTCACGTGGGTCGAACAACGAATACACTCCCCATTCCCGAGACGAAGGTTAAGGTCCAATGTCATGCTAAAGTTCAAATTCTTTACAATTTTCAATATATTTAACGGTCAAGTGAATTCACATATACAATGGTTATCCAAGATTAACCCGTTCGTGAAACCAACAATTCATGCACATCCCTCACAATGTTCTCTCCACTCGGTTTATAAATTGGCTAATGTGTATAATGTATTAGCACTTCAAATGATAATCACTCAAAACCGATTAGAACACATACCCGCATAGGCTTGCAACTCAATCATTCTCCACCACCGATCACGAATACTAAGCACAAGTCATAAGGTCTTTGTAAGGGTTGTAACGAGGCTAGGCTAAGGGTAGGGAATAGGATATTTTAAAGTGGCTAAGGTGATGAAAATTCGATTTTTGTTATGAACGACTATTCTAAACAAAACTAAACTATAAACATCAACTACAAGGCAACAACTTTAGCCTTTTATTTCTCAAGCTAAGAACATATATTTTTGTTCTTTTCTCAACAATTTTCTCATCTTTTTCATAACATTTTCTTATTTTTCTCTTTTTTTTCGTAAATAAACAAAAATATTATACAAACTTTACACCTATAATCGAATTTCCATCACATGGGTTTAAACGAAAAAGGTTTTAAGGTTATTGGCTAAAGGGTGGTCAAACGAAGGGATTAGGCTCAAAATTAGCTACTAGGGGATAATTTTTGGGTAAGGATATATAAATGGTGTAAAAGGAAAAAGGTTTACCTAATGCCTTAATCATTCTCGTGCTTGTACTCGGTCTATGGTCTCAAACGTATCAAAAGTTGTAAGTTCTACAATACGCGACTAATGGTCCACTCAAACAAAGAAACACATGTATGTAAATCTATGATATAAAAGTGGCTCAAATCCTCACGTATAAGGGTATGGTATGTGATATGCATAAAATGCTAGTTTCTTAGGCGGATTATTCCCAAATAACCACCCGCTAAATACCCGTCATGCTATTAATTTGAACTTGACCATGACAAAAGACCAAATGGGTTGTGACATCCCTCGTTGACTTAGTTACTTGTGCTTTTAAGATCGCTTTTGGAACAAGATATTTTTGAAAAATTTTTGAAATTTTCCCCCATCCCCACACTTGAGGTAAACATTGTCCTCAATGTGTAGTGTTTAAATGAACGGGTCAAAATCTAAAACTTTTACTACTCCCCCATCCCCACACTTGAGGTAAACATTGTCCTCAATGTGTAAGAACTAGAGTTTTAAACGCACAAGGGATGTGACACGGCTAACTTCCCAAAAATTCTACCCTGGAAGAATAATATACAATTTACAATCCACTTATTTGCTAACTAAAAAAAATCAAAAGTAAAAAGAAACGTATGCACCTGATTTTTGAGCTCATTCCTCGTGTGCTCTTCTTCTCTTCAAGAAAGTGGTTGTCCCACGAACACAATGTACCTACAAATCTTAACCCTTGTGTAGAAGCATGCTTCTCACAACCATCAAAATTTGTTAGTTACCTAGTTCTACCACTTTTATGAAAAATTTACCAAGCCATACGTTATTTCACTTTGATTTATGTGGAAAATAATTTACAACAATAACAAACCTAACTCACTTTCGTAGGAATCACGGTTGCATTTAGCTTATGCAACAAGCCCTTTTAAACCCCCCAATAGCTTGGGAGGAAGAGAGGTCTCATGAGGGTTATATAGGGAACACACCCACAACGTTCATTTAACTAGGCAAAAATAAATAAAACGAAATAAAAATAACGGAAATAAACTAATATACAACAACAACACAAAACATACCTTGCCTCTACCGCTGATAACTTTCGTTAGGGTTAACTGGCGGGTTTGGCTGGTATTGATAACCAGTGAGGGCCTCAAACATCTCCCTATAGTTATCAAGTGGACTCTGCTCTCCTTGAGGTGGTGGTTGGTAAGGAATCGGGATGAAGCTTGAGCCGACTGCCTCGGGCCAATGAGGGGTTGGATCGGATGGGCGTCGTGGATGGGGAAGGTTGGGGTAATCCGTCCACCCCGAGTGTTCGGCATAAGGGAGGCCGGCTTGATAGTCTCTTTGATGTCGCTCCTGATCGTAGAGCACCTTGGCATTATTAATAGCCATTTGGTTAGAGACAGCTAAAGCTCTCCATCGGCGTAGCTCCAATTCTCTTTGTTCATTTTGATGCCTCGCCTCTTCTTCCTCCCATGCCCGTCTTCGGGCCCTATCTTCCTCTTGCAATTATAACAAGCGTTCCATTTGTGACCGTTGTAACGCTTGTTGCAATTGTTGTTCCTCCATTTGCTTCTCCATCCTCTCACGAAAGGATGCTTGGAAAGCCCACTGTTCTTGCGTGTAAGCCCTGTGTGTCTCTTCCCATTCTTTCCTTCTTACCTCGTATTCTCTCCCCTCGCCAATACATGCCGACACATTATCATAACACGCTTGTTGCCCGCAATTCCAATTCCGGTACGTCGGACCCTGCCTTTGGTTCACAAAATCTGCTAGATCAGCAGAAATTTCCCGATGCTTCCTCCTGTATCTATGCCTTGGTCCCCGTGGACCGGCAGGCTCCGTCTCATCCTCCATATCAACCATCTCCTCATCTTCATCTTCCTCTTCGTCACCCTCTCTCGGTTCCGTGTATCGGTAGCTGTTTCCTTGTTCATCCTCGACTGTGTGAAGATGACCAAAAGCCTTAACCGTTATTTTCCAATGTCGCCTCATGGAGGTGAAGTTGAACTGATCGATGGGTTTAGACACCCACAACGACTCCTGAGGCAATGCATTTTGCTGCAAAATCATGGCGCTAATCAATCTCACATAAGGGATCATCTTCCGTTTGAATGATTCCCTTGTATCCCACGTATTGATCATCACAATTTGGCGCCATGATAGCCTTGGCGTCCCATACAACAACGAATGTAGAACCCGACAGTCGGGTGCCTTCACTGCTCCACGGTCCCCAAACCGCACCATAACATTCTCCAATGAAATGCCCTGCAATATTCTGCCCTCCAAGGACAAATCATTTCTGGATTCCCCTGCACCTCCAGAACCTGGCAAGACCGATGCTAGCATTTGATCCGGATCAGCCGTGTTTGCCTTGTTATCCAGAAACTGATCGTAGTCGTAGTAATCATACGCTTCAACCCCAAGTGAATCAAATCTTGCGATAGCATTCATATGCTCAAATGACATGATCATTTGATTCTTGCCGATATTGCCGATCAACTACCACGTAGGAGCCGGCCCATCAGAATGTTCAAACCGTAGAGTGGACAACCATTCACAAACGACGCCCAAATACACCCGGGTGGTGATGTCCTCGCACCAGTCAAGTACTCGCTCCAACCCAATCCTTTCAAACTTTTGAACTATGCCGATTTTGCGAAATTCTTCGACATCCACCGTACGCTCACATACTACTCTCTCGGGTACGGGTTTTGAAACACCCGTTACCATCTTCATTTTCCACAGCTTCGCCTCTAATTTCTTGTTTCGGTACCGGGAAAGAGCCTTTAGTTTTTCGTCTTTCCAAACCGCGGCTGACCGACTATTCTTGGCCTCCTCCCAATCCCAATCTTGTCTATAGAGTTGCCCATCACCTTCTTCTACATTACTTAATTGTTCCCAACGTTTTTGATATTGCCCCGAGCCTGCACCGGCTCCCGAAGACGAACCTTGCCCGGAAGTTTTTGCTTTCTTGCTTCTTCCAAACATAGCTACAATCAAAAGACAAGACAACAATTAGTACACCCCAAATCTTCACACAATCTCAAACTTTGAACATATTATGCAATGTTGAATTTCAATCAATAATTAGATGCAAAATCGCCTTTTTAAACTTCCAAAGTCGCTCATTTTAACATCTACATATCAATTTAGCATGTTTATTCATAAGATTTCTCAAAATTTCATGGTTTCAACAATATTCAACATTACAACTATGCTCAATCATGCAAAAATCTAGTGTAATCACATCACCAAGCCTAAAGCATGCTCAAATCCCACCCAAATCAAGTAAACATTCTTAAGTTTATGCTAAAACATCATACATTATGATAAACAACCTACTCTTAAACAATGAGCTTAAAATTTCGGAAGAAATCAACAAAACATATGAAAATCATGCATAACTTTACTGAAATTTCATACCTTTGATGTAGATTGGTCAAGAAAAACTAAGAAAAGTGCAAAGCAAAAAATTTGATGAACACTCTTCAAAAACCATAGAAACCACGCCCATAAATCTTGCAAATGAGCAAGAATTAATGAAAACCGTTATGGGGGTTTTGTTCCTCTTGAAAAATTACTCAAGATAGGCTAAAGAATCAGGAGATTTGGCTGAGAATCGAAAGAGTTATGAGAAGAAGAAGAAGATTAGGGTTCTTGGTAGGAAGTTTGGGGAAGATAAAGATGGAGGAGAGAGAGTTACATATGGATCTGAGTGATTAGATGGATTTTCTGGATGGTTGAGGTGTATGGAGGGGTTTTCGAGTCATATGTATGCTCAACATTTCGTTTGTGTTTGTATTAGATGAGTTTTAAAGGTTTTGAGTTCGAATCTAGACCCCAAGAACAAAATCGCGTCGGGCAGGTTTAGGGGGACCGTCGCCGACGGGCCTGACCACCGTCGGCGACGGTGGTTAGAAATGTTAAAATTGGGCGACGGCCTATCTTGCTGCTTACGGTGAAAAGTGAGTGACGGATGGTTTTTAGGGGTCGTAGGCGACGCACGAGGTTACCGTCGGCGACGGTACACCAAAAATCCATTTTTTTATTTCTCAATTTTTCAATTTTTTTAAATAGAGAAGATTTTATGAACTTTTTTCTAAAGGGACTATGTACACTAAAAATTCTTAACAATTATTAAAAATCTTTTTATAAGTTAAATTTAAAAAAAAACGCGGAAACCGTTAACGGCCCTACCACCCCCCCGAAAAGTCGTGTATTGTCCCTAATACACACAACTAAGTCTAAAAACATACCTTTTGTCTTCAAGACCCGTTTATGATGTCCGGACTTCACACAATTACAAAGGTTAGTATAGAACGAGAACGATTAATCACAAAATTACTCAAACAATTAAATCGCATGTACATAACTTTACAAAATTCATTACCGGTCCTTTCAGTTGACCTCATAAGTTGGCACACTTACCACGAAGCTCACCAACTCCACATTCTCATCTTTTGTCTCATTGTTACCATCAAGGAACAGTTTAAGGCGATGCCCATTTACCGTTTGCTTTGATCCATCCTTCGGGTCCTTGATTGTAACATCTCCAAGCTTTCCAACCCGTGTAATCACGTACGGGCCCATCCATTTACTCTTTAGCTTACCGGGGAAGTATTTAAGCCGTGAATTGTAGAGCCAAACCTTTTGACCCACTTCAAACTCCTTCGGCTTCAACTTCACGTCATGTGCCCTCTTCATATCATCCTTGTATTTTGAGGCGCACTCGTACGCTTCTTCCCTAAGCTCCTCCAACTCGCAAAGCTTTAACTTTCGCTATTTCCCTACATCGTCATATTTCATGTTAACTTCTTTAATAGCCCACCAAGCACGATGCACAAGCTCAACCGGTAAATGAGAGTTTCGCCCGTAAACTAAACGATAAGGTGTAGTTCCAATAGGTGTTTTATGCCCCGTTCTATAAGCCCATAAAGCATCATTCAACTTCGTCGACCAATCCTTTCGGTCGGGTCAAACGGTCTTTTGCAAAATTTCTTTTATTTGCCTATTGGAAACCTCCACTTGACCGCTTGTTTGTGGGTGGTAAGGGGTAGCGATTCGATGGTCAACACCATACCGTTTCAAGAGTTTGCCAAAGTTAAAATTCTTAAAGTGAGATCCCCCATCACTAATGATCACTCGGGGAATCCCAAATCTCGAAATTATGTTTGTTTGTACAAAATTGCAAACAACGGTATGGTCATTCGTCTTGGTGGCAATCGCTTCGACCCATTTGGATACATAATCGACCGCCACCAAAATGTATAAGTTGCCATGCGAATTAGGGAATGGGCCCATGAAATCGATCCCCCACACATAAAAAAATATCTACAATGAGGATCGGTTGCATGGGCATTTCACCCCTTTTATAAATACCCCCTAACTTTTGGCACTCTACACATTTCTTAGCGAAATTAAAAGCATCCTTAAAAATAATCGGCCAATAAAGACCGCTATTGAGCACTTTGTGCCCGGTTTTGTGACCATTAAAATGGCCCCCACAAGCAAATGAATGCAAGTGCATCAAGACGCTAGGAATCTCCTCGTCGAGTATGCATCTTCGAACGACTTGATCCGGACATATCTTGAATAAGTCCGGTTCTTCCAACGTGTAGTACTTGATTTGAGATAGGAAGTGCAACCTCTTCCTTCTATCCCAATGAGCTGACAAGTCACCTGTGACCAAATAATTAACAATATTAGCATACCATGGTAATATTGAAACTTTTAAAATTTGTTCATCTGGGAAATTCTCATTAATCTCTTCACGGGAAGAATCCTCCTCCACAACCAATCGAGACAAGTGGTCCGCAAGCACATTCTCACTCCCTTTCTTGTCTCTAATTTCCAAATCAAACTCTTGTAGCAAGAGAACCCATCAGATTAATCTCGGCTTCGCATCCTTCTTGTCCATGAGATACCTAACTGCAGAATGATCAGAATATACAATGACCTTAGTACCCCATATATAAGCACGAAATTTATCCAACGCATATACCACCGCAAGTAGCTCTTTCTCAGTAGTTGTATAATTTAATTGGGCATCCGAGAGAGTCTTACTCGCGTAGTAAATGGCAACCGGTTTCTTTTCTACCCTTTGACCCAATACGGCCCCCACCGCATAATCGCTTGCATCACACATAATTTCGAATGGTAAAGACCAATTCGGTGATTGCAAGATTGGGGCCTCAACCAATTTTTTCTTCAACACGTTAAAGGCATTTTGGCAATTTTTATCAAAATCAAAAGTTTTATCCTTTAACAACAAATTTCATAGGGGTTTTGTTATATCACTAAAGCTTTTTATAAACCGCCTATAAAACCCCGCGTGTCCCAGAAACGACCGAATACCCTTAACACTTGTAGGATAAGGCAAAGTAGATATGACTTGCACTTTTGCTCTATCCACCTCAATCCCATGACTCGAGACGACATGCCCAAACACAATCCCTTCTTGAACCATAAAATGACTCTTTTCCCAACTCAAAACAAGATTTTTCTCAACACATCTTTTCAAAACTTTTTCGAGTTGGTCAAGGAATGTATCAAATGATGACCCAAATATTGAGAAATCATCCATGAAGATTTCCAAAGACTCCCCCACCATATCTGAAAAGATACTCGTCATACACCTTTGGAAGGTGGCGGGGGCATTACAAAGTCCAAAGGGCATTCGCCTAAATGCGAAGGTACCGTATGGACAAGTAAAAGTAGTCTTTGCTTGGTCTTCCAGATGTATAGCAATTTGATTGTATCCGGAGTAACCATCCAGGAAACAATAAAATTTTTGTCCGGCCAATTTCTCAACAATTTGGTCAATAAATGGCAAAGGGAAATGATCTTTGGAAGTTGCAGCGTTTAACTTCCTATAGTCAATGCAAATACGCCACCCGGTTACCTGCCGAGTGGCGACCTCTTCACCTGCGTCATTTGTGACGACTTGAATGCCCGCTTTCTTAGGAACCATTTGTGTCGGGCTTACCCATTGGCTATCCGAGATAGGGTATATGATACCCGCATCTAGCCACTTCAGTACCTCCTTCTTAACCACTTCTCGCATGTTCGGATTTAGTCTCCGTTGTGTGTCGTGAGAAGGACTCATACCATCTTCCGTGATAATCTTGTGCATCACAACCGAAGGACTAATTCCCTTCAAATCCGCAATGGTCCACCCGATAGCGGCTCTATGAGTGACCAAAACTCTCATCAACTTCTCTTCTTGCTCCCCGGTCAAGTTAGATGCAATGATAACCGGGAGCGTGCTACCTTCACCCACATAAGCATACTTAAGATGCTTGGGTAGCACTTTCAACTCTAACACCGGAGGCTCTTCCAACAACGGCTTTAACTTTGTATCAATGCTTTCTGGAAGACTTTCCACTTGGTGTGTCCAAGTGGGCCTTCCTTCCTTTGCCGCCATGACCTCCAACTCTTTCACTTCCTCATCCATGCTCCGATTTGTCTCTCCTTGTAACCTGTCAAACATGCAACATTCCTCTATTGTGTTTTCCTCTTCGACACTAATGTCGCATAGAGGTATACACTCGTCAACAATGTCCGCCATATAGCATTCACCGCCGACTAGAGGATCCGTCAATCCTGAAAAGACATTTAACCGCAACCGACGGTTACCAAAAGTCATGTCGACCGTGCCCGATTTGCAATTAATTTGGGCATTCGATGTTGCCAAAAATGGTCGACCGAGTATTACCGTTGGTTGCTTAGTTCGGTCCAAGGAAACATAATCTAATACAAGAAAGTCCACCGGATAGTAAAAGTCCTCGACCTTGACTATTACATCCGTGACTATCCCACGGGGTAGTTTAGGGGTTAAGTCGGCTAACACCACGGTGGTGTTTGACACTTGGAGTGGACCAAAATCATATTGGTCATATAAACTACCCGGCAAGATACTCACACTTGCCCCAAGATCCAAAAGTGCCCGGATCATTTTAAATTCACCAACTTGTATTGAGATAATGGGCGCTCCCGGATCTTGAAGTTTTGGTGGAAGTGCACCCGAAAGAATCGAACTCACATTTTCAGTTAAATCAAGTTTCTTAGGAAACTTGTGAGTCCGTTTTTGGGTGCATAAATCTTTCAAGTATTTTGCATATGAAGGTACTTGTTTAATTGCATCTAAGAGTGGCAAATTGATTTTAACTTGTTTAAAAATTTCCCACATCTCTTCTTGTTGTGGGCCTCGTTTATTTACCACCTTCTTAGATGGTCCCAACAAAGCTTCGGGATAAGGGGCGGTATTAGCCTCCACACCCTTTTCCTTAGCCTTTGGCACGGGAACGGTCACAACGGGGGTATTATTATTAATCTTTAAATCATCTTTCTTTTGACCCGTTTGACCGTTTTTACCTTCATCATCACTCACATCTTCCACCACCCCTTCAATAAACTGGGGTGATGGTGTTTTGACATCATTATCTACGACTCGACCACTACGTAAAGTAATTTTATTAATTAGTACCTCACGTGTGTTCCTTGAGTTTGACCCTTGATGCTTAGGGTTCGTCGTGGTGTCACTTGGAAGCTTTCCCATGCTTCCTCTCATTTGAGCCATCTCCTCCGCGAGTTGGCCCACTTGCTTTGCCAATGCCTCATGTGCTTTGTCCCAAATCTTGTTTGTCTTCTTTATCTCCTTAATGTCATTGTGAGATTCTTTTTGCATATTTAACAAAGCATCCATTTTGGCACTCAAGTCATCACCACCGGTTTGATTGTTCGACCCGCTTCCATTACCGCCTTGATTGTTGTAACTCCTTTGGTACCCACCTTGGTAATTGTTGTCCCAACCTTGGTACCCTTGGTTGTAATTACGTTGGTAACCCCCTTGGTTACCACCTTGACGATTTTGATATGATGACCCGCTTTGATTACCCGGTTGGAAGTTTGGGTTCATTTGATTCGCGGCATTCCCATATCGGAAGTTGGGATGGTTTCTCAATCCGGGATGGTAAGTGTTCGAATTCATGTCATTATTCTTTCTATCCCCGAACACTTGATTTACTTCCTCGGTGTACTCACCTGGCCCCGTTGGACATTGATCGGTCCTATGGCCAATATCCCCATAGTCCTCACACACCGCGAATTGAACTGCATTCACCTCCTTTTTTTTTTCATACGAGCCATTTCCCATTCTAAAGTGGAAATTCGACATTTAGAATCAAGATCGGGAAGTGACCGGGAAATGGGATGTTTCTTAGCTCTATCGGCCGATTCCTTCTCTTTTGACCGTTTGCTCATCCGCTCCAAAAACTCCCAATCATCATCTTCATGATTGCTCAAGAGAGTCCCGTTGCTTGTAGACTCTAGGCGATTCCATGTCGTGTAATCCAACCCACGTACAAAACACTTCACCAACTCCCACTTTTCTATTTGGTGATGTGGGCATCTCCGCATCAATTCTTTGAATCGAGTGAACGCTTCATGTAACGGTTCACTCGATAGTTGCCAAAACGACCTTATTTCAACCCTAGCGTCGTCGGTCTTCGCCATCGAATAGTATTCTTCTAAAAAGACATGTTGCATCTCACCCCATGTCCGAATGCTATTCGCCGGAAGTGTGAGAAACCATTGCTTTGCCTTGTCTTTCAACGAAAATTGGAACAAGCGAAGTTTGACATCCTCTAATGCGAAGTTGTGCCCCCCAATAGTGTTACAAATGGACGAAAACTCCGCCAAGTGTGTATACGGTTCATCATTAGACCTCCCGTTGAAATGGGGAAGTATATTGATGTAATGCGGCTTACAATCAAACATTATCCTTTCGCAAACAATCGGTGAATCATTCTCGGTGACCACCGGTCGGAAACGGTCATTCACTCCTCGTGGAGGTTGTTGACGACGTTGTGGACCGTTAAGTTCTTGGTCCACCGGCCTTCGGTTATCCCTTCTATCCCCTCTTCGATCCCCACCTTGATTTCTACCTTGGTTACCTCTTTGATTTCCTCCTCCCACAAAACGAGGGATCCGATTAGGGTTGACATTGTTATTGTTATTGTAAAACCCGTCATTTTGGTTCCTTTGGTTATTGTTTCATGGTTGACGGTTGTTCTCGTAACCGTCATTCCTCCTATCCCCATACCTGTAATCATCATTCCCCACATAGTTGGCGTTTTGATAGCCAAACTCATCATCTTCAAACCTTCTTGCGTTGTAGATGTTACCCTGATTCACGTACCCCCAATCTTCGTCATCATTATCCCGATCATCATAATATCCCCCATCGTCCGAATTTTCCGTATGTACGCTCACATGTTCTGGCGATTGATAACCGGGAACCCTATATGGTTTGTCATCGGGGATGGCGTTCCTCAAATCGTCTATGTTGAAGAAGGGGTCTTCGTTCGCGGGATTTCCGCAATCTCGATTACCTTGACGGTCGGAATTGACATTCCGGTCATCAAGATTGACGGGTAAGGAATTGTGTCGATGAAGGTTTTGTTGTTGGGGTGTTCGTTGGGTGTTATTGGGATTTTGGTTTTGGAAAGGTGGTGTGGGTGGTCCGGTGTTGTTATTACCACCCGGTCGCTCTTGAGGCATAGGTTGAACATTTGGAGCGGGATTGAAGTTGCTTCGGTATTGGAATTGGTTCGGGTTTTGGTTTTGGTTGAGGTTTTGGTTTGAGTTTTGGTTCGCCATTGAATCGGTTTCAACGGATGGTGTGAGTTGTGGTGTTTGATGGGTTTGATTAGAAGCAAGAGTTGCTTCCAACCGACTTGCTAAGTTTCTTCTTGCAACTCTTTCGATTTCCGGTTCGTAGACTAACGGTGAAGTCCTCCCGGAGTTTCGCGTATGCATACACTACCTGTAACCTGCACAAGTAACACACCCGCGTAACAAGGAAAAAGAGAAAGTACAAAGAAGAACTAGGCAAATTAAACAGATAATCACGCAAATTCAAACAATAATCCAAACACAAAGCGCACGCACTCCCCGGCAACGGCGCCAAAATTTGATCGGAGTGTCGCTCTCCGGTCAAAGATAATATTTATAAGCCCTAATTACCCTTAACAAATAGTTAGTGGTAGCAAGGGGTCGAACCACGGAGAGTATGTGGTTTGCGAGTGGATTCGATTGAATTATGAAAAGGTGTCACAATTATGAAGCTTGCTATGATATATTTTTGTATTCTTGTTTTGTTGAAAGATGTGAATTAAAATTACTAAAATAATTGGATTGATTAACTACTAACGATTAATAAATTGCGAGAAATGAAATTGATTGATTAAACAATATAAGGAAAACAAGGTTCACACCCGGTTCGGTATTTTGAAGTCTTAGGGTTTCTACACGTTTTAGATTCGATTCAATTGCAAATATGATTAACAAATTTAGTGTTACAAGGCTTAGGTGCCAAGAGCTATCAACGTCGTGAATGAAATGACGGACCACAATGCACTTCGTTACCAAGAACATGTAAACTCTAACTTAGATAAGGCATAATTGCACATACACATTTCGCAAAGTCAAGTTTAATCTTCACTCAACAATTCACGAATACAATACCAATGCAAGACAATTATCATCAGTTTAGAAATCAAATCACAACTTGTCACAAATCGAATCTCAAATACAATGTTTAAACCCTAAGAATTTACATAAACCTACACCGGGGTGAAACCTCCAAGAATTTAGCCGCTCATGGAGAAAACGGCACGATCAACGGATGCTTGAGAATTGAATTGGATCATCTTGAAGCTTGAAGGTGGATGAATGGATGAATGGTTAGGGTTATGGAAGGTTGGTGATGATGGATTGAAAGATGAATGGAATGATCGTGAATTAGGGTTCTTGATTGTGATTCGGGATGTAGAGATGATGGTTGGTGAATGGTAGGTGATAGATGGATGATAATGGCTCCAAGATATGTTTTAAACTTCAAAAGGAAGTGTAACTCCCGTATATTGATGACCAAGACCCTTTTTAGATCATTCCAAACCCAAGAAAACCAAGAATTCGCGTCGGACAAATTGAGAAGCCGTCGCCGACGGGGCTTCAGGCCGTCGGCGACGGTGCATGCTTTCTTAAATCCGGCTGATGGCCAATGTTGCTGTCTATGAACAATTTTGGCGACAGAAGTTTACACCAGCCGTCGGCGATGGCCCATATGGGCGTCGGCGACGGTGCCCCCAAGCCCGAATCTTTGTTTTTCGCGTCCCGGTGGTCCAGTTTTCACTCCGGTGACCCGTAAAGCTCCCGAAAAGCTCTTTAAACTCTGCTAGACCTGTAAAACAAGTATCTAATCAACAGTAGGCTATTCGAGATTAAAGCTTGTGTAAAAACATCAAATTAAACAATTACAGGCACCGGTTTTCGACCATGTATCATATATGTGTGTGGCTGGGCCACTATTCGTGGTCACGTGAAACTCCCAGACTACCCAGCCCAGCAGTGCCCCATGCCCAAGGGAGTATGCATTTCAATTGTATGTTTCATCTAGAATGTGCAGCCCATTTAAGTGATGCAACCATTTAAGTATGCGACCGACCTAAGAGTGTGCGAGCTCAACTCAGGGCGGCCCATTTGGCTCCGGCCCATACTCAAGAGTGTGGGGCAGGCTCGATGTTATAGCCTGTTTCGTAGTGGTGCGATTGGTATTTTATTCGTGGACCCGTGTGCGGCCCAAATGAAAAGGGTGAAATCGGTTTACTCAGAGGCCCAACAAGGTGTATGATCAATCGGTGCAAGATTTTTAGTTATTCATTCCCTAAATCATGCTCAATCAATTACACTTTATCATTTGTTTCCATGCTTGTCGCAAACCACCAACTCAAAATCTATTCAGATCATTGCATGGAAATCTTCGGAATCAAAATAACATATCATCACTTATCAATATACCAATGATACTAAATCTGATCATATTAGGTTTACCAATTACATCACACAAACACCCTAGTTCATCGGTTTACTATTTGCCAATATTGGTGTGTCTTAACTTCTCTAATAAATCAATTGGTCATCAAGACAAATTCATCACAGAATCATACATCACAATTCGTACACATAGTTCCCTAGTTCATATTATCACATAGCTATCATAATTATTGTTTCAACCCTTAATAAATTAATTAACAACATTAGAATGAGTATAATCACTAACCAAAGGTTGTTGGAGATGTGTTAGAACAGGAGGAAGGGGGCTTTGAAGGGACTTGGTTGATTCCTCAGATCTTTCGTCGCTTGTGTATGTAGGATTTTAGGGTTTTTAATTGTGCCAAGCTTACACACATGCATGTATACCCGTACACAAGGGAGGGAGTGGGCTGAGTTAGAACTTGGTAGTGGTTTGGGCCAACATACATGGGCCGAGAACAACAATATGAGTGACGTTAATAAGTGGAGTCGGGTTCGGTTTGGTTTGGACTTGATGGTCAAGTATGGACACTAATAATTCTTATGCATACCTTCTAAACATACAATTATATAAAACGAAATACTCTTTTAAATTACATGCAACAAACACCTGTTAACCACGTATGACAGATTAGGAAGTAAAGATGACACGCACCTAACGACCACGGTGATTCGGGTTGTCACAAGTTATTAGATGAAGGTGAAAGAATAAGGCAAATAGGGGAGAGGCTCGTTTGGAAGTACGACGAGCGTAACATGCAGTATTGGATGAACCCCCACTAGTAGTAATAATAATATTATATATATATATATATATATATCCACTAAAATAGATAATCCAATAGCTACTGATGCATACTAGTATTGTATTTTAAATTTCAGTTACGGTTTGTAGTAGACATAGATATCTATAAAATAGAGTAAATGTCGCAATGCACGACGATTTTGATCAATGTGTTTGTTTATATGATTGTTCGCATTAAATCTTGTTTTGTGATATTAATACTTGGTAAATGTTTATAATCCAGATGGACAACGAAGTGAATCAAGAAAACCCAAATAACGATAAAAACGGCAACCAAATAGATAACGGTGCCATCCAACATATAGTGGCACAAGGGATTATAGACGCTATACCATATATTATCAAAACGGTTAAGGAAGCAGAAAACAATAAAAGTAATAGTGGAAGTAAACGACCACCTACTGAACCCAGTCACAGCATAAACAATGGACCGTTACTTCAATTGCCTATTCCAAAAAGAAGAAGAACCATGTCTTATGGTTATTCTTACAAAGAATTATGGTCTTGTAAACCAATAGAATTCTGAGGCAATGAAGAAGCCATTGCAGCTCTACGCTGGATAGAAAAGACTGAGGCAGTCTTAAAAATAAACAAGTGTGCAGAGGAAGACAAAATCATGTTTGCTTCCAATCTTTTTAAGAACGCCGCTCTAGAATGGTGGAACACTATTCTCCAGTCTAGGGGAAGTGACAGTCTATAATATGGAATGGACTGAGTTTAAGAATATGGTTGAAAGGAAATTCTGTCCTCCTAATGAAAAAGAACAGATTGCTAATAAGTTCTTGAACCATAGGATGACTGGAGTAGACTGTAAGGGTTACACTACCTTATTCTTTGAATATGCTAGAATAGTGCCAACCCTAGCTTCACCAGAACCAGTGTTAATCTCCCGTTACATCTGGGGATTAATCAGTGAAATTATACACGTAGTCAAGGCAGCTAGACCACAAACCAAAGAAGAAGCTGTAGAACTAGCAAATACCTTGACCGATGAACTAGTACGTACACAAGAAGAGAACCAGAGGAAGAACCTAGTCCAAAAGCTTACCCAAGAATTTCGCTACGGTAATTCCAACCCTGGGAAAAACGTAGGTTCTACTTCTGGACCTTATTGTAAGGCCTGCAAGAAGAAGCATTCAGGAAGATGCTCCACATACTGCAACATCTGCAAGATACCAGGACACAAAGAAGAAGACTGTAGGAAGAAACCCAGTAATGGAGTATGCTTCAATTGTGGAGAAAAAGGGCATATTAAGCCAAACTGTCCGAAACTAGCTCTAGCCATGAACAACAAGACTACTAAGAATGCTAGGGCATTTGTTCTGATAGCTGAAGAAGCTAAGATGATTCCGGACGTGATTACCGGTACGTTTTTAGTTAATGATGTTTTTGCTAAAGTATTATTTGACTCTGGTGCAAACCAAAGTTTTATTAATACTTCATTTTGCAAACTTCTCAATCAACCATTAACTAAACTCAAGAATGTTTAGTAGAGACAGCAAATGGGGAATCCATTAAGATTACTGAAATCTTGCAGGGAGCAAGAATATAAATTTCAAACCATAATTTTATTGCTAATCTTTACCCAATGAATCTGGCTGGATTTGATATTGTATTAGGAATGGATTGGTTAATAGCCAATAAAGCCAGTATTCTATGTGATCAGAAGTCAATACAAGTAAATTCCCCAAAGGATAAAAAGATCACAATTAAAGGAAATAAGCCATCTTGATCCACGAAATTTATCTCTGTAATGAAAACAACCAGTTATGCAAGAAAAGGATCACTAGTGTATATGATTTCCATAATCATTAACACTAAAGGAAAAGAATTGAAAGATATTCCAGTAGTATCTCAATTCTCAGATGTTTTCCCAGAAGAATTACCGGGACTATCGCCAGACAGGGAAGTCGAAATCAGAATTCATCTGCTACCAGGGACAACACCAATTGCCAAGGCACCTTACCGTTTGGCACCAGCAGAAATGCAAGAATTGAAGAAACAGTTGGACGAACTTTTGGAGAAAGGATTCAGACAGCCCAGTTCATCGCCATGGGGAGCACCAATCTTATTCGTCAAGAAGAAAGACAGGTCAATGCGTATGTGCATTGATTACCGAGAATTGAACAAGGCCACGATTAAAAATCGGTACCCATTACCGAGAATCAATGATCTGTTTGATCAACTACAAGGAGCTCGATTCTTTTCCAAGATCGAATTACGCTCAGGATATCATCAATTAAAGGTACAGGAAGAGGACATTCCTAAAACTGCCTTCAGAACAAGGTATAGCCATTATGAATTTACCGTCATGCCATTTGGTTTAACCAATGCCCCAGCCGCATTTATGGACATGATGAACATAATATGTAAGCCATATCTTGATAAACTCATAATTGTCTTTATAGATGATATTCTCATTTACTCTAAGAGTAAAGAGGAACATGCAGCGCATCTGCATACACTCCTAAATTTGATGAGAAAAGAAAAGTTTTATGCTAAATTTTTGAAATGCGAATTTTGGTTAGAAAAAGTACAATTCCTTGGACATTTAGTTAATCATGAAGGAATCCATGTGGATCCCATAAAAATCGAGGCGATCACCAAATGGAAAGTCCCTGAATCACCAAAGGAGGTGAGAAGTTTTCTAGGACTGGCAGGTTATTATAGAAGGTTTATCCGAGATTTCACTAGAATAGCCATTCCCTTAACAAAACTGACATGTAAATCTGTTAAGTTTGAATGGGGACCAAAACAGGAAGAAGCCTTTAGAATTCTTAAGCAAAGATTAACCAACGCACCCATACTAGCGTTACTAGAAGGAACTGAAGACTTTGTAGTCTATTGTGACGCTTCTAAGTTAGGTTATGGATGTATGTTGATGCAACATCAAAAGGTGATAGCCTATGCCTCTAGACAACTTAAGAATCATGAAGAAAATTATTCAACAATTGATTTAGAGTTAGGAGCCATAATTTTTGCCCTTAAAATTTGGAGACACTATTTTATGATAGTAACTTTACCATTTTCACCGATCATAAGAGTTTAAGATATGTTTTCGGGCAAAAGGAGTTAAATATGAGACAGAGACGCTGGATGAAAATTTTGAGTGATTATGATTGTAATATCCAGTATCATGCAGGGAAGGGTAATGTAGTAGCCGATGCTTTAAGTCGAAAGTATCATGATAAGCCAAGAAAAGTACGTTCTCTTAAATTAAATCTGCAGATAGATTTAAATGAGCAAATTAGAAAAGTACAAGAATCAGTAATCAAGGACGATACTGAAAAATTGAAAGGAATGATTAAGGAATTAGAACAAGGAACAGATGGAATTTGGAGATTCCATAAGAAAAGGATTTGGATACCCAAACAAGGAAACCTACGCCACCGAATATTAGAAGAAGCCCATAAGTCTAAATATACGATACATCCTGGAAGTGATAAGATGTAGCAATACTTAAGAAAGAATTTCTGGTGGATATGAATGAAAAAGGATATAGCAGCTTATGTTGCCAAGTGTCTAACCTGTTCACATGTCAAAGCTGAATATCAGAAACCCCCAGGCTTATTACAGCAATTAGAAATGCCAATATGGAAATGGGAATTGATAACAACGGACTTTGTTACCAAATTAACCAAGACACGAAAAGGTAATGATACAATCTGGGTGATTGTGGATAGATTAACCAAGTCTGCTCATTTCTTACCGATGAAGGAAACCTTCAGCATGGAACAGTTAGCCAAGTTATATGTAAATGAAATAGTTTCATTACATGGAATTCCTTTATCTATTGTGTCTGATAGAGATAGCCGTTTTACTTCTCATTTTGGACTAGTTTCCAAAAAGCAATGGGAACCAAGTTAAATCTAAGCACCGCTTATCATCCTCAAACAGACGGACAAAGCGAAAGGACAATTCAGACAATGAAAGATATGCTTAGAGCTTGTGTAATGATTTCAGAGGAAATTGGGACGATCATTTACCATTAATAGAATTTTCCTATAATAACAGCTATCATAACAGCATCAATGCTGCACCATTCGAAGCACTTTATGGACGAAAGTGCCGAACTCCAGTCTGTTGGGCAGAAATTGAAGAAAAGCAATTGTCTGGACCAGAGATAGTACAAGAAACAACGGACGAGATTTTTCTGGTCAAGGAAAGACTAAAAGCAGCACGCGATCGACAAAAGAGTTATGCTGATAACAGGCGAAAGCCATTAGAGTTCCAAGTAGGAGATAAAGTATTATTAAAAGTTTCTCCATGGAAAAGAATAGTTAGATTCATCAAAAGAGGAAAGCTAAGCCCCAGGTATATTGGACCCTTTGAGATTATTAGAAGGATAGGACCCGTAGCTTACCTGCTAAAACTGCCAGAGGAAATGGCAGGAATACATGATGTATTTCATGTATGTAATCTCAAGAAATGCTTAGCCGATGAATCATTAGTAGTACCTCTCAAGGACATAGAGGTAAATGAGAAACTTAAGTTTGTAGAAAGACCCCTACAAATTGAAGACATGAAAGTAAAAAATCTCAAACACAAGAGATTGATTCTAGTCAAAGTGAGATGGGATTCTAAAAGAGGACCAAAGTACACTTGGGAGCTCGAATCAGAGATGCAGAGAATATATCCACACCTGTTCCAGTAGACCTCGAGGACGAGTTCTAAAACAAGGTGGGGAGGATATAACAACTCTCCCGAAACCCTTAAACATGTCCCATACGTCCTAAAATATACCCCGTATACGTAAAGTGGGCCCGAAATACCTTTATTTTTACAAAAATCAAATAAAACAAAATTTAAGGGTCTCTGGCGGGGCGCGCAGACTACCCTTAGTCCGTTGCAGGGCGCGAGCGCCTGGCCACCAGGCCACCTCCGGAGCTGCCACGTGTCAAGTGCGTGTCGAAGCTAGTAGCCGAGTCAGCCAAGCTAGGGCCTACCCTAGCCTAGCTCGCGGGGCATGACGGCCTCCTTTGTCTCCGTCGCGGGGAGTGAGAGACCCCTGGTCAGGCCCTATAAATAGCATCGATCGGCATTCAGTTTCCGTCGTTCAATTCTCGTGATTCTCTCTCAAAATTCTGAATATTAGAAGTAGTATCGGGTGTAATACTGTCACACCCCGATATTTCCACGTATTACCGGTGGGCCCGGTGGGGAGTATCGTGACGTAGTTGATATCATCATAGTCAAACAACACAATTTATAATGCACAGCGGAAGCAAATGATAGATTCATTTCAACCGAATAAATTGTAATATTAAGTATCACAAAATAGTTGAAACAGATCCACAGGCGGATCAAATAAAAAGGAAACTTTGTTCAACAGACTATAAAGACATCTAGAGCTTGCGAGACTTGATTATTGATGCCTGGAGTAGCTAGCCTATTTTGTATAGTACCTGCACTTAGCCTTTTTTGGAAAATACGTCAGTTTACACTGGTAAATACAACTTAACTGACTCATTTTGAAAAGAGTTTGAAAAATTAATTTGAGTGCACTTAGGCAAAAATATCTTTTATAACTTGGGACAATTATTTAAAATAATCTTGTATACAGTTTTACTTATTTGTCGTCCGTCAGGGCAGGTTTGTAGGGCCGGTCTATATTAACTGACACACCACAGGTATAATACCCACAAGGTTGATTCCTTTAAGTGGACTACCAGTTTTACATATGCAACTCTCAGGTGTACGCCTACACCCCGTGCTTAGGTCGTGGACATTTCTTTGAATGATGCCAAGGATATCCGGGACATGGTCATTTAACCCCCAAAGGCCATACACCAAATAATACAGATTAAAACAGGTTATGTAAATACATTAATCACAATCCGATTTAAATGACTACATACCCGACCAAGCGGTATTATTATAATACCGTACCCCAAGCCCGTATAGGGAAAATAAGTTAAGAGTATTTACCTGAGCAAAGTATAAATCAAAAACAGCAAGTGCACGTAGCTTTTACCGGGCTCCTAATTTGGAACGAAGGTTTTTAACAACCTATTAGAATCCTAACGGGTCTTTAATTAAGTTTAGACTTTAGACCGGTTAGTTTTCAAAAGGAAGACACGGTTCAAACGCATGAAGAAGCGAAGACCGGTTTAGAATGTGGTTTTGACCCGATAAGCTTGGACACTTGTTTAATATGGGTAAACTAAACACATTCTGGATTTTGAGATGAAAACGATATGGTTTGACCCGTTTCGTCTAATATATGCAAACTAGTTACATAAGCCGATCCGAACGCGAAAAGTGCGTAACGAGTAACCATATGAGTCATATACAAGTTTCCTAAGTTAATATGCCTTAAATATGTTGTGACATCAGTAAGATATCTTCTATTATGCCCAAAACGGATTTAAACTCAAATTACGCCCCGTAGGGGTATTTTGGTCATTTTAAAGGTTATAAAAGAGTTTAAATGTAAATCTGAGTTTCGGGTCTGATGTAATCAGTAATAAATACTTAATTTACTAAGTTATAGCAGTAGGGTATAACCTATATGTGAAATTTATCATTTCTAACCATACTATGCACCGAAGGGGCATTTTGGTAATTTCACCTAAGGTTTAAAGGTCAAATCTGGAAATATGAGTTTAAAATTTTTGCTTACTGCTAAAGTATAAAAATTTATTTAAAACATCAGTAGGTATCAAGTCTTATATATCTAAAATGGTTTTAATACATACTATGTGCTTAAAACGCGTAAAAATACGATTTTAAGCGATTTTCAGGTTTTATAAGAAAAGCTGATATTTTTATTATTCCAGAAGGCTTAAAATATTCTATTTATCATATTGGATCAGTAGAAAAAGGTTTGGTATCAAAAGGATTGGTAAAACTCCTTTTATAGCCTAAAAGGGCAAAACCGACAATTACCGGATCAAGCTTAGAACTCTATGTTATGCTTAGCCTAAAAATAAATAAAAATCCCAAAATATTATTGTATATCAGTGGGTAACAAGTTTGGTATCAAAAATCGGGTTTAGATAGGCTATACGCTAATTACACCGTTTAATTACTAAAAAGCTTTCTAATTACGCTAATGAGCATAACTCTTAATCTAGACTTCAAACTGATGTCAAATTTTAGGTACAAGTTTATAAATCAGTAACTAAGGTTTCTACTCTTTTACATTTTCAAAATTCATGTTTTAAGGTCATATGGGCATAATAGTCAACATTTAGGCATTTAACGGAATTATGCATATGAATCGGATAACTAATGAACCAAGTTGTATAATCACATAGGGTTATACTTATATGAAACCTGGTCCTAATGAGGCTCTAAGACATTTCTAAACTATGCTATAATGGGTCTGAACTAAAAGTTAAAGCAAAAGTCTACTTTTACGACTTTCGGTTCCGAACCGAGCTTAAACTGAAAATTGTCGAGTTGAACATGTTTTGACATGTTCTTACATTAATTACCAAGTTATATTAATGACAAAACAGGTTGCATAGCTTCTATATTGCTAATTATGCATTAATTTGAAAATAAGTTTTCTGTTAACTTTTTGAATTATCTTTGACCTGACAATTGACCTAGTTAGAGTGGGAATCAGAGGGTGCCCTTTTAACGGTTTATTGCCCACATAATTACCCACTCATAGGTACTTTTAATTTGGAATTTGACTGGACAACTTAAGATTAATGACGAAGTCAAATCTTAATTATGACGGTTTTGACTTTAGACTAATTTACTAAGCAAAACTGAATTAAAGAAGGTTAAGGATACTTACCAAGGTCCTATGCACGACTAATGATCACTAGGAACATGTCTTGAGCTCCAGGAACCTCCAGAATTGAAGTTGTGAGAGTTTTAAGTGAGGTGCTCAATTGTTGCAACAATGGGTTCTTTATATAGTGAGTTTAATCACTTAGGATCATGACAAATAGGTCTATGGGATGATTCCTGATCATCCCAGGTGTCCCTAGGCCCTTCTAAACCATCAAACAAGCCCATAGAATCGAAAACAAGCTCCATAAGTCGGTGTAACTTGCTGGAACAGGCAGCTGGCATGTTTTTCTGCATCTGACATGCTGAGGTGGACCACATAAGGATCCATCGGGGTCTTACGCGGCCCGTGTGAAGGTTGGCTCCGGTCAACAAGTTTTCCATATTTGCATTTTTGGTCCCTGGTCCTTCCAAACATGGTTTTAACTTCAAATTTTGCACTTTTGGCTCTCTAACTTGACTTTTAAGGGCTCCAAGGCATAAACAAACATCATTAAGTCCTCGGTTAACTTTATGATCACCCGTAAAGCCTTTAATTTCAACGTTGACGTTTTTAACCCCTCTTATACAAATATTGTCATAACTTTCTCACACTTTAACGAAACCTTGTGAAATTTTTATCACTTATTCTCGTGAGTATAATTAATCATTACAAAGCTTCGGGTTTGCTAAAAGGTCACTCAGAGGTATACTTTAAACATGTTGACACATTTAACCCCTGTAGTTTGTAATCTCTCACTTTCTTCCACAATTAGCTTCGTATGATCCATGATTTATTCGTTTAAGGGTATAAACATCGTGTGGGGTTACAGTAAGGTATATATATCCATTGTTGACATTTTGAATCCTTTTACAGACGTAGATTCCTTGTTTGTCAACTTTAGTCCCTCTAAAGTAATCTTTCACACGTTTAAAGCTTATGACACGTGTCGATACATTATTGGGCATGAATTTACGAGGTGTTACATCCTCACCCCCTTAAAAGAAATCTCAACCTCGAGATTTACTGAAACAAATGAGGGTATTTTTCTTTCATTGTGGACTCTACCTCCCACGTGTACTCGGGACCTCTTCGGGCATCCCATTTAACCTTTACAATTGGCACATGCTTCCTTCGAAGCTTCTTAACCTGTCGATCCTCAATCGACACAGGTTTTTCCACAAATTTCAAGCTCTCATCTATGTGCACATCCGCATGTAGCATGACTAGCGACTCGTCAGCTAGACATTTCTTTAGATTGCAGATGTGGAATACATTGTGAATACCACTGAGCTCTTCAGGTAAGTTTAACTTATAAGCCACTGATCCTACACATTCGATGATCTCGAATGGTCCTATATACCTTGGGCTTAACTTACCTTTCTTACCAAATCGCATCACCCCCTTCCAGGGTGATACTTTAAGCAATACTTTGTCACCAACCTCGAACTTTAGAGGTTTACGCCTTAAATCTGCGTAGCTTTTCTGCCTATCCTTCCAGCTTTGAGACGATCTCGTATCTGTACGATCTTGTCTGTCATCTCTAGGACTATATCAGGTCCTGTTAGTTGGACATCTCCAACTTCTGCCCAATAAACGGGCGTCCTGCACCTTCTCCCATATAGAGCTTCAAATGGTGCAGCTTGGATACTGGAGTGATAGCTATTGTTGTATGAAAACTCTATTAATGAAAGATGATCATCCCAACTTCCTCCTAAGTCAATTACACAAGCTCTTAACATATCTTCCAGTGTTTGGATTGTTCGCTCGCTTTGACCATCCGTCTGAGGATGGTATGCCGTGCTGAAGTTCAGTCGAGTGCCCAGCGATTGCTGAAAGCTTTTCCAAAAGTGCGACGTATACCTTGTATCCCTATCAGAGATGATAGATACTGGCACTCTGTGGAGAGATACAATCTTGTCCACATACAGCTGAGCTAACTTATCTGAGCTATGTGTTTCCTTAATAGGTAGGAAGTGAGCTGACTTAGTCAATCTATCCACTATCACCCAAATAGTATCATTTCCTTTCTTTGTTTTTGGCAACTTGGTGATAAAATCCATTGTCACCATTTCCCACTTCCAGGTGGGAAGTTCAGGCTATTGTAGCAATCCTGGCGGCTTTTGGTGTTCAGCTTTTACTTGCGCGCACGTCAAACATTTGGCTACATAGGTAGCTATAGACTTCTTCAAGCCTATCCACCAATAATTTGCCTTCAGATCCTGGTACATCTTGTCAGCTCCAGGATGAACAGAGTACTTGGAACTATGGGCTTCCTGGAGGTTAACATCCCGAAGTCTTCCATAAACTGGATCCCATATTCTTCCATTTAACCTTAGAATTCCGTCTTTTCCATGGGATAACTGTTCTTCAGTTACTCCTAGTTTTTCATCTGGATAGTTAGCTTCCAGCACAGCTTCCTTCTGTGCCGCTAACAACCTTTCATTCAAACTATTTCTCAATTCAATGCTCTTGGCATTGATTCTTATGGGCTTCACCCTTTCCTTTCTACTTAGGGCATCGGTGACTACATTTGCCTTGCCTGGATGGTATCGTATTTCACAATCATAATCATTTAGAGTTTCCATCCAATGTCGCTGCCTCATATTCAAGTCCTTCTGATTGAATAGATGTTGAAGGCTCTTGTGATCAGAATAGATCACACATTTAGTTCCATACAAATAATGCCTCCACAGCTTTAATGCAAATACAACGGCACCCAGCTCCAAGTCATGGGTGGTGTAGTTCTTCTCGTGCACCTTCAACTGTCGAGAAGCATAGGCAATAACTTTGCCCTTTTGCATTAGCACACATCCCATGCCTGTGTGCGATGCATCACAATACACTACAAATTCTTTTATTCCATCAGGCAATGTCAACACAGGTGCATTGCTCAATTACTGCTTAAGAATGTTAAAGGATTCCTGCTGCTTAGGACCCTAATTAAACTTAATATTCTTATGTGTTAACGAAGTTAGGGGTGCAGCAATCCTTGAGAAGTTTTCAATAAAACGCCTATAATAACCTGCTAAGCCTAAAAAGCTACGAATCTCAGTGGGCGTCTTTGGCTTTTTCCAATTCATGACAGCTTCAACCTTAGCGGGATCCACTTGGATACCATGCTCACTAACAACGTGTCCGAGAAATTGGACTTCGCGAAGCCAGAATTCACACTTGGAAAACTTAGTATAGAGCTTCTCCTGCTGAAGCAGTTCCAGAATACATCGAAGATGCTTCTCATGGTCAGCTTGATTCTTTGAATAAATCAGAATGTCGTCAATGAACACAATGACAAATTTATCTAAGTAGGGTTTGCATACGCGATTCATGAGATCCATGAATGCTGCAGGTGCATTAGTGAGCCCAAATGGCATCACTAAGAACTCATAATGACCATAACGAGTCCTAAATGCAGTCTTGTATACATCTTCATCTTTAACCTTCAGTTGATGATAGCCTGACCTCAAGTCGATCTTAGAGAAGTAACTTGCCCCTTGTAATTGATCGAACAGATCGTCGATCCTGGGCAATGGATATCTATTCTTGATAGTGACCTTGTTTAGCTCACGATAATCGATGCATAAACGCATCGATCCATCCTTCTTCTTCACAAACAAGATTGGCGCTCCCCAAGGGGACGAACTAGGTCTAATAAAAGCTTTGGCTAACAAGTCATGTAGTTGGGTTCTCAGCTCTTTAATCTCTGTTGGTGCCAACCTATAAGGCGCTCGTGCGACAGGTGCTGCACCAGGGATGATGTCAATTCTGAATTCTACTTGCCTATCTGGTGGTAAACCAGGAAATTCTTCCGGGAAAACTTCAGGGTATTAAGAAATGACAGGGATATCTTCAATCTTAGGCTTCTGCTCATCAATGGTTACCTGTGCCATATAGATGACACAACCCTTCTTCAAGCATTTAGATGCCTTGAGCATAGACACTTGCTCAGGCAATCCGTACTGGGTATCTCCCCGAATGGTAAGCGGCTCACCAGACGGAGTCTTGATCACCACTTGCTTCTTGTTGCACACAATCTGAGCTTGGTTATGGGATAACCAATCCATGCCTATAACTATATCGAAACCGGCTAACTTTAAAGGAAGTAAGGTTAATGGAAAAGAGTGGTTCCTAATGGATACGGAACATCCATCTAACACAGTTGATGCGGTTTCTATGGTTCCATCGGCTAATTCAACCTCATAATTTATGCTTAGGGTTCTAACAGGAAGATTTAACAGCTTACAAAACTTATTATCTATAAATGACTTATCCGCTCCTGAATCAAATAGCACCCTTGCATAAACATCATTTATAAGGAAGGTACCTGTGATCACATTATCGTCCTGAACAGCTTCTCGTGCATCCATACGGAAGACCATTGCATTGGTCTTCTTGACTTCCTCAGGATTTTTAGCGTATTTAGGGCAGTTGGTCTTAATGTGCCCTTTTTCATTGCAATTGTAGCACGTAGCATCCTTAATCTTCTGGCAGTCTACTGTTTTGTGCTCCTTAGACTTGCATAACCCACATGCAGGTCGTCCTGACTGAGACTTGGTCTCAAGCCTGCATTTTCCAAAGTGGCGTTTTTGGCAAGTTGTGCACTTTGGCTTTTCCTCGGTCTGCTGATTACCTTTGTTGGACCCAGACTCCTTCTTGTGGTCCGCATAACCCTTATGCTTCTTCTCAGATCGTCGTGAGTTATCATCCTCACGCTTTCTCTTACTTTCTTCCGAACTCTTAAGCGATCTCAGCCTGACCGCATCCAAGGTAAGGGACAGAGATAGATCAGCTGCTGACCTAAAATTAGCGGGTCTCGATGCCTTAACACTGGCCTTAATCTCTAGGGCTAAACCCCCAATAAAACGAGCAATTCATTTGGGCTCCGGTGTTATTAGATAGGGAACCAATCTAGACAGGGTATTGAAACTGGTGAGGTAAGCTTGACAATCTAAATTTTTCATTACTAAAGACAAGAAATCTGACTCAATCCTCTCAACCTCGTGTTGAGGGCAGTAATTCTCCTTAATGAGAGCAACAAACTGATCCCATGTCAGATTGTATAGTGGGATCTTTCCAGCAGCCTAAATGAGAGACTTCCACCATGCCAGTGCCTCCCCCTTAAATGATTGAGATACATACTTTACCACACCCCTTTCAGCACAACCGCTGATGTCACACCCCCAAAATCCACAAGCGGAGTATCACCGCTTGGAGGCGTGACTGACCAGGATCAAGCCACCAATCATATTGAACATAACAAGTATTAAGTAAAATTCAACCACACAATATGAAAGGTGTTTCAAATAAAAAACGTAGTTAAGTGTTTAGCGGAAGCATAATTGTAAAACCCAATGAAAGTATTTAATACAAAATAAGGAAATGTTTTTAGCATGGCCCACACTTCCATGTCCCACAACGACCGCACCTCCCTGTGCAAGCTCCATGAGTACCTAACGACCTGCAAGGCATGTAACAACGAGTCAACAACAAAGTTGAGCGAGTTCACAGTTGGTTGTTTAGTTATAGCATTTGTTTCATAAATCGTATGTTCGTTTTGTAAACCATGTATCGTATTAATTCGTATCACGGTCTCACAGACATGTTTGCGAAGATTAATGGTTGTGTTTGCAAAGATTAATGGCCGTATCACGGTTTCCCAAACATGTGTGCGATGACTAATGGCCGTATGGGGGCTTCCCATGTGTAGACTAGTCGTATCCGTACGTGCCCTTCTTGATCCAAGGACCGTAGCGAGTGTGAGTGTACGTAGGTTTTACGTACGTGCCCTTTCCAACCCGAGGACAGTGAAAAGTAGTTTTAATAGTAATGATAGTACAAGTAGTTATTCAATCCCATTCCCAACCCACCGGGAATCCCATGCCTTGGGTAGAGTGTGAACTCACCTTGGTTTGCTCGGTATGCTAAATTATGTGCTCACGAATTATCAGTCAAATCCTATAGTATGCACGTATATACCATCAGTACATATTTGTAATAGATTTCTCATGCAATCATAATCACTGAGGTTGTTTGGTATAAACAGTTAGTTAACCCATACAAGATTCCATGTTGCATGCAAATTCCTTAACTAATTTATCATGCTTAACAGAGTAACATGCTTTAACGGAGTTAACATACTAACCAAGTTAACTAGCCAACAGATTCAACATACTGGTACAGTAACAGATTTAACAAGCTTAACAAGATTAACATATGTAAGAGGAATAATAACTTTACAGTTTCTTCTATCACAGATATCCAAAAATACACTTAATAGGGTTAACAGTTTAGCTGGATTAATACATATATCAGGGGTACACAGTTAACAGAGTTGACATCAATCAGAACTATTAACTAACTGTGTTTCATGCTTAACTTAATAGAATTAACAAAGTTAACAAGGTTAATAACTTAACCAAGTTAATAAACTAACAGACTAAATAACCCAGCAAATCTAATCAGCTTAACAGTGTTATCATTTTTGACAGAACCAAGTAAACTAACAGGGGTTAATTTAACTAACTGAATTAACAACCATTAGGGTTACCCACTTAATTAAGTTACATATTTCAATAGAGTTAATCTAATTAACTTAACTAACAACTAACTGAACTAATTAACTGAGTAAACAAACTAACAGAATATTAACAACATAAGAGCCGAAATCCCTTTTGAATAATTACACTAGTTGGGCGAAAACCCCCTTGGGCCGAAATCACCTAGCCGAAATCCCCTTATGTGCCGAAATCACCATATGGGCCGAAATCTCTATGTGGGCCGAATACTGTTTTGGGCCGAATACTGTTTTGGGCCGAAATAACTTATGTGATTTCGTCCAGTTTATAATTGTGGTGGGTGATTTCATCGGTCTCCAACTTGTGTTTTCATCGGATCGTTCATTCATCATCATCAACAACAGCAGATTACGCAACCCAGTTATGTGATCAAGTTTATTAATCAATATATCATAACAAGCACACATGGTCGATCAATCATATACACCTGACAATTTATTGACAATACATATGTATATATATATTGATCACATCATATCATCACAGTAGTTTATAGATAATACATATATATATATATATATCAATCATATCAGTCTCACATTCCTAAAATAATCACATAACCTAAATGTTATATAGCATTCATGTACATACTAATAAGATCAAACGAGCAAGAATTTAGCATAAATACGAATTACTAACCACAAAGTTTGTTCCAACAGAATGAGGTTTTCGAAGAGGAGGAGGGTCTGCTACTGTTATTGTACGTAGATGAAAGAGAGTAGAGTTTTGCGGATGAAAAACTCAATCACTCAACATAAGATTTATATATATTAAGTTACACATGCACTGAGATCTAAACTTGCACTGAGATCTATCCAATATTAAAAATACATATTGCCAGTACATGCCCACTAACAACCATATGCATATATGATGATTATGTCCGACAATTCTGAGGGATCCTTTTCATTAAACTAAATTCCAACATATGCTTATAATCATTACTAGTAACAGTTTGCTGTCCATTTAGACTTTTCACATATTTAAACATTCTTGTCAGTAGATCATAATGTTGATCAATTTATAATATTCAGTTGATCACGTTCATATGTTTCCATATTAATTATTCCATCACATAAACTCTAAAACTCCACATCAACACCATGTTTCGTATGATAGATTGATCATATGTATTTATTTTAAAAACACATCCAACAACATAATTGTATACATACACCCTTATGATGCACATCAAAAATAAATATAATCACATCACTTTGCAAACAAGTACTAGGTTAAGTCGAGTAGGAACCTTGAAAACTCTGGTTGTCACATTATCCCCAACTTGAAAGAAATTTCGTCCCGAAATTTAGTACGTGGTTACTGAGGAAGCTAGTTGTGTTGTGTTGTTTCCTGGTTTTCCTGGGGTGTCACATCATCCCCCCGTTGGTTTGGAATTTCGTCCCGAAATTCTGTAGTAGCTTCAGCCTCAGTAGTGGTTGCACTGTTTTCGAATAACTGGGGATACTTGAGTTTCATTTGATCTTCTCGTTCCCAGGTGAACTCTGGGCCACGAAGTGAGTTCCAACGAACTCGAACAAGAGGTATTCTGGTGTGCTTGAGGACCTTAACGTCTCGGTCAGTGATTTCAGCTGGTTCCTCGACGAATTGCAACTGATCGTCGATAGTGAGCTCTTTCAAAGGAACTATGAGGGTCTCATCTGACAGGCATTTCTTCAGATTCGACACGTGAAAAACGTTGTGAACTGCACTAAGTTCTACGGGCAGATTTAGTTAATAGGCCACCTTGCCTATTTTCTCAATGATGTCGAATGGTCCGGCATATCGCGGATTGAGCTTGCCTCTTTTTCCAAAGCGAACCACACCCTTCCAGGGTGAAACTTTGAGTAGAACCCGATCCCCAACTTGAAACTCGAGTGGTTTCCTGCGCTTGTCTGCGTAGGCTTTCTGACGGTCGTGAGCTGCCGCCATGCGTTGTCGTACCTGAGCAATCCTTTCTGTAGCATCAACTACGAGTTCTGGGCAAATGATTTGGATATCGCCAACTTCTGCCCAACAAAGAGGTGATCGGCACTTGCGCCCGTACAGTGCCTCAAATGGAGCGGCTTGAATGCTGGTATGGTAACTGTTATTATACGAAAACTCCACTAAAGGGAGATGTTTTTCCCAGCCGTTGCCAAAATCGATTACACATGCACGAAGCATGTCTTCAAGAGTTTGGATGGTGCGTTCAGACTGCCCATCCGTTTGCGGGTGGTACGTTGTGCTCATGTCTAACCGAGAGCCAAAAGATTTGTGCATTGCTTGCCATAGTTCTGAAGTAAATCGTGCATCACGATCAGAGATAATAGAGGTCGGCACTCCGTGTCTTGATACTACTTCCTTTAGATAGATGTCTGCTAGAGTAGAAAACTTGTCGGTTTCCTTGATAGCCAAGAAGTGTGCAGACTTAGTTAATCGATCCACTATCACCCAAATAGTGTCATTTCCGCGTTGAGATCTAGGCAGACCAGTAACAAAATCCATGGAAATTTGCTCCCATTTCCATTGTGGGATCTCTGGTTGTTGGAGTAGGCCCGATGGTTTCTGATATTCAGTTTTGACTCTCGCACAAGTCAAACACTTGCTGACGTAAGTTGCTATGTGGGCTTTCATGCTAGGCCACCAATACGTAGTTTTGAGATCGTGGTACATTTTATCCGAACCTGGATGTACCGAGTAACGAGACTTATGCGCTTCATCCATTACAAGTTCTCGTAAGTTTCCATAGTGTGGGACCCAGATGCGTCCTGTTACGTAATAGGCGTCGTCTTCCTTTTGTTCTAATCGTTGCCTTGAGCCGCGTAGAGCTTCAGCTCTGACGTTTTCTGGTTTCAATGCTTCTACCTGAGCATCTCGTATCTGAGAAGGAAGACTAGACTGAATAGTGAGTTGCAACGCTCGTACACGCCTAGGTGTAGTATCCTTTCGACTTAAGGCGTCAGCCACAACATTGGCTTTGCCTGGATGGTACTTGATGGCACATTCATAATCATTCAATAGCTCGACCCATCGACGTTGTCGCATGTTCAACTCTTTCTGCTTGAAGATATGCTCGAGACTCCTGTGATCGGTGTAGATGGTGCATTTGGTACCGTACAGGTAATGTCTCCATATCTTGAGTGCGAAGACAACAGCTCCCAGCTCCAAATCGTGTGTAGTGTAATTTCTCTCGTGAATCTTAAGTTGGCGCGAGGCGTAAGCAATGACTTTATCCCGTTGCATCAACACACAACCAAGACCCTGAATTGATGCGTCACAATAAACCACAAAATCATCTGTGCCCTCTGGCAATGAAAGGATAGGTGCACTACAAAGTCTATCCTTTAAGTGCTGGAATGCTGATTCCTGTGTATTACCCCAACGGTAGATAACACCTTTCTGAGTTAGTGAGGTGAGGGGTTGTGCAATTTTGGAGAAGTCCTTGATGAACCTTCTATAATAACCTGCCAGACCCAAGAATTGGCGAATTTCCGTTGGTGTGCGAGGTGCAGGCCAGTTCTTGATCGAGTCTACCTTGGATGGATCAACATGTATCCCATCCTTGTTTACCACGTGGCCTAGAAAGTGGACTTCACGAAGCCAGAAGTCGCATTTTGAAAACTTGGCGTACAACTGCTCTGCTCGAAGTAGTTCCAAAATAAGTCGTAGATGTTGCTCGTGTTCCACCTGACTCTTGGAGTAGATCAGAATGTCATCGATGAATACAATAACGAACTTGTCAAGGTAAGGCTTGCACACCCTGTTCATAAGATCCATGAAGACTGCAGGCGCGTTTGTTAGCCCAAACGGCATGACCAGAAACTCGTAATGGCCGTAGCGTGTTCTGAATGCTGTTTTGGAGACGTCCTCGTCCCGGACTCTCAGTTGATGGTAGCCTGACCTCGGATCAATCTTTGAATAATAGTTCGACCCTTGCAGCTGGTCGAACAAGTCATCGATTCGTGGAAGAGGATAGCGATTCTTTACGGTCACCTTGTTTAGTTCGCGGTAATCTATGCACATACGGAAGGTACCGTCTTTCTTCTTCACAAACAACACGGGAGCTCCCCAGGGCTAAGAGCTAGGACGAATGAAACCCTTATCCAAGAGTTCTTGCAATTGTTTGGACAGTTCTTCCAGTTCGGTTGGAGCTAAGCGGTAAGGTGGTCGAGCTATGGGCGCTGCTCCAGGAGCTAGCTCGATTTGGAATTCGACCTGGCGATGAGGCGGTAGCCCAGGTAAATCTTCAGGAAACACTTGAGGAAAATCGTGTACAACTGGAATATCCTCGATCTTCTTCTCTTTCGTTGATGCGTCAGTAACGAGTGCTAAAATAGCAGTGTGGCCCTTTCGCAAACACTTCTGGGCCTTAAGAAAGGAGATGATACCCACAACAGCACCACTTTTGTCGCCTTGAATTTCTAGATGTTCTTTACCAGAACGGGGAATACGAACAATCTTCTCTTTGCAAAGGATCTCTACTTGTTGTTGGGATAACCAATCCATCCCAATGACAATGTCGAAACTACCCAGAACTATAGGAATGAGGTTGATGGAGAATGTCTGACCAGCTAAGACGAGGTTACAACCCTTAACTATGTGAGTGGCCTCTAAACTTTTACCATTTGCTAACTCTACAACGTGTTTGGTGTTTAAGGGAGTTGGTGTGCGTTTAAGCATTTGACTAACTTTTAGAGACACATAACTGGTATCGGCACCCGAATCAAATAAGACAGTAACATAAAAGTCATCGAGAAGGAACTTACCCATCACCACATTAGGATCATTCCTTGCATCACCCTGACCCAGCACGAACGCTCGACCCCTGGCACCATTGTTTCCATCATTGTTTCCCCCGTTGTTGTTCCCGTTGCCCTGATTATTGTTGTTGTTGTTCGGATTTTGATTTAACTGGGGGCAGTCGCGCTTGAAATGGCCTTCAGCACCACACTGAAAGCATCCCCTGTTACCTTGCTGTCGCTGCTGGTTCTGTGGAGGTGTTGGTTGTTGTTGTTGGTTCTGATTCGCAGGTCGTGAGCTCCTGCAATCCTTGGCTTCATGCCCCATCTTGAGACACCTCAGACAACGACCCTTGTTGCACTGACCACTGTGGTGTCTGTTGCATCTATTGCACTTCGGGTGCTTTCCTCGATATCCACCCTGTCCTTGACTACCAGAAGATTGCTGACCAGGACTCTGGTAGTCATCAGTCCTTCGCTGCTGAGACTGAACTGAAGCAGAACCCTTACTGGAGTTCCCATCCCATTTTCGCTTGTTGTCGTTGGGAGCGTCAGTAGTAGCAGCACCAATACGCTTGGGTAGTCTGTTTTGTTCAACTGCTTGATCGGTGAGGCGATGAGCCAACTTGATGATTTGCTGGATGGTACCCAAGTTGGCTGAAGTCACGTGACTTTGAATCTCTGGTACGAGGCCCTTGAGGTACAGCTCAATACGTTTGACAGGAGGGTTCACCATAGTTGGACACAAGATGGCCAGCTCGTTTGACCTCTTAGTATACGCCTCAATCTCAGATCCCGTCATCTTCAGATTGTAAAATTCCACCTCTAGCTTGTGGATGTCATCCCGACTGTAGTACTCCTCTTTGATCAGCTCTTTGAAACCGTTCCAGGAGGTGGCATTAGCAACTGCCAGTCCTAGTAGTTGAACCTGTGCCTTCCACCAGGTTAACGCAGCTCCCTCAAGTGTTCCGGTAGCATATTTCACCCTACGGTCATCAGGGCATTCACACATCTCGAAAACAGACTCCAGCTTTTCAAACCAGTGAAGAAGGCCTACCGCTCCTTCTGTGCCACTGAAAGTAGTAGGTCGGCAGTCCATGAAGGTTTTGAACGTGCACACAGGAGGTTGGGCATGTTGACCTCCTGCAGGGTTAGCTGCGAGTGCCTCAGCAACTCGTTCATTGATCAAAGCCGTCAGCTGGTCTTGAGTGAGGTTGATACGTCCTCTGCGCCCGCTCATGATCTTCACAACGAAGCAACGTAAGTGAGAAAAGTGTCACGTAAGTGCGATGACCGAAGAGAGTAAGCACACAAGTGTTTTCAATTAGCAGTTGCTATGTTTATCTAAGCATACCATGAGCAAAGTTCTATGTAACTAACAAGTAGGCAATAAAACATAAACCGTATTACCCAGAATGTCGAGTCTTGCACGTGGAGCGAAGCGTCGTTGTGGATCGTTGAGCACTGTTTAGGTTATAGTCTGGTTTTAACAAAACTTTTTCCCTTATTAAAAACCAAGTTCACTATAACCAATGGCTCTGATACCAATCTGTCACACCCCCAAAATCCACAAGCGGAGTATCACCGCTTGGAGGCGTGACTGACCAGGATCAAGCCACCAATCATATTGAACATAACAAGTATTAAGTAAAATTCAACCACACAATATGAAAGGTGTTTCAAATCAAAAACGTAGTTAAGTGTTTAGCGGAAGCATAATTGTAAAACCCAATGAAAGTATTTAATACAAAATAAGGAAATGTTTTTAGCATGGCCCACACTGCCATGTCCCACAACGACCGCACCTCCCTGTGCAAGCTCCATGAGTACCTAACGACCTGCAAGGTATGTAACAACGAGTCAACAACAAAGTTGAGCGAGTTCACAGTTGGTTGTTTAGTTATAGCATTCATTTCATAAATCGTATGTTCGTTTTGTAAACCATGTATCGTATTAATTCGTATCGCGGTCTCACAGACATGTTTGCGAAGATTAATGGTTGTGTTTGCGAAGATTAATGGTCGTATCGCGGTTTCCCAAACATGTGTTCGATGACTAATGGCCGTATGGGGGCTTCCCATGTGTAGACTAGTCGTATCCGTACGTGCCCTTCTTGATCCAAGGACCGTAGCGAGTGTGAGTGTACGTAGGTTTTACGTACGTGCCCTTTCCAACCCGAGGACAGTGAAAAGTAGTTTTAATAGTAATGATAGTACAAGTAGTTATTCAATCCCATTCCCAACCCACCGGGAATCCCATGCCTTGGGTAGAGTGTGAACTCACCTTGGTTTGCTCGGTATGCTAAATTATGTGCTCACGAATTATCAGTCAAATCCTATAGTATGCACGTATATACCATCAGTACATATTTGTAATAGATTTCTCATGCAATCATAATCACTGAGGTTGTTTGGTATAAACAGTTAGTTAACCCATACAAGATTCCATGTTGCATGCAAATTCCTTAACTAATTTATCATGCTTAACAGAGTAACATGCTTTAACGGAGTTAACATACTAACCAAGTTAACTAGCCAACAGATTCAACATACTGGTACAGTAACAGATTTAACAAGCTTAACAAGATTAACATATGTAAGAGGAATAATAACTTTACAGTTTCTTCTATCACAGATATCCAAAAATACACTTAATAGGGTTAACAGTTTAGCTGGATTAATACATATATCAGGGGTACACAGTTAACAGAGTTGACATCAATCAGAACTATTAACTAACTGTGTTTCATGCTTAACTTAATAGAATTAACAAAGTTAACAAGGTTAATAACTTAACCAAGTTAATAAACTAACAGACTAAATAACCCAGCAAATCTAATCAGCTTAACAGTGTTATCATTTTTGACAGAACCACGTAAACTAACAGGGGTTAATTTAACTAACTGAATTAACAACCATTAGGGTTACCCACTTAATTAAGTTACATATTTCAATAGAGTTAATCTAATTAACTTAACTAACAACTAACTGAACTAATTAACTGAGTAAACAAACTAACAGAATATTAACAACATAAGAGCCGAAATCCCTTTTGAACAATTACACTAGTTGGGCGAAAACCCCCTTGGGCCGAAATCACCTAGCCGAAATCCCCTTATGTGCCGAAATCACCATATGGGCCGAAATAACTTATGTGATTTCGTCCAGTTTATAATTGTGGTGGGTGATTTCGTCGGACTCCAACTTGTGTTTTCATCGGATCGTTCATTCATCATCATCAACAACAGCAGATTACGCAACCCAGTTATGTGATCAAGTTTATTAATCAATATATCATAACAAGCACACATGGTCCATCAATCATATACACCTGACAATTTATTGACAGTACATATGTATATATATATTGATCACATCATATCATCACAGTAGTTTATAGATAATACATATATATATATATATATATATCGATCATATCAGTCTCACATTCCTAAAATAATCACATAACCTAAATGTTATATAGCATTCATGTACATACTAATAAGATCAAACGAGCAAGAATTTAGCATAAATACGAATTACTAACCACAAAGTTTGTTCCAACAGAATGAGGTTTTCGAAGAGGAGGAGGGTCTGCTACTGTTATTGTACGTAGATGAAAGAGAGTAGAGTTTTGCGGATGAAAAACTCAATCACTCAACACAAGATTTATATATATTAAGTTACACATGCACTGAGATCTAAACTTGCACTGAGATCTATCCAATATTAAAAATACATATTGCCAGTACATGCCCACTAACAAGCATATGCATATATGATGATTATGTCCGACAATTATGAGGGATCCTTTTCATTAAACTAAATTCCAACATATGCTTATAATCATTACTAGTAACAGTTTGATGTCCATTTAGACTTTTCACATATTTAAACATTCTTGTCAGTAGATCATAATGTTGATCAATTTATAATATTCAGTTGATCACGTTCATATGTTTCCATATTAATTATTCCATCACATAAACTCTAAAACTCCACATCAACACCATGTTTCGTATGATAGATTGATCATATGTATTTATTTTAAAAACACATCCAACAACATAATTGTATACATACACCCTTATGATGCACATCAAAAATAAATATAATCACATCACTTTGCAAACAAGTACTAGGTTAAGTCGAGTAGGAACCTTGAAAACTCTGGTTGTCACAGCTGATATCAACCACGGTGTCCATTTCATCCAGCCAAGTCATACAGTCAATCGCTCCTTTCTCCCCAGTGAAATCCCGGGGTTTGCATGACACAAAATATTTGTAAGTACAGGACTTGGCACGTGGTTCATTATCAAATACTACCCTTTTAGATGGAACACTGTGTTGATTGGATGAGTGCCGATCATCATCCTTCTTTGGTTCATCTTTCTTAGAGGGTGGCTTGCTATGAGCCTCTGAATGAGTCTTAGGGACAAAGTTAGTGTGGGGTACTGATGAGGTTCTACTGTGTGTCCCACTAAACTCCCTGAATTGCCTATCCACAGCTTTAGACACAGCTGTATCAATCAGTGTACGGAGTTCTTCCCTGGTCATATTAATCCTAGTATTCTCATTATTCTCCAGGGGATGACTGTTTACTTCTTCCAACCTAGCCATGTAGCTTTAATTGCTACATAAAAGAAAATTAATGACAAGGTTTATTTAGAAGCCTATACAGTACTATCGTTCTTGACGATTTATTAACCATGGTTTTTTAATAACTATTTTGGTTAGTTTGTTAAATATATAATTGTTCAGGATCTTTATCATAATCTTAAATTATATGTTAATAATAGCACAAAAAGGCATAGTCACGTAGACAAGTTTAATTTATATGCCCAGATTTTATGGAATCGAGGCATTAAGGTTTTAATCAAAGTTCGTTACCTTTTCTTGACAGGGAGTTGTAGGCTACCACTGTCTTTAGTCTCAGAGGACGTTAATTATAGCCTGTAGGCACTTCATCTTTAGGTATGATTATTTTAATAAGGAAAATTGGAGTAATCCAATTTAAGAATGACTTATACGCTTTTATCGAATCACATTCTGCCAAGAATGCTAGCATGTTTTCAGATGTTAGCAAGGATTTGAATCTTTTGAATAGGTTTTACCATCTTGGTCACGTCTGTAATGACATATAGACTAGGTTTTATCTTTAAGCTTGGACACTTGTTTAACATGGGTAAACTAAACACATTCTGGATTTTGAGATGAAAACTATATGGTTTGACCCGTTTCGGCTAATATATGCAAACTAGTTACATAAGCCGATCCGAACGCGAAAAGTGCGTAACGGGTAACCATATGAGTCATATACAAGTTTCCTAAGTTAATATGCCTTAAATATGTTGTGACATCAGTAAGATATCTTCTATTATGCCCAAAACGGATTTAAACTCAAATTACGCCCCGTAGGGGTATTTTGGTCATTTTAAAGGTTATAAAAGAGTTTAAATATAAATCTGAGTTTCGGGTCTAATGTAATCAGTAATCAATACTTAATTTACTAAGTTATATCAGTAGGGTATAACCTATATGTGAAATTTATCATTTCTAACCATACTATGCACCGAAGGGGCATTTTGGTAATTTCACCTAAGGTTTAAAGGTCAAATCTGGAAATCTGAGTTTAAAACTTTTGCTTACTGCTAAAGTATAAAAATTTATTTAAAACATCAGTAGGTATCAAGTCTTATATTTCTAAAATGGTTTTAATACATACTATGTGCTTAAAACGCGTAAAAATACGATTTTAAGCGATTTTCGGGTTTTATAAGAAAAGCTGATATTTTTATTATTCCATAAGGCTTAAAATATTCTATTTATCATATTGGATCAGTAGAAAAAGGTTTGGTATCATAAGTATTGGTAAAACTCCTTTTATAGCCTAAAAGGGCAAAACCGACAATTACCGGATCAAGCTTAGAACTCTATGTTATGCTTAGCCTAAAAATAAATAAAAATCCCAAAATATTATTGTATATCAGTGGGTAACAAGTTTGGTATCAAAAATCGGGTTTAGATAGGCTATACGCTAATTACACCGTTTAATTACTAAAAAGCTTTCTAATTACGCTAATGAGTATAACTCTTAATCTAGACTTCAAACTGATGTCAAATTTTAGGTACAAGTTTATAAATCAGTAACTAAGGTTTCTACTCTTTTACATTTTCAAAATTCATGTTTTAAGGTCATATGGGCATAATAGTCAACATTTAGGCATTTAACGGAATTATGCATATGAATCGGATAACTAATGAACCAAGTTGTATAATCACAGTGGGTTATACTTATATGAAACCTGGTCCTAATGAGGCTCTAAGACATTTCTAAACTATGCTCTAATGGGTCTGAACTGAAAGTCAAAGCAAAGGTCTACTTTTGGGACTTTCGGTTCCGAACCGAGCTTAAACTGAAAATTGTCGAGTTGAACATGTTTTGACATGTTCTTACATTAATTACCAAGTTATATTAATAACAAAACATGTTGCATAGCTTCTATATTGCTAATTATGCATTAATTTGAAAATAAGCTTTCTGTTGACTTTTTGAGATTATCTTTGACCCAACAATTGACCTAGTTAGAGAGGGAATCAGAGGGTGCCCTTTTAAGGGTTTATTGCCCACATTATTACCCACTCATAGGTACTTTCAATTTGGAATTTGACTGGACAACTTAAGATTAATGACGAAGTCAAATCTTAATTACGACGGTTTTGACTTTAGACTAATTTACTAAGCAAAACTGAATTAAAGAAGGTTAAGGACACTTACCAAGGTCTTATGCACGACTAATGATCACTAGGAACAGGTCTTGAGCTCCAGAAACCTCCAGAATTGAAGTTGTGAGAGTTTCAAGTGAGGTGCTCAATTGTTGCAACAATGGGTTCTTTATATAGTGAGTTTAATCACTTAGGATCATGACAAATAGGTCTATGGGATGATTCCTGATCATCCTAAGTGTCCCTAGGCCCTTCTAAACCATCAAACAAGCCCATAGAATCGAAAACAAGCTCCATAAGTCGGTGTAACTTGCTGGAACAGGCAGCTGGCATGTTTTTCTGCATCTGACATGCTGAGGCGGCCCACGTAAGGATCCATCGGGGTCTTACGCGGCCTGTGTGAAGGTTGGCTCCGGTTAACAAGTTTCCCATATTTGCATTTTAGGTCCCTGGTCCTTCCAAACATGGTTTTAACTTCAAATTTTGCACTTTTGGCCCTCTAACTTGACTTTTAAGGGCTCCAAGGCATAAACAAACATCATTAAGACCTCGGTTAACTTTATGATCACCCGTAAAGCCTTTAATTTCAACGTTGACGTTTTTAACCCCTCGTATACGAATATTGTCATAACTTTCTCATACTTTAACGAAACCTTGTGAAATTTTTATCACTTATTCTCGTGAGTATAATTAATCATTACAAAGCTTCGGGTTTGCTAAAAGGTCACTCAGAGGTATACTTTAAACATGTTGACACATTTAACCCCTGTAGTTTGTAATCTCTCACTTTCTTCCGTAATTAGCTTCGTATGATCCATGATTTATTCGTTTAAGGGTATAAACAATTGAGCACCTCACTTGAAAAGCATAGGCAATAACTTTGCCCTTTTGCACCTTCAAGTTTCAAGAAGCATAGGCAATAACTTTGCCCTTTTGCATTAGCACACATCCCATGCATGTGTGCGATGCATCACAATACACTACAAATTCTTCTATTCCATCAGGCAATGTCAACACAGGTGCATTGCTCAATTTCTGCTTAAGAATGTTAAAGGATTCCTGCTGCTTAGGACCCCAATTAAACTTAATATTCTTACGTGTTAACGAAGTTAGGGGTGCAGCAATCCTTGAGAAGTTTTCAATAAAACGCCTATAATAACCTGCTAAGCCTAAAAAGCTACGAATCTCAGTGGGCGTCTTTGGCTTTTGCCAATTCATGACAGCTTCAACCTTAGCGGGATCCACTTGGATACCATGCTCACTAACAACGTGTCCGAGAAATTGGACTTCACGAAGCCAGAATTCACACTTGGAAAACTTGGCATAGAGCTTCTCCTGCTGAAGCAGTTCCAGAATACATCGAAGATGCTTCACATGGTCAGCTTGATTCTTTGAATAAATCAGAATGTCGTCAATGAAGACAATGACAAATTTATCTAAGTAGGGTTTGCATACGCGATTCATGAGATCCATGAATGCTGCAGGTGCATTAGTGAGCCCAAACGGAATCACTAAGAACTCATAATGACCATAACGAGTCCTAAATGCAGTCTTGTGTACATCTTCATAATTAACCTTCAGTTGATGATAGCCTGACCTCAAGTCGATCTTAGAGAAGTAACTTGCCCCTTGTAATTGATCGAACAGATCGTCGATCCTGGGTAATGGATATCTATTCTTGATAGTTGTGCACTTTGGCTTTTCCTCGGTCTGCTGATTACCTTTGTTGGATCCAGACTCCTTCTTGTGGTCCGCATAACCCTTATGCTTCTTCTCAGATTGTCGTGAGTTATCGTCCTCACGCTTTCTCTTACTTTCTTCCGAACTCTTAAGCGATCTCAGCCTGACCGCATCCAAGGTAAGAGACAGAGATAGATCAGCTGCTGACCTAAAAGTAGCAAGTCTCGATGCCTTAACACTGGCCTTGATCTCTGGGGCTAAACCCCCAATAAAATGAGCAATTCGTTTGGGCTCCGGTGTTATCAGATACGGAACCAATCTAGACAGGGTATTGAAACTGGTGAGGTAAGCTTGACAATCTAAATTTTTCATTGCTAAAGATAAGAAATCTGACTCAATCCTCTCAACCTCGTGTTGAGGGCAGTAATTCTCCTTAATGAGAGCAACAAACTGATCCCATGTCAGATTTTATAGTGGGATCTTTCCAGCAGCCTGAATGAGAGACTTCCACCATGCCAGTGCCTCCCCCTTAAATGATTGAGATACATACTTTACCACATCCCTTTCAGCACAACCGCTGATATCGACCACGGTGTCCATTTCATCCGGCCAAGTCATACAGTCAATCGCTCCTTTCTCCCCAGTGAAATCCCGGGGTTTGCATGACACAAAATATTTGTAAGTACAGGACTTGGTACGTGGTTCATTATCAAATACTACCCTTTTGGATGGAACACTGTGTTGATTGGATGAGTGCCGATCATCATCCTTCTTTGGTTCATCTTTCTTAGAGGGTGGCTTGCTATGAGCCTCTGAATGAGTCTTAGGGACATAGTTAGCGTGGGGTACTGATGAGGTTCTACTGTGTGTCCCACTAAACTCCCTGAATTGCCTATCCACAGCTTTAGACACAGCTGTATCAATCAGTGTACGGAGTTCTTCCCTGGTTATATTAATCCTAGTATTCTCATTATTCTCCAGGGGATGACTGTTTACTTCTTCCGACCTAGCCATGTAGCTTTAATTGCTACATAAAAGCAAATTAATGACAAGGTTTATTTAGAAGCCTATACAGTACTATCGTTCTTGACGATTTATTAACCATGGTTTTTTAATAACTATTTTGGTTAGTTTGTTAAATATATAATTGTTCAGGATCTTTATCATAATCCTAAATTATAAGTTAATAATAGCACAAAAAGGCCTAGTCACGTAGACAAGTTTAATTTATAAGCCCATATTTTATGGAATCGAGGCATTAAGGTTTGAATCAAAGTTCGTTACCTTTTCTTGATAGGGAGTTGTAGGCTACCACTGTCTTTAGTCTCAGAGGACGTTAATTATAGCCCGTAGGCACTTCATCTTTAGGGATGATTATTTTAATAAGGAAAATTGGAGTAATCCAATTTAAGAAAGACTTATGCGCTTTTATCGAATCACATTCTGCCAAGAATGCTAGCATGTTTTCAGATGTTAGCAAGGATTTGAATCTTTTGAATAGGTTTTACCATCTTGGCCACGTCTGTAATGACATATAGACTAGGTTTTACCTTTAATATTCTTTTTAATATTTAACACGGAACAATCCTAAATTGAGATGTTAACAAGGATCTGAATCAAATTGAGGAATTACCATCTTGGCCCTGTCTTAAAATGACACATGGGCTAGGCCTTGTCCCTTTTTAGATTTTGACATTTTATTATAATGGTAGATATTATAAAAGGAATGATATTTTAAATCTAACCGTTACATTAAAGTTTAAACAAGTACATGGTTGCCCTAAACGGGACTTCTAACTGAAAAGACTTGCCCATGCAGGGGCTAAACAGAAAATAACAAGGAAACAAATAAAGAACAAAATAAAACGAACTAGGATTAGTCCTAAGTTCTTTCTCTAGACTCGAGAATCGAGGAACGTGCAACTGTGTAACTGAGATTAAACACAAAAGGCTAGTGTTTAATTCACTCAGTGTTGGCTCTGATACCAACCTGTCACACCCCGATATTTCCACGTATTACCGGTGGGCCCGGTGGGGAGTATCGTGACGTAGTTGATATCATCATAGTCAAACAACACAATTTATAATGCACAGCGGAAGCAAATGATAGATTCATTTCAACCGAATAAATAGTAATATTAAGTATCACAAAATAGTTGAAACAGATCCACAGGCGGATCAAATAAAAAGGAAAATTTGTTCAACAGACTTTAAAGACATCTAGAGCTTGCGAGACTTGATTATTGATGCCTGGAGTAGCCAGCCTATTTCGTATAGTACCTGTAGTTAGCCTTTTTGGAAAATACGTCAGTTTACACTGGTAAATACAACTTAACTGACTCATTTTGAAAAGAGTTTGAAAAATTAATTTGAGTGCACTTAGGCAAAAATATCTTTTATAACTTGGGACAATTATTTAAAATAATCTTGTATACAGTTTTACTTATTTGTCGTCCGTCAGGGCCGGTTTGTAGGGCCGGTCTAGATTAACTGACACGCCACAGGTATAATACCCACAAGGTTGATTCCTTTAAGTGGACTACCAGTTTTACATATGCAACTGTCAGGTGTACGCCTACACTGTCGCAACCCCCGATCCCTTATCTGTCCCGGGAACGGGCGGACGCGAGCTCAGATTTTCGGTGGTATCAGGGTTCGGTAATTTGGCAGCGGAAATTACATCAAGACCGTAGTTAGGAAATTTTTATCAGAGTAAACCACCATTTTTAATATTAATAATCACATGGGCAAAACCCAAGTTTCTTATTACAATACATTTATAGGGACAAACCCTAATTTATTGAATTTAAAACATCGTTTATTAGGTAACTTTTATAGCCACATTTTTCCCAAGCCTTCAGTGCTCTCCAGCTGGCTTTTTACTAATTGGCTCGTCCTCGAGATCTACTGGAACAAATGTGGATATTTCCTTTGCATTTCAGATTCAAGCTCCCATGTGTACTCAGGTCCTCTTTTGGAGTCCCATTTCACTTTGACCAGAACTAGTCTTTTATGTTTGAGGTTCTTGACTTTCCTGTCTTCAATCTGTAGAGGCTTTTCTACAAACTTGAGTTGTTCATTTACCTCTATATCCTTAAGAGGTACTATTAGCGATTCATTAGCTAAGCATTTCTTGAGATTAGATACATGAAATACATCATGTATTCCTGCCATTTCCTCTGGCAGTTGTAGCTGATAGGCTACAGGTCCTATTCTTCTACTAATCTCAAAAGGTCCAACATACCTGGGACTTAGCTTTCTCCGTTTGATGAATCTTACTATTCCTTTCCAAGGAGAGACTTTTAACAAGACTTTATCTCATACTCGAAATTCCAATGGTTTTCGCCTGTTATCAGCATAACTTTTCTGTTGATCATGTGCTGCTTTTAGTCGTTCCTTGACTTGAATAATTTTGTCGGTTGTTTCTTGCACTATCTCAGGTCCAGATAGTTGCTTTTCCCCAATTTCTGCCCAACAGACTGGGGTTTGACACTTTTGTCCATAAAGTGCTTCGAATGGTGCAGCATTTATACTTGTGTGATAACTATTATTATAAGAAAATTCTATTAAAGGTAAGTGATCGTCCCAATTACCTCCAAAATCAATTACACAAGCTCTAAGCATGTCTTCCATTATCTAAATTGTCCTTTCGCTTTGTCCATCCGTTTGAGGGTGATAAGTTGTACTTAATTTTAACTTGGTTCCCATTGCCTTTTGGAAACTTGACCAAAAATGATAGGTAAATCGGCTATCCCTATCAGAAACAATTGATAAAGGAATACCATGTAAAGAAACAATTTCATTTACATACAATTTGGCTAATTGTTCCATACTAAAAGTTTCTTTCATTGGTAGGAAATGAGCTGACTTGGTTAGCCTATCTACAATCACCCAGATTGTATCATTTCCTTTATTTGTTTTGGGTAATTTAGTAACAAAATCCATTGTTATCAATTCCCATGTCCACACTGGTATTTCTAATTGTTGTAGAATTCCTGAGGGTTTCTGGTGTTCAGCTTTGACTTGTGAACAGGTTAAACATTTAGAAACATAGGCTGCTATGTCCTTTTTCATTCCTATCCACCAGAAATTTTTCCTTAAATCCTGGTACATTTTATAATTTCCTGGGTGCATCGTATACTTAGACTTATGGGCTTCTTCTAATATACGATGACGTAGGTTTCCTAATTTAGGTATCCACATTCTCTTTTTATGGAATCTCCAAATTCCATCTATTCCTGGTTCCAATTCTTTTAGCATACCTTTTAATTTTTCATAATCATCCTTGATTACTGATTCTTGTGCTTCTCTTATCTGATCATTTAAATCTACTTGTAGATTTAATTTAAGAGAACGTACCCTTTTTGGCTTTTCGTGATACTTTCGACTTAAAGCATCTGCCACTACATTTGCTTTTCCTTCATGATACTGGATATCACAATCATAATCACTAAGCATCACCATTGATGCGTGTGAAGTGTCGTATATATTAGGTGTATATTTTAAGCCCTTTTAACACTTATTTTTAGCCAAGTTTTAAATTTATAAAACACGATATTTTACTAACACTAAACACACATATGGGCAAGTGCACCCATCGTGAGCGTAGTATAGCGTTGGTAAGATACCGAGGTCGTCCAAGGACACAAGAGCTTTTAGTACCGGTTTATCCTCAACGTCTAATCAAAATAAAAAGTTTAGAAAAAGGTTTTAAACTAAGAAAAATAAAAACTAACTAAAATGCTGAAAATAAAAATAAAAAGAAAAACAGATAGACAAGATGAATCACTTGGTTCCGACTCGTATCTAGTATAACCTTTGATTATTTCCGCACTTTTGCACATAATTAAGAGATTATCTTAGTTATTGTAGTAGGCCCCTCTTTTGAAGGTGACGTTACCCTCACCCCAGTAGTTTGAGTCAGCAAGGATACAATCCTAAAATGGTGGATTATTGGAAGATAATGAATTAAGTTATTAATGCAGTATTATGGTAGGCCCCGCTTTTGGCGGTGACGTTACCCTTGACTAAGTAGTCTGAGTCAGCAGGGATACAGTCCTAAATAGCCGGGTTATAGTATTAATAGTAGTTAACTTATGAGGGGATCAAAGAGTTTGGACCCCCGCCATCCAATACCGTGAAGCATTGAAGGAGATCCTACTAAATTTGACCCAGGTCCATTGCAGGACCTCTAAACGCTGAACAATGGCAACACCTTTACCAAACCGTTCCCTTAACCCCCGACCAGGTAGCCAACATACCTACATATAGACCATGGAGATATGAATGGTGAAAATCCTTTATTTTATATAGACAGTAAAATAATGCCAAGACACCACGGACAAACGATAAGGAAAGATCACCTTCAACATAAGTAACTAGTTATTAAAGTCATTAATACAAAACCAAATAAAAAGTGCAAAAGATTAGAAATAAAAAGTATTATACTAGACACTTTGTCTTCAACAAGTGATGTAAGAGACTTAGGCAAACATGGCCTTGATTGTCAAGAACTCTTACGATCAATCTTGGATCCCGAGATGACTCACACACTCTATGATGGACAATGGATGATGGTGGTAGATGATGGTGTTGTGATGGTGGTGGGTGGTGGATGAAGTGTGAGAGAGGTGGTGTGCCAAGGGATGAGTTGAAATGAAACCAAGCACTCCGATTTTATAGGCTGAACAGAGGGCTGGGCATGGCCCCGTGTCCGCTGGGCACGGCCCCGTGCCTGTCTGACACTCTCTCTCCTGATTAATTGTAATTCGCAATTACAATTAATGCGCCTGCTGTACTTTCGCCACTCCCCCGTGTTCACTGGGAACGGCCCCGTGGTGGGCAATAGAAGCTTCTATAGGTTTGTCTTTTCTGCTGCATCTTGGGCACGGCCCCGTGCTGGCTGAGCACGGGGCGTGTTCAGTCTTCTGCCTTCTCTATTTTGCTTGGGAAGATGCCGTTGAGGGGTCGGGCAGTCCACTTATGTTCCTTTCCTTGTATTTATGTTGGATTTAGCTGTCTTTTTGCTTCTTTTGTGTTTTTGAGCTCATTTAATCCTGAAAATACAAAAGGAAGACAAAAACACTCTTTTTCCAATATTAGTACTTAAAAAGGGTTAGTTTTATGCCTCATTTGATGTAATTTATATGTTGCATTTTACACACATCAAGTACCCCCACACTTGAACTTTTGATTGTCCTCAAGCAAAACTCTTTAATATGTGGCTTACACTCCCAAATGGAATGGGTAGAAGAGAAGGTTTTTGGCTTGTCGTAGAGTGTTGGGAATCCAAGATGTTTTTGGGTTTTATTTTTATCTATTTACAATCCTATTCGTAATGATTTATTTAGAACGTTTCATAGGAGAAATTACTTATTTGGGCATAACATGCCTTTTTAAAATTCCATTTATATACAAGTTCATATACCTCACGGGAGAAATCACTCATACTCGGCCGAAGGTGTATTTTTAGTGAATCACTCGAGAGCGGCATGGAACTTATTCCTACCATAAGCTTGCCAAGCAATCAATCCTCCTCCTTTTTAACTTTTATACCTTTGTAAATATCAAGAGGACTTTGTGGGTTAAGGGTTAGGCTTGGGTTAAAGGTAGGTGGTTGGGATAGTGGTTAGTGGTTAGTAGAAAAAGGGCGAAAAGCGTAACAAGTGTCGGTTTTCGTAAGACTTTCTATTTTTGCAAATATTTTTTTTATCTTGATGAAGCCAGTATTCAAACAAAGTTATTTTTTATGAACTTGCTTGTTTATTTATTTTGCTTCATCATCAACACTTTTTTTTTTTTTTGAAAAGTCATACGAAAAACCGAGCTTGTTACTAAAACAAAGGGTGAAAAATAAAAAGGGTTTAGGTGGGTGAAAAGGTGTTTGGTTTGGGTTAAGAAATGAAAAGGTTTAGGCTCAAAGGGGTTAACTAGGGGGATTTTGGGTAGGTGGTAAGAAAAAAGAAAAATAATGGTGTAGAAATAAAAAGGGTTAGTCCTAATGCCTCCATCATTTACTTACTCGGGTTTAAGTTGGTAAGAACCGGGAATGTATCGTCGTGGCAAGTTCTAGAGTTGTAAGAACCGAGCGGCTATTCACACAAGAAACGAAAAATGAGCATTTAATTTAAAGATATATATTTGTATGCTCAATAAAGGCTCAAAACTCACTTTTGTAGGAATGAGTTTTTATGTGTTCAAGTATATATAATTAAATTTTAACTAAGCTTGTCATGCCTTTTTATAATTTTCTTAAGTTGGTTCTTTTTATCACGACGCTATCGGTTGTAAATTTGTAAAAATATAACCTTTTTAGAATTTTGAAATTCCCAAATTAAACCTAGACAAGTAAAAAAAATTGAAAATTTTTGAAAAAATTTGGGGTGATTAGCGGTTCCAATAGAGTTTTGTGTAAGGCTTGTTATTAGGACTTGCAAGATTCAAGGTTTTAGCATCCCCCCACACTTAAATTACACATTGTCCTCAATATGTCCCAAAAATAAGTTTTTAGGCTGATTAAATGTGTAAAAATGGGTTAAAAACAAGATTTTATGGTACTGGGTAGCTGAACACGGGGTGGTGTTGGCTGAGCACGGCCCAGTGTCCAGACTGCCAGTACCAAAAGTAAACAAAAAGCTGGGCACGGGGGCGTGTCCAGTGAGCACGGCCCCGTGTCCAGGTACCTGAACTGGGCATTTTCTACAGAACCTTGGGCACGGGGCGTGTTGGGGTGAGCACGGCCCCGTGCTGAACTTGCTGTAATGAAGAAAAATTGTCGGGAGGCTCTGTTTTTGTGCATGGGGTGTTGGTTCAAGCTTCCCTTATCATCCTTCACCATCCCGAGTGTGTTTTATTCCTGAAAAAAAAAACTAAACTAGAAAACGTAAAGGTTAATCTAAACTAAACTACAGATAGTTCCGCGGAATGCCTCCGTGGTGCGCCACGTTTATAAGGGTCCTTGGCTAGACCCACCTTATCAGGTGGTTCTGGCTCATCTTCAATTAGGGGGTCATCATTGCCGAATGGATATTCCATTGATCGCTCAAGGTCGACACTTTTTTTGAATGCCCCTAATTGAAGAGGTAGATTGTTGTACGCCCGGTTTTTCAAAGCTTCGTGAGTTTTTACAAATGGTCGTCCCAACACTAGAGGAGTGTCATCGAGGATGACAAAGTCGGTGGGGATTACCAATTGATTTGTTTGAACCAATACATCCTCAACTATACCGATTGATTTTATTACTTTCCGATTGGATAGAAAAATGGGTATTTGAAGTGGAGAAAAATCACTAATACTTAATTTTTCGAAAATGTAGTTAGGCATTATGTTAACACAAAGATCTTTATCAATTGTGACATTACTAATAAACGAATTTTGAAAGAAACATGGAACCGATGTAATGTTAATTTCAAATGGGTCTTCTTTTATTAGTGAGGGTTGATCATTAGTTAACTTAACACTTACCGTTTCGTCAATTTTAGTGTTAGTGTTTAACTCTTTTAAAAACTTAGCATGAGTGGGTACTAAACAATGATTTTCGAAAGAAGGTGACAAGAGATTAATTTCTTCAAAATTAGACTCTTCTTGAATTTTAACATTGTCGGACTCACCTTTATCGTTGTTTAACTCATGTGTCGGTTTTTCACTTATTTGTTCTTCCATTTTTACAATTTCAGTTATCTCTTCCTTTTTTAATTCTACTTTTGCGCGGGACTCCTCTTCCCTTGCGCGAGATTCTTTTATACAGCGATCGATAACTCTTATGTGTTCTAATATCCTCTCGGTTACTTCGGTTATAGAAAAAGAATCGGTATTTTCTATGCTTGAATCCGGTTGTTCGACCCTTTGTTCCTCATAATACCCATATGAAGTAGATGGTTCGCACCATTGTTCTTCATTGTAAGCATATGATGGAAAAGGTTCGTAATTTTGTTCTTCATAATACTCATATGAGGTGGGTTTTTCACGCCATGATTCCTCATAATAAGCATATGAAGGTGGTGGCTCATATCTTGGTTCCTCAAAGTATGAGTATGAAGGCTCATACCTTGGTTCATCAAAATATGAGTATGAGGGAGGAGGTTCATACCTTTGGTCTTCATAGGATGTGTATGAAGTCGATGGCTCGTACCTGGGCTCCTCATAGTAGGTGTATGAATTGGATGGTTGATATGAGCGATTATTTTGAACTGATCGTGCGTTACGACAATTAGTGCAATAATTACCCCTATAATCATCCTCCTCATAGGTGTAGTTGTATCCTCCTGAGTATTGATCCATAAGAATCACTCAGCAGACCACAACTGAGTCTCGAGATCAGAAAACAAAAATAAAAACGGAAACAGAGGCTGGACACGGCCCCGTGTTCAGTGGACACGGCCCCGTGTTCAGGATCTGTATCTGGGCGTTTTAATTAAATTTACTGATTTCGTTGAGCACGGGGCGTGTTCAGTGAGCACGGCCCGTGTTCAAGCTACTGTTACTGGGTGTTTATGAAAAATCTGCAGCACGGCCCCGTGTTCAGCGAGCACGGCCCGTGTTCAACCTACTGTAAAAGCAAAACTAAACTAAAATGCAGAAAAATGTGGGCCCGTTTTGAAAAGGTTTTGAAAAACTGATTAGGCCGTCGATTTTAAGCTTTCCTAAAATCCTTGTGTCCCCGGCAACGGCGCCAAAAACTTGATGCGTGTGAAGTGTCGTATATATTAGGTGTATATTTTAAGCCCTTTTAACACTTATTTTTAGCCAAGTTTTAAATTTATAAAACACGATATTTTACTAACACTAAACACACATATGGGCAAGTGCACCCATCGTGAGCGTAGTATAGCGTTGGTAAGATACCGAGGTCGTCCAAGGACACAAGAGCTTTTAGTACCGGTTTATCCTCAACGTCTAATCAAAATAAAAAGTTTAGAAAAAGGTTTTAAACTAAGAAAAATAAAAACTAACTAAAATGCTGAAAATAAAAATAAAAAGAAAAACAGATAGACAAGATTAATCACTTGGTTCCGACTCGTATCTAGTATAACCTTTGATTATTTCCGCACTTTTGCACATAATTAAGAGATTATCTTAGTTATTGTAGTAGGCCCCTCTTTTGAAGGTGACGTTACCCTCACCCCAGTAGTTTGAGTCAGCAAGGATACAATCCTAAAATGGTGGATTATTGGAAGATAATGAATTAAGTTATTAATGCAGTATTATGGTAGGCCCCGCTTTTGGCGGTGACGTTACCCTCGACTAAGTAGTCTGAGTCAGCAGGGATACAGTCCTAAATAGCCGGGTTATAGTATTAATAGTAGTTAACTTATGAGGGGATCAAAGAGTTTGGACCCCCGCCATCCAATACCGTGAAGCATTGAAGGAGATCCTACTAAATTTGACCCAGGTCCATTGCAGGACCTCTAAACGCTGAACAATGGCAAGACCTTTACCAAACCGTTCCCTTAACCCCCGACCAGGTAGCCAACATACCTCCATATAGACCGTGGAGATATAAATGGTGAAAATCCTTTATTTTATATAGACAGTAAAATAATGCCAAGACACCACGGACAAACGATAAGGAAAGATCACCTTCAACATAAGTAACTAGTTATTAAAGTCATTAATACAAAACCAAATAAAAAGTGCAAAAGATTAGAAATAAAAAGTATTATACTAGACACTTTGTCTTCACCAAGTGATGTAAGAGACTTAGGAAAACATGGCCTTGATTGTCAAGAACTCTTACGATCAATCTTGGATCCCGAGACGACTCACACACTCTATGATGGACAATGGATGATGGTGGTGGATGATGGTGTTGTGATGGTGGTGGGTGGTGGATGAAGTGTGAGAGAGGTGGTGTGCCAAGGGATGAGTTGAAATGAAACCAAGCACTCCTATTTATAGGCTGAACAGAGGGCTGGGCACGGCCCCGTGCCTGTCTGACACTCTCTCTCCTCATTAATTGTAATTTGCAATTACAATTAATGCGCCTGCTGTACTTTTGCCACGCCCCCGTGTTCACTGGGCACGGCCCCGTGGTGGGCAATAGAAGCTTCTATAGGTTTGTCTTTTCTGCTGCTTCTTGGGCACGGCCCCGTGCTGGCTGAGCACGGGGCGTGTTCAGTCTTCTGCCTTCTCTATTTTGCTTGGGAAGATGCCGTTGAGGGGTCGGGCAGTCCACTTATGTTCATTTCCTTGTATTTATGTTGGATTTAGCTGTCTTTTTGCTTCTTTTGTGTTTTTGAGCTCATTTAATCCTGAAAATACAAAAGGAAGACAAAAACACTCTTTTTCCAATATTAGTACTTAAAAAGGGTTAGTTTTATGCCTCATTTGATGTAATTTATATGTTGCATTTTACACACATCGAATACCCCCACAGTTGAACTTTTGCTTTTCCTCAAGCAAAACTCTTTAATATGTGGCTTACACTCCCAAATGGAATGGGTAGAAGAGAAGGTTTTTGGCTTGTCGTAGAGTGTTGGGAATCCAAGATCTTTTTGGGTTTTATTTTTATCTATTTACAATCCTATTCGTAATGATTTATTTAGAACGTTTCATAGGAGAAATTACTTATTTGGGCATAACATGCCTTTTTAAAATTCCATTTATATACAAGTTCACATACCTCACGGGAGAAATCACTCATATTCGGCCGAAGGTGTATTTTTAATGAATCACTCGAGAGCGGCATGGAACTTAATCCTACCATAAGCTTGCCAAGCAATCAATCCTCCTCCTTTTTAACTTTTATACCTTTGTAAATATCAAGAGGACTTTGTGGGTTAAGGGTTAGGCTTGGGTTAAAGGTAGGTGGTTGGGATAGTGGTTAGTGGTTAGTAGAAAAAGGGCGAAAAGCGTAACAAGTGTCGGTTTTCGTAAGACTTTCTATTTTTGCAAATATTTTTTTTATCTTGATGAAGCCAGTATTCAAACAAAGTTATTTTTTATGAACTTGCTTGTTTATTTATTTTGCTTCATCATCAACACTTTTTTTTTTTTTTGAAAAGTCTTACGAAAAACCGAGCTTGTTACTAAAACAAAGGGTGAAAAATAAAAAGGGTTTAGGTGGGTGAAAAGGTGTTTGGTTTGGGTTAAGAAATGAAAAGGTTTAGGCTCAAAGGGGTTAACTAGGGGGATTTTGGGTAGGTGGTAAGAAAAAAGAAAAATAATGGTGTAGAAATAAAAAGGGTTAGTCCTAATGCCTCCATCATTTACTTACTCGGGTTTAAGTTGGTAAGGACCGGGAATGTATCGTCGTGGCAAGTTCTAGAGTTGTAAGAATCGAGCGGCTAATCATACAAGAAACGAAAAATGAGCATTTAATTTAAAGATATATATTTGTATGCTCAATAAAGGCTCAAAACTCACTTTTGTGGGAATGGGTTTTTATGTGTTCAAGTATATATAATTAAATTTTAACTAAGCTTGTCATGCCTTTTCATAATTTTCTTATGTTGGTTCTTTTTATCACGACGCTATCGGTTGTAAATTTGTAAAAATATAACCTTTTTAGAATTTTTAAATTCTCAAATTAAACCTAGACAAGTAAAAAAAAATGAAAATTTTTGAAAAAATTTGGGGTGATTAGCGGTTCCAATAGAGTTTTGTGTAAGGCTTGTTATTAGGACTTGCAAGATTCAAGGTTTTAGCATCCCCCCCCCCCACACTTAAATTACACATTGTCCTCAATGTGTCTCAAAAATAAGTTTTTAGGCTGATTAAATGTGTAAAAATGGGTTAAAAACAAGATTTTGTGGTACTGGGTAGCTGAACACGGGGTGGTGTTGGCTGAGCACGGCCCAGTGTCCAGACTGCCAATACCAAAAGTAAACAAAAGGCTGGGCACGGGGGCGTGTCCAGTGAGCACGGCCCCGTGTCCGGGTACCTGAACTGGGCATTTTCTACAGAACCTTGGGCACGGGGCGTGTTGGGGTGAGCACGGCCCCGTGCTGAACTTGCTGTAATGAAGAAAAATTGTCGGGAGGCTCTGTTTTTGTGCATGGGGTGTTGGTTCAAGCTTCCCTTATCATCCTTCACCATCCCGAGTGTGTTTTATTCCTGAAAAAAAAAACTAAACTCGAAAACGTAAAGGTTAATCTAAACTAAACTACGGATAGTTCCGCGGAATGCCTCCGTGGTGCGCCACGTTTATAAGGGTCCTTGGCTAGACCCACCTTATCAGGTGGTTCTGGCTCATCTTCAATTAGGGGGTCATCATTGCCGAATGGATATTTCATTGATCGCTCAAGGTCGACACTTTTTCTGAATGCCCCTAATTGAAGAGGTAGATTGTTGTACTTCCGGTTTTTCAAAGCTTCGTGAGTTTTTACAAATGGTCGTCCCAACACTAGAGGAGCGTCATCGAGGATGACAAAGTCGGTGGGGATTACCAATTGATTTGTTTGAACCAATACATCCTCAACTATACCGATTGATTTTATTACTTTCCGATTGGATAGAAAAATGGGTATTTGAAGTGGAGAAATATCACTAATACTTAATTTTTTGAAAATGTAGTTAGGCATTATGTTAACACAAAGATCTTTATCAATTGTGACATTACTAATAAACGAATTTTGAAAGAAACATGGAACCGGTGTAATGTTAATTTCAAATGGGTCTTCTTTTATTAGCGAGGGTTGATCATTAGTTAACTTAACACTTACCGTTTCGTCAATTTTAGTGTAAGTGTTTAACTCTTTTAAAAACTTAGCATGAGTGGGTACTAAACAATGATTTTCGAAAGAAGGTGACAAGAGATTAATTTCTTCAAAATTAGACTCTTCTTGAATTTTAACATTGTCGGACTCACCTTTATCGTTGTTTAACTCATGTGTCGGTTTTTCACTTATTTGTTCTTCCATTTTTACAATTTCAGTTATCTCTTCCTTTTTTAATTCTTCTTTTGCGCGGGACTCCTCTTCCCTTGCGCGAGATTCTTTTATACAGCGATCGATAACTCTTATGTGTTCTAATATCCTCTCGGTTACTTCGGTTATAGAAAAAGAATCGGTATTTTCTAAGCTTGAATCCGGTTGTTCGACCCTTTGTTCCTCATAATACCCATATGAAGTAGATGGTTCGCACCATTGTTCTTCATTGTAAGCATATGATGGAAAAGGTTCGTAATTTTGTTCTTCATAATACTCATATGAGGTGGGTTTTTCACGCCATGGTTCCTCATAATAAGCATATGAAGGTGGTGGCTCATATCTTGGTTCCTCAAAGTATGAGTATGAAGGCTCATACCTTGGTTCATCAAAATATGAGTATGAGGGAGGAGGTTCATACCTTTGGTCTTCATAGGATGTGTATGAAGTCGATGGCTCGTACCTGGGCTCCTCATAGTAGGTGTATGAATTGGATGGTTGATATGAGCGATTATTTTGAACTGATCGTGCGTTACGACAATTAGTGCAATAATTACCCCTATAATCATCCTCCTCATAGGTGTAGTTGTAACCTCCTGAGTATTGATCCATAAGAATCACTCAGCAGACCACAACTGAGTCTCGAGATCAGAAAACAAAAATAAAAACGGAAACAGAGGCTGGACACGGCCCCGTGTTCAGTGGACACGGCCCCGTGTTCAGGATCTGTATCTGGGCGTTTTAATTAAATTTACTGATTTCGTTGAGCACGGGGCGTGTTCAGTGAGCACGGCCCGTGTTCAAGCTACTGTTACTGGGTGTTTATGAAAAATCTGCAGCACGGCCCCGTGTTCAGCGAGCACGGCCCGTGTTCAACCTACTGTAAATGCAAAACTAAACTAAAATGCAGAAAAATGTGGGCCCGTTTTGAAAAGGTTTTGAAAAACTGATTAGGCCGTCGATTTTAAGCTTTCCTAAAATCCTTGTGTCCCCGGCAACGGCGCCAAAAACTTGATGCGTGTGAAGTGTCGTATATATTAGGTGTATATTTTAAGCCCTTTTAACACTTATTTTTAGCCAAGTTTTAAATTTATAAAACACGATATTTTACTAACACTAAACACACATATGGGCAAGTGCACCCATCGTGAGCGTAGTATAGCGTTGGTAAGATACCGAGGTCGTCCAAGGACACAAGAGCTTTTAGTACCGGTTTATCCTCAACGTCTAATCAAAATAAAAAGTTTAGAAAAAGGTTTTAAACTAAGAAAAATAAAAACTAACTAAAATGCTGAAAATAAAAATAAAAAGAAAAACAGATAGACAAGATTAATCACTTGGTTCCGACTCGTATCTAGTATAACCTTTGATTATTTCCGCACTTTTGCACATAATTAAGAGATTATCTTAGTTATTGTAGTAGGCCCCTCTTTTGAAGGTGACGTTACCCTCACCCCAGTAGTTTGAGTCAGCAAGGATACAATCCTAAAATGGTGGATTATTGGAAGATAATGAATTAAGTTATTAATGCAGTATTATGGTAGGCCCCGCTTTTGGCGGTGACGTTACCCTCGACTAAGTAGTCTGAGTCAGCAGGGATACAGTCCTAAATAGCCGGGTTATAGTATTAATAGTAGTTAACTTATGAGGGGATCAAAGAGTTTGGACCCCCACCATCCAATACCGTGAAGCATTGAAGGAGATCCTACTAAATTTGACCCAGGTCCATTGCAGGACCTCTAAACGCTGAACAATGGCAAGACCTTTACCAAACCGTTCCCTTAACCCCCGACCAGGTAGCCAACATACCTCCATATAGACCGTGGAGATATAAATGGTGAAAATCCTTTATTTTATATAGACAGTAAAATAATGCCAAGACACCACGGACAAACGATAAGGAAAGATCACCTTCAACATAAGTAACTAGTTATTAAAGTCATTAATACAAAACCAAATAAAAAGTGCAAAAGATTAGAAATAAAAAGTATTATACTAGACACTTTGTCTTCACCAAGTGATGTAAGAGACTTAGGAAAACATGGCCTTGATTGTCAAGAACTCTTACGATCAATCTTGGATCCCGAGACGACTCACACACTCTATGATGGACAATGGATGATGGTGGTGGATGATGGTGTTGTGATGGTGGTGGGTGGTGGATGAAGTGTGAGAGAGGTGGTGTGCCAAGGGATGAGTTGAAATGAAACCAAGCACTCCTATTTATAGGCTGAACAGAGGGCTGGGCACGGCCCCGTGCCTGTCTGACACTCTCTCTCCTCATTAATTGTAATTTGCAATTACAATTAATGCGCCTGCTGTACTTTTGCCACGCCCCCGTGTTCACTGGGCACGGCCCCGTGGTGGGCAATAGAAGCTTCTATAGGTTTGTCTTTTCTGCTGCTTCTTGGGCACGGCCCCGTGCTGGCTGAGCACGGGGCGTGTTCAGTCTTCTGCCTTCTCTATTTTGCTTGGGAAGATGCCGTTGAGGGGTCGGGCAGTCCACTTATGTTCATTTCCTTGTATTTATGTTGGATTTAGCTGTCTTTTTGCTTCTTTTGTGTTTTTGAGCTCATTTAATCCTGAAAATACAAAAGGAAGACAAAAACACTCTTTTTCCAATATTAGTACTTAAAAAGGGTTAGTTTTATGCCTCATTTGATGTAATTTATATGTTGCATTTTACACACATCGAATACCCCCACAGTTGAACTTTTGCTTTTCCTCAAGCAAAACTCTTTAATATGTGGCTTACACTCCCAAATGGAATGGGTAGAAGAGAAGGTTTTTGGCTTGTCGTAGAGTGTTGGGAATCCAAGATCTTTTTGGGTTTTATTTTTATCTATTTACAATCCTATTCGTAATGATTTATTTAGAACGTTTCATAGGAGAAATTACTTATTTGGGCATAACATGCCTTTTTAAAATTCCATTTATATACAAGTTCACATACCTCACGGGAGAAATCACTCATATTCGGCCGAAGGTGTATTTTTAATGAATCACTCGAGAGCGGCATGGAACTTAATCCTACCATAAGCTTGCCAAGCAATCAATCCTCCTCCTTTTTAACTTTTATACCTTTGTAAATATCAAGAGGACTTTGTGGGTTAAGGGTTAGGCTTGGGTTAAAGGTAGGTGGTTGGGATAGTGGTTAGTGGTTAGTAGAAAAAGGGCGAAAAGCGTAACAAGTGTCGGTTTTCGTAAGACTTTCTATTTTTGCAAATATTTTTTTTATCTTGATGAAGCCAGTATTCAAACAAAGTTATTTTTTATGAACTTGCTTGTTTATTTATTTTGCTTCATCATCAACACTTTTTTTTTTTTTTTGAAAAGTCTTACGAAAAACCGAGCTTGTTACTAAAACAAAGGGTGAAAAATAAAAAGGGTTTAGGTGGGTGAAAAGGTGTTTGGTTTGGGTTAAGAAATGAAAAGGTTTAGGCTCAAAGGGGTTAACTAGGGGGATTTTGGGTAGGTGGTAAGAAAAAAGAAAAATAATGGTGTAGAAATAAAAAGGGTTAGTCCTAATGCCTCCATCATTTACTTACTCGGGTTTAAGTTGGTAAGGACCGGGAATGTATCGTCGTGGCAAGTTCTAGAGTTGTAAGAACCGAGCGGCTAATCATACAAGAAACGAAAAATGAGCATTTAATTTAAAGATATATATTTGTATGCTCAATAAAGGCTCAAAACTCACTTTTGTGGGAATGGGTTTTTATGTGTTCAAGTATATATAATTAAATTTTAACTAAGCTTGTCATGCCTTTTCATAATTTTCTTATGTTGGTTCTTTTTATCACGACGCTATCGGTTGTAAATTTGTAAAAATATAACCTTTTTAGAATTTTTAAATTCTCAAATTAAACCTAGACAAGTAAAAAAAAATGAAAATTTTTGAAAAAATTTGGGGTGATTAGCGGTTCCAATAGAGTTTTGTGTAAGGCTTGTTATTAGGACTTGCAAGATTCAAGGTTTTAGCATCCCCCCCCCCCCCCCACACTTAAATTACACATTGTCCTCAATGTGTCTCAAAAATAAGTTTTTAGGCTGATTAAATGTGTAAAAATGGGTTAAAAACAAGATTTTGTGGTACTGGGTAGCTGAACACGGGGTGGTGTTGGCTGAGCACGGCCCAGTGTCCAGACTGCCAATACCAAAAGTAAACAAAAGGCTGGGCACGGGGGCGTGTCCAGTGAGCACGGCCCCGTGTCCGGGTACCTGAACTGGGCATTTTCTACAGAACCTTGGGCACGGGGCGTGTTGGGGTGAGCACGGCCCCGTGCTGAACTTGCTGTAATGAAGAAAAATTGTCGGGAGGCTCTGTTTTTGTGCATGGGGTGTTGGTTCAAGCTTCCCTTATCATCCTTCACCATCCCGAGTGTGTTTTATTCCTGAAAAAAAAACTAAACTCGAAAACGTAAAGGTTAATCTAAACTAAACTACGGATAGTTCCGCGGAATGCCTCCGTGGTGCGCCACGTTTATAAGGGTCCTTGGCTAGACCCACCTTATCAGGTGGTTCTGGCTCATCTTCAATTAGGGAGTCATCATTGCCGAATGGATATTTCATTGATCGCTCAAGGTCGACACTTTTTCTGAATGCCCCTAATTGAAGAGGTAGATTGTTGTACTTCCGGTTTTTCAAAGCTTCGTGAGTTTTTACAAATGGTCGTCCCAACACTAGAGGAGCGTCATCGAGGATGACAAAGTCGGTGGGGATTACCAATTGATTTGTTTGAACCAATACATCCTCAACTATACCGATTGATTTTATTACTTTCCGATTGGATAGAAAAATGGGTATTTGAAGTGGAGAAATATCACTAATACTTAATTTTTTGAAAATGTAGTTAGGCATTATGTTAACACAAAGATCTTTATCAATTGTGACATTACTAATAAACGAATTTTGAAAGAAACATGGAACCGGTGTAATGTTAATTTCAAATGGGTCTTCTTTTATTAGCGAGGGTTGATCATTAGTTAACTTAACACTTACCGTTTCGTCAATTTTAGTGTAAGTGTTTAACTCTTTTAAAAACTTAGCATGAGTGGGTACTAAACAATGATTTTCGAAAGAAGGTGACAAGAGATTAATTTCTTCAAAATTAGACTCTTCTTGAATTTTAACATTGTCGGACTCACCTTTATCGTTGTTTAACTCATGTGTCGGTTTTTCACTTATTTGTTCTTCCATTTTTACAATTTCAGTTATCTCTTCCTTTTTTAATTCTTCTCTTGCGCGGGACTCCTCTTCCCTTGCGCGAGATTCTTTTATACAGCGATCGATAACTCTTATGTGTTCTAATATCCTCTCGGTTACTTCGGTTATAGAAAAAGAATCGGTATTTTCTAAGCTTGAATCCGGTTGTTCGACCCTTTATTCCTCATAATACCCATATGAAGTAGATGGTTCGCACCATTGTTCTTCATTGTAAGCATATGACGGAAAAGGTTCGTAATTTTGTTCTTCATAATACTCATATGAGGTGGGTTGTCACGCCATGGTTCCTCATAATAAGCATATGAAGGTGGTGGCTCATATCTTGGTTCCTCAAAGTATGAGTATGAAGGCTCATACCTTGGTTCATCAAAATATGAGTATGAGGGAGGAGGTTCATACCTTTGGTCTTCATAGGATGTGTATGAAGTCGATGGCTCGTACCTGGGCTCCTCATAGTAGGTGTATGAATTGGATGGTTGATATGAGCGATTATTTTGAACCGATCGTGCGTTACGACAATTAGTGCAATAATTACCCCTATAATCATCCTCCTCATAGGTGTAGTTGTAACCTCCTGAGTATTGATCCATAAGAATCACTCAGCAGACCACAACTGAGTCTCGAGATCAGAAAACAAAAATAAAAACGGAAACAGAGGCTGGACACGGACCCGTGTTCAGTGGACACGGCCACGTGTTCAGGATCTGTATCTGGGCGTTTCAATTAAATTTACTGATTTCGTTGAGCACGGGGCGTGTTCAGTGAGCACGGCCCGTGTTCAAGCTACTGTTACTGGGTGTTTATGAAAAATCTGCAGCACGGCCCCCGTGTTCAGCGAGCACGGCCCGTGTTCAACCTACTGTAAATGCAAAACTAAACTAAAATGCAGAAAAATGTGGGCCCGTTTTGAAAAGGTTTTGAAAAACTGATTAGGCCGTCGATTTTAAGCTTTCCTAAAATCCTTGTGTCCCCGGCAACGGCGCCAAAAACTTGATGCGTGTGAAGTGTCGTATATATTAGGTGTATATTTTAAGCCCTTTTAACACTTATTTTTAGCCAAGTTTTAAATTTATAAAACACGATATTTTACTAACACTAAACACACATATGGGCAAGTGCACCCATCGTGAGCGTAGTATAGCGTTGGTAAGATACCGAGGTCGTCCAAGGGACACAAGAGCTTTTAGTACCGGTTTATCCTCAACGTCTAATCAAAATAAAAAGTTTAGAAAAAGGTTTTAAACTAAGAAAAATAAAAACTAACTAAAATGCTGAAAATAAAAATAAAAAGAAAAACAGATAGACAAGATTAATCACTTGGTTCCGACTCGTATCTAGTATAACCTTTGATTATTTCCGCACTTTTGCATATAATTAAGAGATTATCTTAGTTATTGTAGTAGGCCCCTCTTTTGAAGGTGACGTTACCCTCACCCCAGTAGTTTGAGTCAGCAAGGATACAATCCTAAAATGGTGGATTATTGGAAGATAATGAATTAAGTTATTAATGCAGTATTATGGTAGGCCCCGCTTTTGGCGGTGACGTTACCCTCGACTAAGTAGTCTGAGTCAGCAGGGATACAGTCCTAAATAGCCGGGTTATAGTATTAATAGTAGTTAACTTATGAGGGGATCAAAGAGTTTGGACCCCCGCCATCCAATACCGTGAAGCATTGAAGGAGATCCTACTAAATTTGACCCAGGTCCATTGCAGGACCTCTAAACGCTGAACAATGGCAAGACCTTTACCAAACCGTTCCCTTAACCCCCGACCAGGTAGCCAACATACCTCCATATAGACCGTGGAGATATAAATGGTGAAAATCCTTTATTTTATATAGACAGTAAAATAATGCCAAGACACCACGGACAAACGATAAGGAAAGATCACCTTCAACATAAGTAACTAGTTATTAAAGTCATTAATACAAAACCAAATAAAAAGTGCAAAAGATTAGAAATAAAAAGTATTATACTAGACACTTTGTCTTCACCAAGTGATGTAAGAGACTTAGGAAAACATGGCCTTGATTGTCAAGAACTCTTACGATCAATCTTGGATCCCGAGACGACTCACACACTCTATGATGGACAATGGATGATGGTGGTGGATGATGGTGTTGTGATGGTGGTGGGTGGTGGATGAAGTGTGAGAGAGGTGGTGTGCCAAGGGATGAGTTGAAATGAAACCAAGCACTCCTATTTATAGGCTGAACAGAGGGCTGGGCACGGCCCCGTGCCTGTCTGACACTCTCTCTCCTCATTAATTGTAATTTGCAATTACAATTAATGCGCCTGCTGTACTTTTGCCACGCCCCCGTGTTCACTGGGCACGGCCCCGTGGTGGGCAATAGAAGCTTCTATAGGTTTGTCTTTTCTGCTGCTTCTTGGGCACGGCCCCGTGCTGGCTGAGCACGGGGCGTGTTCAGTCTTCTGCCTTCTCTATTTTGCTTGGGAAGATGCCGTTGAGGGGTCGGGCAGTCCACTTATGTTCATTTCCTTGTATTTATGTTGGATTTAGCTGTCTTTTTGCTTCTTTTGTGTTTTTGAGCTCATTTAATCCTGAAAATACAAAAGGAAGACAAAAACACTCTTTTTCCAATATTAGTACTTAAAAAGGGTTAGTTTTATGCCTCATTTGATGTAATTTATATGTTGCATTTTACACACATCGAATACCCCCACAGTTGAACTTTTGCTTGTCCTCAAGCAAAACTCTTTAATATGTGGCTTACACTCCCAAATGGAATGGGTAGAAGAGAAGGTTTTTGGCTTGTCGTAGAGTGTTGGGAATCCAAGATCTTTTTGGGTTTTATTTTTATCTATTTACAATCCTATTCGTAATGATTTATTTAGAACGTTTCATAGGAGAAATTACTTATTTGGGCATAACATGCCTTTTTAAAATTCCATTTATATACAAGTTCACATACCTCACGGGAGAAATCACTCATATTCGGCCGAAGGTGTATTTTTAATGAATCACTCGAGAGCGGCATGGAACTTAATCCTACCATAAGCTTGCCAAGCAATCAATCCTCCTCCTTTTTAACTTTTATACCTTTGTAAATATCAAGAGGACTTTGTGGGTTAAGGGTTAGGCTTGGGTTAAAGGTAGGTGGTTGGGATAGTGGTTAGTGGTTAGTAGAAAAAGGGCGAAAAGCGTAACAAGTGTCGGTTTTCGTAAGACTTTCTATTTTTGCAAATATTTTTTTTTATCTTGATGAAGCCAGTATTCAAACAAAGTTATTTTTTATGAACCTGCTTGTTTATTTATTTTGCTTCATCATCAACACTTTTTTTTTTTTTGAAAAGTCTTACGAAAAACCGAGCTTGTTACTAAAACAAAGGGTGAAAAATAAAAAGGGTTTAGGTGGGTGAAAAGGTGTTTGGTTTGGGTTAAGAAATGAAAAGGTTTAGGCTCAAAGGGGTTAACTAGGGGGATTTTGGGTAGGTGGTAAGAAAAAAGAAAAATAATGGTGTAGAAATAAAAAGGGTTAGTCCT